>OY992540.1:137663312-138321138 GCA_963921195.1 Pegoplata infirma | reverse complement strand
ACAATAGTTTGGCAGGTATTACGACAAGAAATTTGAAAATTTAAATTTGACTGGACGCCCTAATACACATAAATTAATATTTTGGTTTTCGACAATAGCGATTGTCATTTAAATACTCTGTGACACTTGTCAAATAGGGCGTTTATATTTTGAGGAATAGTCTTGAAAGATCTTTACGAAATCAAAACAATTGTCGGCTAAAGCTGGATTACTCAACGCTCCGTTATAAAATAACTCTTCGTTGAATTTAACTTTTTCATACAAATTTAGACATAAGGCTCTGTTAAATCGGCAGTTAGCAGCTAACTTTTCATTGAGTAATCCGCCCTAAGTCGTTCAAAAAATAATCAACATATGGGGCATTCCATGTCAAATCGGACACTTTGAATATTTTTTTTTTTAGATTTTCCCAATTTGTTGACAGTTTTGAGTACTCTTCAAAATCGTGGTAAATTTTCAGATTTTTGATGACCCGTTCAAAAGATATCAAATTTTTAAAAATTAGTAGTTTGTGCCATTACTCAAATTTCTTTTACTAATAACTTCTTCAATAATGGTCCAAATTGCTACTTTTTTTTTAATTTTTGTTTTTAACGTACTTTAAAAAAAATCAAAAAAAATTCTTAAAAGTGCTCTAGTATGCGATTTTTAAGTTTTAAAATTTAAATCTCATTTTTAAAAATGTACGTACTTTTTGATTTTTTTTTTTATAAAATTTCTATCGATTCTACAAATGGTTTACCTAGTATGATCATGGGATAACGATTATTGCTATTTATTTAAATTTTTAACAAAAATTTTATTGTAATTTTCCAATCTTAAAATCATTTCTACTGCTTCAATGGTGCGTCATAGAGGGGTCATTTCCAAGACCGACCCTCATTAACTTTTACGTCTAAACATTTCTTCGGAACAAACTAACACCCTATTTCCAATTTCTAAGGGGGCTCCCACACAAAATTACATTTTTTAAAATTTGCTTCAACCGCTCTAACTGCCCTAAGAGTGCCCTTAGAGCAATCAAATGTATGACCGACCCACAATATTTTTTTTAGTCCAAGCATTTTCTTTGAATACACCTACCCTCTATCTTTAACTGTTAAGGTGGTCCCAATACAATTTTTTTTATTTTTTGTAAATTCGTTTTATTTAATCAGCTTCAACCGGTCCAATGTTGCGTCCGAGAGGGTTCATTAGTGAGACCGAACCCCATTTATTTTTACCCTACCACATTTTTTTAAAACATACCTACGCCCCATCTCCACTCCCTAAGTAGGCTTCATTCAAAATAACATTTTTAAAAAATTTGCTCCAACTGTTATTTGTATGGGAGCCTACTTAGGGAGTGGAGATAGGGCGTAGGTATGTTTTAAAAAAATATTGTAGGGTAAAAATAAATGGGGGTCGGTCTCACTAATGAACCCTCTCGGACGCAACATTGGACCGGTAGAAGCTGATTAAATAAAACAAATTTACAAAAAATAAAAAAATTGTATTGGGACCATTGGACCGGTAGAAGCAGATTAAATAAAACAAATTTACAAAAAAATAAAAAATTGTATGGGGACCGCCTTAACAGTTATAGATAGAGGGTAGGTGTGTTCATAGTGACATAGTAATCCATCGACCGTTTTGTAGATGTGGCATCACCAAAGATAATTGGAAAATTCTGGCAATGCCAAACTAAAGTTCAAACGTAAAGCAAAGAGAGACAAAAAACAATCTGCATTCTCACTGTAAAATTGGTATCTTCCATCTCGCTCATATTTCGATTTGTGATAAAATTTCGTAAACAATACCATATGGTTTTTGTTTACTACTTTTTCAAACGCCATTTGTTAGATTACTCTATGACTCTGGGTGTGTTCAGAGGAAATGTTTGGACTAAAAAAATATTTTGGGTCGGTCATACATTTTGGTGCTCTAAGGGCACTATTAGGGCAGTTAGAGCGGTTGGAGCAAATTAAAAAAAAATGTCGTTTTGTGTGGGAGCCCCCTTAGAAATTGGAGATAGGATATTAGTTTGTTCAAAAGAAATGTTAAGACGTAAAAATTAATGGGGGTCGGTCTTATAAATGACCCCTCTAACAAGGGAAGTCTCTCTGGTGTCACCCTCCGATCTTCATGAAATTTGGATATGTTGTTAAGAACGAAAATTAATTCGACCCGTATTTTTTTTAGCGGCCAACTCATTTTTAGGGGGGGGGGTCGATTTGTATGGGGGGAAATTGATCTTTTTCAGTTTCTTACGATTTACGGCTATTTAAACAAAATTAATATAGGCATGTGTGGTATCAGATTAAAGGTATTAAAAATACCTATCTCGTGGTGCTAACAACGGGCCAAAGAAGTTAATATTTTTCGACTTATTAACAAAAGTGTCCTAAAATTTTGGTATTTTACTCAATAGTACGAAAAGTTGTGCATGTTTGGACACGTTCTTAGCACATATAGATAGATTTTCCAAAGACCTTTCATTTGATATGTAACATGACTAGGTTTCTTTGCATAATATAGGAGATAAACGAAAAAAACTGAAAAATGGCCTTGTCTTCCCCCCTCCTTTTTACCCCCTAAATATGAATTTGGGCCGTTAAAAAAAAATACGTGTCAATTTATTTTTTCTGATCTACAAAATAAAACCAATTCCATAAAGATCCGCTGGTGACACTAGGGAGACTTCCCTCGTAAGACGCACCATTGGAGCAGTGGAAATGATTTTAAGATTGAAAAATTACAGTAATTTTTTTCCAACAAATTTAAAAAAATAGTAATAATCGTTATCCCACGATCCTCCGGGCCAAAAAATTTGTAGAATCAATAGAAGTTTTACACAAAAAAATTTAAAAAAAATCAAAGAGTACATACATTTTCAAAAATGAGATTTAAATTTTAAAGCTTAAAAATAGCATACTAAATAGAGCACTTTTAAGAATTGTTTTTCGTTTTTTTAAAAGTACGTAAAAAACAAATTTAAAAAAAACAAGTAGAAAAATTAAATTCGACTTGGTCGAATCTATGAATACCCTCCACAATGTTATCTGATAGTAATTTTCTAAAAAAAATTTCAAAAAATTGCATTACAAATTTTTTATTAGAAATATGTATATTATTTTGAGTCAAACTTTCTTTTAATCAATCAAATTTTTTTGAGTGTAAAATTTTTTTGACTGTCAACATTTTTTTGAGTCTACCATTTCATTCAAAAAAAAAAAAAATAATAATGTGTACATTTTTTTTTGAGTGTAACATTTTTTTTTTGAGTGTAAATATTTTTTTAGTGTACAATTTCTTTGAGTAACAAATTACTTTGTAAAATATTTTTGTTGTTTTATACCGATATGTAATACAAAAAAAAACTATTTCACATATTTTCCTCTTTTTATATCACCATCCTCTTCTTAAAAAACCAAAAACAAATTAACATTCAATCTTACACATACTTTATTTGATTTTTTTCCCGTTACATACAGTTACACTAACAATAACAAAACAATAACAAATATTTACTTGTCTAACAACTAAACTGCACCCCACGACAAGAAAACAAACAACAACAAGTTTTACAAAACTGGTATTTCACCATGCTTTTAAAACTTGTTTAACGAGTTTTCAACAGTATAAGGTGAAACAAATCTGAAATTCAGTGCTTTGCTTATAACTTTTGAACCACTGAACCGATTTTTCTGAAATTCAAAACCAAACAGCCTTGGGGAACGACAAATATATATGCAAAGCTTCAGCACCTTCAAAATTGTCTTTCGAAAGTTATAGTGGTTTTAATCTTGTAAATTCGAAAAATACCCTTGCCGAAATTTACTCTTTTGCTCATAACTTTTGAACCACTGGACCGATTTCGCTGGATTGCAATACCAACCTGACCCGGTAAATGGAGAACATATACGTCAAACTTCAGGAGCCTCTGTAAAGTCTTTCAAAAGTTAGCGTGTTTTCAACGGACAGACAGACAGACAGACGGACGGACGGACGGACGGACGGACGGACGGACGGACGGACATCGCTAGATCGACTTAAAATCGATCAAGGATCATGAATATATATACTTTATGGGGTCCTAGACCAATATTTCGATGTGTTACAAACGGAATGACAAACTTATATATACCCTCTATCACTAGAGTGGAGGGTATAAAAATTGCAATTTGGACCATTATTGAAGAAGTTATGAAAGAAGTTTGAGTAAAGGAACAAACTACCAATTTTTAAAAATTTGATATCTTTTGAACGGGTCATCAAAAAAATCTGAAAATTTACCACGAAGGAGTTTTCGAAGAGTACTAAAAACTGTCAACAAATTGGGAAAATCTAAAAAAAAAAATTATTCCAAGTGTGAGTCCCCGCACGACAATGTCGGAGCGGTTGACGGTTTCGCTCATGAGAGAGTATAGGCGCAAAACAAAGGCGGCAGCGAAAAATTCAGTCATACGTTGATATTTACACTATTTTTCACTTCTTCGACACTGTTTTTATTTAATTTCTAATTTTTATTTTATATCAATGTGATTTTTTCATATTGGTTAGTTTTTTTGTGTGCTTTTTTTAGAATTTTAAATATTTTTTTTTTTTAGAGATCACATTTTTTTGTTTACTTTATCGAAAATAATCGAAATATTTATAAAATTGTGGCAACATTTTAATATCAAAAATTAAGAGAGAGAAACCGACACAAAAATAAAATTGATTTTATTCAAGCGGTTTTCGGTCGAGCGTTTTTTCTTGCCAAATTTGTATGAAAAAAACGTTACCGACATTGTTGTGCGGGGACTCTGTCCGATTTGACATGGAATGCTTCATATATAAATTTAAAACAGAAAAATAACTCTCTTGAAAATTGTTCTTTGAGAATGCCATGGTTGTAATTAGTACAGAAAAATTACCTCGAGCTAGAATAACCCTTTCAAATAATAATCTGAAATTTTTCAAAAGACAATTTGTCCAGCCATTCGTTTAAATTCTAACAAAAAAAAAATCAGATACTTTTCCTGCAAAAAATTCTTGAAATCTGAGAATTATTTTCGGCACTAAAAGAAAAATGGTGAATATTTTCTTTTAGTAATGTAATGCATATGACAAGTTCTTTCACTATAATCAAATATATCATTACTTGTATTCCATTTTAACGCGTTGTTACAAAAAAAAATTCTATACTTTCTAAATTTCCTATTGGGCATTCGCTTTTGTCAAAAGAACTATTGTGTATATTTTTGTATAGTGTAAATTTTAAGTATGCACTATGTGAATTGTTAAAAATAGTACTCAGGTTGCCTAATTAGGTGCTACACATTTAATATGCGTATAATTTACAACCAACAGTAGCAACACTAGCACTATCACCAGAGGAGCCATAAAAATTGATTTGTTAAATGTTTGTTAAAGAGCACAAGTACTTAGGTAAATGACTGACTGAATGGCTAGGTTAGGGCTCTTGGCCAGATTGCTTTAAAGTGGTTTAGAATTTTCTATTATAGCAATAAATTATAATGTATTTGATTTTTTTAAGGCACACAGAAAAAAATATGGAGGAAACAAATTTGAGTAATCACTTGTTTAAATTTTAAAACAAAAATTGAATAATTTTTTAATTGACGCAATTAAAAATTTACTTAAAAATTTGAAAACAATTTAAGTAAATAATTTAATAAAAATTTAATAGTTTTATAAATTTTTTTAAACTCTCATAGTTTTTTGAATTCTCGTTTGGTTTATAGTTTTTTGTGTATGTATATGAAAGTTTGTAATCGTCTTTATAAAATTTTCCTATGTTTTTGAGACATAAATATGTTTGGTAAAGTTTGAAAAAACAAGTTTTTGTTTTTTTTTTTATATAAAAATTTAAAACTTTTTTAAACTTAAAAAAAATAAATAGATAAATTTTGAGTAAATTTTTAATTGTGTCCATTAAAAATTTACTCAAATTTTTTTTCAAACATTTAATAAATTTTTATTAAAAATTTACTTAATACTATTAAATCGTTTACTGGTGCAAAATTGAGTAATTTTTTACTCAATAGTATTAAAAATTTACTCAAATATTTTTTTTATTTTTTTCTGTGCAGGTATATTTTTTTTTTTCTTTTTACTGAACGTCTAAAAACGATTTTTAGTTGTTTGTTTTTCATATGACTATGTTGAAAGGTATTTATTTATTTACATACCTTGCAGGGGTTTTCCACAATGAAAACTTGAGGAAAATTTTAAGTTGAATGGGTTTATAAAAAAAACACACACACACATAGCCACTGCCTATTAGTCAGTGTTGCTTATAATAATATAACACCATTAGTGTTAACTTAATATTATGAATAGTTATAGTCCATAATAGTTGTCAGGGTAAATAAGAAAAACAAGTATGTAATCACCTAAGGCTTAAAAAGTTTAAAAGAAAATTTTTAATTTTTTTTTTTAAAGTTTTAAAACAATTTAATATATCACAAAATCCACCAGAAAACACATAAAAAATGCTATTTTCTGACCTTAGGTCCTTCGATTTTCTTTATATTAACGGTATGCATTCTCAATGAAGCCAATAAAACATATCCATTTTCAGTTTTTTTAATTTTAAAAAAATCGCGATTTTTTCGCGAATTTAATTTTCTGTAAAAATTTTAAAAATCAAAAAAATATGTTAATTTGAAGAGCCATATCTTCTAAAGTATCTATCGGATTTCTACGATTCAAAAAGCATTTGATTCAAACGTTCGTCCTTTTTTATACCAATGGAATAAAAAAAAAGTTTTTCCAAAAAAAGTGCATTTTTGATGCAAATGCAATTTTTGGATGCATTTTTCAAAACTTTCTCCCCCTTCAATTTTTTTGAAACCTGCATAATTCGAAAATATGTCATTTTTTACACAAAATTGAGTACCGCTTTTTTTGTGACAGCGTTTCAAAAAATTTTCGTGATTTTTTTAAAACTACTTATTTGATTTTTTCCATACAAAAAATCAATTTAATGTTTATTTTGCAATTTTATCAAAAAAGTATGTAACTTTAAAAAGCCATTTCTTCGAAAGTATCTATCGGATTTCTACGATTCAAAAAGCATTCGATTCAACTGATTATCCGTTTTTATACCAATGCACTAACAAAAAATATTTAAAAAAAAAAATGCATTTTTGATGCAAATGCAATTTTTGGATGCATTTTTTAAAACTTTCTCCCCCTTCAATTTGTTTGAAACCTGCATAAATCGAAAATATAACATTTTTTACATAAAATTGGGTACATTTTTTTTGTGACGGCGTTTCACAAAATTTTCGTGAATTTTTTAAAAAATGCTTATGTAGTTTTTCCTTAGACTAAAATTTTTTTTTGTTATTTTATGAATTTTATGAAAAAATTGTATGGAAAAACCAATAAGGTATTTTTAAAAAAATTACAAAATTTTTACGAAACTCCGTCACAAAAAAAGCGGTACGCAATTTTGTGTAAAAAATGCCATATTTTCGATTTATGTAGGTTAAAAAAAAATTGAAGGGGGAGAAAGTTTTAAAAAATGCATCCAAAAAATGCATTTGCATAAAAAATGCACTTTTTTTTAAAATATTTTTTTTATTACATTAATAAAAAGTAAGACTATCGTCTGAATCGAATGCTTTTTGAATTGAAGAAATCCGATAGATGCTTCCGAAGATATGGCTATTCAAAGTAGCATACTTTTTTGATTTTTTCAATTTTTGAAGAAAATTAAATTCGCGAAAAAATCGCGATTTTTTTTAAATATAAAAAACTGAAAATGGATATGTTTAATTGGCTCTATAGAGCACATGTGTACAAAAAATAAGATAAATTTGAAGACCCTCGGTCAGATTTTATAAAATCTTTGCTGGATTTCATGATATTTAAGCAGAAAAGGCATGGAAAATTTTTAATTTTATATAAAATAATTCTAGCTGAGCCCACAAACGTTGTTTTGCCCAGAAATATCTAAAAATATTACTCCATCGCCACCCATCAGGTCCATTTATACATACAAAAAGAGCGGATCGAGAAATGCGGAATTAGTAAAAATATACATATGCCAAAACGATGCACAGAGGGTTGAAATGTACCAAAAGTGAGGATTAATTCAAAAGCTGAACTTTATCCTACACATTCGTGTTTGGTACTGGGTGAAATTAATAATTAAATTCTATATCGCTATTTGCCAAAAACTTTTGTTTTGTATAAATTACTCTATTGACTGTGAGCGGTCAAAGTCAAATAATGTTACAAAATTTTACGTGCCGTGCCTAAAAGTGAAAATTGAGATATTTCGAGTGCTGATAATTCTTATTAAGCTTTCTAAAATAAATATATTAAAATGGAACCTTTAACTTTAGGTATTTTTCTACATAATTACATACACTTTTTTAGATAAATGTTTTGCGAATATTTTTTACATTTTTTTAAAAAGTTTAAATATTGAGTTTCAACAAATATCAGGTCGCGATTAAGCACATTTTATTAAATGCTCTTTTAATATGGCGTTTAAGCTTATATATCCCAAACAAAACTTTTACAGAAACACCGCGTTTTTTTAATTATTTAAATTTTTGTGAAAGAACAAGTGCTAAAAAAAACTGAAAAACATTTGAAAAAGGGCATTATGGGCGCCCCCTTAGTTAGAGGAGATACGGGGTGCGTATGTTGTGGGAAAAAAATAATGATAGTTGATCTCACATTTCACCCTCTAGGAGCCACATGGAGTATTAGCAACTGATTCCATAAAAAAAAAAAAAATTGTAAGGGGAACACCTTAAGGGTTAAAAATAATGGGTAGGTATTCTAAATGGGTAGGTATTCTAAGAAAATGTTTGGGTTGAAAAAATATTTGGGGTCAGTCACACACTCGCATCTCTAGGGGCACCCTTAGAGCAGTTAGTGCTATAGAAGCAGATTTAATAAAAATTGCACCCTTGGGGCAGTTAGATCTGTATGAGCAGATTTTATAAAAATGGCATTTTGTATGAGAGCCCCATTATCGAGTGGAGATTCGGTATAAGTATGTTCCGAAAAAAAGTTGGGGGGTAAAAATTAAGGGGGGTCGGTCTTAGTGGATACCACTCTACGACGCACCGTGGGAGCAGTAGTAGCTAATTTCATAAAACAAATTTATAAAAAAAAAATTGTATGGGGACCACCTTAAGGGTTAAAGGTATAGGGTCTAAGAAAATGTTGGGGTTGAAAAAATATTTGGGGTCAGTTGCACACTCGCATCTCTAGGGGCACCCTTAGAGCAGATAGTGCTATAGGAGCAGATTTAAAAATTGCATTTTGAATGGGAGCCCCATTATCGAGTGGAGATACGGTACACTAAGAAAATTATGTCATTAACTGTTTGTAGGTTTTTTTAAAAATTAATCAGTAAAGTTATTTTAAAAGAAAAATCATTAATTTTATTATGGATTTCTTGTTTTCTACTGTTTCTGTAGTTTAAAAAAAATAATTTACTGTCTTAAAACTGAATTTTCTGTTACATTAAATTTTGGTAGTAAAAATTTCCGAATAAATAAAAAGTATATGGATTTTTTAAAAACGTTATAAAATAAAAGGGGTTTTATTTAATATTACGGTTTACAATTCACTTTGTTTACTAATTATTTAAATTATAAATCGATTTTAAGTTTAGGGTAATTTAGGGTTTTAAACAATTTCAAAAAGATTGTATTTACACACTTTTTTTATAAAAGAAATAAATTTAGTTTTGGGGTAAACTTTGAGTTGACGAAAAAACACTTGATTTTATGTTGGTGATAGCGCAACAGTAAGTTAATTTTAGTTGTTGATTTTCAATTCTTCTTTTCTGCAGTGAAGTTGGTGGTAGTTGCACTGCTGAATTGAGATGATCATTGGGGGATTTTTGGAGCAACAAAAGTACCATCTTTTGTTCACTGGCGTGAACATTCTCCCCGCCTTGAAATACCTGTAAATACATATAAAAAATGGACTTTAGTGGGTAGTTCAAATGAATGAAAATCAAAAGTGTATTGCAAGTAAATTTATAAATACTTTGGGTGGGTAAGGGTAAATTTAGCCTGATAGTGATCCCATGATTAAAAAACCAAGAGTGGAATCTTGGGCCAACAGCGATCCGCCATCAACCTGCATGGTGTTTGGTTTGATGATACTTATATACAGGTCACTCCCGATTTCAAGTTGGACGGGTAGGTTTGAGGTGAAGTCGGGGTCAGCCAAAGCCATATTCTGAAACTTTGTCTTGACTGACTCGTTGAATGCTGTTGGGTATGGTTTTCTCGGCAAATCCTTAGCAACAATCATACATATGTCATATTTTATTAATGACGTCATAGTCGGGTTGATCGTCAGTTTCACACATGTTTGGCCGTTGAGTTGAAACGTTTGGAGTTTATTCTCACGTACAAACGAAGCTGCTACGCGCGACGTTTGCAAACTAGTGTTTAAAATTGATCTTGCTGAAACAAGTCCTTCTTCTGACATCACAAGGACTTCAGCTGTCGGTACAAACGTTTTTGAAAATGGGGTTGAGAAACTAACATTTGATGCTGTAGATGGCGCTGATGATGGCCGTGTTGTTGGTTTTGAAGTCCTCGTTACCTTTTTCGATGGGTTTTTGCGGCTTTCGGTATGAAGGGTTTTTAATATCTTCTCATGACCGTGTAAAATGGTGTGATGTTTCCGATCACAAATATTACACCTCGTTCTGTTGGTGCAACTTTCTAACAAATGGTTTCTGGCCAAACAGTTTGAACAGTAGTGCAACTTGAGCACTGTTTTGTATTTCTGTGCCAAGTTTTGGTCAAGAAACTTCTTGCATTTAACGATGCGGTGGTCCGCGTTGCAAATGCCACAGCCATGGTACCGAGTGATTGACGAATTGGAAGCAATGGGGGCTGACCTCTTAGGGTTTCGGGTAATTCGCGACTGGTTTGCTACTCTTTGGCGACTGTTGGCTGAGCTGCTGACCATAGATTTTTTATTGTTGGGTGCCATTTTTCTGTATGAAAAAAAAGGTTTAGTGTGAATATGATGTGATGTATGAATTGTGTTAGTGTGTTAGGGTGAAGTGTTAATTGTGTGTGTGTTATGGGTAAGTAATAAGTGGATAGAGTTAGGGTTAGTTAAAAGGGTTAGATTAACTAGTGGGTAGAACTACAACTTTCGCTATAGGTCGAGTCAAAGTCCCCGTTGAGGTTCGTAGTTCGACGACTCTCACGTTGCCATCGGAACCAGGGAAAACTTTAAGAACTCGCCCCAGAGACCACTCGTTCGGAGGTAAATTGTCCTGTCTGATGACAACCATATCATCCACTTTAACTTGTCTCTGAGGGTTTTTCCACTTATACCTTTTGTGTAATTCTTTGAGATATTCATCTTTCCACCGTCTACAAAAGTAGTGGTGTTGAATTCTCAATTTCTGCCACCTGTTTGCTAAAGTAATGTTGCCATCACTTAAGTCTGGTTCAGCAGGGGTGAGTAAGGGTGAACCTATCAAAAAATGTCCTGGGGTTAATGGGTTTAAGTCTTGAGAGTTTTCACTTGAAGGGCTAAGGGGTCTCGAATTTAAACATCCTTCAATTCTGGCGAGCAGGGTAGATAATTCTTCAAAGGTATATCTCGGTGTTGTAGATCTCCTAAGATGATATTTGAAGCTTTTCACTCCAGCTTCCCAGAGTCCTCCCATGTGTGGTGCTCCTGGTGGGTTAAAATGCCACTCCAAGTTTTGAAAACTGTCAGTCGATACAACTGAACTTCTCAGACTTTTCAGGAATTCTTGACGCTCTTTTTTGACCAACTGACTAGCTCCTATGAAGTTCGTCCCGTTGTCAGAATAAATAGCGGCAGGGCATCCCCGCCTCGAAAAAAATCGAGCAAATGCTGCCATAAAGGCTTGGGTTGACAAATCTGATGTCGGTTCTAAATGTATGGCTTTTGTTGCAAAGCAGACAAAAACGCACACGTAGCCTTTGGTGATTTTACACGCTCGGCCAGTAAAACTTTTGATTTCTAAAGGTCCGGCAAAATCCACACCAGTATTGCAAAAGGGTCTTGACAGTTCCGTACGTTCTTTGGGTAAGGCAGCCATTAACTGGGTAGCCTGGCGATGTTTATATCGCGCACAGGGTAAACACTGATCGATTGTAAAACGAATCAGGTTCTTAAGTTTTGGAATCCAAAAGCCAGAACGAATAACTCGCAACATAGCTTGATTTCCTCCGTGTAAACTTATTAAATGAACGTGGCTTGTCAACAATCTTGCAAAACAGCTTCTATAGGGTAAAATAACTGGGTGTCTCTCGTCGTAAGTTAAGCAATTTGATTTTGCTAAACGACCGTTAGCTCGAATTATGCCTTTAGAATCTAAAAATGGGGTTAGGGTGAGTAGTGTGCTCTTCTTGGGTATGGGTTTCTTTTTCTTTAGACAATCATATTCCTCTTCAAAGTGGAAAGATTGCGCTAAAAGAATGAGTTTGTCTTTTGTCGATTTGATCTCATCCGTTGCAAGTTGCAAACTTGGGTGTTTTAATAAAGTGTTAAGTCTATCATCGGCTGATGGTGACTTTTTCTTATCTAAGATAAGTTTTATATGAGGAGTTTGATTCCTGCGGGTACGTGAGATTCGATCATAAAATCGATAAACATAAGACATAACTCGAAGAGCTCTAGACCATTTTGAGAACTTTTCAAGAATGTCATTTTGGATCTTGACTGTGTTGGTGTACGTCTGAATTTTTACCTCAGCTTGTGTAATAAAGGGTTGTTGTTGTGCTATTGGCCATTTGGAAGCAGATTCTTTCAACCATGAAGGTCCATTCCACCAGAGGGAATCTTCCATCAACTCGTCGGCATTGCATCCACGGCTGGCAACGTCTGCAGGGTTGTCATGAGATACAACATGATTCCAGTTGTCCACTCCAACTGTCCGCATAATGGTAGTTACGCGATTTGCCACAAATGTCTTCCATTGGGTAGGGTGTTTGTTTAGCCAAGCTAAAACAATGGTTGAATCTGTCCAAAAGTACGTTTGATGTAGTGTTAAGTCAAGTTGACCCAATAGGTTGTGTACCATTTTAGCCAATAACACCGCACCACAAAGTTCTAATTTGGGTATTGACAAAACTTTAAGTGGTGCTACTCTTGTTTTTGCAAAGAGTAGGGTAACGGTATTAGGTCCGTCTATGGGTGTTACTCGTGCATACAATACAGCAGAGTAGGCTTTTTCCGACGCATCAGAAAACCATGAAACTCTATTTTAGATGAGGGTAAAAATTGGATCCATCTGGGTATACGTATTTTATTGATATTATCATAAAATTGTAAAAATTTTTGCCATCTTATAAGGGTAAGAGGCTTGAGACATTCATCCCAGTCTGTGTTGTCTTGCCATACTTGCTGCATAATAATTTTAGCAGAAATAATTACTGGGGATAGCCAACCAGCTGGGTCGAAAAGACGAGCAATATCCGATAGGACTGCACGTCTTGTATAAGCAGATTGCTTTTCGATAGTGGGTACGTTGAAGAAAAACAAGTCTTCTTTTGCATTCCACCGAATGCCCAAAGTTTTCGCATTGTTTGACTCCGGAAGGGTAAGTAAATCCACATCGAGTAAATGATCTTCGGGTAAATCGCTCAATAGATCGGGTGTGTTTGAAATCCATTTTCTCAATGGAAATCCTGCCGAATCTAAAGCAGATATTAATTCTTGTTGAGATGTTTTAGCGTCATCTACGGTGTAAGCGCCAGATAAAACATCGTCAACATACATATTATTTTTCAAAATATATGATGCAATTGGGTGAGTATCTTTTACATCATTAGCCAGTTCATGAAGAGTTCGTATTGCTAAATAGGGTGCGCAATTAACTCCGAACGTGACTGTTTGAAGTTCATAGTCCTGTATGGGTTCATTAACGCTTTTACGAAATAGAATTCGCTGAAAAGGTGTGTGGGTAGGATTCAACAAGATCTGCCGGTACATTTTTGTAATATCGGCATTAAAAACGATCTTATAAAAGCGCCATTTTAAAATCACTACAACTAAATCTTGTTGTAATGTAGGACCTATGTGTAAGGCATCATTTAAGCTGTTGCCGTTCGAGGTTTTGCTAGATGCATTAAAAACAACTCGAACTTTTGTCGTAACACGATCGGGTTTTACAACAGCGTGATGGGGTAAATAATAATATGTTTCTGACGAAGTATTTGGGTTATACTGAATGGGTTTCATGTGATTTAAATCAACATATTCTTGAAGAGAGTTATCGTAATCAATCTTTAATTCAGGGTTCTTCATTAAATTCCTCTCGTTCCGTAGAAATTGTGCGATAGCAACATGACGTGAGTTTCCTAACTTCACTTCAGGGTTTCGGAATGGAAGATCGACTTGATAACGACCATTGGGTAAGCGACGGGTTGTGTCTTTAAACTTCTCTTCGCAAAATAAATCTTCGTCAGACTGAATTGTTTCATTGGGTATTTCTTCAATCTCCCAGAATCTAGTTAAACACTTATCAAGTGCAACTGAGCTGAAATATGTGACAACTGATTGGGTTTTACGAAATTCATCTACACTCAAAAAAATACGTTAGTAGATTTACTAATTTTTTTTTGCTAATGCTAGTTAGCTAACTTTTAGCAAATTTTTAGTTGAGATTAGCATGTTAGCAAAAAATTCTTGTAAACTTCATTTAGCACATTAGCAATTCTAAACAAACGTTGAACTAATTTCTTTTGCTAAGATTTGAAATTGAGTTGACAACATTTTTACAAGATTTTTTGCTAACATTAGCAAAAATAAATGGTAAATTATTTTTTATTTTCAGAAAACTTAAAATGGCTCTATCTCGGAAACTAAGCCAGATAGAGCAAAATGGAGGGCATTTTTGGTTCTTAGAATCTCCATACTTTCGCGGATCCTCTTCACATGTGTGGACCCTAATGGGCCCTAACTTTGGATCCAAAAAAGTTGGCATTCCCGAAAATTTTAAAATGCTCATATCTCGGTAAATATTGCCGACACAACAAAAAGTCCAAAATCATTTTTGTAGCTCTCAATACGTAGAACAAGACCGCAAAATAGTCAAAAGCTCTCCGAGTAATATTTTTGAAGTTATCGAGTTTTTTAATTCTCAAGACCCCAGTGATCTTCTATAATTACGTATCTCAAAAACTAAGCAAGGTAGAGCGAAACGGACACAAATTTTGGATCAAAAACTATGACCATTTTTAAGGAACCCAACTAGGTCTAGGCCCATCGGGGTCTGGACCTATCGGGTCCGAACCCAATGGGGTCCTCAAATGTGTCAAAAAAAAATTTTTTTTGTTAACTAATTATTGGCAAAACATTTTTGCTAACTTTAGCAAAAAAATTGTGGGTTCAAAATCAGCAAATTTTCTTGTAGGTTTACAAGCTTTTTTTGCTAACATTACAGTTTTTTTTTTTTGAGTGTACAGGTCCCGTCAAGATCCAACCAAATTCGGTATCTTGAGCTATTAATGTGTTAAGAAAACCTTTCTTAACACCAGATCGTAAAATCTGTGGGTAAAAATCACTTCCTATAAGGAAGTCAATAGGTCTGCTCTCATAGAATTTAGGGTCTGCTAACTGGATATTATTTAAATCCTTTACAATATCTGAATTGATATTTTGGGTGGGTAGCGTTCTAGTAAGAGTTTTAATGACTATCGCTTTGATTTTTATACTAAAGTCGTCTTGGGTGTTGGACCGTAGAATGACTTCGCATAGTTTATTTGAACGAGCTGATACAACTTCATTCAAACCAGATATTTCAGCTACTATGGGTTGGGTGGGTAAACGTAATTTGCGTCTTAGTTGGTCAGAAATGAATGAAAAATCTGACGCTGGGTCAATAAGAGCCCTCGCGGGAAACAGTGAGCCGTGAATATCCACGTTCAAAACTGCTGTTCCCAATAACTTTTTCCTATCATCTAATACTGGTTCATTTGACCGGGTAATTGTCGAGAACGACTGTGCTGCATTTTGCGAAGTAGTGGGTTTTTCACTATCTTCTAAAGCTTGGGTAGTTGTATTTGATGAAGGTCTGTGTAAAAGTGTATTGTGACGACCCCCACAATGTCTACAAGTAAAGGTACTGCGACACTCTTTAATACCATGTGCAATGGCCAAACAATTGTAACAACAACCGTTCTTTTTGACGAAGTCAATTCTTTCATTTACTCCCATGGCAGTAAATGATGAACATTCTCGAAGAGTGTGTCTACTTTTGCATAATTTGCAAATTGAGCCATCTTGTTTTTCAAGAGTGGGCTGCGTTCGTGTATTCGGGTGGGTGTGTGTTTTCGTAGAACTCGAGAAATTTTGTTCATTTTTTGAGGGTTTACTTGAACGGGTGTCTTTCCTTGTGCCATGTGTTACATTGTGAAAGGTGTTCACTTTTTTCCCATATTGATTTTTATTATCTGGGAGATTTTTGGGTTTTGGGTTGTGATTCGGGTGGGTTTCAGAGTTCTTGACATCAGCAACTGATTCAAGTCCCTTATATTTATCTGTTAAAAACTTGTCCATTTCGGCCCACATTAATTTTCTAGATTTATCTGGCAAAGTTGCCTCAAATTCTATTAATATGTCCCTGGGTAATTTCTCGGAACAAAGTTTTATCAGAATGGCATTAAAAATAACACCATGGGTTTTTAGCTTCATATCGTTAAAACTAGATATACAGCCATTTATTTTTCTTTGCAATTTGCGAATTGAAGCACCGCACTGAGCATTAACTTCGGGTAAATTCCACAATACCTGGAGCTGAGCATTAAGCTGCATTCTCACGTTCTCATACTGAGAAGTGAGATTCTCCCAGGCTGTAGCAAAACCTTCATTTGTGAGGGGAGCGTTGTCTACTATTTCCCTGGGTTCACCTCGGGTCTTTTGTTTCAGGTGAAAGAGTCTTTCGACCTCTGTCAAACGGGTATTGTTGACAAAAATGGCCGTAAAAAGATCCCTAAATGAGGCCCATTGGCGATAATCTCCACTAAAAACTTGCATATCGCAAGGTGGAACTTTAAAACCTGTGTCTGTTGACGCGGGTGGGTGGGTAATTGCAGGAGCGACTTTGGCTTCAGTTTTCTGGGTCAACTTCTCCAAATCCTCCTCTATTTTCGCCATTAGTGCAATAAAAACTTTCCTTTGACCCAGGTACTCCTGTGTCAAATCATCAAGACTAATTGTCTTGGCCTCATCATCATTTCCTAAAAGGGGTGACTCACAAATTTCGTCATATTTTGTAGACAACTTTTTCCAAATTTCCTCCAGCTCTCGCTTTTGGACTTTCACTAAGGATAAGGGTCGGGTTTTCCTTGCGGTCTCTTTATAATCCGCCTCAAATGCAGGTAAGTCCTTTTGGACAATACGCATAAAGTTATCGTATCTCCTTTTTAACTCAGACATTTTGGGTAATTAATGGGTTAATTTGTGCTTTAAAGGGTTAATTTGTGCTTTAAAGGGTTAATTCGCAATTGGGTTTAACGGGTTAAAAGTTTGAGAAAAAAATTTCAAACAAAAATCGCAAAGAAAAAATTTTTTGTACCAGCTTGTAAATTTCCAACTGGGTATTTACCACTAAATGATATGCGCTACACTACGTAAACGGCAGTATCAGTTTATCAAACAAGATATAAAAAACTTTTAAAAAACTAATGAAATGGGTGGGTGGGTGATATTTAAAAGATTTTCTATTAAAATTCCTGTTGATTTATGTGTAAATCCCTGAAATTTTGTGTAAAATTTCACTTTTTGAAAATTAATATATGTAAGTTGTACACTGACTAACTTACCTGGTTTGCTGGGGGTAGGGTAATTGTAATTGTATGTACGGGTGTGTGTTTGTGTGTTTTATTCTGTCTCTTTGCGCTGATCTTCCCGCTTTGTTAGTTGGAGACAAAATAATGCAGTTAGTTATTGATTTTAACTATTTTATTAGATTTGGAGGGTTAGTGTGATTTTTAAAAAAATAATGTTCTTATTTTGTGTATTCGTTTATTTTTCTCGGCCGATGTGTGGGATTTTAAAAAATATTCAAACCAAAAAAAAACTACACTTTCCACAAAATTTTTTAGGGTATATTATTATTTTTTTTTTTTTTTTTCAAAAAATTAATTTTGTTTTCTTTTTTTTTTTTCAAAAATTTAAAAAAAATTTGAGAAGCCAATTTTTTTTTTTTCTTCTATACAATTTAATCTTATTAAACAAAATTTAATTTAATAAAATTTAGTTAGAAATTTTATATTGTTCACCAAACTAATACTGCACACTTGTGTGGGTAGGGTACACTTTTATATATCTGAGTATGTGTGTATGTATATTTTTTTCTACAACACTTTAGTTTGTATATATTTTTGTGTGCAATTTTTTCAAGAAATATTTTAATGTTTTTTGTTGTTTTAATTGTTTTTAAATAATTTAAGAAACAATGTAAGTTGTTTGACCAGTTTTTTATAATTTATTTGTTGTTCTGTTTAGCACTGATTTTAATGCACAAATAAGGGTGGGTTTTTTTTTTTTAAATATTTCTAAATGTTGTTGTTTTTAAATTGTTTTATTTTGTCACTGTTTATGTTTGTAACTTTTTTATTATAACAATTTATTTTTAAACTGGCACTTTTTTTATTTCTTTAAGTTATTTTTGTTTTAACTTTGGGTTTTTGTCAGTGTTGCCACCAATAGAATTGGAAATTACACAGAAAAGTATCCAAAATCTCACAAATTACACAAAAAAAAATTTTTCAACCAAAAAAAAAAAATTCTTTTCACTAAAAAAATTATAAACTTTCAATCGATCATAGTTTTTGTATTGTTAAACTTAAAAATATGAAATTAAATAAATTAATTTATTTCTATTAATTTTATTTCCAGTTTTTTTTTTTTTAAACTTCAATAGTACGTTCAAAATTAGCTCCTCAATTTTTTTCAATTCCATTTTTTGTAAAAAGTATTGATGCAGTTGTATTTGTCGATAATTTGTTTATCACTGAGGGAAAAAATCGTCGTCAAATCAAAAACTTTCGTACTTATTTTTAAAATTCTGAAATTATTTAAACAAATTTTAATAATGAAGTGGAATTTTATAAAATTGAATATTTTTCGGTCTTGATTTACAAATTATATTTTTTGAATTAAATATACAAAAACTCCTTTTTATTTCATGATGAAAATAATCATTTTGATTGTAAAAAATAGCAAAATGAGTTTTCAACAACTTTAACAACGACGCCTCAAAAATGACGGAATTATTTTAAAAAAGTGACGTGGTGTAACATAAGTGAAAACTTTTCAATTTCCATAAAAATTAAGTTAAAAAACAATAAATATTTTCGTTAAGTAAAACAATGAATTAAATTTAATTAATAAGTGATAAAAAGTCAAAATAAATGCATACAAAAATAAAAATTCGCAGATGTCTTTAACAGTTTTCGAAAATCGCATGGGTGTTTTCGTCGGAGTAGCGACGATATATTATTTTATTTCTACATATAGGAAAAATGCAACTTTATAATTATTCTGTAGTAAAGAAAAATAAATAAAATGTGTATATAAATATAAAGAAATGCCAATAGTTTTATTTACATTGAAAATTTAATTTTATAAATAATTGTCAATATTAAATTTGATTATGTGCATTTTTGATTTGAACATAAAAACATTCTCAAATCAACGTTGTTTCAGATCATTTTTAAAATTTTGTTTGTTACTCAAGCCATATTAAAAGTGTAAATAAACATTTTCAAATTGAGAAAAAACAAAGTTTGTTGACTTTTGTCACTGTTTTATTATACCCTCCACTTAGTGATAGAGGGTATATATAAGTTTGTCATTCCGTTTGTAACTCATCGAAATATCGGTCTGGGACCCCATAAAGTATATATATTCATGATGCCCGATCGATTTTAAGACATTCTAGCGATGTCCGTCTGTCCGTCTGTCCGTCTGTCTGTGGAAAATGCTCTCGCGGACAAAATATTGCACAGCGATGACTAAAACTTAACATATATATTGGAAGTTCTCCCGAGAAGTTTGGTATTGCATTTGAGCGATATCGGTTCAGCGGTTCAAAAGTTATGAACGAAAATGTAAGCACACCTCAAAAATTTCAGTACATTTAACATAACCTAAAAATACAAAATGCTTTAATTCGGCTTCTGGTTGACATATGTGAACATAATTGAACACCAAATGGTATTTAAACAAGTACGAACATATTTTTTGACAAAAAAAATAAAAAAACCGCGGATTTTTTTTTACCAAAATTTTTTTCGCGTAAAATTTTTTTCAATTTTTTTTTTCAAAAGTAATTTCCTTTTAAATAAAGTTGTTTGCAGTAATCTTTTTGAAATTGTGGAGGGTATCACTACATTCGGCAAGGCCGAATTTAACTTTTTTACTTGTTTTTAATATGAGGTTGTTTTTGCTTGATTTGAGATTTTTTTCGTCTAGTATTTCAGTAAGATTTGTCCTTTCTGAGTACCTTGTATGTTTAATATTTTATCCAGTTGTGAAATAGTGTTCGGAATAATTTCAAAAGATGAGGAAAGCCGTTCGTATTCCAAATTATATAAATTTATTCAGAAAATTTTGACAGGTCGACTCGCAAGTCGTCTGCTCGTCTGAAAATTCTTTTAACTGAAGAATGGGAGAACGTATTCTTAAGAAAAATTATTAACTTCAAAAACTTAAGACTACACTCATAGAAATATCTTAGTAGAAAAATTAGTAAACTCATTGTAGATCAAGTTTTACAGAATAATGCCGTATTCAACAAAAATTAATGTTGATATCGTTGAATAATCAGTAAAGTTGAATTAACTATTTACAACACTTATACAGAATTCAATAGATAAATCAAAATAGAAAAAACAACCCTGTTCGTTCATTTTTTTTTTATTATTAACGAGTGACGAGTGAGTTGGTAGCAATGTGAATCGTGTTTATCTCTTATAAAATTATTTTATGTGTTTGTTTTTTATAAAAATATTTAATATTATAAAGTGTGTGTGCAAATCTTTGTGAAAATCTTTAAATATAGCAGCTTAAAAAGCCGACGATAATACAAAAATATTGTGATTTATGCTTAATAAAAGAATAGTAACAAATAACAACAAGTTTTTTTATTAATAAAATTTCTTATATTAACAAAAATATGAGTTGAATTTACAAAAAATAAGAGTTGGTTTACAAAAAAACGAGTTGATCAACTTTTACAAAAACTGACAATAATTCTTATTGAAATCAACATAAATATTTGTAGGGTCAAAATCAACAATGATTTCTGTTGAATTTACCGCGATTTTCTTTGGGAATACAATGATTTTTGGTTGAGTGTAGGGTTTTATGGTCCAAAAATGAATGTCCGTGAGTATTGTCAATGATTTGTTTAAGCCGAAAACGTCAATAAAATGATAAAAAAAAACTTAAATATGATCAAAGTTAGTTGGAACTTTGTTGAGGTGAAATTACACAAAAATCACACAAAAAATTTCATTATCCAAAAATTATCCAAGGATTTTGAAATTGTCCCACTTTTGGATAATTATCCAGAAAGTGGCAACACTGGTTTTTGTTGCACTTTTTAACTTGTTGTTATGTACTTTATATGTTTTTAATTTTTAGCGCAAAATTATTGTTTTTATGTATTTTAAATTTGTGAACTGTTTCTATTTATTTATTTTTCACTTTCACTGGTAATTGTTGTTTTTGTCGAAGGACCAATGTTTTTACGGGTTAGAGGGAGATCACAAATGGATCTTCTAAGGGGTATTTCCGAATAAATAAAATGTATATGGATTTTCTTCAAACGTTATAAATTGGCGGTTTATTAATGTAGAAATATAAATATAAATAATAAAGGTTAGGGTTTTTTTCTTTACACTTCATGTATTAAATTTAGGGTTATTTTCAGATTTCACAATTGTAAATTTAAGGTAACTTATTGATATATTACACACTTGTTAATCTTTAATAAAGTTTGTTTTTAGGGTAAGTATAAATATACCGAACTTTCAATTTGTATTTAAAAAGGGAGATTAAGATTTCGTTATAACGATTTAAAATAAACAAAACATCCTCACAATTGTCTAGCCATCGTTTAATCAACAAGTGCACTATCGCTGCGGAGTTTTGTTTATTTTAAATCGTTATAACGAAATCTTAATCTCCCTTTTTAAATACAAATTGAAAGTTCGGTATATTTATACTTACCCTAAAAACAAACTTTATTAAAGATTAACAAGTGTGTAATATATCAATAAGTTACCTTAAATTTACAATTGTGAAATCTGAAAATAACCCTAAATTTAATACATGAAGTGTAAAGAAAAAAACCCTAACCTTTATTATTTATATTTATATTTCTACATTAATAAACCGCCAATTTATAACGTTTGAAGAAAATCCATATACATTTTATTTATTCGGAAATACCCCTTAGAAGATCCATTTGTGATCTCCCTCTAACCCGTAAAAACACTATAGTTTTACTGTTTTTCAATACAAAATAACTGAATATTCACTAGTTTTTTAATGTTTTGGTTAGTCATTAAATTAACATTAAAAATTGACTGTAATATGTTTTTATTTTAAATGAAAAAATAGTGGAATGGTTTTTAAATAAAATTTCATTTGTTTTAAGTGAATATTCACTGGAATTTACCTACATAATTTTTTGAGTGTATAAGTATGTCCCAAAAAAATGTTGGGGGGGTTGGGAATTAATGGGGATCGGTCTTATTGATTAATAATCTAAGACGCATCATGGGAGAGGTAGGACCTGATTTCATAAAATAAATTAAATAAATAAAAAATAATTGTATGGGGGGGCCACCTTAAGGGTTAAAGATAGAGGGTAGGTATATTCTAAAAACAAATTGGTACTGAAAAAATATTTGCGGTAGGTCACACATTTTACATCTCTTGGGGCACCCTTGGATCAGTTAGAGCGGTAGGAGCCAATTTTTATGAAAAGGTTGTATCTTCTTTTTTAATAAAAAATATTTTCTATAATTTTTTTTGTAAAACATTTTTCTTTTACCAAATAATGTTTAGTTGGTCTAAAAAAATAATAATGTTAATAATAAAGGGCTTTTCTGAATTAATCCCCAGATTACATATGTTTCAACCCACTGTGCGATGTGGCTAAAATTTCAGGAAGACAGCACTTCATCTTCCGAATTACCGTTGATCTTTTTCAAATTACAATAAATTTTTTACAAATCACAATTCGAATCTTCGAATTTCACATGAAAACTTCAAGTTACAATTGATCTTTTTCGAATTTACAATCAATCTACACAGAAAAAAAAATATTGAAAAAAACAATTTGTGTAATCACCTGTTTAAATTTTTAAATAAGATTTGAGTAATTTTTTAATTGACGCAATTAAAAATTTACTCAAAAATTAAAAAAAAAAACAATAGTAAATAATTTAATACAAAATTTAATATTTTTTTTTTATTCTTTTCGTGTTTGGAATTCTCATTTAGTTTATAGTTTTTTGTATATGTATATGAAAGTTTGAAATCATCTTTATGAAATTTTCCTCTGTTCGATTTTTCGAACAGTAGAGAACATCTTTTTCAAAAAAATATTTATATAAGAAAGAGATGGAATTTCGGGTACGAATGTTAAGTCTCATGTTTCTGCATTAAAAAAAAATATCCCCGCTTCACCACCGTCCATGAAATGCAGTGCAAATCAGCACAGAAATTGTTTCAAGCAAAAACGAAAATTTAGCATTTTTTGATTTTCGGCTTTTAATTTTTTTGACTAATTTAAAATTTTTTTAGACTTAATTTATTATCAAATTCCACTAATTAAAATTATTTTGAAACTATTTATTTTAAAAATAATGAAATAAATTAATAAAATTGCAAATAAATCTAAATATTAAAATTGCATAAAAAGTTGAAATGCAGGATTTTCTGGGAAAACGACACATTGGAAATTTTTTTTGACAAGATTTTTGAGATCAGCGGGTACTAATTACCCTAAAAAGGTACCTTTTTCCAAAAAAATGAAAAATAAAATTGAATCTTGGTCCAAAATGGGTTAATACATAAATATATTTGTTAAAGTTTGAAAAAACATGTTTTCTTAAACAAAAATGTGAAACTTTTTTAAACTTTTTAAAAAAATAAATTGATAAATTTTGAGTAAATTTTCACTTGACACAATTCAAAAGTTACTTAAAAAAAATTTAACAACTTTTAATTAAATTTTTAATTGTGTCCATTAAAAATTTACTAAAATTTTTTAATAAGCATTTAATAATTTTTTATTAAAAATTTACTCAATACTATTAAACCCCTTACTGGTGCAAAATTAAGTAATTTTTTACTCAATAGTATTAAAAATTTACTAAAATTTTTTAAAATTTTTTTCTGTGTATTTCGAATTACAATTAATATTTTTCAATTAACAATTGATCTTTTTCAAATTACAATTGATCTTCTTTGAAATACAATTGATGGTTTTCAAATTTCAATTGATCTTCTTTGAAATACAATTGATCGATTTCGATCAATTGTACTTTTTCAATTTACAGTTAATATATTTCGAATTACAATTGATATTTTCCAATTACAATTGGAGTCTTTGAATCAATTGTTATTTTTCGAATTACAATTGGAATTTTCGAATTACAAATGGAATTTTCGAATTACAAATAGAAACCTGTAGCAGAACCAGTAATATTTTCCGTTTGGTTTTTATTAGCCAATTCTTTTAACAATCACTATGAATCATTAGCTTTATTTTGTGTGGATTTCCTTTAAATAACCTCAAAAAGAAATAACAAATACAATAAAATAAACATTTATCTTTTGATAGACTGTAAAAAGTTTATTAAAAAAAAAATTAAAGAACTTAGAAAAAAACAAGTGAGAGTGTTAAATTCGGCTGTGCCGAATCTTTTATACCCTACAAAATGTAAAAAAAAAAAAAAAAATTGACAGGGGCGTTTCTTTTTTTTGGGGGGGGGGGGGGGGGGTAAGTTGATAGGGTCAGTGGGGCATGTTGAGAGCACCTTCCCATCGCGATAAATATACCAAATGTTTCATTTATTTAACAAAAATACAAAAAAAAAAACATGTAAAAACGTGTATTTTTTTAGAGGTTGGTTTAGTTCTTCAAGGGGAAACTTTTTTCCCCCTGGTCCGATTTGGCCAATTTCTGAACTTAACCTGCCTAGGAACATAAGACATATTTGTGCCAAACTTGAGGTTCCTACCTCTTTTATTTTGGACTGCATCGTGTTAACTACAGACGGACGGACGGACAGACAGGCGGACGGACGGACATCGCTAGAATGTCTTAGAATCGATCACTGGTCAATAATATGTATACTTTATGGGGTCCCCGACCGATATTTCGATGCGTTACACACGGAATGACAAAGTGAGTATACCCCCATACTGTAGTTGGATGGTATAAAAAATGTAAGTCACGTATTTTTGCTAAAATAATTCAAAATGCTTACACATACACTTACTACTACAAAACCAACAAATCCAACTTACTTATACACACACAAACAATTATACTAACACTTGAAAAAAATATCAAAAGAAGTGGGCATTATTATTTTCCGGCGCGCCATTTGATTACACCGTCCGACAAATTTCAAATTTTGGCTGTACACATGAACCGGACTAAAAAATTCTGAGAGTACGGCCGAAAATAAAATACCCGTGTCTCCCAGTTTTTTTAGATCAATTCGCGTTTTCGCGAAAAATGCAAAAAAAAAAAAAATTTCGCACTTTAGAAAAAATTCACTACAGTCAGAAAGTGGGTATAAAAATAACATTCCCGTATCTCTAAGGTTTTTTAAATCAATTCGCGTTTTTTCGCGAAAATGCAAAAAAAAATATAATGTTAAATTGGGTTTCACAAAAGAAGTGTGAAATAAGTCGAAAAAATATGGAAAATTTACCTCTGAGAAAAATAGTGTTAACAGATAAGTTCAGTAGAATTTAATGATGGTTCTTTTCTTGGAATATATTAACCCTCTATCTGCAATTTTTAGGGTTAATTTTTGTTCTTATTTCAAATACTCACCTAGAAAAGCATTAAATCGTGCGTTTAAAGGGTTAAAATGTTCCACAAAAATCTTTTGCATTAAAATTCACTAGGGGTTGTCAAAGGCCAAAAGTTCGTAAGATGTTAGCAAAATGCTTAAAAAGGTAAAATTGTAAAGTATCATATTTTATTAAATTGTGTTACACCACACATATTTACAATTTTACTTTTTTGAGCATTTTGCTAACATCGCACAAATTATTGGCCTTTGACAACTCCTAGTGAAATTTGATGCAGAACATTTTTGTAGAACATTTTAACCCTTTAAATGCATGATTTAATGGTTTTCTAGGAGAACATTAGAAATGAGGACATAAATGACCCCCAAAAATGGGAGATAGAGGGTTAATATATTCCACGAAAAGAACCGTCTTTAAATTTTACTAAAGATATGTTCAAACATTATATAGCTCACAAGTAGATTTAATAAATTTTTCGATTTATTTCACACTACTTTGGAAAAATACAACTTTTTTTATTGGCGTTTTTCGCAAAAACACGAATTGATCTAGAAAAACTGGGAGACACGTGTATTTTATTTTCAGCCCTACTTTCAGAATTTTTCGGTCTGGTCCATGTGTACAAAAGTGTGTCGGACGGTGTTATGTTTACGGGGACTTGAGCCTTGGAATTTTCTACTTTTACTTTTACACCCATCAAAATTTAAGATTTACATGTTGGTTTATGGAACAGAGCACTAAATGGGTCGGGTCGATAAATATATTTTCTTATCCCTTGTACTCTTACAGAAGAATTCTTAGATTCTGAGACATTTTTTGTATAGAAACATTTTCAGAAATAATGATATAGAAAATAGAAAAGTGTAGAAAATTATCAGAATCTGAACACAGAAAGAATTAAAAACGAAAGTCAATCAACAAAAACGCGGATTCAATTAATTTTTTAATTGAAACTCCTCCGATAAAGAAAATTGTTATATCAATCATCAAATTGTAGGTGATTAATTGATTTTTATTTCAATTAATAATTTTTTTCGATTTTGATAAAAAATTTGATCAATTTTTTATTTAAAGTCAATTAAAATAATGATTGATTTAACAAATGAATTTCAAGCTTATGGAAAAATATGAAGAAATTCATATTTTTTGCTTTCCAATACGTTGCCGACAATAAAAAAAAGTAAAACCCTAGTATAAAGTATATTTTTTAATTAATGTATTCAAATAAATTGAAGCGAAAAAATCTGATATGTTGAAAATTTGTAATTTGATAGTAAAAGAAAATAACAAAAATGTTGATCAAAACAATAATTGACTCATTTAAATTTTGTTGATCAATAGATTTAATTGAAATTTTTTAGCCAATAATTTTTTTTGTGAAGTTGCAGCATCATTGTACAACTTGCTAGATGGACGTGTGCATTTTTTTTTAAATGGCCGTCCAACAAGCCCATACACGATCAAAATCGAATTTTAATCCAACAAATTATACAGCATGCAGTATCCTGCCCCCCTTGAGACATTTTTTGTTTAAACAATTTTTAGAATCTGAGACATTTTTCTTTTTTTTTGTTAAAAAATCTCAGAATCAAAGAAGGGAAGTATCTCAACCCTTATGAACCGATTTGCATGAAACTTAATATATATATAAAAGAGACAATCCTAAGGTTGTGGTCCATATCGAGAATTTAGGGATTCAAAACATGGGTCAAAAAATGGCGAAAATTCGTTTTTTTTTTTGATTTTTCAGCTATTTCTTTTTAAGAAACTATATGATGTTTACATATGAGAATACCTTAAAATCCTCTCGTTTTTTGTATATTTAAAATTGCAGGCAAATCGGTTCATAATGGTGGAGATGCTTCCCTTGTAAGACATTTTTTTTAAGTGAAAAATTCTCAGAATCTATGATACTTTTGTATTTAAATTTTTTTTATAATTTGGAGGATTTTAAGTCTAGCTATTTTATTTTGGACTGCATTGTGTTATTTATAAATTTATTGAACGTCTTATTTGAGTTGACTTAATGTATTTGGCTTGAGTCCAAAAAAATCAAAGTACCCTAATAGTAGACTAAAACTCCAAAAGGATTTTAGTCACGTACTTAAAGTTTTTTTTATGGCCCACTGAAGTCGGGTAGAATAAGTGAAACATATGATGTAAATACACTGCTGAGCTAAGTAATGTGCTTCAGTAAGATTTCTTCAATAAGATTTTCTGATTTTTCTTTTCTTACAACATATTAACCTTCTATCGCGAACTTTAAGGGGTCATTTTAGACCTTTTTTCAAAAACTGGCATAGGAGTCCACTAACACTTGCATCCAAATGGTTAAAATATTCGACGAAAATTTTCTGCGTCAAATTTCACTAAAGGTGGTCAAAGTTTGTGCGGCGTACGTAAAATTCTTAAAAAATTTAAAAAAATACAGGGGGGTTTTTTATGGTGGTAGGGGGTCACTTTCCCCTTTCGGTTTATTTTTACAAATTCCTTTATGCTTTTTACACTTAAGTAATACAATTTTATCATTAATAAAATTTTTTTTTTAATATTCACGCCCACAAAAGGGGCTGGCCAAAAAAAATGCATTTTCTAATTTCCGGGTTTTATTTGCTGAACAAACGTATAAAACAACCTGTAAATAATGGCGGTTTTTAGAAGTTGCTTTAGCTCTTCAAGGGGGATTTCCCCCGGTCCAATTTGGCTTATTTCCGAACATAAGGAGCCCATGATCATAAGACATATTTGTGCCAAACATCAGGAGTCAAGCTTTTTAATTTTTGACTGTATCTTGTATTCCAAAGACAGGCGGACGGACAACGCCAGAATGTCTTAGAATCGATCACTGACCAAAAATATATATACACTCAAAAAAACCTTGCCAAATTACTAGAAAAAGTATCGTAATCCCCGTTTAGCAATATTTGACAGTTTTCCTTGTTTATTAACAAAAAAATTTGCAATCGAAGTTTAAATTTTTTGTAATTTTACAATTTTTTTATAAATGTACAAATGTCCATGATAATTTTACAAAAAAATCTAGTAAAATTACAAGAATTCCTAGTAAGTTTTATCGCGTCCAAATAATTGTAAATTTACATTTTTATTGGTACAAAGCTTACAAAAATCTCGTAATTTTTACTAGGTATTCTCGTAAAATATGAGGTAGCACAAAATCTAGTAGTCACGAATGTTCCCTGTAATTTTTATCCCTTCAAAAAAGTTGTAAATTTACAATTGTATTGGCAGAAAGCTTATAAGAAGCTTGTAAAATTACATAAAAGCTCGTAGTTTTTACTAGGAATTCTTGTAAAATAGAATAAAAAATATTTTTACAAGTTTTTTTTTTGTAATTTTACAAGTTTTTTTTTTTAAATGTACTTTATGGGATCCTTGACCAATATTCGATGCGTTACACATGAAATTACAAATTGAGTATACCCCTTATAAAAATTGGAAATCGACTAATACATTTTTTTGAGTTAAGCACGTAACTTTGGTAGTCCTTCGCTGTTACAAAGTAAACAAACCATCAAAGAATTCACTTAAAATGTGTTGAGTAAGTATTTTTTTCGTTTCTTTTCTATGTTTTTCCAAAAAGATTTTCCTTTCTAACTCGAGTGTGAGTACGATTATTTGTTAAAAAAAAGAAAAAAAAATCTATCATAAAAATGAATTTACTAATGGTACACTCAAATAAAACGTTCGTTGGATTTTATGAAAATAACATTGATTTTATTGGTGATACATAGAACAAATATCGGAAGTCTTAAATGGATGAAAATTTTATTAATTTTATAATATTTCTAAAACTATGAAAGATTTATTCAAAACGTAATAACCTCAACAGCTCAGCTGTATATAAAATCAAATGAAAAATCTGTTTGTGTTAACAAAATTTGTTTTAAAAATTTATTAAATGTTTGAAAAAAAATTTGATTAAATTTTTAATTGACACAATTAAAAATTTACTCAAAATTTATCTATTTATTTTTTTTTAAGTTTAAAAAAGTTTTAAATCTTTTTACAAAAAAAAACTTGTCTTTTCAAACTTTACCAAACATATTTATGTCTCAAAAACATAGGAAAATTTTATAAAGACGATTACAAACTTTCATATACATACACAAAAAACTATAAACTAAACGAGAATTCAAAAAACTATGAGAGTATAAAAAAAAAATTTAAAAAGGTAATTAATTTTTATTAAAGTATTTACTTAAATTGTTTTTAAAATTTTTAAGTAAATTTTTAATTGCGTCAATTAAAAAATTACTCAATTTTTGTTTTTAAATTTAAAAAAGTGATTACTCAAATTTGTTTCCTCCATATTTTTTTCTGTATAATGACAAAGTAATTTTAATGATTAACAATTATTTTCTTTTGACTGTGCAAGTAAGTATGTAAATGCTTTTATACCATCCACTTATCGTTAGAGGTGGAGAGTATACATAAGTTTGTCATTCCGTTTGTAACGTATCGAAATATCGGTCTGGGACCCCATAAAGTAAATGTTATAAGTATATATTCTAGCGATCAATGTCTGTCCATCTGTCTGTTGAAGTGGTTATCAGCAGTGCTGCCAGGCTTCTTTTTTTAAAAATCGTCAACATTTAAAAAAAAAAAATCGTAAGAATCGTCAAAAATTTTGAAAAGATCGTCAAAAAATCGTCACACTAAAAAATGTTAAAAAAAACTGTACAAAACTCATTTGTAAAATTACTAAAAATTAGAAACACACAATTAAATTATTTCTTTCTACTTTTGTTTAATGAGTTTTTTAAATTTTCACTTACAAATATTTTGTAGATAAAAATTAATGAATTTACTTTTTAAACACTTTTTGAAGCTAAAAATGAGCCTTCCAAAAACACTCCAAAAAGCTGTTTCAAAAGAGCTACACTGGGAATTTAAATATATGTTAAACAAAACACAAACAAAGATTTTTCAGTTAAAACTAAAATTTTAACGAAATACATTCAAAAATCTTTTAAAATTAAACGAAAGATTTTATTTTTTCATACTGAACAAAATTAAACGTCTTTAAAAATTAAATGTTAGGGAAAGTCTTTATTTTTATGAAGTTATTTCTGAAACAACTCACAAAAGCTGTCATTAATACATTTTTTTCGTTTAACAAATGTTTTTTTTTTTTTTTATAAAAAACAAATAAAAAGAAAACTATTGAAACAGACTACAATCAGTTAAGGACATAATTTTTTAAGTGCAGTTATATTTCCAAAAGAGAATGAAATGTAAATTTGTGTCTTTCTTTTAAATGAACATATTTTATATTAATTGAATTGCATTTAACTTTTGTTTTCAAATAAGACTGTCAAACGGGATCGGTTTTTAAAATCCCGGGATCCTGGTATTTTTCGGGATCCCGGGATTTCTCGGGATTCCGGGATTTTTCGGGATTAAACTTCTTTGATTATAAAAGTAAAAAAATAGTAAACTCTTTATGTTTCAATATTACTGTGCATATTAAGTGGGGCTACTGTGGGTTAGTTGGTAGCGTGCTAGCCTATTAAGCAGGGAGTCATGGGTTTGATTCCCACGAAATTCTTGGGTCGATTTCGCTACAACGAAATTATTGATAAAATGATTTCTAATTATTCTGATTGTTATTTAAAGGCAAAATATAAAATTAAGTATACGCCACTTATGCATTTTCAAGTAATTATTATTAAATATTTAGCAATTAACTAAAAAAACCTTGAGGGATTTGTTGTGGAAAATTACAACTTTTATCTGTTTTTGGTTTCATCCCATTCCGATTTTGGTTGTTGCACTGCATAATTTTAAAACTTATTTAAAGGAAATCTAAAATAATTAAAACATTTAAAGGAGAAAATTAATAATATAATATTTTGACTTGCTTTTTTTTGTATAAAAAATTTTTTCTTTGAATTTTGAACGTCCGGGAAAATTTTTATTCTCCTACTCCTAAAACTTATGTGTAGGGATGAGATTTCCATGCAAATGCATGTTTTTTGTCGATAGTCTAAAAACGATATCGACCAATTATCTTTCCGAATCAAGAAATTTGCGTTAAAATGGCATCGATTTGTTTTTGCATATTTTTGCATATTTTGGTGAAAATGCATATTTTTGCATATTTTAGTTTTAAATGCATGTTTTGTGCATGTTTCCAACTTTTAAGTGCATATTTTTGCATATTTTGGCATAAATTAGCAAAAACACAAATTGAAATTTATTTGTTTCAAAAATTATTTTAAATTTTAAAAATTTATTTTGGAAATAAGAAAAAGTATTTTTTTTTTCTTTAAAATTTTTTTTACAGATTGTCTTAATTTCTAAAAAATCTTGATTATATAAAGATTTAAATGTTACTATTTAAACCCGGCGTTTATTTTTGCTTTTTAAGAAGTTTTTCCTATGAAAACAAAATTTTTATTGCACAAATTTTATTTTTTAGTGCATATTTTTAGGTTTTTTAGTGCATATTTTGAATTTTTTAGCGCATATTTTAAGCGCATATTTTCGATTTTTTAGTGCATGAAAATCTCATCCCTACTTATGTGGTACAAATTTGATGCCAATCGAATTAAATTTACCCGTGGCGGCCTTCGATCAAAGTTTCGGTGTTTTAGAAAATTTTCGCCAAAACCTTCAAACTTTGGTCAAAGGGCTCCGTGACTGTGGCTTAATGGTTAGTGCGAAGGACTTTTATTCTGCAAGCCTGGGTAGAATTCTTAGCACAGCCAATTTGTTTTAATTTGTTTATGTAAAAGTAACAATAATTGAACAAAGTTGTATTTTTAAAAATAAATTCTAATATATTTTTAATATTTCAAAAATCCCGGGATTTTTCAGATCGGGATTCATTTCATGACAAAAATCCCGGGATTTCGGATTGGCAGCCCTATTTTCAAACCATTGTAAAATGAAAAAAGTTGCAGATTTTCATTTTTGTAAAAGAATAGTGGAAATCAAATCCGAAAATCGTCAATCGTCATTTTGCTAAATTTCACGAAAAAATCGTCAAAATAACGAAAAATCGTCACTTCTGTCAGCATCGACTATCAGACATACATATTTATATGCTGTTGGTTCGGCAAGTTTGGTATTGAATTTGAGCTATATTGGTTTAGTGGTTTAAAAGTTATTATCGAAAATTTGAAGACACCTAAAAAATTTTAGTTCATTCTAAACACTCAGAAAAAAAACTAACTAAAAAATGGGAAAATTAACTAAATCCAAGGAAAATTGATAATGATTTAGCTCCATTGCCATGTACTCCTACTTTTTAATCCATATTTTTCTTAAAAATAAGGACCAATTTGAACTAGAAAATGGGAAAAAATTTACCATTTTTTAGTTAAAAAACACATTTCTGAAATGGACATTTTTTATAAAAATTAGTTAATTTCATATTTTTTATTGGTTTATTTATAGAATAGCATGTGAATACACACATAATTCTCATTATGTACATTTTTTATTATAAATATAAAAAACGTTTGTTTCTTATAGTCAAGTAATAAATTTCATTAGTTTTTAAATTAAATTCCCAGACTATGGGAAAACACGCCAAAGCCAAGGCCTTTGTTGTGATTAAAATATTATTTTTTCCCTAACACATACATGTGTAGAAAAAAATGTAAACATTAAATTTATTACTTGTTATACAAGACCAAACTCTTTTTTTCATATACTACAAATAATAAACAAAATGTGAACTACTACAAGCAAGCATGAAAAAAATAAATAAATCAAGAAAAAAATTTTAAGTTGTGAAAAATTTACTAAACTTGTGGAAAAAACTTCCTCAAATTAAAGAAGATAAATTTGATGAACTAATTGGTAGGAAATTACGTCCTAAAACTGAATTTTTTGAACTAAATTTTGTTTTTAGAAATATTATTTATTTAGGGAAAATTTATTTGGCGGAAAGAATTTCTTCCATGTATAAGGGAATTTCATTTAAGGAAAATTATGGCCTATTTAACAGTCCATGAACTAAAATTTTTTCCTAACAGTTGGGAAAATTTCCCAGATTTTAGTTAAATTTAACTAAATTGTGGGAAAATTTATAAACTATTTTGAAGAAAATTTTTCCAAAGTTTAAGTTAATTCTTTTTTTTGAGTGTATAACCTAAAAATACAAAATGGTTTAATTCGGCTGCTGGTTGACATATGGCAACAGAATTGGATACTGAAATGTATTTAAACAAAAACATACACTTTTTAGCTCACATTTTTTCGCGGAATTTTTTTTCCCCCAAAAAATTTTTTCCGCTGACATTTTTATTACTATATTTTAATTTTAACAAAACTTTTTCTCAAAAAAGTTTTTCAAAATTATTTTTTGATATAATCTTTTTCACATTGGGGAGGGTATTTACACATTCTTCAAGACCGAATTTAACTTTTTTACTTGTTTTATATAAGTAGTATTACTACTTTATTAAGATTAAAGTTAAAAAAATAAATAAAAGAGATTAACACTACTTGATATATTAAATATTTAGTCATTATAATAAATAATGTGATAAGTTAGTTTAATGTTTCTCCGTACATACATTTAAGTACATATCATGGTTACTAAATAGTTCTTAATTTTTATACTTTCATTTATATTTTTTGTTTTTAAAAGATTTTTTGTGGTATAATAAAGATAAGACATGAATGAATTTGTTAAAGGAATAATATAATTTGCTCAAAATGCAAGTCAGCAAATAAAAAATATTTTCTTTTACTAAATATTTTATAAAATTTGTAAACAGTTTGGGAAATTTAAGAGATTTAAATAATTTTATAAATGAATTTTTTTATGAGAAATAATTGCTCTGTTCGACACGAAAAACCTACCAGTGAAATATCTAACTGGTCCTTATAGATTTTGGTCTCCTGTGTGTTAAGAGCTACAATAATGCTTTTGAACTGTTGTGTTGGCAATATTTACCGAGATATGAGCATTTACAAAATTTTCGTAAATGTCAACTTTTTTAAATCTAAAGTTAGGACCCATTGAGGTCCACACATGTGAAGAGGACCGGAGATACTATGGTGATCCAAAGAACCAAAAATGGCCTACATTTTGCTCTATCTGGCGTAGTTTTCGAGATATAGCCATTTTAAGTTACAAAAAAAAAAAAATTCACCCAATTTGTAAAAATTTTACTAAAATAGTGGAAATAACTCACTCAAATCTAAGAAGATGAACTAACCAGGGAAGTCTCCCTAAGGTCACCCGCGGATCTTTATGGAATTGATTTTATTTTGTTGAGCAGAAAAAATAAAGAGACACGTATTTTTTTTTAGCGGCCCAAATTCATATTTAGGGGGTAAAAAGGAGGGGGGAAGACAAGGCCATTTTTCAGTTTTTTTCCTTTATCTCCTATATTATGCAAAGAAACCTAGCCATGTTACATACCAAATGAAAGGTCTTTGGAAAACCTATCTACGTATGCTAAGAACGTGTCCAAACATGCACAACTTTTCGTCATATTGAGTAAAATACCAACATTTTGGGACATTTTTTTTTAATAAGTCGAAAAATATTAACTTCCTTGGCCCGTTGCTAGCACCACGAGATAGGTACTTTTAATACCTTTAATTTGATAACACACTTGCCTATATTAATTTTTTTTAAATAGGCGTAAATCGTAAAAAAATGAAAAAGGTCAATTTCCCCCATACACTCAAAATAATACATTAGTAGATTTACTAATTTTTTTTTGCTAATGCTGGTTAGCTAACTTTTAGCAAATTTTTAGTTGAAATTAGCATGTTAGCAAAAATATCTTGTAAACTTCATTTAGCGCATTAGCAATTTTAAACAAAATTTGAACTATTTTTTTGCTAGATTTAAAATTGAGTTGACCAAATTTTTACAAGCTTTTTTGCTAATATTAGCAAAATAAATGGTAAATTTTTTTTTATTTTCAGAAATCTTAAAATGGCGCCATCTCGCAAACTAAGCCAGATAGAGCAAAATGGAGGCCATTTTTGGTTCTCGAGCTCTCTATAGTATCGCCGGCCCTCTTCACATGTGTGGACCCTAATGGGCCCTAACTTTGGATCCAAAAAAAAGTTAGCATTCCCGAAAATTTTAAAATGCTCATATCTCGGTAAATATTGCCGACACAGCAAAAAGTCCAAAAACTTTTTTGTAGCTCTCAACACGTAGAACAAGACCGCAAAATAGACAAAAGCTCTCCGAGTAATATTTTTGAAGTTATCGAGTTTTTTCTTTCTCAAGACCCCAGTGGTCCCCTATAATCACGTATCTCAAAAACTAAGCAAGGTAGAGCGAAACGGACACAAATTTTGGATCAAAAACTATGACGATTTTTAAGGAACCCAACTAGGCCTAGGCCCATCGGGGTCTGGACCTATCGGGTCCTAACCCAATGGGGTCCTCAGCTGTGTATGAACTAAGTTCAAAAAAAAAAAAAAAAAAAAAATTGTTAACTAATTATTGGCAAAACATTTTTGCTAACTTTAGCAAAAAATTTGTGGGTTAAAAATCAGCAAATTTTCTTGTAGGTTTACAAGCTTTTTTTTGCTAACACTACAGTTTTTTTTTTTTGAGTGTACAAATCGACCCCCCTAAAAATGAGTTTGGGCCGCTAAAGAAAATACGTGTCGAATTAATTTTCGTTCCCCAGCAAAAATTGGCATTACTAGTAATGGGTTTTGTAATCCGAAACAGATATTAATAAGTAGTTACTTATTGAATGAAACACTAATTATTTTAACAAGGGCGTGAGACAAAAATAAGTAGTGAAGAGTATGGAGATAAATAAGTAGTTACTGACTCGGATTACTAATAAGGAGTAAAAACCCATTACCAATAAGAAGTAAAATAATTAGTTAATTAAAATATTTTAAACTTAACTTGTTTTTACTAAAACTTAAACATTGTATAATTTTTATTAAGTTTTTAAGTACTTTTTAAGTTAATTGAATTGTAAAGGTTAAAAACTGCAAGTGCAAGGAGATATTATTACTGAGAAGTACTTTTATAACATATTACTGAAAAGTAGTTACTTTTGGGCTTAAAATAATGTTAATGGTAGTAGGTACTCATTATAAATAATGTACTTGGTAATGATTATTTTCACAACTCAATACCATGTTTTTGCTGGGTCTTCACAACATATCCAAATTTCATGAAGATCGGGGGGTGACACCAGGGAGACTTCCCTTGTAAGTGGTAGAAAATTTCGTCCTAAAACTAGAGAAGAGGATTATGTTTTAAAAATAAAGATTTCTGTTCATATATACACTCAAAAAAAAAACTTGTAAAATTACAAGCAAGTTTTGTAACTTTCTTTTGACAAGAATTCATTGTATTCATTGTTATTTGTAATATTACAAGCTTTTTACAATAAAATTGTATATTTACAACTTTTTTGGCGAAATAAAGAGAATTCCTCGTAAATTTACTAAATTTCGTTTGTAAAAAATCTTGAAAATTTGTAAAAAAAAATGTAAAATTACAAAAAAAAATTAAAATTTCGATCGAAAATTATTTGTTAAACACAAGGAAAACTTCCAAATATTGGTAAAATGGAATTACGAGACTTTTTCTTGTAATTTGACAAGGTTTTTTAAGAAAATTTCCCAAATTTTAGTTAAATTTAATTAAATTTTGGGAAAATTTATGAACTATTTTGAAGAAAATTTTTCCAAAGTTTAAATTAAGTCTTTTTTTTTAGTGTACTGCCATAAATCAATTTTAAAAATTTTACTTTGAAATCTTAAGAAACAAAAAAAATTACATCATAAAAATTCAATATTAAACGAATACATAAATTGTCTTTCCCCACAACTAATATTTATACATTAGAATTTTTGGCAAAAAACAAAAAAATCCTTAGACGTCAGCTTAAGTTAACTGACTTCTTTTTGCATTTGCTACCTGTAAATGACACTAGTTTTTTTTTTTGTTGAAGTCTTTCACTTGATTCAAACAAACTCATACATAATAAAATACCGAAAAATTTAAAAAAAGGAAAGATTTTAGGAAGGAAGGAAAAAACACTGTCTTGGACTTAAGCCAATAAAGAAAACTTCAGTCCTTGTCTCTCTATCTGTGTAGTTTTATGAACTGATGTTGGTGTTTGGTTTGTAGTTTACCTTCAATGTCTGCATTAAAGAAGGATGTAACTTCTACAACGGCTACACTCAAAATTAAAATATCTGTCGACTTAGCAAAAAAAAATTGGTAAGTCAGTAAAATATTATACGGAATTTGAGCCAAATGCGAAATTCACTGATTTCAGCAGTGAGCTTCGAATGCTTAAAACGGACTGGTACGCATTATTAAAAACACTTATTAATTATTTTTTTTTTAATAGATTCCAAATCACGGCCCAAAATGTTGAATTTTTGACCAAAACCTTGTGGAAAAATGCTAAAAAAATTAACGAAAAGTCTTAAAAAATTACAAAAAAAGTTTTAGAAAACTTGAAAATTCCAGAAAAAATATCAAAACTTTTAAAATTAAAAAAACAAATATCGTCCATTCCATGAGTCATTTTAAAAAATCTGACCGAGGGTCTTCCGATTTTTGTTATATTTTTCATACAGATACTCTATGGAGCCAATTTCAAATTTCATCCATCTGATCGAAAATATTTAAAAAACTCGCTGTTTTATTCACGATTTTCGTTTTTAAAAAAGTTCAAAAAATGCAAAATCTGTGTAACTTTGAGCAGCTGTATTTTCTAAACTACTTATCGCATTTTAACAATCCATAGTGCATACGAATTGTATGTAAGTAAGTCTATTTTGATATCTTATAGACTGAAAAAATATTGGTGTTTTAAAAGTGCATTTTATATGCAAATGCAGTTTTGAAGTGCATTTTGCGAAACTTTTACCCCTTTTTATTTTTTTTAATTAGCATATTTGGAAAATTTAGGATTTTTGATACAAAAAAATGTTTTCATTACAATGGACCGAGCATGTACGATATTTTTAATAATTTTTTTAAAAAAATACTTCCTTAAGTTTCCCTTATAAAAATTTTTATTTTTTAAATTATACCAAAATCATGTAAAAAGACATGTTTTTAAACCGTTATATTTTCAAAAGCACTAATCGTATCTCATTGTTTTTATGCACATTAGAAAGGTATTTTTATCTATTTTTTGTATTTAATGACCACAAAAATGTTGGTGTTTCAAAAATGCATTTTTAATACAAATGCAGTTTTGAAGTGCATTTTTCAAAATTTTTACCCCTTTGAATTTTTTTTTAATTATCATATTCGAAACGTTTACAATTTTTACTACAAAATCATGTCCTGCTAATAATGGACCCACTGTGTGTGCTATTTTTAAAATTTTTTTTAAAATTTCCTTAAAAAAATTTTAATATTTTAAATAAAACCAAAAAAATCTGAAATAGCATGATTTTTTAAAAAATTCTAAAAAATATTACACACAGTGGGTCCATTTTAAGGAGGGCATTATTTTGTAGTAAAAATTGTAAGCTTTTCGAATATGATAACTAAAAAAAAATTCAAAAGGGTAAAAGTTTTGAAAAATGCACTTCAAAACTGCATTTGCATTTAAAATGCATTTTTCAAACACCAACATATTTGCGGTCATTAAATGCAAAAAATAGACAAAAATATATTTCTAATGTGCATAAAAACAATGAGATACGATTAGTACTTTTGAAAATATAACGGTTTACTTAATAACATGTCTTTTAACATGATTTTGATATAATTTAAAAAATAAACATTTTTATAAGGGAAACTTAAGGAAGTATTTTTTTAAAAAAAATATTAAAAATATCATACATGCTCGGTCCATTGTAATGAAAACATTTTTTCGTATCAAAAATCCTAAATTTTCCAAATATGCTAATTAAAAAAAAAATAAAAAGGGGTAAAAGTTTCGCAAAATGCACTTCAAAATTGCATTTGCATATAAAATGCACTTTTAAACCACCGATATTTTTTCAGTTTATAAGATATCAAAATAGACTTATATACCATTCGTATGCGCTATGGATTGTTAAAATGCGATATGTAGATTAGAAAATACAGCTGCTCAAATTTACACAGATTTTTTTAAAACGAAAATCGTGAATAAAATAGCGAGTTTTTCAAATATTTTCGATCTGATGGATGAAATTTGAAATTGGCTCCATAGAGTATCTGTATGAAAAAAATAACAAAAATCGGAAGACCCTCGGTCAAAAAATGCCTAAAATTACCAAATGTCTCGTGGAATGGACGATATATTAAAATATAAAACAAATTTTAAAAACAAACTAACAAAAACTTAGCAAAATTTTTGTTTGACACAGTCGTCGTTTTGGTGCTTTTACTGTTATAACTTCCCAGCAAAACTACTGAACAAAAAATTCCCCGAGTAAAAAAGTTTATATATCTTATATATATAAAAGAGTAATGTGACTGACTGACTCATCATCGCGCAGTCCAAACCGCTGAAGCTAGAGACTTGAAATTTGGACTGTAGGTTAACCTCCCGGATATAGATCCACTGGATTTTTGCCAATATTAAGTCTAAGTGGGTAAAAAGGGTAAAAAACTGAACTTTTGGTACTTTTTATATCTCCTGAAATAATGGTCATAGAGACTTGATATTTGGACTTTATGTTCACCTTCCGGAATACATTTCCAGCAAGGCTGGGCTTTTGCCAATGTTGATTCTAAGGGGGTAAAAAGGGTAAAAAACTGTACTTTTGGTACCTTTTATATTTCCTTAAATAATGGTCCCAGAAACTTGAAATTTGGAATATATGTAAGTACAGCACCCGGAATATACACTCAAAATAATACATTAGTAGATTTACTATTTTTTTTTCTAATGCTGGTTAGCTAACTTTTAGCAAATTTTTAGTTGAGATTAGCATGTTAGCAAAAATATCTTGTAAACTTCATTTAGCGCATTAGCAATTTGAAACAAAATTTGAACAAATTTTTTTTGCTAGATTTAAAATAGAGTTGACCAAATTTTTGTAAGCTTTTTTGCTAATATTAGCAAAATAAATGGTAATTTTTTTTTATTTTCAGAAAACTTAAAATGGCGCTATCTCGGAAACAAAGCCAGATAGAGCAAAATGGAGGCCATTTTTGGTTCTCGAGCTCCCCATAGTATCACCGGTCCTCTTCACATGTGTGGACCCTCAGATGTGTATGAACTAAGTTCAAAAAAAAAAAAAAATTGTTAACTAATTATTGGCAAAACATTTTTGCTAACTTTAGCATCAAAATCAGCAAATTTTTTTTGTAGGTTTACGAGTTTTTTTGCTAACATTACAGTTTTTTTTTTTGAGTGTAGATCCACTAAGGCTGAATTTGCCAATGTTGATTCTAAGGGGGTAAAAAGTGTAAAAAACTGTATTTTTGGTAGCTTTTACATTTTCTTAAAAAAAAATGTCAGAGACTTGAAATTTGGACTGTATGTTCAACTCCTGGAATATAGATCCAGCAGGGCTGGATTTTTGCCAATGATGATTCTAAGGGGGTAAAAGGGTCCTGATCTAATGGTCCTAAAAACTTGAAATTGGGTATTTTTTTGTTCCTATAATAATGAATTTTGGAATGTAGGGTCCTTCGGTGAAAAAACATTCTGCTAAAGTATTTTTAAAAAAATCCCTTTCTAGAGGGGTAAAAAAGTTTTTTATACTTTTTATATTTCATGAAGTAATGATCCTAGGCACTGAAATTTTGAATGCTGGAAAAAGTTATTTTTGGAAATTCTGTTTCTAAGAATCGCGACCGATCGTAAAGGGTATAAAAAAGTGTAAGTTTGGTTAATCTTATATTTCTTGAAATAATGGTTTAAAAACTTGATATTTTAAATATAGGATCACCTAGCACAAAAAAAAAACTATTTTTGGAAAATTTAATTTAAAGGCGAAAAGTTGCTAAATGGTTATTTTAACCTATCTAACTCTTAAACTAAAAGCCACAAAAATAACAGCCAAGAGAAGGACATATTTAAAAATTTAAAATTTTAGGGTAAAAAGGTACCCTTTTATAAATTTAGATAAAATTATATATAATTTTATCAGAATTTTTTAATATAAAATTTTATAAATTTATATCAAATTACATATATGTAGTTTGATAAAATTTTATAAAATTAGATAAAATTATATAAAATTTTATATAAAAAATCCATATATAATTACTAGGGATGAGATTTTCATTCACTAAAAAATCGAGAAAATGCTAAAAAAAATCAAAATATGCACTAAAAAATAAAATGATTGCAATAAAAATCTTGCTTTCATAGGAAAAACTTTTTAAAAGCAAAAAGTAACATCGGGTTTAAATTGTAAAATTTAAAACTTTAAATATGCAGATTTTTAAAAATTAATAAAAAAAATTAAAAAAAAAAAAAAAATAATTTTTCTTATTTCTAAAATAAGTTTTTAAAATTAAAAATTGTTTTTTAAACAAATAAATTTCAATTTGTGTTTTTGCTAATTAATGCTAAAATAACAAGGTTGGCAATCGATACCCACCCAAAATAACGGTATTTGGCTATTGTACCGCAACCAATAAAGATATGGACATTTTTAAAAGCGATTATGAAAGTCAATAAAATTTCTTATATTTTTGATGTGTTATTTCGTGTTTGTACCGGTTGCTTTTCGAAATATAGGCCAATACCTTTATAATACCGTTTGAAACGGTATTTTAAAGGTATTGGCCTATATAACGAAAATGAACCGGTACAAACACGAAGTAACACATCAAAATAACTAGAAATTTTATCTACTTTCATAATCGCTTTTAAAAATGTCCATATCTTCATTGGTTGCGGTACAATAGCCAAATACCGTTATTCTGGGTGGGTATCGATTGCTAACCTTGTAAAATAAGCAAAAATATGCACTTAAAATTTGGAAATATGAACAAAATATGCGTTTAAAACCAAAATATGCTTAAATATGCATTTTCAGCAAAATATGCAAAAATATGCATAAACAAATCGATGCCATTTTAACGCAAAATTTCTTGATTCGGAAAGATAATTGGTCAATATCGTTTTTAGACTATCGACAAAAAACAAGCATTTGCATGGAAATCTCATCCCTAATAAATCAAATTATATATAATTTTATTAAATTTTTTGACAACAGAAACCTCTTTATATAATCTTATATAATTATATATAAATTTCTTAAATTATATATAATTACCCAGTCAGAAAAATACAATCGCAAAAGCGTTGTGAAAGCGTTGTGGACGGTTGTACGAGCGTTCTGTATACCAACTTCAAAGCGCCTTCAGATGATCCGAATGATAACATCGATCTACGCTAGGTTTAAAGAGTTTTAAAAGCGATGTAAAAAAGCGCTTTGAGAACGTTTTTTTTTTAAATCCATCAAAGCGCTATAAAAACCCAAAGTAAAGAATTTCGGTTTTAGTTCGGTTATAATAATTTGTTTGATACAAAGTGAAATCCGAAAAAAATATTTTTGTACTCCAAGAAACAAAAAAATTTTTGAAACTTAGAAAATTAAAAAAAAAAAAAATTCGAAAAAAATGTTTGATGATTTTTTTTACTTAAAAAACAAAAAAAAAATAAATGACAAAAAATTGTTATTCAAAAATAGTTTCGGAAAAATCTAAAGAACTCTTAAAACGCTTTTCGAATAAGCTCGCAAAGCGTTCCAAAAAACGTTTGAGATTGCTTTTTTTTTGTTTAGTGCTATCAGAACTAGGGTTGCCAGAAACTAAAAGTCAAATAACCGGAAAATGGAAAATTTTCCACTGGATTTAAAAAAAATAACTGGACCCATACATATTTTTTACAATTAAAAAAACCAACCGATTTTCATATGTGAGAACTTCAATTAAATGGACTTCTCTATTGGCCACGGAAAATGTGCCTTTTTTAAGCATTTCCATTACTTTTTCGAACAACTCGAAATTTTGATGGTCTGAGGATTGTTGGCGCAGATTTTCCTTTTCACATAACCCCACAAAACCAAGTCCGGTGTGGTCAAATCTGTAAATCTAGGCCAGTTTAAATTCTCTAGACGTGCGATATAAAACAAGTAGAAAAGTTAAATTCGACTTGGCCGAATCTATGAATACCCTCCACAACAGAGCCTACGCTTTTACTCGAGTAGCTCGAGTAATCGAGTAGCTCGTTACTCGAGCAGCTCGAGTAGCTCGTCAATTACTCGAGCAGCTCGAGTAGCTCGAGCTACTCGAGTAGCTCGAGTAGTAAAACACACATTTTTTTATATTTAAACTCCTGTAAAACAAAAACTATTATAGCTATTTTCAAAATTTTTACATTTTTGGAATGCTATGCTTGCAAAGAATATACATAATAAATATCAAATTAATAGGATTATCGTAGTGGTTTTGCTAAACTACTACTCGAAAAAGATCGGCGAGTTTTCATACAAATGTATGAAAATCCGCCCTCCTTTAAACTTTAATATCAAATTATGAGAATATTTTCAAAAAAACTTGTCATTATTTTTTACCAATTATGATCGCATATACGATAAGAATACTTCTTCGAAATTTCAACTCATTTCTACAAAAAATGTGGCATTGGCGATCTACTACTCGAAAAAGATCGGACGCTTTCCATACAAATTTATGAAAATCAGTAGAATTTATTTCTTTGAGTAGTAAAACACACAGTTTTTATCTTTGAGCTCCTGTAAAACAAAAACTATTATACCGATTTTTACAATTTTTACATTTTTGAAATGTTATGGTTCCAAAGAATAAACATGATAAATATCAAGTTAATAGGATTATCATAGTGGCTTTGCCACGCTACTACTCGAAAAAGATCGGCGAGTTTCTATACAAATGTATGAAAATCCGACCTTCTGTGAACTTTAATGTCAAATTGTGACAAAATTTTCAAGAAAAGATGAAATAATTTTTTACCAATTATGATCGCATACATGATAAGAATACTTCATCGAAATTTCAACTCATTTCTACCAAAAATGTGGTATTGGCGAACTACTACTCGAAAAAGATCGGTTTATTTTCATACAAATGTATGAAAATATGCCCTCTTTTGAACTTTAAAGTCAATTTGTAAAAATGTTTTCACGAAAACATAAAGTTATTTTTTTGCCAAATATGATCGCATAAATGATAAGAATACTTTCTCAAAATTTAAATTCATTTCTACAAAAAATGTGGCATTGTCGACCTACTACTCGAAAAAGATCGGCCGCTTTCCATTCATAGACTAGATAACTTCAGTAAAATTTAAACAAAAAAAAAATTGAAATAAATTACGTAAACATGTTAAAGATAACTGTTTTTTTATGAAAGAGTCATAAACAAATACTTGGAAAATCCATGGCAGTAAAATTTGCTGAGACCACGTGTTCTTTTATTAGGTTGTAAAATCTTTTGCTGTGCCTTTTTTAAAACACTGCCTATAAATATTGCACTTAAAGGTAAAATGAAAAAAAAAAAATGTACGGTACATTATAAATGGGAAATTTTAGGTAATAAAACAATTTGGGTTAAAAAATTCACAACAGGTAAATTATGTCAAAATTAAAATAATGATTTAAGAAGTGATATTATCATTGCAATTATAATATGTAAAAAAATAAATTTAGTGGTCTAAAAAGATTTTCACAAATGAAATTAAACTTCAAACAAGTGCTGGTTTTCAAACATTTGTATAAAAAGCGGCTTATCTGTTTCGAGTAGTATTTCGCCAATGCCAAATTTTTGGTAGAAATGAGTTGAAATTTCGAGGAAGTATTCTTATCGTATATGCGATCATAATTGGTAAAAAATAATGCATGGTTTTTTGAAAATATTTTCATAATTTAACATTTAAATTGGAATAAGGGCAGATTTTCATACATTATTATGGAAAGCGGCCGACCTTTTTCGAGTAGTAGTTCGCCAATGCCACATTTCTTGTAGAAATGAATTAAAATTTTGAGGAGGAATTCTCATCATATATACGATCATAATTGGCAAAAAATAACGTTATGTTTTCTTGAAAACATTTTCATAAAGTGACGTCAAAGTTCAAAAGTAGGCTGATTTTAATACAGTTGTATGGAAATGGGCCGATCTTTTTCGAGTAGTAGTTCGCCAATGACACATTTTTGGTAAAAATGAGTTGAAATTTTGAGGAAGTATTCTTATCATATATGCGATCATAATTGACAAAAAATAATTTTATGTTATTTTGAATTTTTTTTTACAAATTGAGATTATAGTTCAAAGGCATTCGGATTTTTATACATTTTTATAGAAACTCGCCGATCTTTTTCGAGTAGTAGTGTGGCAAAGCCACTACGATAATCCTATTAATTTGATATTTATTATTTTTATTCTTTGAAACCATACCATTTCAAAAATGTAAAAACTTTAAAAATCGGTATAATAGTTTTTGTTTTACAGGAGTTCAAAGATAAAAACTGTGTGTTTTACTACTCAAAGAACTAAATTCTACTGATTTTCATAAATTTGTATGGAAAGCGTCCGATATTTTTCGAGTAGTAGATTGCCAATGCCACATTTTTTGTAGAAATGAGTTGAAATTTCGAGGAAGTATTCTAATCGTATATGCAATCATAACTGGTAAAAAATAATGACATGTTTTTTTGAAAATATTCTCATAATTTGATATTAAAGTTTAAAGGAGGGCGGATTTTCATACATTTGTATGAAAACTCGCCGATCTTTTTCGAGTAGTAGTTTAGCAAAACCACTACGATAATCCTATTAATTTGATATTTATTATGTATATTCTTTGCAAGCATAGCATTCCAAAAATGTAAAAATTTTGAAAATAGCTATAATAGTTTTTGTTTTACAGGAGTTTAAATATAAAAAAATGTGTGTTTTACTACTCGAGCTGCTCGAGTAATTGACGAGCTACTCGAGCTGCTCGAGTAGCTCGAGTACTCGACTACTCGAGTAATAGGGAGCTCTGCTCCACAATGCCCTTTTTAAGTGATAGTAAATTTTCTAACGTGAATAAAATAACATTTTTGATTAGAAATATTTTATTTTGTGTAAAAAAAAATTTTTTTTAGTAATTTTTGAAAAAAAAAAAATTTACTAATTTTTTTTTGAGTGTAAAATTTTTTTTGAGTGTAAAATTTTTTTGAGTGTATTTTTTTTTGTTTTAGTGTAAAAATATTTTTGAGTGACAAAAATACCTTGCAAAATATTTTTGTGACTTACCAATGTTTTTAAAACATGTTTAACGGGTTTTCAACACGTGATTTTAAGGTGAAACTAATCTGAAATTCACGGTTTTGCAAATAACTTTTGAACGACTAGACCGATTTGGCTGAAATTTAAAATTAACCGGACCAGAGGAACGTCAAATATATATGTCACACTTCAGCACCCTCAGAATTGTTGTTCGAAAGTTACCGTGTGTTTTAACTCGTAAATTCCAGAAAAACCCTTGCCGAAATTCACTCATTTGCTTATAACTTTTGAACCACTGGACCGATATCGCTGGATTGCAATACCAACCTGACCAGGTAAATGCCCAACATATATGCCAAACTTCATTAGCCTCCGTAGAGTCTTTCAAAAGTTAGCGTGTTTTCAACAGACAGACAGAAAGACAGACAGACGGACGGACAGACATCGCTAAATCGTCTTATAATCGATCGAGGATCATGAATATATATACTTTATGGGGTCCTAGACCAATATTTCGAGGTGTTACAAACCGAATGACAAACTTATATATACCCTCTATCACTAGAGTGGAGGGTATAAAAAGGAGCGACATTAACTGACCCTCGTTTGCCGATTTGATCCCTCCTTATTGTTTTGGGCTTATTTGATGTGAATAACAATCCTCAGATTATCGACGAGTTCAGGGAAAACAATCGTGACGAAATCAACGCTAGATTACCCGAGATGTTCAAAAAAAGTAATGAAAATAGGAGTGAAAATGCTGCAATGAGAAAGAGCACATTTCGCCGTAGCAAAACAAAATATGCTTTATTCATGATTTAATGTTTTATTCAAAAAGTAGTACAAAACAAGTAAGAGTGTTAAATTCGGCTGTGCCGAATCTTTTATACCCCCCAACATGTAAAAAAATGTTCAGGGGCGCTTTTTTGGGAGGGGGCTTCGGCGGGGGCAGTGGGGGACACCTCCCCCTCTCGAAAAATGATTACTAATTTATTTGTTATGCTGTTTGCACTAAATTAATACCATTTTATCATTATTTACACTATTTTTTACATCCACGCCCTAAACAAGGGGGCGGCCAAAAAAAAAACTAAATTTTTTAGTCCCCCCGGTCCTAGTGCAGTACTCTGAACTTCTTCTTGCATAAATTTGTTTCATTTGTTTAACAAAAAATATAAAAAAACACATAAAAAAAATCGTGTTTTTCAGTGGTTGGTTTAGTTACACAAGGGGGGACTTTTTTCCCCTGGTCCGATTTTGGCCATTTACGAACTTAACCTGGCTAGAACCATAAGACATATTCGTACCAAATTTCAGGAGGCTAACTGTTTTTTTTTTTTTGGACTGCATCGTGCCATCTACAGACAGACGGACGGACGGACATTCACAGAATGTCTTAGAATCGATCATGGATCAATAATATATATACTTTATGGGGTCCCCGATCGATATTTCGATGCGTTACAAACGGAATGACAAAGTGAGTATACCCCCATACTGTGGTTGGAGGGTACACACAAAAAATTATTGGCTAAAAAATTTCAATTAAATCTATTGATCAACAAAATTTAAATGAGTCAATTATTGTTTTGATCAACATTTTTGTTATTTTCTTTAACTATCAAATTACAAATTTTCAACATACCAGATTTTTTTTCGCTCCAATTTATTTGAATACATTAATTCAAAAATTTACTTTTTACTACGGTTTTACTTTTTTTTATTGTCGGCAACATATTGGAAAGCAAAAAATATGAATTTCTTCATAATTTTTCCATAAGCGTAAAATTCATTTGTAAATCAATAATTATTTTAATTGACTTTAAATAAAAAATCAATCAAATTTTTGATCAAAATCAAAAAAAAGATTAATTGAAATAAAAATCAATTAATCACCTACAATTTGACGATTGATATAACAATTTTCTTTATCGGAGGAGTTTCAATTAAAAAATTAATTGAATCCGCGTTTTTGTTGATTGACTTTCGTTTTCAATTCTTTCTGTGTATAAAAACTGTAAAATATATTTAATAAAAAAAATAATTGTAAAAATTAAAGAAATTTGTTCTTAACTGGACAAATTATATTTTAACTGGAAACTGGACCAGACTCAAAATAACTGGAAAATCCAGGCCATTCCAGGCCGTCTGGCAACCCTAATCAGAACACTTTTCAAAAACGCTCGCAAAGCGTTTGAAAATTGCGTTTTGAGAATGCTTGTTTGTGTTACAGTGCTTTCAGAACGCTTTTTTTTAGAACCGTCGTCAATTTCTGCTTGGGTATATAAAAAACTGTTTTACTAGGGTCGTATATTCAAATCGCTCTATATCATAGAACCAAAAAACCAAGAAAGAATAACTTTTTTTTTTTTTTTAGGTTAACAAAAAAACAGCCATAATATGCTACTCTGACTGCCAAAAACGATTTATGCAACCTGTGTGGCCAAGAAAGAACTAAAAAAAAAATATTAAGAAAGACATTTTTTATTTGAATATTTATTAAAAATATGACTTTATAGAAGAAACAGAATCTATGCAGTAACCTTTAGTTACCTTTAGAATACAATTGGTTTTATTTAAAATAGCTTTTAGTTGCATGATGTATCCTTTATATACTTTGGCTCCTTTAAAAAGTATCCTGCAGATGTCTACTCTACAGGTTTTTACAACATGTTTACTGCACTTTTTTTCTTGAACATCATATTTATATGTCTCTTGAAATAATCATAATAAAATTGAACTTTAAAGTGTTGGTGGATTGTTTGTGTTGCCGCCCGTTTGGAAATGGCAGGATTTATGAGCATATAAAGTTTTTAATAGTTTGTCTATCATGTTTATGTTGGGATGTAGTATGTAAGTTTAAGTATTTTGTTTTCCTTAACAATTTAAAGGACACGAGTTTGAGTTAACAAACATATGTTTAAAGGTAATGGAACATTTAAGAATTTTAAGAAAAAAACTTACAACTTCTCAAAGTTATCCTTAAAAAATATATACACTCAAAAAAAAAAAAAACTGTAATGTTAGCAAAAAAAGCTTGTAAACCTACAAGAAAATTTGCTGATTTTGAACCCACAATTTTTTTGCTAAAGTTAGCAAAAATGTTTTGCCAATAATTAGTTAACTATTTTTTTTTTTAACTTAGTTCGTACACATCTGAGGACCCCATTGGGTTCGGACCCGATAGGTCCAGACCCCGATGGGCCTAGACCTAGTTGGGTTCCTTAAAAATCGACATAGTTTTTGATCCAAAATTTGTGTCCGTTTCGCTCTACCTTGCTTAGTTTTTGAGATACGTGATTATAGGGGACCACTGGGGTCTTGAGAATTAAAAAACTCGATAACTTCAAAAATATTACTCGGAGAGCTTTTGACTATTTTGCGATCTTGTTCTACGTGCTGAGAGCTACAAAAATGGTTTTGGACTTTTTGTTGTGTCGGCAATATTTACCGAGATATGAGCATTTTAAAATTTTCGGGAATGCTAACTTTTTTGGATCCAAAGTTAGGGCCCGTTAGGGTCCACACATGTGAAGAGGGCCGGCGATACTATGGAGAGCTCGAGAACCAAAAATGGCCTCCATTTTTCTCTATCTGGCTTAGTTTCCGAGATAGCGCCATTTTAAGTTTTCTGAAAATAAAAAAAAATTTACCATTTATTTTGCTAATATTAGCAAAAAATCTTGTAAAAATGTTGTCAACTCAATTTTAAATCTTAGCAAAAGAAATTAGTTCAAAGTTTGTTTAAAATTGCTAATGTGCTAAATGAAGTTTACAAGAATTTTTTGCTAACATGCTAATCTCAACTAAAAATTTGCTAAAAGTTAGCTAACTAGCATTAGCAAAAAAAAATTAGTATATCTACTAACGTATTTTTTTGAGTGTAAAAATAAATATCTGAGATATGTTTCCTATATAGAAAAAGTCACAGATCCTGAAAATTGGTTTTTATATAGAAAAAGTCTCAGATTGTAAGACCTTTTGTCTAGTCTCAGATTCTATTTTTTTTTTTTTCATATAGAAGAAGTCTCAAATTCTGAGACATTTTTTCTAATTCAAAAACTACTTTTTTCAGAATGTTTTTTTCTAAATTTCAAGTTCCTTGAACCATTATTTCATAAAATACGAAAAAGGGCCAAAAGCAAATTTTTTCACATTCCACTCGGAATATTATATAAGTAAAATCAACTAAAAAAGTCAGTTAAAATAACTACTTTGCACATTGAATTCATATCAACTACTTTTTCAGTTAAAACAACTAACAATGTTAGTTATTTTAACTGGTAAAAACCACTGACTTACACTAAAAAAAAGTGAACTAAAAAATACGAAAATTAACTAAACTTTGAGAAAAAACGGAAATGATTTGGATGCGAATATTTGTTTATTCGGTTTAGTTAATACTTTTCCCAGAAATAAGGAAAACAAGATTATTTTGTGCCAATTTTAACCATTGGGTCCTGACAATGTCGCAAGACTCCGTTGGATTCTATAAGGTTCGACATAGATTTTGATTCAAAAATTTTGTCTGTTTCGCTCCAACTTGATTAGTTTTTGAGATATGCGAATTAGGGGCTTAATGTGGTCTAAAAAATCTTAAAAACTGGATAACTCAAAAAATAATACTCGGAGGGCTTTTAGGTATTTTGTGAAAGTTCTCTACGAGTCAGGAGCTACAAAAATGCTTTTGGACTTTTTCTCATGTCGGTAGTATTTACCGAGATATGTGCATATATAAAATCTCTGGAATGTCAAATTTTAGATCCGAAATTAGGGTATTGAGACCCCGACATATAGTACTTTCTTTTATCTTTTGTAGTACTTTCTTTTGAACATTTCATCCGTTTTGCTCTACACACAAAAAAAAAAAACTTTTTACCAATATTTGCAAGTTTTTTTTTGTAATTTTAATTTTTTTTGTAATTTTACAAATTTCGAAGATAATTTTACAAAAAAAACCGTGGAATTTAATTGCGCCAAAAAACTGTAAATTTACAATTTTTTGTATATGTATATGAGGCATTCCACACCAAATGTCCCGCTACAGAAAAACATGTTGCTCATTTACTTGTATAGTGTCATAACTAGGGATGAGATTTTCATGCACTAAAAAATCGAAAATATGCGCTTAAAATATGCGCTAAAAAATTCAAAATATGCACTAAAAAACCTTAAAATATGCACTAAAAAATAAAATGTGTACAATAAAAATCTTCTTTTCATAGGAAAAACTTCTTAAAAAGCAAAAAATAACGCCGGGTTTACACAGTAAAATTTAAAACTTTATATAAGCAAGATTTTTTTTTTTTTTTAATTAAGAAAATCTTAAAAAAATTAAAAATTACATTTTTAAAATTTTAAATAGTTTTTGGAAAAAATAAATTTCAATTTGTATTTTTGCTAATTTATGCCAAAATATGCAAAAACATGCACTTAAAAGTTTGAAATATGCACAAAATATGCATTTAAAATCAAAATATGCAAAAATATGCATTTTCACCAAAATATGCAAAAATATGCAAAAACAAATCGATGCCAAAAATATGCCAAAAAATATGCATTTGCATGGAAATCTCATCCCTAGTCATAACTCAAAATATGTCGTTTTTGGGTAAACAATACAGAATAAATCCTGCTTTATATTGTGTCAAAAATTCATATTTATATCTTTTAAACTCACCGTTTGAGAAGAGAACACGCCATTATAACATTTTCTATGTACAGGCCTTTTGCAATGTATACCAACTTTCAATTGTAAACTTTAAACAGGTTTTCTGTACAATCAAACATTTTGTGTTATGACACTATACAAGTAAATGAGCTATGTGTCCCGTAAATTTCTGAATAGGTTGTTTCGATAGCCCTATATGGAACTAAGAAAATTGCGTTTTTGGTTTTTCAAATTTTCAAAAACTGGGCTTAGGAGGCGTGGTCAAATATTGGAAAAATGGTAAAATTTGTGGCGATTTGCCTTGATTAAATATTCATCACATTAAAACGGAATGCACCACAATCCCAAAAATTTACATTCTTATATAGTTTTGTATTGGCTATCGATTAAATTTTTTTTTTTTTTTGAAAATTTTCAGAACCCGTTCTGAAATTTTCCATTTTTTTTTAAAAAGTCAATTTATCAAAAATCCGGCCAATTTTTTATACCCTCCACTCTAGTGACAGAGGGTACATATAAGTTTGTCATTCCGTTTGTAACACTTCGAAATATTGGTCTAGGACCCCATAAAGTGTATATATTCATGATCATCGATCGATTTTAAGTCGATCTAGTGATGTCCGTCCGTCTGTCTGTCCGTCCGTAGAAAACACGCTAACTTTTGAAAGACTTCACAGAGGCTACTGAAGTTTGGCATATATGTTGGTCATTTACCTGGTCAGGTCGGTATTGCAATCCAGCCAAATCGGTCCAGTGCACGGTGGTCAATTCCGGCCAAAAATCAATAACTTCTTTATTTCTGCATGTAAATAGCTCAAATTTAATATTCGAATTAGGAATAACATATCTGATACCTTTCCCAAATGTTGGACCTACAAATACAGTGGTTGGCCAATTAATCATGGACGTCCCAAATGTATCAAGCATATCTGCATATAAACAGCAATAATTTTATATCCGAATTAAGAATAATATATCTGATATCTTTTCAAAACGTTGGACATACAAATATAGTGGTTGGCCAACTAAGCATGGACGTGTCAAATGAATCAAAGGTGAATAAGGTGAGGGTTGGAACTAAAAGAAACAGCCTTAGTGTTAGTAATTTAAAAAAAAAAATAGATACGCAATACTGTTTAATTCCGTTTTTTTATTTGAAATATTAACAATCGTAATATTTATATATATACAAATCAAAAAAAAAAAATATCATCAAAATCGGTTTAGAAGTTTTTGCTGTAAAAATGCAGTCAATTTTTCCCTTTAAAAAAACAACACACGATTAACTGGCAACCCTGAAAATTTTAGTTGAACAAATTTTGTGTTATGAAATTTTTAAAAATGCTAAAATGTTCTTTCTTTCAAATGAAAAAACAGAATAAAGTAATACTACTATTACGTATTTTTTTTTTTAGCTGTTTAAAGATTGCTATTATTAAGGCTGTTTTTTTAGTTCCAACCCCCCTTAAACCACATTTTTTTTTATTTCGTCTTTTTTTAAGTTTTTTTTAACGCAAATCTATGTGTTTTAAGTTAGTATATATTCACATTCCCTATTTTGGTGGAGTTTGTAGGTTAAAAAGAGTCCACCATTTGTAAAAAATGAGTCCACTAAAAATGCTCTGGTTTAAAGAATCGGTAAAAGTAGGGGCTGAAATTTAAAATACTTACTTTTAATAGTTAAAAGTACAAACTGCTTTTTACAGCCAACCTCTAATAGCCTCTAATTGATTTTTATGGTCTTTCAAAATTTATTTTTTTTAGAGTTTTTTTTTTAATTTTTATCTAATTTCCATACACATCACTTTAAGACAAAAACGCACAAAAAATCTGCAAAAACCACATGGAATGAATATTTACTACAGGAATTAAAAACCCATGTCCGAACTTACAAAAATAATATGAAGAAAAATGCATAGCCAACTTTTATTGAGAACTAAAATATACATTGTAAAAAAAGCTGAAATAAGAAGCAAAAAATACTCAACTTTGCACCACTATGGACAATAATATAGTGTTACAAGGCCCAAAAAAAGATTTAAGTTGTATGTTTTGAAGTATTAGCTATAATATAGCATCAAAAGTTCATCAAGATTTAATAAAAAAATAAAATGATTTTTGGCCGGAATTGACCACCGTGCAGTGGTTCAAAAGTTATGAGCAAAAGAGTAAATTTCGGCAAGGGGATTTCGCAAATTTACGAGATAAAAAACACGAACTTTCGAAAAACAATAATGAGACTGCAAAAACGTAGCATGTATCTTTGCCGTTCCTCAGGTCTGTGTGGTATTGAATTTCAGCTCAATCGGTCAAGTGGTTCAAAAGTTATAAGCAAAACCCCGAATATCAGATTTTGTTCATCTTAAATGCCACGTGGTAAACAAGTTTTTAAAAGCATTGGTGGAAACTAAGTAATGCTTTTCAAACTTTTTTAGTTTAAAAGCAATGCTTTTTAAACTTGTTTAGTTTTAAAAGCATTGGTAACTTAAAAATTACACTCGAATAAAATTTTACACTCGAAAAAAATTTTACACTCAAAAAAAATTTTACACTCAAAAGAAAATTTAGTTTTTTTTACAAAAATTACAATATTTTGTGTACACACGTACGTGCATTCACTCAGAAAAATTTTAGAGTAAAAAAACATTACACTCGAATAAAAGTTTTACACTCAAAAAAAAATTAGTATTTTTTTTTTTAAATGACAAAAAAAGAGTTTTTTACTCAAAATAAAATATTTCTAACCAAAATTTTTAATTTTTTTCACGTTAAAAATTTACTATCCTTTAAAAAAGGCATTGTGGCGGGTATTCATAGATTCGGCAAAGTCGAATTTAGCTGTTCTACTTGTTTTAATTTTTTTTTTTAAGTTTAGATGTTTGTCCATCCACACAAAAAAAATCAGACACGCGTTTTTCGTTTTTTTTTTTTGAGAAAATCGCATTTGAATCTTAAATTTCATAACAATTTTGTAATTTGCTTGAATTGTTTTAACGTTGCGAATGAGTATTATTAATTGCATCTATATTACTCATACGCTCTGTTGAAACAAGAAAATACAAGCAAATTACTAAATTGTTATGAAATTTAAAATTCAAATGCGATTTTCTCGAAAAAAAAAACGAAAAACGCGTGTCTGAATTTTTTTTGTGTGGATGGACAAACATCTTAACTTTCAAAAACAAATTAAAAACAAAACAAGTGGCCGGATTTTTGATAAATTGACTTTTTTAAAAAATGGAAAATTTCAGAAAAGGTTCTGAAAATTTTTCAAAAAAAAAAAAATAATCGATAGCCCATACAAAACTATATTAGAATGTAAATTTTTTAGATTGTAGTGCATTCCGTTTTAATGTGATAAATATTTAATCATGGCAACTCGCCACGAATTCGTCCATTTTTGCAATATTTGACCACGCCTAGTAAGCCCAGTTTTTGAAAAATTCAACAACCAAAAACACAATTTTCTAAGTTCCATATAAGTCTATCCATACAACCTATTCAGAAGTTTACGGTAAAAATGTTTTTTTCGCTGGACATTTGGTATGGAATTCCTCATATGAAAGTTTGAAATCATCTTTATGAAATTTTCCTATGTCTTTAAGATAAAAATATTTGGTTAAGTTTGAAAAAACATTTTTTTTTTTTTTTTTTGTAAATGTGAAACTTTTTTAATTTAAAAAAAAAATAAATTGATAAATTTATAGTAAATTTTTACTTGACACAATTAAAAAGTTATTAAAAAAATCGAAAAATTTTTAATTAAGTTTTTAATTGTGACAATTAAAAATGTACTAAAATTTTTTAGTTAGCATTTAATAATTTTTTATTAAAAATTTACTCAATACTATTAAATCGTTTACTGGTGCAAAATTGAGTAATTTCTTACTCAATAGTATTAAAAATTTATTAAATTTTTTTTTATTTTTTTCTGTGTAGGAATTCTCGTAAAATAGGAGGTAGCAAAAAATCTCGCAAAATTACGAAACCTCTTTGTAAATTTTATCGTGTCAAAAAATTTGTAAATTTACAATTTTTTTGGTAAAAATCTTGTAAAATTACAAAATTATTGGTAAAAATCTTGTAGAATTACTACACTCAAAATATTTTGTAGGCAAAAACAAATGAAAAACACACTTAAAACCAGTGAATAAACAATTGAAAACCATTCCAGTAATTATTCATTTGTTTTAACAAACAATAACATTTATTTTTTACTGTTGACAAAATTTTCTAAAATAAATAACATTAAATTCGAAAAAAATAACCTACGAAAACTTTAAAAATTAATGATAGTTCTGTTATTTTTACCAACAAATTCCAAAAAAATAACCTACGAAAACATTAAAAATTAATGATTTCGTAGGTTATTTTTTACAATTTTCTATTGAAATATTTTTTTAAAAATTTTTAATAAAATTTTGGGGAATCGATCTTGCAATCAACTACATTCTGGCCAGACACTCTACCCATCGGGCAAAAGTCACTTGATACAAACATGTTTTTATATTTCTATAAATAATTTTTTGAATTTTTTTTTTCTACAAAAAAATAACCTACTTGTGTAGGTAAAAACTAGACACTCTACCCATCGGGCCAAAGTCACTTGATACAAACATGTTTTTAAAACTAATGATATTTCATTAAAAAATACCAACAATTTAAAAAAAAAATGACTTACACAAATCATTAAAATTTTAAAGAAAAATCAGTAGTTTTTACTTACAGAACAAAAATAAATGACTTTTAAGATTAAATGTTAATGAAAGTCTTTATTTTTTAGTGTGTTATTTTTAAAACAAAGGACAAAAGTAGTCATTAATAAAAACTGAACATCAAACAAATGTTTTTCTTTTAAAAACGACTAAACCGAAAACTTTTTAAATAAACTACAAACAGTTAATGACATAATTTTTTGAGTGTAGGAATTTTTGTCAAATTGGATTTAGCAAACAAAAAAAGTAACAAGTTTATCTTGTAATTTTACAAGGGATTTTTTTGAGTGTACCAAATCCTGAAATTTGTTAAATCATTTCGACTTTTTCTATGAAGGAAAAATGGCACATTGAGACACAAATGAGACATTTTTCTTTATATAAAAAGTCTTAGATTCTGAGACATTTTTCTTACATAGAAAAAGTCTCAAATTCTAAAACATTTTTCCAACAGAAAAAATTTTTAGTTTACTGTTTTTGAATTTTTTAAAAATCATTGTACAAAATTAACTTGTTTATAATTTCCACTATCACAAAAAAAACTGTAATAAATCCTTAAATATTTAAAAACTTTGTTCTTTTTTTTCAATAAACCCCTTTCCAAAAAATAAAAAAAAAAACATTAACTCTATCGTTTTTAATGGACTCTGTATTCATTACCTTTATTTGGCAAAAAAAAAAAAACATTAAACATAAAAAATAAAGAACTCCAAACATATCATGGCTCGTCGCCAAAACACGCAAAGTATGTATGACATTCTCATATATTGTAAATAAAAAATAAAATATATTTTTTTTTAAATGCTTCACAACAAAACAAAAATATGTTGGCAACTATAGAGTAGATCCATTCATACAAATAATTTACAACAACGTAAAAAAAATAAATAAAATGAAACAAAGTTGTGAAAAAATCCACTATAATTTTGCTACTCTGGGAATAAAAATTATGCTTTTCATGTGCATTAAAGTGATTCCACATTCATTCATAGTTTCACACTATGGTTGTGTTTTTTACAGTATTTTTTTTATTTTTTTGTTCGGAAGAGGTAAAACTATTAAACAAAGAACAGTGGTTTGATTGGATGGATATTCCACATCATTTACAGATGTTATTCGAAAAAGGTCAATTGTAATTCGAAGGGTTTGCTTGTAATTCGAAAATTCTATATGTAATTCGCAGATTCCCGTGTAATTCGAAAATTCTATTTGTTATTCGAAGATTTCAATTGTAATTTGAAAAAGATCAATTGTAATTCGAAATAGATACATTTTAATTCGATAAAGGTCTTTGTAAATGGAATGAGATTAATTGTAATTCGAAAAAGCACAATTGTAATTCGAAAAAGATAAATTGTAATACGAAATAGATCAATTGTAATTCGAAAAAAAATCAATTGTAATTCGAATATGCCAATTGAAATTAAAAATTGTCCCAACTTAAGGTCAAAGGTCAAATTTTAGAAGATTTTGAATTTTTAAACATTAACAGATTTTCTGAGTGGAAATACATAAAACTACTTGATGTCATTTTAAAAGGTCTTAACATATGTCTTTTTATTTAAATTCAGAATATTAACCCTTTAGTGCTGGTGGGTCCTATTCGACCCTTTGGACAAAATACACTTACAATATCTCCATTAAATGAAAAAAAAATTATAGGCCCCAACAGCACTTAAGGTAGGGTTGCCAGATACTAGAATTCCAATAACTGGATAATGGAAAATTTTCACTTGGATTTTGTTAAAGTAACTGGACCCATACATATTTTTTTTTTTTTAATAATTTGAAAAAAAAAAATCAACCGATTTTCATATGTGAGACAAATATTTTTATTGTGGACTAAATGGCCGTCTCTATTTGCTACTTGATGTGCCTTTTTTAAGCATTTCTATTACTTTTTCGTCATCGGGCTGAGTATTGTTACACTAAAAATATTTTGTAAGTAAATTCAACTGAAAAAACGTTTAAAACAATCGTTTTTCCTTTTAAAAAACGGACTACTCGTATTTCATTTGAAACAACATAATTTTTCAGTTATTTTTAAACGTTAATAAATGACTAGACATTCCGTAAAAACAAACGATATTTCAGTTATTTTAACTGTTTACATTTTTTAATTTTGTGAAGTAAAAACAAAATTTTTTGAATAACAAACTACAAAACCCGTACTTCTGTAAAATTATACGGAATAATCAGTCACAAATAATTTAACTGATAAAAATATTTTTCCGTAACTTTTGTAGTTTATAGTTTTTACAACTGTATAAATCATTCAATATTTTATTTTCCTTGAAAAACAAACGATAAAACGTTTAAAACAACTTTAACTAAAAACTTTTTGAATAACCGTAAATAGTTACTGTAAAACTTTTCTAGGTGTAGAGTATATTTTTCTTTTTAAATTACCCCACAAAATTAAGTCCAAAGTGGTCAAATCTGGGAGGACAGTTAAAATTTCCGGGACGTGAGAAGTCAAAAAAGAGCGAAAACAATTGACCATCATTTGCAGATTTGACCCATCCAGACATATTTTTGTGGAGTTATTTTAAAAGCAAAATGTACACAGAAAAAAACGAATTGTTATATTGACCCACATATTTGTGAATACAATTAACTTTTTCACTGAAAGTGCTCCTATACGGAAATTTGTGATATCAACTAACGTTTGTAAATAATGATTGTTGAAAAAAAATGTAATAAAAAAATGATAAACGAGTTTGTAATAATTCTCTAAAATTATTATTTGTATTGACAAACGTACAAAATCTTAAATTTTTTTTCAACAAAGAAATTCAACAAAAACAAACACAATTAGTTGATCTGACAAACGTAAAAAATCTTATTTTTTTTTTCAACAAAGAAATTCAACAAACACAAAAACTATTTGTTGACATGATAAAATAATTTTGAAATAAAATTACTTGACTGAGTTTGTTAAAAACAAAATTGAAGTTTTGTATTATAGATAACCTGACCAACTGCTTTTGACTGAAAAGCGGGATCATAATGTTGAAAAAGCGGGATTTTGATCTAAAAAGCGGGAGTTTTTTAAATAAGTTAAACTCGACTTGACCAAAACCACGAATACCCTTTGAAATGCAAAAAAATGTGGAAATACTTTTAAGGGATTGTAATTTTTTTATGTAAAAAAATGCATAAGAAGTTTGACTAGAAAATTTGATCAGATGCAATTACGGAGACAATTTGGAGGCGAATCTCGTATCTAATAGATTTTATCAGATACAATTGATATAATTAGATTTTACAGATCAGATAAAATGTAATCAATTTTTTCACGGGACTTTAAAATTTAAGACTTTATTTTAAGAAAATGGTATCAGAATTTTTGTTTTTAGGAATTTTTTTAGAAACCGATAGTTTTTTAGAATCTAAGACTTTTCTTTTACGAAAAATGTTTCAGCATCTGATTATTTTTGTAAACAAAAAAGTTAGAATCTGAAAATTACCTTAAAATATGAGAATTATTTCAGAATTTTTCCAAAAGTAAAGTGCATCAGAATTTGGAAATTTTTATGTAGAAGGAATATCTCCGGATCTCAGAATATTTCTAAGAATGAGACATTTTCTATAATAAAATGTTGAATCTGAGAATTTTTCTACGATCAGAGAATTAAAGAACTTTTTTTATATCAAAAGGGTTTTAAAATCTGAACATTTCTCAGAAAAATTTTATTTTTCTATATAAATAATATTTTAGAATCTAAGAGTTTTTCTGTAGTTAAAATTCCTTAACATCCAAGAAATTTTGTGAAGGAAACATGTATTAAAATTTAATACTTTTTTTATTGAGCTTTTTCGTAATATTGGAAGTGTCACAATTAAAAAAATTTATATAAAAATTAAATTTGACTAAAAAGGATCTTATCTTTGATGTAAATCGGTCCGGTAGGGTTCTCTTTATTTCTTTAAATTTTCTCTACACGGTAAGAATTAGTTAATATGCTCAAAAATATCATACTCAAAAGACGAGTATAATAAAAAAACTATTAGTTGTACTTTGCTATTCCAAAACCCAAAAAGCGGGATAAAGCGGGACTTTTGTTTAAAAAGCGGGATGAAAAATCAAGGCGGGATCAGACTTCAAAAAGCGTGATAATCCCGCCAAAAGCGGGATGGTTGGTCAGGTTAATTATAGACTAATAGGCGGCTGTTTTTATTAAATGTTTGGTTGATATCATATTTGGTTGATTTACAATTGCTGTTTGTTGATTTAAATTTGACGGTTTTATTTTCTGTGTATGCCAATAATCCTTAAATTCGTGCCGAAATCAACGCTAGACTGTTCGAAATGCTCGAAAAAGTTGTAAAAAAATTAGTGAAAATGCAGCAAAAAGAGCACGCTTACCGTATACAAAAGAGGCATTTATGCTATATTTATAATTAATGTTTTATTCAAAAAGTAGTCAAAACAAATTTAAAAAAATATTTAATAAAAAAAAGAACTATTAAAATAAAAGAAATCCTTTTTCAACTGGATAAATTATGTTTTAACTGGAAACTGGACCAGACCTCAAATAACTGGAAAATCCAGGCCATTCCAGGCCGTCTGGCAACCCTAACTTAAGGGTTAAATTTCTAAATTTTAATTATTTGTCATTTAGGTTAGACCAATTAAAATAACATCAAGTAGATTCAGCAAAATCCGCCCAGCAAATCTGTTAATGTTTAAAAATTAAAAATTTTCTAAAATTTGACCTTTGACCCTTAACAGGGGCAATTTTTTATATCTCAATTTCGCCCTAATTTTGCGAATTGAAGTATTCTATCTCGTGTTGATATAATTCGGTCCAAAACATATGAAGTTTGTAAAAAAAAAAAACAAAAAATAAATAAAAGCTAAAAATGGCCAAAAATCACTACTTTCCCGAAATCCTCCGAAATTACATCACTGTAATAGCCAAATAAAAACAACAAACCCTACAATTTTTTGGGTTTTTATTCCTTTATATGTGCTTAACAAAGCCTTAAACTCCAATAGTCGATTTTTTTCAATTTCTTTAACAAAAAAAATAAAAATTTAAAATTGGAGATTTGAAAATAGTGTTGAAAAGTTCTGACCACTTTAGCATTTATTTACAACAAGTTAGCAAAACACAAAATGAAAAATATTTATCTTCTTAGTACATTGGGACTTGAAGAATAAAAAAAATGTTTTTACAGTAGATAATTTCAATAAATTTCAAAAATGGGGCTCAAATTCCTTCATTAAGTGCTCTGACACACGTTAGTTGTCTGGGGAAGTTGTAATAACTTGGCTGATTTTCAACCGATTTTAACTTTTAATACCTTTTTAGATATGCAATTAGCTCTAAATCACAATTCAGTGATCATTTGAATTCAAACTTAACTCAAAATACCAAAAAAAATTAGAAAATTACAAAAAAGTCATATTTTCCCCTTGTAATCCGTTTTTCAAACTTCAGGGCCGATGCGGCACGCCTTACCCACATCCGATTACCCTTTAATTTTGCAAAACATATTTTTACACCCAAATGCATATTTCTAGGGGGAGTTACGGCCAATATTTAACAACTTAATTTTTTTGGAGCACCCTAGTGCACTGCACCCTTACACTGCAGTGTAAGAAATTACAACCGTATGAGAAAAGGTTCAAAATAGATTGATTAAGTTCGTGCTAAACGATAACATATGGGTAATAAAATGTTACATGATTCTCGAAATCTTTTTCACCTTGATGTACGGTAAAATAGCTGATTTTAATCCTACACACCTACACACAGTGGTCGGAGCTGTATGGAGTTGGCGGCCAAAAATACTTCCAGTATAGGTATTGTCGTGAAACTTTTGTCACGGCTTTATAAATATGTCAGAGCTATTTATTGATAAAATAGGAGTGGTCGATGACTCATACCCAACCCCACCCCTTACGGTAGCACCCACATTCACGTAAGCAAAAAATTGAGAAAAAATGTGCGAAACAAGTTTATTATTCAAATGTTAACAATATTTTTAAAAGATTAGTTTAAAAAAAGAAAAATATTCACTTATTAAATATAAAACAAAATGTAATTAAAAATTATAGAAAGTTAAGGGGTGTTGTAACTAAAAAACTGCCTTAATATTACCAATTTTTAAACTGCTATAAAAAAATAAATATGCAATATTGCTTTTTTATATTTCTGCTATTCGTCGTCGCTTTGTCCTGCTTGAACACTCTCCGAAACTTAATCTAGGACGTCCTCGATCTTGATTCAACTCAGATTTTTCTGAGTTTAATAAAAATCGACTCCTTTTCGGCAAGCCAATCAGAATATGTATTTTGAACTCTTGTTTTTATACGATTGCATTTTTGCCAAAATTCTGAAATTTTTTTGCAAATATCACGCTTAGTGCTTCTAATTGACTTTCTTCAAATGTGTAGCCCTCATTTTTAATATAGCTTTTCACGGTATCCTTCACTTTTCGAGCTTTTTCAGCATTTGAACCTCTTTCGAAGCACCAAATATCAAAAATATGTGATCGCGAAATTTTGCAATTATAACATGTGCAAAACAATTTATAATAAGGATAAAATTAAGAAAAAATAAAATTAAAAGTTCATGGAAAAGAAAAAACAAACACATATCTTTACATGCATAACAATAACAGAGTAACGCAAACATAAATTAACAAAACACCACACAAATTTGGACAAAAAAACATCGAGGCCGCTTTGAATTGTGGGAGATAACTCAAAGACGGGCAGACCAAAGCAGCTGATATTAACAATTTTAGAATCTTGGAATATTAACTAATAAACCAAAAAAAATCCCATTGGAGATTTCTGGGGGTAACACAACTAAAACTCTAGTTGAAATTTAAATATATGGACGAACAAACACTAAAAATCACACTGGGAAAATAATAATTTTATAAAAAATCCACAACAAGCTAAACACTTTGTAATAATTTTAAAATTTAGTTAATACCTTTTACTACAATATTCATTTTGATTTATTTCAAAACAATTTTTTTTTTAATGTTTTAAATAATTTGAATTTGCACTTAATTTTCCACTTTTTCACACTTTAAAAAGCAACAGTTAACTCTGTCTCTCTTTTGAAGCTGTTCTTAAAGAGTACAGTTGGAACAAAACAAAAACAACTATAAATTTTTAAACCTTGTTTTTATAAGAAATAGTGATGCCACATTTGGTGACAAACTTTTGACTTTTATTTTTTATTTTTGGCCAATGGGATCGACCAGTGTGCTACAGTGACAATCGAAGAGTGCTGACGAAGGAAGGGTGGCTTCTTCCGAAAGCTATCGACGTCTCCACTTAGCCTGTGTTTTGAATTATTTTTTTTCAGATTTTCTTATTGTACAACAAAAATAATTATGTCTAAGCTAAGAATGCAGTTTTTCTATATTCTGCCTCTTGTTTCATGTGGTCTGGTTCAAGTCCTTTATAAAAAAATAATTTAACTAAAAATTCGTTTTTCTAAATGTACACTCCAAACCACTGTTCTAATAGTAGTGTAGTGAAGTGAAGTGCACTTATCATAAATTCATACACACAAACATATGCACATGTGAGCTTTTGTATAGACGTGATATAAACATACCGGAAGTTCCATAACAAACTTAAATTCATTTAAAAAAATCGCATACACACACACACATATTCACAATATAAAGAAGTGTTCGTGTACCTATATATTATCATTCATCATATTCACTCGTAACACACACACTCACAGATAACACCGTAAAACGAGCGGGTGTGTTTATACATAAAAAACGCTAAATTTAATTATTGTTGGTGTAGCTTGGGTTTGTTAAATTACACAGTTAAACAAAAAAAAACCTCCTAATCTAAATCTTAAATTTCTAATCTGCAATTAAAATTATATTAGATCTTACCATTTTTGAGATATTGGTATTTTAAAACTATTTTCATACTCCACTGGTCCAACAGCAAAATACTCCCCGTATCACACAGACAAGAAACATGATTGCAACAACCATAATGGAGGGGCAACATGGTATGATTAATAAGTGTTGTTGAGTTGAGGGTGGGTTGTACAATAGCCTGTCCCGAAAAATAAAATTTAATGTAATAATGTTAAATTCGACTTTGCTGAATCTTTGAATATCCTCCACAATGCATTTTCTTAAAGGGTAGTACATTTTTTAACGTGAAAAAATTAACAATTTTGATTAGAAATATTTTATTTTAAGTAAAAAACTCTTTTTTGTCATTTAAAAAAAAAAATTACTAATTTTTTTTTTGAGTGTAAAATTTTTTTCGAGTGTAATGTTTTTTTTACTGTAAAAATATTTCTGAGTGAATGCACGTACGTATGTACACAAAATATTGTAATTTTTGTAAAAAAACAAACCTAAATTTTTTTTGTGTACATTTTTTTTTTGAGTGGAAAATTTTTTTCGAGAGTAATGTTTTTTTACTGTAAAAATTTTTTCTAGTGTAATTTTTAAGTTACTAATGCTTTTAAAACTGAAAAAGTTTAAAAATCATTACTTTAAAACTGAACAAGTTTAAAAAGCATTGTTAAGTTACCACCAATGCTTTTAAAACTTGTTAAGCACGTGGCATTTAAGATGAAACAGATCTGAAATTCAGGGTTTTGCTTATAACTTTGGAACCACTGGACCGATTGAGCTGAAATTCAAAACGAAGCAGACTAGGGGAACGACAAAGATATACAACACGTTTCAGCACCCTCAGAATTGTCTTTCGAAAGTTAGAATGGTTTTAATCTCGTAAATTCGCAAAATACCCTTGCCGAAATTTACTCTTTTGCTCATAACTTTTGAACCACTGGACCGATTTCGCTGGATTGCAATACCAACCTGACCCGGTAAATGGTCAACATATACGTCAAACTTCAGGAGCCTCCATAAAGTCTTTCAAAAGTTAGCGTGTTTTCAACGGACAGACAGACAGACGGACGGACGGACGGACATCGCTAGATCGACTTAAAATCGATCAAGGATCATGAATATATATACTTTATGGGGTCCTAGACCAATATTTCGATGTGTTACAAACGGAATGACAAACTTATATATACCCTCTATCACTAGAGTGGAGGGTATAAAAATTGGAGTCTGTCTTTGCCTCCCTACAACCTTTTGAAGTTCGCAATCGTAGTGTATTTTGTCAATTTTTATACCCTCCACTCTAGTGATAGAGGGTATATATAAGTTTGTCATTCCGTTTGTAACACCTCGAAATATTGGTCTAGGACCCCATAAAGTATATATATTCATGATCCTCGATCAATTTTAAGACGATCTAGCGATGTCCGTCCGTCCGTCCGTCCGTCTGTCCGTCTGTCTGTCTGTCTGTCTGTCTGTTGAAAACACGCTAACTTTTGAAAGACTTTACGGAGGCTCCTGAAGTTTGGCATATATGTTGGGCATTTACCTGGTCAGGTTGGTATTGCAATCCAGCGAAATCGGTCCAGTGGTTCAAAAGTTATGAGCAAAAGACTGAATTTCGGCAAGGGTTTTTCGTGAATTTATGAGATAAAAAGCACTATAACTTTCGAAAATCAATTCTGAGGATGCTGAAGCTTGGCATATATATTTTTCGTTCCTCCAGCCTAGTTCGTATTGAATTTCACCCAAATCGGTCCAGTGGTTCAAAAGTTATTAGCAAAACCATGAATATCAGATTAGCTTCACCTTAACTTCACGTGGTGAAAACCCTTTAAACCTGTTTTAAAACCATTGGTAAGTCACAAAAATATTTTAAATCGTTTTTTTGTCACTCAAAAATATTTTTATACCAAAAAAAAAAAAAAAATACACTCGAAAAAAATTTTACACTCAAAAAAAAAAAATTAGTAATTTTTTTTTTTGATATAAAATTCGAAAAAAATTTACACTAAAAAAAAAAATTAGTAAATTTTGTTTTTGAATGTAAAATTCGAAAAAATTTTACACTCAAAAAAAATTTTGCACTCAAAAAAAAAATTAGTATTTTTTTTTTTTTTTCAAAAATTACTAAAAAAAATTTTTTTACACAAAATAAAATATTTCTAATCATAACTGTTATTTTTTCACGTTAGAAAATTTACTATCACTTAAAATGGGCATTGTGGAGGGTATTCATAGATTCGGCCAAGTCGAATTTAACTTTTCTACTTGTTTTTTTTTTGTTTTGGCTGCAATTGGTGTCAAAATTTGCAGAATGTGGAGTATATTAAGGGAAAAATATTGGCATGATGAAATTTAATCCACTTATTCAATTTTTGTTGCAAAAACTAGTAAAATAAATATATTTTTTTCGACTTTTTTCAACTTTTTTTATGTGACTTAAAATGGTACTAAAAGAACTTGGACGATCTTAAGTACCCTTTTGAACTTGATTAAGTAACATCTGCGTCTATATTAAAATTTAAAGTTCAATATTGCCAAAAACTTCCAATTTTATACCCTCCAACTACAGTATGGGGGTATACTCACTTTGGCATTCCGTGTGTAACGCATCGAAATATCGGTCGTGGACCCCATAAAGTATATATATTATTGATCAGTGATCGATTCTAAGACATTCTAGCGATGTCCGTCCGTCCGTCCATCTGTCCGTCCGTCCGTCCGTCTGTAGTTAACACGATGCAGTCCAAAATAAAAGAGCTACGAACCTCAAGTTTGGCACAAATATGTCTTATGTTCCTAGGCAGGTTTAGTTCGGAAATTGGCCAAACCGGACCAGGGGAAAAAAGTTCCCCCTTTAAGAACTAAACCAACCTCTAAAAAAATACACGTTTTTACATGTTTTTTTGTATTTTTGTTAAATAAATGAAACATTTGGTACATTTATCGCGATGGGAAGGTGCTTTCAACGTGCCCCACTGACCCTATCAACTCCCCTCCCCAAAAAAAAAAAAAAGAAACGCCCCTGTCAATTTTTTTTTTTGTTTACATTTTGGAGGGTATAAAAGATTCGGCACAGCCGAATTTAACACTCTCACTTGTTTTTTCTGAAAATGATTTGGTGGACCAAAATTATTCTATGAAAACTTTTCTCATATTTTTCCCTTAATGTACTACAAATTCCGCGAATGTTGACACCAATAGCGGTCAAAACAAATAATATTTTTTTTTTTTGACAAATTAGACTACGATTGCGAACTTTAACCGGTTGTAGGGAGGCAAAAAGACAGACTCCAAATTTTTTTGCATTATTTTACTAATTATCAGCTCAGTAATACCCATCATTTTTTTGCTATTACCAAGCGAAATTCCAAAAAGAGGCAATTTTCGGGACAGGCTATTGTACAAGCCTAAAATAAGTAAATTTTTAGGCAAGTTAATGGCGCTCAGACTTAAAACAGTCCATTGTACCGTTAATAAGTGTAATATAACATGATTGTAGCAATCATATTATAATTGTCGCTGATCATAGTTTGATAAAAAACTGTAATTTTTAATTTTTGTTGATTATAGTATAATTGTCACAATCATATACATACGTGATCAATAGACTGCCCAGAAAAAAACAAAGTTGTTATTTTCTTGGGGGATACCTGCGAAATTTGTTCCTTTTTGTGCAAAAAAATTTCGGTTTTTTTTTGGGATTTTTAAAATAATATCTAGAGGTCGCGAACTCGCGTTTTATAACGATTTATTTTTTTTTTGAGTTTTTTATTATTTTAAATTGCTAAATATGATTAATATGATAAAATATTAATAATTTCAGACAAAAAAAAAATAAATTAAAAATTAAATATCGCTCATTCCATGAGATGTCTCCCAGCATCTAATCAAATGGTCTTTAATTTATTTGAAATTTCGCACACAGGTACACTATGGAGCAATTAAAATAAATTCGTTTTTAGTTTCGCGAAATTCCACGAATTCGGGAACGCGAATATATTCGCGAATTCACGGATTTTCTTGGAACTAACAACTGATTTATTTTAATAGCTTCATAGTGTTCATGTGTCCAAAATTTCAAATAAATTAAGGAACATTTGATTAGATGCTGGGAGACATCTCATGGAATGAGCGATATTTAATTTTTAATTTAATTTTTTTTTGTCTAAAATTATTAATATTTTATCATATTAATCATATTTAACAATTTAAAATAATAAAAAACTCAAAAAAAAATAAATCGTTATAATACGCGAGATCGCGACCTCTAGATATTATTTTAAAAATCCCAAAAAAAAACGAAATTTTTTTGCACAAAAAGGAACAAAATTTGCAGGTATCCCCCAAGAAAATAAAAACTTCGCTTTTTTTCTGGGCAGTCTAGTGATCAATTTAATCAATCATACAATGTTACCCCTCCATTATAGGTGATTTGGTGTGCTGCAATCATGTGCCAAACATATTTTTCCCTGTGCGATTTTAGCTAACTGAGCGTTATAATTTCAAAATCCTAATCCAATATTGTTCTTTTGCTAATATTTGCAAAACTTGCTTACTAAATTTGTAATTAAAATGTCCAAATCTATCAAGTTTTGGTACTTCAATTTCGTAAAGTTTAATTTTTTTTAAATTTGCAATACAGTGTTATTATAGTTTTTTGTTCCCGCTTCTCTACTCTTATTTTACACTTTATTGCAAAATTTATAATTTGTCAAGGATATGCATAGACAGGTTTTATGTTTTTTTTTGCGCCATGAACTCTAAAATTTTATTTATGTAGGTTTTTTTTATACAAAAAATTAACAAACAATTTGCAAAATATTAATTTAAATCATTATGAAAAAAAAAAAATTTTATTTAATATTTTTAAAGCTTTAATTAAACTTAAAAAATTGTTAAATTTCATGAAATATTTATATATATATTTATATTTAATATTGAAAGAGCTTAACTATTTATCTCTAAAAATATTTGGTTTCATATTTTACCTTTCATGTTGATTTTTTTACTGATATTCTAAAGACCAAAAATATAAATATATAAATTAATAAACAAAATTTAACACTGGTAATACCTTAAAAAAACTCTCATTTGATAAAAAAGGGTCTGGTGTTTTAAATTTTGTCTTTAACAAATTGCTTCTACAATAGTTCTGTGTGAATACTTTTGAACGGCACTGTATGTTAAAATTTAAAAACATTTTGTTATGAAATTAAACTCTAAGAATTATAACCAAAACCGTTTTATTCACAAATTCCTAATTCTTATAAATTAAAAAGATTATTTTCTAAAAATTGTTCTATAGAATATATCAATCATACATCAATGTTGAGACATATCCTTTAGGTATATCTAGTGTTTCCAATTCGGTTAATCGATTAACCGATTCCTCGATTAATCGCCTCTGTTTCGGTTAATGTCGAAACAAATAATTTAAAACGCAAATAATTATTCGACCCGATTAATCGGTTAAAATGGTTCGATTAACCGGTTAATATTATTATCTCTATATTCTACTATAATTTGTTTGAAAAACTTCTTTTTTTACAAACACTTCCGAAAAAAGTCAAAAGTACAGAAAAAAAATATTCAGAAATCAGAAGATATAATTTAAGAAGACATATGCTGTGTTTTTCAATAAGTGGATTTATTTTCGGATTAATCTTATTTAGTTTAAAATAAATAAATTAAAATGTCAAAACAAATTTGGAATATTTTTTTCCATAATCTACGATAAATAAGCAATTATTATCCGAAAAAATAATAAAACAAGTGAGAGTGTTACATTCGGCTGTGCCGAATCTTTTATACCCTCCAATATGTAAAAAAAATAAAAAAATCAGGGGCGTCTTTTTTTTTTTTTTGGGGGGGGGGTTGTGGGTGACGTTAGGGGGCACATTCCCCTTGCGATTTTGAACTTCTTCTGAGATAAGAAAGTTGCATTTGCTTAGCAAAAGTACAAAAAACACTGCAAAAAATGCGTTTTTTCTTAGGTTGGTTTAGTTCTCCAAGGGGGAACTTTTTCCCCCTTGGTCCGATTTTGCCCAACTCCGAACTTAACCTGCCTAGGAATATAAGACATATTCGTGCCAAACTTCGGAAGTCTAGCTCTTTTATTTTGGACTGTATCGTGTCTTCTACAGACGGACAGACGGACGGACGGACGGACGGACATCGCTAGAATGTCTTAGAGTCGATCACTGATCAATAAAATATATACTTTATGGGGTCCTAGACCGATATTTCGATGCGTTACACACGGAATGACAAAGTGAGTATACCCCCATACTGTGGTTGGAGGGTATAAAAATCTGGAAAATTAAAAAAGTTATAAATAAATGAAAATAAATCCAACAAAATTTTAGGATTTAATAAATCTGTTTTGGATTAATTTTGTTTTATTTATAACTTTTTTCATTTTCCAAATTTGTTCATTACAAATTTATTGTAGATTACGGAAAAAAATATTCCAAATTTGTTTTAGTATGTTAAAATATTTTTTTAAAGCAAAATAAGATTAATCAGAAAATAAATCCACTTATTGAAAAACACAGCAATAATTTAAAACTCAGAAATCCTAATTAAAGTTTTCAAACGCCATATTGAAAATCCCAATTAAAATTCAGGAAATAACAATTGAAATTCAGAAAAGCTAATTCAAATTCAGAAATCCCAATTGAAATTCAGAAATCCAAATCGGAATTCAGAAACGCCCAATTAAAATTTACGAAAGCGCAATCCAAATTCAGAAAAGCTTATTGAAATTTAGAAATCGTAATTGATATTCAGAAAATCCCAATTTCACAAAATTGAATTTTACAGAAACTACTGAAATCAAGAAATCTGAATTGAAATTTTGAAAAGCAAAATTGAAATTTAAAAATTCTAAATGAAATTCAGAAAAGATAATTCAGTTTCTGAAGGGCTAATTAAATCCAGAAATTTCAATTGAAATCCCAATTGAAATTTAGAAAAGTGAAATCAAAATATATATATCAAAATAAATATTTAGAAGACACCAATTAAAATTCTGAAAAGCAAAATTAAAATTCAATAATCCCAATTGAAATTAAGAAATACCAATTGAAATTTAGAAAAGCCAAGTGAAATTCAGAAATCTGAATAGATATTCGTAGTTTAGAAAACCAAATTTAAATTTAAAAATTACAATTATAAGTAAATTGAAATAAAAATTTTAAATTTTGAAATCCCAATTGAAAAACCGAAATGGCCAATAGAAACTCAGTAATCCCGATTGAAATTTAGAAAATTTCAAATTAAATTTAGAAATTTTTATGATATCTAAATTTCAATTAGTTGCGTTTTGGTTTGTCCCTTTTAAAACTGCACACAAAAAATTTTAAAGAAAAAAATTTTAATTAAAAATTTTAAAAAGTTCGATTTTGTTTTTAATAATTTTTACAAATTTTAGTAATTTATACTATTACTTTCGTGATAGGTGCAAAATCAATTATAATAGTAATTGATATAATCCATTTAGAGATTGAAACTTATTCTCATTTTGTGTGTGTATAAAGACTAGGGTGTTCAGTCGATTAATTCTTGTTCGATTAATCGAAAAATTTTAGACGAATAATTGTTCGATTAATTTAAAATTGCTAATTTCGATTAAAGGATTAATCGAAGAATTTATGCCGATTAATCGAATAATAATAATATATGTTTTTTCTGGAAATATGTATAATTTTTTAAAATTTTTAAGTCCAAAAGTATGTTACCGTTGGAATTAAAAAAACACAGCCATGTTTACTTGAGTGGTCGTTATTTTAAATTTGTTTTCTGATTTTCGCTGCTCCTGAAGCTTGGATTTGTTAAACGAAATAAATAAGTACCTGATAAAATTTTGGGCCAAAGCGGTAAACGGTCATACAGTTAAAATCGGTCAAAGTTTCGAGTTTTCGGCAAAAACAGACTAATTTAAAAAAAATAAATAAAATTAAAAATTTAAAATTTCCCAAATGTAGTCATATAATAAATATATTTTTTTGTGATATCGATAATCCAATAAATTTATCAAAAAATTGTTTTTGAATTCTACATAAATCTCTAAAATGATTTTTTTTTAATTTTCTCAAACAAATTAGCAGAAAACTTAAATTTTGATACATGTTGAAATGATTTTAGTTTTGTTTTTTTTGTTGTTAATAAAATGTTTAAATACTTGTAATTAATGTTGTTTATTTACTCAAGTACCAATTTTTTCTAAATTTGTCGAAAAAAATCTTGTAATTTAGATCATTTCTGAATTTGTAATTATTCGATTAATCGAACAATTTCAAAATTTTTTTCGTTTAATCGAATAATTTAAAAATGGCAAATATCGATTAATCGTTTAATCGAACAATTAAAAAACCCGATTAATTGAACACCCTAATAAAGACTTAAAATAAAATTTTACTTAAAATACTTTTATTTTTTGTTACATTACTTTTAAAAAATCGTTTAAAATTAATTTTTAATTTTTTGACGATTAATCGATTAATCGCCACTTTTTCCGATTAATCGACCCGAATAACCGGTTAACCAATTTTCGTCAGTTTTCGAATAATGCCCTAACCGGTTAACCGGCAGGGTCGAATAATTGGAAACACTAGGTATATCTAGTGTTAAGTGTTTCAAAAACACTATTTGCAAACGTTTTGATATAAAAACCATTTGTTTGTAGGCAGGCATGTGTACTTTATTCTATAAATTTTCAATTTAATATTTTATAAAAATATAAAATTTTATATCTGTAAATATTTCTATTGAAAACTTTTAAATCCCATATAAAAAAATTATGAAATACATTTTCTCCCTAAAAACAAATACACTGAAAAAATGATGACTAAAATTAAATTCGTATTCAAAGAGTTTTTAGTGGTTATATCGTTAAAATTCTGAAAATTTTTAAAATTTTATAAAAGCAAGAAAATTTCAAAAGATATTAAAAAAAAAACTTTAATCAATTACAAAAAAAATATATTGTTAATTTCGGCTATGCCGAATCTTTCACACCCTCCAATATATAAAAAAATATGAAATTTGACAGCTCATTTTTTTTCAAGAAATCAAGAAATCAAGAAATTTATTTGTTACGATTTTTCAAAAGTCAAAAAATCTCTGCAAAAAATGGCGGGTTTCCGATGTTTATTTAGTTCTTCAAGGGGAAACTTTTGTCCCTGGTAGAATTTAGCCTTTATAAGGGGAACTTTGTCCACTGGTAGAATATTGCCCATTTCCGAACATAACCATCCTATATAACCCACATTCGTTCTAAATTTTCTTTTATTTTGGACTGACAAGGAAAGTCTTTTACAGGGCACCCACCGATTGTCCTGAAACTCGCATATAGGAAAGAGGGGAGCAAAATAAGGGTTACGTGTTTTTTTTTAGCTAATCTAACATTTAGCGGGTCAAAGAGGAGGGGAAAAACGGTATTTTTTTTCGTTTCTTGAGAATTATTCCTATTTCTTTAAAAGAAACTATATGAACATTTAATACAGATCGAAAGGTTTTTTGAAGGGCTATCCAATGATATATCGGTCATGTCCAAATTCGGCTTCCTCAAGTTCGTTATTGTCAAAAATGTATAAACGTTGGGGTAGTTAATATGGAGATGTACACTCTAATTAAAATGATTTCAGTTTTCTACTATAAATTGGGTAAATTTGCACACATTGCGTAATTCTACTTAAAAATATTGGAAATTTACTCAATTTATAGTAGTATATTTTTTGAGTTTGTTGAAATTTACCCAATTTATAATAGGAAACTGGACTACTTTTTTTAGGGTGTATATACGTGCGACCCCTAAAATCATATATAATAATCTCCATTAAAATTAAGCTGACCCGTATTTTTGCGTTTGAAGAAATTGCTGCTATATCGGCTTTTATTCGGATTTTCCCGAGAGCCCATATTTTTACATAAGGTGGCAACCCATTTTTGAGATTTGGCAGCAAAAAAAAAAACAGGTAACTCTTATTTTTTTACCCTCATTCCAATATTAAAGTTTCAGGACATTCGGTGGGGGCCCTGTAAAAGACCTTCCTTGTGAGTTGTGTTTTATACAGACAGACGGACGGATATTTATACAATGATTTAAGGTACCTACAGACGATGCAATATTATGTACAATATGCAATTATATTGATGGTGTGTGGGTAACATTGACGATTGAATAATGGTTAATCTCACCCTCACACCATCAATATAACTGTATATTGTACATAATATTGCGCCGTCTGTAGGTACCTTTAGAAACAAACATGGATCAATAATATAAAAAATTTATGGGGTCCCCGGCCGATATTACGATGCTTTACATACGAAAGAATAAAGTGAGCTTGTGAATGCCGATATCTGCAAAACTATGCTAGATAGAGTGAAACGTTCAATATTTTGAAGAGGAGTTTTAATAACAAAATTTACAAGACGCTTTCGTTAAATATGTGAAAAAAATTGGTCCTTGATTTTGTCGTTTTTGACTCGAAATTTTTGTAGTTTTTATTCACATTTTGAAATAAGATGGCGGCACAAGTATATTCCTTGTCATTAAATGGACTATGATCTAGCTCGACGGCATATTTCTTAACATTAGCGCTTTTTGCGCTAATACAAGAATTTTATAATTATTTAAATTAATTATTTTAATCCACACCCACAAAAGGGGGCGGTACAAAAAAAATGGCACAAGATTATCCTGTGGGTCCAAGCGCAGTACTTTGAACTTCTTCATATATAAAAATGTTTCATTTGCTGAAAAAAAAATACGAAAAACATGTAAAAATGGCGTTTTTTCAGAGCTTGGTTTAGTTCTTAAAGGGGAAACTTTTTTCCCCCTGGTCCGATTTTGCGCATTTACGAACTTAACCTGCTGACAATCATAAGATATATTCCTGCCAAATTTCAGGAGTCTAGCTATTTTATTATGGACTGCATCGTGTTATATACAGAAGGACGGACGGACGGACGGACATTCATAGAATGTCTTAGAATCGATCATAGATCAGCAATATATATACTTTATAGGGACCCCGACCTATATTTCGATGCGTTACACACGTAATGACAAATTTAGTATGCCCCCATACTGTGGTTGGAGGGTATAAAAAGAAATTTTATTAACTAATAAACAATAATTCCCTCAGTGTATCTAAAAAAAAATATACACATCACCAAACTTATAGTCATTGAAACACCCTCATAACAAAAGCCGATAAAGATTTGATACGTTTTGTGTCTTCTTTTTTTTGTGGGCCACTCAGGCTATGTGCTTGTCCATCAAAAGTTTTATACCCTACACTTCATTCTATGAAGTATAATGTAAAATTAATTACATTTGTAACTTCCATTTATTACGTATGTAACTTCCAACAAAAAACCATGTCACATTCACAATTTCCTTCGGAAGTGAAATAAGTGGGTTACTCGTACAACACAACACGATTTTTTTTTATTGGAATGAAATCACTTTCAAAAGTGTACTCTCAAAATAATTCTACAGTAAAAGGTTTAGTAAGTGATATTGTAACAAAATCTACTAATTAGTTACTAATTTTAGTATCTTCAAAGTTCTAACAAGTAATTTTTACTGGTTTTGACTAATATTAGTTAAAAATTTTAGTATTGGTTACCAATTTCTGCACTAGGTCCTTTTGGACTAAAATTAGTTAAATTTTTAGTATTGAATACCCACGTTTTTTTGGGTGTATAGATAACTGCTCTATTTGAATCATATCTGAACCAGATTGTGTAAATAATGAATATGCTACGGGTGTCGAACTGGAAAATTAAATTATTTTTTAGATATATACTTGAAGGGGTCACCGACCGATATTTCGATGCGTTACAAACGGAATGACAAAGTGAGTATACCCCCATGCTGTGCTCACAAAAAATTATTGGCTAAACAATTTCAATTAAATCTATTGATCAACAAAATTTAAATGAGTCAAATATTGTCTTGATCAACATTTTTGGTATTTTCATTAACTATCCAATTACAAATTTTCAACATACGAGATTTTTTTTTGCTTTTAATTTTGAATACATTAATTCAGAAATATACTTTATACTACTAGCGTTTTACTTTTTTTATTGTCGGCAACATATAGGAGGGCAAAAAATTGTAATTTCTTCATAAGTTTTCCATAAACTTAATATTCTTTTGTTAAATCAATCATTATTTTAATTGACTTTAAATAAAAAATTGATTAAATTTTTGATTAAAATCGAAATCACCTATAATTGATGATTGATATAACAATTTTCTTCATCGGAGGAGTTTCAATTAAAAATTTAATTGAATCCGCGTTTTTGTTGATTGACTTTCGTTTTTAATTCATTCTGTGTGTTTGAAGTGTTTAAAAAAGGAAAAGATGGCAATGGAGCTAAATCATTATCAATTTTCATTAAATTTAGTTAGTTTGCCTCCCTTCAAAGTAAAGAAAAGAACAAAATTTTATGTAGGCTATCTCATGGTCGGTCTACACAGTCCACACATTTTTTTCTTCCAAAAGAATTTATATTTTGAGTGTTACAAAAAAAAAAACTTTATTATAGGCAATTTTTGTAAAGGAAACGCTTATACAAAAAAATGACAGTTATTTGTACAGGTATTTCCAGGATATACTTCATACATATAAAGTTATTTACTTTATATGTAGTAGCTGCACAGCATGAATTGTTGTATTTTCTCTTCTGAATTTTCAAGATTAGGAAAACATTCGTGTTATATATTTTTTTTTGTATTTTAAGATTTAAGTAAGTACGTGAAGGTACTGCTACTACTTATGATGTCAATTGTATGAAGTCATCAAAGAAGATTATTGAAAAGGAATTTTTTTTTTATTAGAAGTAATAATTTTTATTTGTTTGGGAAATGAATAAAATACAATGTAGGCAATCGATACCTTTTCAATACCGTTATCCGTTTCAAAACCCTTTAAATTGAATACCGGTACCAATACCAATACCGAAACTTAATTTTGGTATAGGATACCGGTATCCAAAAACCTTTTCCTTCGGTATCGGTACGTACCGGTATTGAAACGGTTTTTCTTAAAAACCATGTTTTAAAAAAAAAAAATTAATAGAAAGTTTGTAAATTTTTTATAAATCGTACTCCAAATGCCTCACCGAAATCTCATAATTAAATAAATTAAATAAAAATTTCAATAAATCCATACTTCAACCGCGATGCGAGAGCAAAAGAAAATTATTGATTTTCACGAAATTTGTATGGATTCATTTTGACTCCCAATAGAAACTTTTTGGACCCCTTTTGTATAGTATAGTTTTTTGGGGATTTTTACTTAATCCGTGATGTGGGTGTCCAAGGATTTTTTTGATATTTACAGGACTTCGGGGAAGGCATTTGGAATACTAGCAGGAGGTTTTTCTCCATAGCATAGTTTTTTGAAGTGGCTTAACTCGTAGAAATCGTCCATAAAGATCCCATAATTCGCGAAAAAAATTGTTTGCAATGTTTTTGAATGTGATCTTGTCTAGACAGGGAATACCTATTTTTCCAAATATATAACACCAACAAAAAAACTTGATTGCCTAGAAATCAGCTCAAACAAAAAAGAAGGTAAAAATCTATACGGCCTTATATTTATGTACTAAAGACGTAATAAAATGTCTAGCAAAAGCGGTCCAGTGCTTCAAAAATTATATGCAAAAGTCTGAATTTCGGCAACGGTTTTTCGTGAATTTTCGAGATTAAAAAACACGCTAACTTTCGAAATGCATACCTGAGGATGCTGAAGCTTGGCATATATATTTGCCGTTCCCCTGGCCTGGTTCGTATTGAATTTTAGCCAAATCGGTCCAGTGGTTCAAAAGTTATTAAGAAAACCGTGATTTTCAGATTGGTTTCACCTTAAATTCACTTGTTGAAAAAACCGTTAAACCAGCTTTAAAAAAATTTATGAGTCAGGAAAATATTTTACAAAGTATTCTTGTCACTAACAAAAATTTTTATACTAAAACAAAAAAAACTTACACACGAAAAAAAATTTACACTAAAAAAAAAATGTTGCCAATTTTATTTTTTTTTTTTTCAAAAATGACTAAAAAAGTTTTTTCTAATCAAAATTGTTAATTTCATTCACGTTAGAAAATTAACTATCAATTAAAAAGGGCATTGTGGAGGGTATTGATAAATTCGTCCAAGTTGAATTTAACTTTACTACTTGTTTTTACAATTTTTTTTTAAAGTTTTTACACTTTTTTTATTTTTTAGCATTTTTTCGATAATACCGGTACGTACCGGTATTGACGTTTTGGTATCGGTAATACCGTAACCGATTCAACCCAAATACCGTAACCGATACCGATACCGAAATAAATAAAAAAACGATACCAATACCGATATCGATACCGTTATTCGTTTCGATTGCCAACCTTGATAAAATATAAAAAAAAGAAACTAACAAAATGTAAGCATGGTAGATAGAAAATATAATGAAAAATATACACGCACTTGTGAGTTTTTTGATTCCGACTTTCTATTGATCAGTCCATTTGGTCATCCTTGCATAAAAATCGGCCAAAATTCAAAAATCATGAAAAAGTCATTAGCTTTTTTAAACGGGCGAACCTAAAAAATATGCAAACGTAGCGTATGCACTCAAATTGGGCGGTTATAAAAGGGATCTGGTTCCAGAGAATCGGCATTTAAAGCCTCCATTTTGCTTTATCTGGCTAGTTTTCAAGACATTGCCATTTAAAGTTTTTTGAGAAAAAAAAAATATTTTTTCCTTAACCTGCAGGAAAAGTGATAGGTCACGTGACCTACCACCCGGTAAAGGTCGGGGGAGGCTCTGTGGAAGATACCTTCCCCAAGCGAAACATGTTCACAAATTTATTTGCTATGTTTTTTGCTATGTTTTTTTTTCACTAACGTTGTACAGAGAAAAAATTTAAAACGAATTTCAATCAACAAAAAAGCGGATTCAATTAATTTTTTGATTGAAATTCCTCCAATTAAAAAAAAATGTTATACCAATCATCCAATTGTGGGTGATTGATAGAAAACTTTTTCAATCAAAAATTTTTTCGATTTTGATCAAAAGAATGACCAATTTTGTATTTATAGTCAATCAAAATAATGATTGATCTAACAAACAAATTATGTACTTATGACAAACTCACCAAGAATTTAATATTTTTTGCTTCCAATATGTTGCCAACAATAAAAAAAGTAAAACCCGATTATTTTGAATATTTCTGAATTAATTTATTCAAACAAATTAAGCAAAAAAAAATCTGGTATGTTGAAAATTTGTAATTCGACAGTTAAAGAAAATAACAAACATTTTAATCAAAACATTGATTGACTCATTTATATTTTGTTGATCAATAGATTTAATTGCAAATTGTTAGCCAATAATTTTTTGGGTGTACAACAATCGTATAACAATTTTAATTAATTCTTTATATCCACGCCCACAAAAGAGGGCGGGGCGCAAAAAATAATCCCCTGGGTCCAAGCGCAGTATTTTGAACTTCGCCTGATACAAAAATGTTTTATTTGTCCAACAAAAATACAAAAAAAAAAACATTTTAAAAAAATTTAATTTTTCAGTTTAGTTCTTAAAGGGGAACTTTTTTGCACTTGGGGATATTTTGCCCATATACGAATTTAACCTGCTGACAAACATAAGACACATTTGTGTCAAATTTCAGAAGTCTAGGTTTTTTTATTTTGTACCGCATCGTGTTATTTGCAGACGGAAGGGCGGACACTCTCAGAATGTCTTTTTTAAAAAAAAAAAAAAAAAAAAAAAAAAAGAATCGATCATATATCAATAATATATGTATATGGGGCATTCCATGTGAAATCGGACACTTTGAAAAAAAATTTTTTTATAATAATGGTCCAAATTTCCAATTTTTTTTTTCAAATTTTTTGTTTTTTTGCGTACTTTAAAAAAAAATCAAAAAAAAATTCATAAAAGCGCTCTAGTATGCGATTTTTAAGTTTTAAAATTTAAATCTCATTTTTGAAAATGTTTGTACTCTTCGATTTTTTTTAAATTTTTTTGTGTAAAACTTCTATCGATTCTACAAATTTTTCGCCCAGGAGGATCATTTTCTCTGAACACACCTACCCTCTATCTCTAATTGGCGGTCCCCATACAATTTTTTTTATTTTTGTAAATTTGTTTTATTTAATCAGCTTCTACCGGTCCAATGGTGCGTCCAAGAGGGGTCATTAGTGAGACCGACCCCCATTTATTTTACCCTCCAACATTTTTGTAAAACATACCTACGCCCTATCTCCACTCCCTAAGTAGGCTCCCATCCCAATTAGAAATGTTGAATTGAAGTCCTGTTAAAAAGAAACAGGATCACAAAATGAAAAAAAAAAAAACTGTAAATGCAGTTTTACTCCATTTGATCTCTACATTCGGACGTATATCATTCGGTTCATGTTTAATATTGGCTGTCGGACGGTGTTATATGTATGTATCGAAAGGTATTTTGAAGACCAATTCCAAGGTGTACTCGGACTTGAGGGAATTCGGGTTTGTTAACCCTCTAATGCATAAGACCGCTTGAGGAGGATTAATTGAATGCTTGATCATATATATGATTGTGACAATCATACTATGATCTTCAACAATTATAAAATTACCATTTTTATCATACTATGATCACCGAAAGATCATAATATGATCACTACAATTATATTATAAAAACGTCCAATATGGTTGTCACAATCATATTTCTTCTCTTTTTTTAAACATTTATGTGAACATCTTCACCATCACCTTACCTAACCAATCTTGCAGGACAGTCAGTATATAATTTTTTTTACAGTGCCTGTTGTTTAAGGTCCTTTTGCGATAACACAATCAAACAAATAGAAAATCACCAATCATGTGTTAAATTTTAATATAAAAACACACCTGACATGACGCAGTTACTCAAAAAATAACATTTCTTTGCCGGTAATTTTTTTTTTTATAAAAATTCATTATAAATAAATTTGATTATGATTGAATACAAACGATTTTGAATTTTTCTATTCTTTACACAAAGAAACTAAATTACAAAAAGCACCCATACACTTGCAAATATCCTGTGAAACGAATCCACATACAAAGAAAACCACAAGACCATTGATGGAAAACCAATACAGAGACAAACAATGAAACAATAAATAGACAAGCGTAGATAAAATGAAGAATTTTGTTTTTTATAATTTTTTTTGAAGGATTTCGTTTTTATCTTATACTTTAAATAAGCAGGTTATCATTTGTTTTGTGAAGAAGAAAAAAAACTCATAAATTGTGTAAGGATGAGTGAGCGAATGAGTGGGTGGGTGGGGAGTGAAAGAAAGTCGATGTAGTGTTAGAATATCTTTGGTGGGTGTTTTGATTATTTATTTGGTTGGTTGAATTTTTGTTTTCTTCTTTTATAGATTTGTGAATGGAATAGATTTATGTTGGCTGTGTGTTATTTGAGAGCAAAAAAATAAAAAAAAAAGTGCTGAAGTATTACTTTGACGTAACGATTTATCATTTTAATTTGCAAAAAGATAAAGCCAACTTCAAATACCTACAACAACAAAAAATAACTTACAAAAACAAAATGCAAAATGTTCAAAAAAACGCACATAAAACGTAGTACGAGGCAGGAACGTAAATCGAAATGTATCTCTAGGGATTTACTAGAAAATAAATGATTTTTTTTTTCTTTTTATTTAAACAAAAGAAGCAGAAATATAAACGTAAAATACCCGGTGAAAAATGTTCAGATATTATTTATCATTCGTATATGTTTTTATGCATTGTTAGCAAGGAGCGCACTTTCATGCAAATGCATGTTTTTCAATGTTAGTCTTACAACAGCATAAACCAAATATCTTTGCAAATCAAAGAATTTGCTTTGAAATGGCATCGATTCGTTAGTGAATATTTTTGCATATAATTGTTGAAAATGCATATTTTTGCTTATTTTGCTATTATTTTGCTATAAATGCATATTTTTAGGTAATATTTGGTATAACATTTTTGTTTTGGCTTTATTCTTAATTTTTATTAACTTCTTTTTGGACATCGTTTATTTTTTTCGAGGTCAATTTTGGAACCGATACACTTGTCCGACCAAAATTATGTTTTTCGTTAATAAGCTAACAAAGTAAAAAATTGTTAAAAAAAAAATTAAAATCGAAATATTTTTTTTTGATAATGTGGAGATTTTTTTTCATAAAAGTAAAAATTCACTATTTTCATAATTTTTAGTGCATATTTTTTAAGTTTTAAGTGCATATTTTAAGGGTTTTTAATACATATTTTAGTCGCCTAAAACATACTTTTTTAGTGCATCAAGGTCCTGTCTCTGATTACACTGTGGAACAAATTCAGGTTAACAAATGTTAGGTCGATTCTGAGAGTGAAGGGTGAAAATAGAGGCTAAATTAGAAGACCCGTATCGCGTCGTTTGTTTATGTTAGTTCCAATTTTTTTTTATTCGACCTTCGAACTTTGCAATCAAATGCCGATTTTAAGAATATTGTTTATATGGTTTTTTCGATATAACTCGTCGACTAATTGATATTTTTCCAATCTGTAAAAGCCAAATTATTGCTAGAGACCTGTCAAACAATTAAATTTTTTTAAAAAGTTGATTTAGAAAATTTTTGTGGTGCTTCTGAAGCAAAATATTTTCAAAAAGCATGAAAAAAATTTTTTTTCCAACATTTTGCTTCATAAGCACCACAAACATTTTCTAAATAAATTTTATGATTTGACTGCAAATGCCGACCTTCGGCATTTGACTGCAAAGTATAAAAGTCGATTAAAAAAAATTTCGAACTAACATAAACAAACGCCGTGATACGGGTCTTCTAATTTAGCCTCTATTTTCACACCCCACTCTCAGAATCGACTTAACATTTGCTAACCTGAATTTTTTCCACAGTGTTATTAGAGTGTAATTTTTTCTTAAACTTATGATTTTCCTTAGTGTTCAGGGAAATTAAAATTGTACTAGTTCTAAAAATCATATCATACAAATCTAACACGAATCGGAATAAATTGATCTGTATCGCCGGCGATTAAAATGTTTTACTTTTTCAAAAATTAAAAAAAAAAATCTCAATATTTTTTTTTTTAATTTTTTGAGCCAAGCAGGGTTATTTTAACCCGTGTACTGTTGGCCAGCATTCCTGAATTTTGGCCATAAATAGACCGCTGTATTTATATAACAATAAAGAATTACATACATATGGAAAAAAATATCAAAATTCATAATGAAGGATCCAAAATGGCGGACATGAATTTTTAATTCTTTGCTTATTGTATTCAATATAATCATTGTCAGTGTATTTGTGGTCGTTAATAACGAATATTTGTTCAGACTTTTAAAATTCAAAATGTCGGATCCAATATAGCGACAAATTTAAGATTTTTTATATGTGTTCTGTTTTGGCTAAAACCTTCGATTTTATTGGTTTTTCGGATGTTAAAACAGATCTTGGAATTAAAGATTTGAAATTCAAAATGACGCATCCAATATGGCGGATATACTTGTGTAATACTTACAAGGAAAGTCTCCCTGGTGTCATCCGCTGATCTTTATGGAATTGGTATTTTTTTGTGGAGCAGAAAAAACGAAGGGACACGTATTTTTTTTAGCGGCCCAAATTCATATTTATTTAGGGGGTGAAAATTGGGGGGAAGAAACGGTAATTTTTCAGTTTTTTGCGTTTATCTCCTATATTACACAAAGATCACTAGTCAAGTTTTATACCAAATGAAAGGTCTTTGGAAAACCTATCTTCGTGTGCAAATAACGTATCCAAACATGCACAACTCTTTGTCATTTTGAGTAAAATGACAAAATTTTAGGACATTTTTGTAAATAAGTCGAAAAATATTTACTTTTTTGGCACGTTGTTAGCATCATGAGATAGGAATTTTAAATACCTTTAATATGATACCAAACATGCCTGTACTAATTTCCCCCCATACAAATCAACCCCCCCTAAAAATGAGTTTTGACCGCTAAAAAAAATACGTGTGAAATTAATTTTCGTTCTGAACAACATATCCAAATTTCATTAAGATCGGAGGGTGACACCAGGGAGACTCTCCTTGTTAGCTAATTGTACTTAAATTAATCATTTTTGATGTATTTAGGGTCGGTAATTACGAATAGCTAAGAGTTTTTTAAATTCAAAATGGCGGATCCATTATGGCGGCAAATAAAATATTGAGTTTTTTTCTATGTTGTCTGTTTTGGGCAAAAACTTTAATTTTTATGGTTTATCAGATGACAAATTTGATTTTAGAATCAAATACCCAAAATTTAGAATAACGGATTCAATATGGCGGACAAGATTTTTAATAAGAAAACACATTTTCCTAATACTAACACAATGTATTGAATTAGTAGGGGGCATTGCCTGAGTGTTGGATAAAACTAAAAAAAAAATTTTTGGATTGATGTTTAAAAATATCACTAGGAATTGATTGTGCAACATTAATCACGAATACGAGCTCATATTTTTTAAAATCAAAATATAGGATTCAAAATGTCGGACACAGCTTTTAAAAAAAAATGAACAATCCCAGGCAGAAAAATACGAACGGGAAAGCGCTGGCAAAGTACCTTTTATGGTCGCTTGTGTGCTAGGAAAGCATCACAGTTTAGTACTCCCCCAGCGTCCAAAATTATAACCACGGTAAACGGTATGCCGTTGCTATGTTAAAGCGCTTTAAAAACAGAAAATATGGTACTAATATAGCACTTTTAGAACAAAACAAGTAGAAAAGTTAAATTCGACTTGGCCGAATCTATGAATACCCTCCACAATGCCCATTTTAAGTGATAGTAAATTTTCTAACTTGAAAAAAATGACAGTTTTGATTAGAAATAATTTATTTTGTGTAAATTTTTTTTTTTTGTAATTTTTGAAAAAAAAAAATAATTTACTATTTTTTTTTTTGAGTGTAAAATTTTTTTGAAGTATATTTTTTTTTGTTTTGGTATAAAAATATTTTTGAGTGACAAAAATACGTTGTAAAATATTTTTGTGACTTACCAATGTTTTTAAAACAGGTTTAACGGGTTTTCAACACGTGAATTTAAGGTGAAGCTAATCTGAAATTCACGGTTTTGCTAATAACTTTTGAACCACTGGACCGATTTGGGGGAAATTCAATACGACCTAGGCTGGAGGAACGAAAAATATATATGCCAAGCTTCAGCATCCTCAGAATTGCTTTTCGAAAGTTATAGTGCTTTTTATCTCGTAAATTCACGAAAAACCCTTGCCGAAATTCAGTCTTTTGCTCATAACTTTTGAACCACTTAACCGATATCGCTGGATTGCAATACCAACCTGACCATGTAAATGCCCAACATATATGCCAAACTTCAGGAGCCTCCGTAAAGTCTTTCAAAAGTTAGCGTGTTTTCAACAGACAGACAGACGGACGGACGGACGGACATCGCTAGATCGTCTTAAAATCGATCGAGGATCATGAATATATATACTTTATGGGGTCCTAGACCAATATTTCGAGGTGTTACAAACGGAATGACAAAATTATATATACCCTCTATCACTAGAGTGGAGGGTATAAAAAGGGAGGTATCAAAATTGTATAAGTCCATAAGACCCAACTTTTTTGGTGTTTATTTGAATAAAGAAATTTATTAAATTAGGATAAAAAATTTATTTATTTCTTTTTGGACAAACTTTGAAATATTTTCTAAGTCCCGGAAAAAATTGTTTGCAGTTTTCTTTGCGTTTTGGAATAAAAAAATTATTAAAAATGCTTTTTGGAAAAGTCCCGAAAAAAGTTGTGTATTGAACCGAATCGGGCAGTGTTCCAAAGGGATAGGCCCAGTGACATTTCACATGTGATGTATCCGGAGTTTTAGACACTTCCTCACGAAAGAAGCAGGTGTTTTTATATAAAAGGTGTCAAGTTTTAATATGTAGGTCATTGTGTCTAAGGGGCATATCACGAGAACTATCAAGGACCGGCCACTTATTTAAAAAATATTCCAAAAATTAATAAATTGTAATAAAAAAATTATACTTTGGACGGATTTAAATAGAAAAACATTGGCAAAGCGCTTGCAAAGCACTTTTTCGAACTCATACTACCTTCTACACAAAAAATAAAGTACTTTGCAGAGACTTTTTCCTTGGAACGGTTGGCAGTTTCTGCCTGGGATGTTTTCATTCCTTAGTTTTTATAAATGCCTCTTTTTGCTTTTATCAAAAGATTTTAATTATTTCCCTTTTATATGCGTCAAAAGTTCATATATTCAGTGGCACATTTGAAAGAGAACTTTTGTTTTCGAATTAGCATTTGCCATCCATAATGTACAAATAATGCTACTAGCTAACAATTTAATAAAAAAAATTTAAAATACTACCGCTAATGTGTCCGCTTAAATCCGTTCCCAGCTTTAATATTTAGCACTAGAGATGGACGCCGGTCACGTGAATTATGCGTAATCAAAGGTGACCGTGATTAAAATTTTTTGTTAGAGGGTGATAAGTGAGTGAAACATTTTTTGCGTGTGTAATTCGTAGGTAAAACTTCAATTTTTTGTATGAAATTTCAGAAATTTTTTGATATTTATATTAAGCATGCCGGCGCGCCACCGCCGGTCAATTCGTAACCTTTTTTCGCGCCGCCGCCGTTCAAAAAACAGATTTTACAACAAAAATAGAATAAAAAAGTTCAGCCGGCACTGAGCCGCCGCCGAGCAAAATTGGCCGAGAAGCCGCCGCCGAAAATTTTGGGTCGGCTTGATTGACTGACGTACTTGCTGATTTTATGGATCGTTTGCATTTCGAAATCCTTCTAAAAACCAAAATATTTGTAAAAATTTTCCAAAAATCCAAAACTTTGTTTAAAGGTTTAAATGGTTGGATTTGGCTCAAATTAATCTTAAATTAAAGACTGTCTCAAGCTCAATGAAAGGTTCAAGAGAAAGAAGTTTAAAGATTTCTTAAACGTAGAAAACCCCGTCCTTTTTTGCCAATTTCAAATAGCGATATCTAGAAAACCGTTTGACCGATTTTAATTTTTTTCTGATATTTGTGTTCAGCGAATAAAAATGATGGTCGCAAAACATATTTTAAAGAAAAAATCTTAAACTTTGATCGCGGGAAGCCATTAGTAGTGTCCGACCGAATATTCGGCTTCGGCCTCGGCTTTTGCCAAAAAGCACTATTCGGCCACTATTCGGCTTCGTCCACAATTTTGGCCGAATACTGAATAATTGTATTATATTTGTGTTCACGTGTTGAAAAACATACTAAACTAACTTTGAATCACATTAGTAAACCACAAAAACATTTTAATAAGTGTTTTTGCAACTAAAAACATTTTTTACATTCAAAAAAAATTTTCGATCGAAAAAAATTTACACTCTAAAATATATTTTTTTACAAAAATGTCCAAAGAAATTTTTTGCTTAAAATAAAATCATTTTAGACAGCATTCTCATGCATTTGAGTATCCCGCCGAGTCGACTTTTATTTTTTTCTTGTTTTTTCTACATAAATATTTTTTTTTTTTAATAATTTAATTCGGTTTGGCCGAATAGAGAAAATTTGACCGAATATTCGGCTTCGGCTTCGGCCAAAAAAGGTGTATTCGGTCGGACAGTAGCCATTAGGTAATTTATCCAGGTTGGCCTCAAATTTGTAGTACATAAGTTTATGGCCTAGGAGAATAAAAATTTGTTCGTACGTTTAAAATCTGAAGAAAAACTTATTTGGCATACAAAAAAAAAATACGGTTCATATATGTACATTTTCCACCGGGTATAAAAGAAAGAAATATCGAATTTTTGAAGTGTTGGCATACCAAAAAAGATAAAATATCTAACCAAAACGCATAAATTCCAAAAAAAAAACTATAGCACGTGGCCGCTGCACAGTGCGACATTTGGCCAATCTAGGTGGACAAAAATCGAAAAATAAAAGTTGGCGGATTGTTATAATTTAAATGAATGTGACAGCAAACAATCCATATACTATGGAAATAATCATAATATGACGAAAAAAGTGCTGTTTCATTTGATACAGGAGTTTAAAGTCACATCTTGTAATAGACTTTTGAGAAATAATATATATTTTTGAGCACCATCCCAACTTCAAACACTTATAACTTTTTTGTTGTTGGAGTTATAACTCCATTTTTTGTTTTAAAATACAGCATTTTTAATCTAGTTTTTAAATCCGTGCTCATTTTTCAATTTAATCGAAAACTTATTGTTGTAATTTATTAAAAACAAAAATTAAAAATAAAAAAAAATAAATAAAAAAAACTGAAACTTCGTTGGAATAAAACTATAGTTTCCTCACGCTCCCTCACACGACCTATACATTTGGCAGGTGTTGGAATGTCTCTAGTAAGAGATTAAACCATGTTTGCTGGCGATTTTTTGCGATTTATAGAGAATTTTAAAGTTTAGTGAACGTCTAAAATGGACTTTTTGCTTGATTTTTTTTTAATTCCAGAGACTTTTAGTTTTAAACTATATGAAAAATACACTTATATTGCACATAAAATTGAATGATTATGTAAGAATATATTATAATATAAAATGTAATGTGTTATTACACCAAACCCTTGTTTAACGGCATTACATTTTTGTTAACGATGTTTAGTTTTTGTATAAAATATGGGAAAATTGGATAATTGTTAAACTCGTAGAATTCGCAATGAAATTAAAATAATGAAAACCAAATAACTTTAATTTTTTGGTTTGAAATTTTAAAATATGAGTGATACAAAGCACACGATTTCAATAAATTACTGTACTGCTATTTTTATTTCTATTGTAAAATCTTTTTGTGTGTAATAAATTTATAAAACTGCAAATAGTGGGTGGACCACGCCTCTTTTTGTTACAGTATAGAGTTAATTTTACAATGAACATGAGCAAAAAATTAAATCTAGCCCAAGGTTGTCCAACACAGCTTAAATATCTGTTATAAAAAAGTGGGCGTATACCGCCCATCAATAATTATCTTCGAGGTAGTTGTGTACAATTTTTTTTACAATATGGTACACAAATAATATTTTTTTACAAAATTTCATAAAAATTCTTTAAATTATTTAAGCAATTTCTTAAAAAATAGTTAATTTCCCAAAAATGGGCGTGGCAATTGTTCGATTGTTCCAAATTTTGTTGTCAATATTAGTTATGTCCTACATTATTATCAAACCAAATTTCAAGCCAGGATCTTTTAAATTAGATTTTTGTCCACCTAGATTGGCCAAATGTCGCACTGTGCGCTGGGGGAAAAGCAGAATTATTTTGGGAAAAAAGTAACACCAAAACCAAATATAAACAAACAACTATTTTAACAATATGATGTCAACACTACTTTGCTACAAAAGTAAATATTCAAGCAATTTCTAAAAACACAACATATTCTTGTTGTTCCTTTCCCTTTGTGAATATACAAGACACAATTTTCTTTTAATGTTTCAAATGTCCTTGTGATTAAGTGCTTTCGTTTTTTGAGTGCATATCATATGATACCTCTAGCTTAAATGACAGAGTGTACATATTTTTTGTGGCAGGGTGGTTGGGGTATATTTATATATAATCATAAATATTATTTAAAAAAGAAATGAAATTTTTTTCATTTAAGTTGTACATCACATTTGTTTCTTGCATTTTTCAGCAAAAGGAAAATGGTTTTAATAAAATTTTTAACTTTTAATATAATTAAAAGAGCTTGGCATTTCAAGACCTTTTGTCCGATCACCTTGTATTATGGCCCCTCTCGGTTAGAAATATCTATGGACTTAACCGTTTAGGCATGATTGCGGAAAAGGAAGAAAAAAACTTTAAATTTAATACAAAGGACACCCATTTGTACGATCGCTCTTTCTTATTGTCTTTTGTTACCATCTTGGTTAGTACTATATGTGGTGAACATTTGATGCGGAACAGACAAATAAACCAATAATAAAAAAAATCTTCGTCCAAACTTCAGCTAGTAAGTTTCAATATCACAGGGTCCCAACCAGAGATCCCTTAATTGGCAGCACCTCTGACCTCTGGTATAAACTGCAGTATTCGGCTATTGTTCACCCAGGTGTATTCCTAGGAAATTTGTTTAGACTTCGAAACCGACATGTATTTATATTTGCGATATTATGGATCGTTTGCATTTCGAAATCCCTCTGATTCAAAAGTTTTTGTATGGTATAAATTTAGTAAAATGTCGCTCATATAGTGTCCTTGGAAGTGTATAGTCCCTTTTAAATTGTATGTTCTGCCTATTCTAAATAAAACAATGGCAGCATAATAAGTGAATCAACCTTGAAATCATAGTGTCCTTCAGCTACCTAACTCCCCCCCCCCTGAGTACGTGCATGGGTCCATCCATATTCGCAAATTGACGAGGCAGTGCATATCAACCAGCTAGGCACTCCGTTTAATGCAAGCATATCTGACTGGAACACTACAATTGTCTCGGAGCTTTAAGTCAGACTAACATAAGTCCAAGCTCCCCTGAAAAGACTGTGAGTCCAACAAGTTCGTGTAATTTCTGAATTAAGCGCCAGATATTTAAGAAGTATGGAAAGAATACACCCTTGCGGGGGAAATATTTCCCAGAATCTAATGTTGAAATTTTTATGTACCTGTCTCTGAAAACAGTGGTGGTGTTGTACGATATCTCTTAAAGTCCTCACAAGTGCACGAATACTTAGCTGTCCCCCTCCGTTTACCTTCCCTTGCTGGATGACTCTTGTATTTATCATACATTAACTAACACATATGGAAAATGCCATATGAAGTTTTATAGCATAAAAACTTTAACAATAAATAAAAAGCAATTTAATTTATATTAATATAATGTAAAAGAGGAAATGAACAAAAAAAGAACAAATATAATTAATATTCCATAAATATGGTCAATTATATAATTTTCCAATACATAACGATATATGTACGAACACAGACGCAGACACAGACATACAATTTCAAAAACATAATTACAGAAAATCATGCAAAAAAAAACCCTATTGACTTGAATACATTATTACCACAAATGCTGCCAATTAACCGCAATTAATCCTGATTTATGAGCAAAAATATAACAATTAAACAAAACAATAATAACAATAACCGCACCATGAAAAAAAACATGGGAGAGCGAGATAAAGAAGTAGGCAATTACATATGTAAGTGTGGATTTAAACACTGAAGTGCAGAGGTATCTGGAAATTTTGAAAATAAAATTCGGAAGAGTTACTAAGGTATTTGATTTAGAAATTCTTTTATTTAAAAAATCAAATATTTAATTAAAGGGAAAAATATAAAAAAATCGAATTATTTCATAGTTTATAAAGCGCTAACACGGACAGGCGGACAGACATAGCTCATTCGACTCAAAATGTGATTCTAAATCGATCTATAAAGTTTCGTTTAAAGTTTTCTCAATATCTGTAGGGTAAAACAAACGAAATTATAATGGGTTATTCTTTGTCCCAAGACTCTTCTGAGCAGGACCGTCTTAAGGTATAGCGGGGCCCTTGGCATCACAAGAGTTTGAGGCCCCGCTGGAATGTAAAAAGTCGTATGAAAAAAGAAAAAGGGAGAGCTGTTTGCTATTTTTTAAAAAATTTTAAAAAAATAGCAAACACAGTGGGTCCATTATTAGGAGGACATTATTTTGTTGTAAAAATTGTAAACTTTTCGAATATGATAATTAGGGCAAGTACTTTCATGAAAATTCATATTTTTACTAGGCACTCCAAACATAACATAAATTAAATATCTATCCGAATCAATAAATTTGCAATTAAATGGCATCGATTTGTAGTTGCATATTTTTGCATATTTTGGTATAAATGCATATTTTTGCATATTTTCATATAATTGCATTTTTTTTAATTTTCATTAACATTTTTTCAAAAAATCATTTCAAAAACTTAACATAAACCAAAACCGAGCCACTATTTCTCGTAAAAAAAATATTTTTTTCTTGTAGACATGATATTCTGAGACATTGCCTTAGAAATTTGTTACTAAAAATAGAGTTTTTAGATTCTTAAAAAAAGTTTAAAATTTTCCTATTCTGAAGCACCGTATAGAAAAATTCTTAGATTTTAAAAATTTCTTACAATAAAATTGTTTCAGAAATGCCTATACAACAACTTTTGTCATTCTCCTGCTCAGGTTGGTATTGAATTTTAGCGAAATTTGCACAGTAGTTAAGAAGTTATGAACAAAACCGTGAAAGTAAAATAGATTTTATCCCGAATTTACGTGTTATACAAAACGCTAAATACGTTTTGAAGGAGATTGGTAGCCACAAAAATAATTTAAAAATATTTTACAAATTATTTGTGTGACTCAAGTAAATTTTTTAGCTCAACAAAAATTTACACCCAAATAATTATTTTTTTTTATAAAAATTGCTTAAGAAGTATTTTAATTAAAATAAAAAATTTTAATTAATTTTTTTTTTCCAGAAACTTTTTTTGAGTCAAAGAAAAGAACTTTTAAAGAAAATTTGTTCAATTAATTTTTTTATTGCAAAATGAGTTAATAAAAAAATATTTTTTAATTTAATGCCGTGTCCACTCATAAAAAAACGATTCTTTAATACTGTAGAGGGCTTTACAGTATTTGAAAAATTCTAATTTATATTAACAAAGCTCTTTTTTAGTTAAAGCATTTCATTTTTAATACATATTTTTAAATTTTAAGTGCATATTTTTAAAATTTTAAGTGCATATTTTTGAATTTTAGAAGCATATTATAGGCACATATTTTCGATTTTTAGATGCATGAAAGTACTTGCCCTAATGATAATTAAAAAAAAATTCAAAGGGGAAAAAGTTTTGAAAATTGCACTTCAAAACTGCATTTGCATTTAAAATGCATTTGTGAAACACCAACATTTTTGGGGTCACCATATACCAGAAATTGACAAAAATACCTTTCTAATGTGCATAAAAACAATAAGATACGATTCGTACTTTAGAAAATAAAACGGTTTAAAAACATGTCTTTTTATATGATTTTGGTATAATTTAATAAATAAAAATTTTTATAAGGGAAAATTAAGGAAGTATTTTTTACAAAAAAATATGAAAAATAGCAGACATTCTCGGTCCATTGTAATGAAAACATTTTTTTGTAGCAAAAATTCTAAATTTTCCAAATATGCTAATTAAAAAAAAAAAATTAATAGGGGTAAAAGTTTCGCAAAATGCACTTCAAAACCGCATTTGCATATAAAATGCACTTTTAAACCACCAATATTTTTTCAGTTTATTAGAAATTATAATAGACTTACATACGATTCGTATGCGCTATAGATTGTTAAAATGCGATAAGTAGTTTAGAATATACAACTGCTCAAAGTTACACAGATTTTGCATTTTTTTGATTTTTTTAAAAACGAAAATCGTGAATAAAATCGCGAGATTTTCGAATATTTTCGATCTGATGGACGAAATTTGAAATTGGCTCCATAGAGTATCTATATTAAAAAAATAACAAAAATCGGAAGACCCTCGGTTAAAAAATGCCTTAAAGTACCAAATGTCTGATGGAATGGACGCAAAAGTGGGCGGGTCAAACTTTTTTTATTTTATCCGCTGGGTTCACATGCAGGATTTTGAACTTATTCTGACATAAAAATGGTACATTTTCTTACCAAAAGTACAAAAAACCCTGAATAAATGCGGGTTTTCTAAGGTTGGTTTGGTTTTGCAAGGGGGAACTTTTTCCCCATAGTCCGATTTCACCCATTTCCGAACTTAACCAGCCAATGATCATGAGATACATATATTCGTGCTAAGCTTTAGAAATCTAGCTCTCTTACTTGGGACTGCATCGTATCTTCTATAGACGGACGGACATAGCTAGAATGTCCGTCCGATGTCCTTTCACACAAAAAATTATTGGCTAAAAATTTTTAATTAAATCTATTGATCAACAAAATTTAAATAAGTCAATCAATGTTTTGATTAAAATTTTTGTAGTTTCTTTAACTGTGGTATTACAAATTTTCAGCATACCACATTTTTTTCGCTTTTATTTATTTGACTAGATTAATTCAAATATATACAAAATAGTCGGGTTTTACTTTTTTTATTGTTGGCAACATATTGTAAAGCAAAAAAGATGAACTTTTTCATAACTTTGTCATAAGCTTACAATTCATTTGTTAAATCAATCATTATTTTGATTGACTATAAATAAAAAAGTTGATCAAATTTTTGATCAAATCGAAAAAATTTTTGATTAAAAAATTTTCAATCAATTACCTACAATTTGATGATTGGTATAACAATTTTTTTAATTGGAGGAATTTCAATCGAAAAATTGATTTAATCCTCGTTTTTGTTGATTGAAATTCGTTTGAAATTTTTTCTGTGTTATGGGATCCTAGACCGACATTTCTCAGAACTTGTGTATAGAAAAACAAGTAAAAAAATTATAGTCGGTCAAGGCCGACCATATAATACCCAACACCAGTGTTTCCCGGAAAATGAGACCCAAGTTCAAACATGGACCGATTGGATCTGTCTTTCGTCAAATCTTTAATAAAAGTAAAAAACACTCGCATACAAAATTTGAGTGAAATAGGCATCTAATTGTTGCAAATAAACTGCTTTAACTGAATATCGGGTGAAATTTTTATATGGGGTCCAAAATTGGTCCGATTAGAATCATAAAAGTACACGTTAAACATACACAAACAAAATTTTAATTGAATATTTTCTATTTTCATAAACTTTTAGAGATTTATGTGAATATCGGGAAGGTGGTTTGTATGGGGGCTACGAGAAGACTGGTGCGGAATGATAATTATTGAGTCCAAAACAGGTTTACCTGCTAAATTTCGAAAGGATACCTATTATAATACGGGTATTAGAGCCATTTGAGCCAAAATTAAAGCGGACCTTTGTATGGGGGCTAGGTCTAAACGTGGACCGATTTTTTCCAATTTCAATAAGCTTCGTCCTTGGGCCAAACGAAGCTCAACTTTCGGTTAATAATTGCGATCTGTAGCGTGTTTACAACGTTTACATGGACGGCAGGACAGACAAACGGACAGACGGACATCGCTAACATGACTTAAATATTTATTCTGACTCGATCGGTATACTTGAAAATGGGTCTAGGACCAATATTTCGGGTAGTTACTAACATCAGCACAAAGTCATTATACCCTGTACCACAGAGTGGTGTAGTGTATAAATATGTCAGAACTATTTTTATAAAAAATGTTTCAGAATCTAAGACCTTTTTATACAAATATGAGATTTTTTCTTTACGAAAAATGTTTCAGAATCAAAGACGTTTTTATACAAATCTGAGATTTTTTCTATACGAAGAATGTCTCAGAATTTGCAAAAAAATTTCTCAGAATCTGAGACTTTTTCTAAACGAAAAATATCTCAGAATCTTAGGCTTTTTCTATAGGAAAAATTTCTCAGAACCTGACACTTCTCAGAATCTGAGACTTTTTTATACGAACAAATTTTCAGAATCTGAAAATTTTTCTATACGACAAATTTTTCAGATCTGAGACTTTTTGTATAAGAAAAATGTCTCAGAATCTGAAATATTTTTCAAAATGTTTCTGAATATGGGACTTTTTATTTACGAAAAATGTACTACTATACGAATTAAAAAATGTTTATTGGCTTTTCAGGGCCCCCGTGGGGTAGGGGCCTGAGCACGTGCCCAGTGTACCCTAGTGGTTAAAACGGTACTGAACCTGAGTAAATTACATTTGTTCTAAAAAAAATTATTTTTAAACAGTTTTTAATCTGACACACATTAAGTGTGACAATCGAAATGCGCTGCTGATGGAACAGAGGCAACTTCTGAATTGATATCTCCGCATAGCCTGTGGTATCACTTAATTGATTTAGATTTCTGATTTTATAATATGGACTCAAATCGAACTAAAAAACCCCGTGACTTGGTATTACATACCAAGTGTTTTTACACAAATTGTGTACCAATCTCGCAACATAATCCAAGGGAATGCTCTCGAGTTCAATCTCAAGCAAATTAGATATTGCTATTATCACTACCCGAGTAAAAAAGTTTTGATATAATTATATATTTTTAAATATAATTATATGTAAATTGATCTATCATTTAGATCAAATTTGATATAATTAGATATAACTAGATCCCAAAAATGGAACGGCAAATTTCATCTAATTGATATCAGAGGTCATATTGGATCTAATATGATATAATTATATATTTTTATATCTTATTAGATCTAATTTTTTATAATATCAAATTTGATAATATTTACCGTTCCATTTTTGGGATCTAATTATATCTAATTATGTCAAATATGATCTGATAAGATATAATCATATATTTTTGGATCCTACATTTTTGGGACAAATGATACATGGCGCCGTATTAAATTTTTTTTTGTCGGGTATTGATTTAAGATAATGTGTCTTTTTTTCCTTTTATTTATTTCACCCATAAAGTGCAATTCATTCGGGATTTTTAATCAAATGTATCTTTACTTTTTGAGCATTTTGTTAATATTTAAGCACATATCCTACTCACACATACCAATTTGGCAACAAATTAATAAACAATAAAAATGTACAACAAATTATTGTTTTGTACGAGTATGTTAAACTTTTATTGAACGGAGCTGAGCGCACAAAGAGAAGAAATAATGTTTAAAAAAACCCAGCAGGAGGACATTCATTTTAAAGGCACACTCAAAAAAATACGTTAGTAGATTTACTAATTTTTTTTGCTAATGCTAGTTAGCTAACTTTTAGCAAATTTTTAGTTGAGATTAGCATGTTAGCAAAAAATTCTTGTAAACTTCATTTAGCACATTAGCAATTTTAAACAAACGTTGAACTAATTTCTTTTGCTAAGATTTGAAATTGAGTTGACAACATTTTTACAAGATTTTTTGCTAACATTAGCAAAAATAAATGGTAAATTTTATTTTATTTTCAGAGAACTTAAAATGGCTCTATCTCGGAAACTAAGCCAGATAGAGCAAAATGGAGGGCATTTTTGGTTCTTAGAATCTCCATACTTTCGCGGGTCCTCTTCACATGTGTGGACCCTAATGGGCCCTAACTTTGGATCCAAAAAAGTTAGCATTCCCGAAAATTTTAAAATGCTCATATCTCGGTAAATATTGCCGACACAACAAAAAGTCCGAAAGCATTTTTGTAGCTCTCAATACGTAGAACAAGACCGCAAAATAGTCAAAAGCTCTCCGAGTAATATTTTTGAAGTTATCGAGTTTTTTAATTCTCAAGACCCCAGTGGTCCCCTATAATTACGTATCTCAAAAACTAAGCCAGGTAGAGCGAAACGGACACAAATTTTGGATCAAAAACTATGACGATTTTTAAGGAACCCAACTAGGTCTAGGCCTATCGGGGTCTGGACCTATCGGGTCCGAACCCATTGGGGTCCTCAAATGTGTCAAAAAAAAAAAATTTAGTTAACTAATTATTGGCAAAACATTTTTGCTAACTTTAGCAAAAAAATTGTGGGTTCAAAATCAGCAAATTTTCTTGTAGGTTTACAAGCTTTTTTTGCTAACATTACAGTTTTTTTTTTTTGAGTGCAATAATAGTAAAAGTTAAGTAAAAAAGAAATAAACTTTAATATAAAAACAAAACAAATAAACCTGTTAAAAGTTGTGTTGAACATAAAATGAAAGTGAAGAAGACTGTTCATAATCAAAAAAATAAAATTTCAGATTTTTTCGATACACTGCCCCAGATTTGTAAAATTTTTAGATGCGTCTGGGAACTGACTAATTGTTTTTGATTAACCTTCTATGCTAATTCCGAAACTGATTTCACAAATATTAATTATTATTTTGAATTTTTGTGAGATTTTTGAATTTGTCTGGGATCTGACTACTCGTCTTTGATTAACTTTTGAAGCTGATTCCGAATATAATGAGGTCAAAGTTCTCTAAAAACGTGATTTGTGGCACTCCTGAATTTCAAATAGGTATAATACCAGAATTTTATTTTGACTATTTGAATTTTGCTTTTCTAATTTTTCATTTTTATTGGGCTTTTCTGAATTTCAGTTCATGCTTTCAATTTTTCAATTTGAATTTTCTAAATAAAAAATAGAATTTTCAAAGTTTCAACTCGGATTTCTGAATTACAATTGAAAAATATATAAAATATTTTTAATTTTTTATTTTATATCAATAGTTCTACTGGCTTAAGAACAGCCGTTTTAGTGCACTTGCACATGTGTAAAAGTACCCAGGCAGAAAAATACAAACGGGCCAACGTTGGAATGAAGTTGGCGGCGACGGTACCAACGTTGGCGAATCATTACCCGTTTCTAAGTCTACGACGACATACCGAGGTTGAAATGATAACAGTGGCCAACGATCGCTCGACTTTTGTTTTGACGTTGGGTTAACATTGATTTTACAAATTTACGACATTGGATTTAACTTTTGCTTAGGGATGGATTGAAAATCTCGATGTAGGGCTTTTTAATTACCATTTTGTACAAATTGGTTGAAAAAGCAACTAGTTATGTGTTCACTTAGATTAAAGAGTTGAGGTCTATGTAAATCAAAAACTTTTTTTAAAAAATAATAATGTTAAACTTTTAAATTATAATCTATAGTATAGTGTTTTATGTAAACACAAAGTTGTGTCAACACAATATTTTTCGTAAAACGGTTTTACATTATACGATGTTGTATTTTTGGATAGCTACGGTTGGCAATTTCTGACTGGGTAGTTACACATGTATTTTTGTTGCCGGTAAATGAAATAACAAAAGAACCATATGAATGTAATAATCATAAATGTAAAAATGTTCATAAATCGTTTAATGGTTGTGTGTAGGACATGCACAACAACAAGTTTAACATTTATATGAAGCTTTTGACCAACAACAACAACAAATAAAATTGTCAATTCACACTAAAAAACAGGCAATTTTACCACATGCTGGTCAATGGTCTATAAAGTTCCAATTACTTACTAACACATTAACAATATTTTATTGAACATAAAGACTTTGAAATCTTTTTTAAAATTTATAGTTTTTTAAAAAAACTATTTAAAGCAATTTTTAAATTCATTTAATTTTTTTTACAATTCTTGCAACAAAAACCCTACTGCATGTTTTTAATTTAAAATTAATTTGTCATAGAAAGCTCTTTTTTAAGTACTTACAAAATATTTGTAAATTTTAATAAATTTAAAGCACGTACCTGAAAATAAAAGAAAAAAAAAATGTTAATTATTTATAATGAAACATTATTTTGCAAAAAAAAATATTTTTGGCAACAGTAGCAAACAATTTAATTGAATTGACAAAGAAAATAATTGATTTCTTATTTTGCTAATGTTGTCAATACAATTAAATTTGTTGTTATTTCAACAACATTTTAATTGATGATCGTAGGATATTACACTAAGAAAATTATGTCATTAACTGTTTGTAGGTTATTTTAAAAAGTATTCAGTAAAGTTATTTTAAAAGAAAAATCACTTATTTTATAAAGGACTAGCTATACCCGGTCCACGTTGCTGGCCCTAAGAAAAACACTGTTTTATATTGCATCTTAATTAGTGTCGGACAAAATTAAAGCACGGGTCCGAGTCCAGCAAGTAACATTAGGTTCCACCCTCGGTTAGCACAATCTATAGAGAAATCTCAACAAAATCTGTTCAGCCATTTTAGCGTGATTTCAAAACAGACAGACATATCGTTAAATATAGTACAAAGGGGCGTGTCATTGAACGCATTTTTATCGAATCGTGACAGTCTAAAGTTCCATGCTGCATCCTCGAATAGTACTATCTGTGCTGCAAATTCCATTGACATCAGTTTTGCCGTTTTTCTGTGATTGCGAAAGAGGAGGAAATAACTTTTTATTTATGAAAAACGGGAGTGACATGTTATACCCTTTTGCCGAATCGCGCTCTACATATGACCTACAGTTCCCGCTCGGTTAGTTCTATCAGTAGTGACTGATTTGGCTTATCCGTTTCTGCGTGATTTCAAAACAGGCAGATATAACGTTCAGTATAAATCAAAGGGGCGTGGCAATAAACGCCTCTTTGTTCAATTGTGGTTAGTATAGTACAAAGGGCGTTGCAATTATTTGATCAGTTATTTTTAGAAAAAATAATGTTATATTACTTTGCTATTCCATGCAAAACGAATTGAAATATCAGTCGAAGACCCCATTAAAAAACCAAAAGAGCTGCACATTTCGTAAGTGAGTGCAAAAATAAGTGCAAAAAAGTGTTTTTACATTCTGGAGAGTATAAGAGATTCGGCACCAAAGAATATAACACTCTCACTTGTTTTATGTACGTTTGATAAACAAATGAGAAATTTTTATGCGAAAAGCTTAGACTTGGTGAAAAAGTAGTTTTGGTAAAAAAATATGATTTTTTTCACGAAAAACAAAATTAATGAACCCAAACATTTTGATGAAAAAAAGTTTCTGATGAATTTTTTTGATGAAAAGAAAAATTTTTTGATGTAAAAAAAATTGATGAAAAAAAATTATTTTGGTGAGAAAATTTTGATAATAAAAAATTTGATAAAAAAATTTGATGAAAAAAATTGATGAAGAAAATGTGATAAAAACAAATTTAAAAAAAAAATTTGATGAAAAAAAATGAAAAAATAAATTTTATGAAAAAAAAAATTTGATGAAAAAACAAGTTTGATGAAAAAAAATTGATGAAAAAAAAAAAAAAATGTATGGAAATAAAATGTAATGGAAAAAAAATTGATGAAAAAAATTAATGAAAAAAAATTGATGAAAGAAAAATTGATGAAAAAAAAAAACGCAAACGGCTTACGCCAACACAAAGACAAGCTTGATTATTTTCTCAGAAACAAGCAAATAGATATAATTCTTGTTTCTGAGACTCATTTAACTTCTCGAAGTGCTTTTTCTATACATGGTTACACACTATACGATACATAAGAATTTAGAGGCAGGGCATGTGGAGGCTCAGCCATTATAATTAAAACTCGATTAAAACACCATCTTTTGTGTGATCTCTGCGAGGATTACCTCCAAGCAACTACAATACGCGTAGAGGAGTTTAATATGAACCTAGTGATTTCGTCGATTTATGCTCCCCCCAGATTTAGAATAGATGGAAATCAGTTTGACACTTTTTTTAAATCACTAGGATCACGTTTTTTGGCAGCTGGCGACTTTAACGCCAAGCATACATTCTGGGGGTCACGCCTCATTACCCCGAGAGGCCGTGTGTTGTTTGATACAATTTCTAAAATGGGTCTGGATGTGGAACTCTCTTCAGACCACACACCCACTATTGTTACTCTCCTTAACCCCCGGGAAATTGTATCCCCCACTGGTGACTTAGCACTTACAGGCAAAGGAACAAATTGGCTAAAATATAAAAAAATTCTCAGTACTCATTGCTCAGAAAACATATCGCTAAGAACACCAGATGAAATTGACCTTTCGCTTAGGAATTTTGAATCCAATCTCAAACTTGCTGCTCGATTTGCTACTAAACCCCCCCGACAATCCAGACAAACCCCAGTTTCTTCTGTTGATGTTGAACGACTCTTAAATGAAAAAAGAAGAGCTCGTAGAGAGTGGCAACTTCACAGATCTCCACAACTCAAATCACGATTGAGAGAATGCACTAATATTTTACGAAGACTACTTGAATCGCAGAGAGTCGCATCACTAAACAGATTTTTAGAAAATCTTGAGCCTACATCAAAAACGGATTACTCGTTATGGCGTGCTTCCAAGAATTTGAAAAGACCGGTCATATGTAAGCCTCCTTTGCGAAAGCCAAATGGAGGTTGGGCTAGAAATGATACTGAAAAAGTAGATCTGTTTGTTGAACACTTAAAAAATGTTTTCACGCCAAATGAATCAAGTGTTATAGTAGAGTTGCCACCAATTTTACCTCAGCGCAGAGCAGAACCCATCCGGTTTGAGATGCGAGAGGTCGAAAAGGCAGTTGTTGATTTAAACCCCAAAAAGGCATTTGGTATTGATATGATCAGTAATAAAATGCTTTTGGAGTTACCCCGGATAGCATTAAGAATAATTCTATTTATTTTTAATGCTATATTACGCCTTGAACATTATCCCCCAGAATGGAAAGTTTCACTCGTTAAAATGATACCCAAGCCAGGCAAAGATCATACAAAAATTGAATCGTATAGACCTATCAGTCTGTTGTCCAGTTTATCCAAACTTTTCGAAAAACTGTTAGTAAACAGATTAACTATAGCTGTAACTCAGAACAACTCTATTCCGGATCATCAGTTTGGATTTAGAAGAAAACATGGAACTATTGAGCAAGTTCACAGACTGGTTAGTGAAATTAGAAGAGCCTATGAAGAAAAAAAGTATTGCTCCGCACTTTTTATTGATGTATCACAAGCATTCGATAAGGTTTGGCATGAGGGTTCACTCTATAAAATTAAAAATGTGTTACCACCAAATACGCATAAATTACTCAAAGCTATATAACAAATCGAAAATTTACGATCAAGGAGAACGATTTTGTTAGCACCCCTCATTTTATACAAGCTGGAGTTCCACAAAGTAGTATCTTGGGACCGCTTTTGTATATTCTATACACTTCTGACATGCCAACAAATTCCAATACCCACACTTCCACATTTGCTGACGATACTGCTATTTTAAGCATCCATGACAACCCGCTTGAAGCTACACGAATACTGCAGAGTCACATTCTTCAATTAGAAGAATGGTTACAAAAGTGGAAGATAAAGGTAAATGAGCAAAAATGTGTTCACGTAACTTTCACGTTGAGAAGAGAAACTTGTCCCCACATTCAGATCAATAACCACAATGTACCCCAACATACAAATGTTAAATACCTCGGTATTCATCTTGATCGTCGTCTTACGTGGAAAACACATTTAGATGCAAAATTATCTCAGATGAAATTAAAGACTATAGAAGTTAATTGGCTGATTGGAAGAAACTCTAAACTTAGTTCAGATTCGTGTCTGTCATGACTTCAGAACGTTTTCAATTAGAGCGAAAATTTTCGAATCACATAAAAAATGATTTGGTGTTTCCAAATCACATATTTCTTAATTATGTGTTCGAAAAATTTGACTAAGATATGCTAGATGCGAAACACGGGCATTTGTTAAAAAATAAATAAAATTAAATAAAATAAATAAATAAAAAAGTTTTGCAGAATTTTTAAACAAAAATATATATTTAACACCAATTTATCATTGAATTTCTCATTAAATAATATATATTCACGAATATGAGTTGAATAAATTACTCCTATGTACCTTAAACTCAACAATGTTTCGCATCTTGATAATTCTATGAACATATGGTAATAAACCACAGTTGTAAAATGTAGTACTTTTCAATAGTAATAATAACTGGCAACACCATGGATTGGCAGCACCATTTATCGAAAATTTTTCGAAGATAAACAACGCCATGTTGAATTTTGTAAAATTTTATAATTAATTTATTTTTACATTTTTTAAGTATTTTAAGTGAGTTAAACTAAAAGTGTTGTGCATTAAAAAATATAAAATTTTGTGCTCTTTCTTTTGAAAGTATTTCTCAGCCGGGAAAACGTGTAGTTATTGTTGTTGTTTTTGCACAACTTCCGAACAAAATTTCGATAAATTATGGAGTGTTTTTAAAATAATTTTTACATATATTTAGTCTTAACAAAATGTTGATTTTTTAATGAAAATAAAAAGAATATATATCAAATTATAAATTAAACATGGGTTTTTTTATTTTTAAGTTAATATTTATAGGGGAAAAAGTCCATTCTAATTACTTTCAGTTAGCTTTTTGCACACGAAAGTAAAACGAAAAAAAAATTCGGAAGTGAAACCCAGGACACCAAAATATTCGGAAGTGTTTCACTTTCACGTGGATGTGAAAGTCATGACAGACACGATTGTAAGCTTTTATTGTACAATTCAATTCTAAAACCTATATGGTGCTACGGCATTCATGGGGCACTGCGTCATCATCTAATGTGGAGAGAATTCAAAGAAAACAGAACAACATTTATGTTAAAGAGGAAATTGTAAAACATACCCAAAATTACCTAAGGAAATTGGAAACGCATCCAAACTATCTAGCAAGAAATCTACTTAATAATCGTGGCCACCAACGCCTTAGAAGGAGGGTGACTGCTGATCTAGCTAACTAACTGGAAGGAGAGATGGATTTGAGAACATTTATAAACAAATAAATTTAAGAAATATATGAGAAAATGAAATTTTGTCTGGCAATGACTGGACTTAATATTAAGAATATTTAGATATAAGATATGAACACTTATTGTTAGTTCACGGAATTAAAGTGAAGATTCAATAAATAAAATATGAAAAAAAAAAAATGTATGCAAAAAAAAAAAAATTGATGAAAAAAAAATTTGATTAAAAAAAATTTTTTTTGTTGAAAAATAATTATCTTACTTTTTATTCGCCACGAGGTGAATTATTATCCAAGTTACAAACCCAAGTTATTAAAATTTTTGGTTTTAAGAAAATGAAAATAGTAATTCTTGTTTTCTTTTTCGTTAATTGTTAGCTTATATAGTCAAACTGAGGTGGCGTCCTGCAACTTTTTTTTAAAATTCGACACCAGCCTAAAAACATTATCATGTTAAAATGATTAAAGCAAAAAAAAATGTACCCAAATTTTAAAAAAATTTACAGGTCCCGAAAAAATGTTGTAGAATTTCCCGGATACACAATATTTTTGGTAAATTTTTTGCATTTTTGAGTAAAAAAAAGTTTTGAAATTATTATTTATTTTAATTTCTAAGTCCCTGCCACAATTTTTTTTTTGCCTTTTTTTTTTGGTTTTCCGAAAAAAACTGGGTACATGGAATATATTTAAAAATTTTGAAATAAAAAAAAAATATTTTATACAAAATTCTTCATATTTTATCTTATGATATAGAATTATATACAATAATATCAAAATAGATGATCATATTTAATAATATCTCATCCAAATACGTCTATATCTTATCCAAATACGTGTTGGGCCGTATTAAATAATATATTGCTCAATTTCAAATTATATATGGTCCTGTATATTTTTTTAGTCGGGAAGTAAATATTTTAAAAATGGTTGAAAATTTATTTTTGGAAAAATAAAATTCTATTTTTTTTTTTTTTGAGAATTTTATTTTTGGAAATAAATAAGTTTAAATGATTTTGAGTAATTTATTAAAACAAAAATTTTATTTCAAATAATTTTTGAATTTTAATAATAGTTTTTTGAAAACTGTAAACTGTTAAACTGTGGCGTATGATTAATTTTGTTATTGCTATTAGATAACACTCATACGCAACGGTGCACAGTATTTTATTTGTAATAATTTTGCTTATAATTAGGTAATTATAGCTTTATAGTAAATTCGAGCTTGAGTTTGGACGCTGGATCCCATATGTTCAATAAGGGCAGCACCAGGAGCCCCTTAAGTAAGACATGTTTAGTGCACAAAAACTTAAAATGCTTTAAAATAACAAACTTTAAATGCATGTAAAAAAAATCTAGCGCTGAGCTCAAAAAAAGCGTGGAGGGTTTTTTAATGTAAAATGTCAACTTTAATTTGGTTTTGGTTTCATCCCATTCCGATTCGGAAATGTGTAGTAAGTATTTGATCGTATGAACTAAATTTGGTACCAAATTTTCCTATTTTCTTTTCAAGTATTTTATTTTTTAAGAAAACTTCTTTAATCTTGCCTTTTTAAATTAAATTGGCTTATATAGGTCCGCAACAATAGACTCTGAAGGTCCGTTTGCCTTAATTCTATACATCATGTATTTCTAACTAACATTATCATCACTAACAAACTATTAGTCGTGTAAGTACTTCATGTTTAATTTAGAACAAATAAGAAACATAATACACATAAACGTACATTCTTGGATGTGTGTGTGTGCGTGTGTGTATGCGTGTGTTTGTGATGTTTCTATTGTTTTAGTAGTTGTAGTTGCTGTTGTTATTGTTGTATGAAGTACCTCAAACACTATTACTTAAGTGACTTTAATAAGTGAGTGCTTTACCTTTCATTTGATGTTCTCATGTAGCACATTGTACACACACAGCATACATAGAAGATGTATCTAAGCTTTTGTTGCTTTTTCTATACATTCGAAATTATCATTGAAATCTTGAAAGCTTTTTATGTAAATGTAGTTTAAGTACTCGTCTCTACAAATGATCCTTATTATTATGATGTAGATATGTGTGTATGTTTGTTGGTAAATACATGTTGGTACGTGTTAGTCGTATGTAGTGGTAAATAATTTTAAACAATAAAAAAAAAGTAACAAGTTTAAGTAAAAACCACAGTGCAGACTAGTATGCGAACAATGGTGCTAATTTCGTACTTTCCAATATGGTGGCATTGTTTTTAGTACAGAATTATCATCGCTGCCTAGTGTATGTGTGCATGCACGTGTGAGCTTTTGTGTATGTATTTATGTAGTTTGTTTACGCTTTGTATGAAACGTCAAAAGTTAAACCGTGTGCTGTCCTAATACTTACACACATCAAATGCAACTCTGTGAACCTACTACTCATGTACTGTGGTAAAAACTCAAAGGCTCATGTTAGATGCATTGTAGCCAGATTTTTTTTTTTTAAATGCAAAAAAATGTTCCCAATAAAATACAAAAAAAAAAATAAGAAGTATCTCATAAAAATCCGCAGAACTCCAGATCGCCAAATCAAAAATTTAATTTTTGTTTATAAATAAATATCATTTTTTTAAGCTTAAAACCCCTAAGCTGGCAACTCGAAGTATATGATCAAAGCCATTGTCTAAGTACTGTGGGCTCTTTACACTATAATGACGACAAGAAAAACAATGAAATGTTAGACCAATGATAGTCGCTATTACTTCTTAAGTAAATATCGGATTTTTAAAATCGAAATTGAAATAAAAAGCTTAAGTTCTCTACTTTAAACATTAAAAAAATTGTGTCATTAAAAAAATGCATTCTAAACGCAAATGCATTTTTGGGGTGCATTTTCGTCAACTTTTACGCTTTTGATTTTTTTTTAGTTAGCATATTATTAAAGTACAATATTTTTACAAACAAAGTCAGTCATCATTTTCATGGGACACAAAGGTCTTCTATTTTTAATATATTTTTTTTAAAAAAAATTTTTCATACAAAAATTAAAATTATCCAATGTAATTATATCCGCCATTTCCGGAGAATAATTAGACTCTATCGAAGTAGAAGGATCACTTTCTTGCTGAGTAAAAGAGCAACCCGGGAAATGAGTTTTAAACAGTAATTCAAGTGTATCTTCTGTAGATTCTGTCCAATTACCACACGGTGTAATAATATTACCTATAAAGCATCTTCCTTAGTCTTGAGGTATCCTTTAGACCAGCGGTTACCAACCTTTTTGGTTCGCGTACCACTTATTTTAAATTTTATCAGCTGCGTACCCCCTAACAAGCTTTTTGTATTTGTTTAAATACTGCACATATAAATATGAGAGTACGAAAATACTCATAGTTTTTTCGATCACTTCGTTTAGTACTTGTTTTATTAGCAAATGTATTTAAACCCCGAAATTCCTTAATAAATGCCTCTGTTCAGTCTTTCTCAACTCTTCAATTCACATGAATTTTTCCGAATCACACGAAATCTAATTCGGTGTTCTCATTTTTACGTTTCCATTTGAAGTTTAAATCGAATTTTTAGTTATTCTTATAATTATTACGAAAAAAGTGCATTAGTTTTAGTTTCACCAAAAATGTTTTTTGTGAAACAAAACGAATAAGATTATTCGGAAGTGAAATATTTATTTTCACATTTTTTATATGAATTATTTTTTAGGAACAGCGGCCAAAAACTTTAAAAATATATAACCTTGTTGTTTTATATAAAATTTTCCATTTTGTTTGAAATTCTGAAATTTTGTTGGATTAACTTTGATTTATTTACATCTTTTTTCATTTTCCATTTTTTTTATTATTTTTGTGGATTATAATTGCTAATTTATCATAGCCCAGCAAAAACTTCGCTTACCAAGTAATTAAATTAAGGGGTTAGCAAAAATATGAGTAATTACTCTAATTACCCCAGCAAAAACTTCCATTACCAAGTAATTAACTTTGGGGTTTATAACGAAAATGTGTAACTAGTTACGTCCCAATTTCATTCTTAATTACTTTAACAAGGCGATGTCATTGGAGGCAAGGCCTTCTTTGTTCACTTACGAAAATGCTAAAAAATAATAGCCCATTCGGGTCATTATTAGTGAAATCAATCATGAATATTTTCGACCCCCTCCGATATTGATGAAATTTGGTTAAGTTCTTACACTACGTAAAAAACTATCAAATGCTAATTTTCAGCCCTGTAAGTCAACAGGGGCCGAAAATACGAAGGGTCAAAATTTCCCCCAAAATCTCCCAGTCGCGACACTTTACACCGTAAAAACTTAATATCGTAGGTTCTATTATAGCTAGAAAGCCCATTTTGGGTTTGTTTTGAAGCTCATAATATGCTCTACAAGACCTACCATAACCAAAAAATTTTCGAAAAAAATAAGGGTTACCTCCCTTATTTTAAGGTCGTGATAAAGGGAGGAGAAAATGGGGAGGATGGTATCCCCCGATTTTTTTTTTACTTGATAATCTTATAGAGAAGGTCCTAAAGAATATATTCTAAAATTTTTAAGTTGGGACAACAATGGGATCACTCAAAATCAAAATTTTTCACAACTTCCCCTAAAATCTCCAAATCGCAACACTCTTGAACCTTAAAAATTTAATATCATAAGTGCTATTGTAGCTACAGAGCCCATTTTTGTTTGTTTTAAAGCTTATAGTACGCTCTACAATACCTACCTTAACCAAAAAATTTTAGAAAAAAAGGAAGGGTGCCCCCCTTATTTAAAGGTCGTGACAAAGGGTGGATGAAATGGGGGGAAGTATCCCCGAGTTTTTTTTTACTTGGTATTCTCAAAGTGCAAGTCCTAATGAACATATCCTAAAATTTTTATGTTGGGACAACAATCAGATCGACCAAAATCAAAATTTTTCACAATTTCCCTTAAAATCTCCAAATCGCGACACTCTTGCACTTTTCAAATTTAATATCGTGGACTGTATTGTAGCTACAGAGTCCATTTTTGGCTTGCTTTAAAGCTCTTAATATGCCCTACAATATTACTATCACAAAAAAAAAATAAAGAAAATTAGGGGTGCCTCTTGTATTAAAAGATCGTGGCAAGGGGTGGGGGAAATTGGGGGACAGCATCCCCCAATTTTTTTCATCTTGTGTTTTTTTTTAAAGAGTAAGTTCTAGAGAGCATATCCTGAAATTTTTATATTGGGTGTCCAATGGGAGGCGCAAGAATGTCGCGATTTGTTGATTTTGGGGGAAAATTTTGAAAAATTTTGATTTTGGTCGACCCCATTGTTGTCCCAACATAAAAATTGTAGACTATGTTCATTAGGACTTGCACTTCGAGAATACCAAGTAAAAAAAAAATCGGGGGATGCTTTCCCCCATTTCCTCCACCCTTTGCCACGACCTTCAAATAAGGGGGGCACCAATTCCTTTTTTTGGAAATTTTTTGGTTTTTATATGTCTTGTAGAGCGTATTATAAGCTTTAAAACAAAAAAAAATGGGCTCTGTAGCTACAAAAGCACTTATGATATAAAATTTTTAATGTTAAAGAGTGTTGGGATTTGGAGATTTTGGGGAAAATTGTGAAAAATTTTGATTTTGAGCGATCCCATTGTTGTCCCAACATAAAAATTTTAGAATATATTCTTTAGGACTTTCTCTCAAAGATTAGCAAGTAAAAAAAAATCGGGGGATACCATCCTCCCCATTTTCTCCTCCGTATATCACGACCTTAAAATAAGGGAGGTAACCCTTATTTTTTGTGAAAATTTTTTGGTTATGGTAAGTCTTGTAGAGCATATTATGAGCTTCAAAACAAGCCAAAAATGGGCTTTCTAGCTAAAATAGAACCAACGATATTAAGTTTTTTCTTTGCAAAGTGTCGCGACTGGGAGATTTTGGGGGAAATTTTGACCTTCCGTGTTTTCGCCCACTGTTTACTTAGAGGGCTGAAAATAAGTGTGTGTCAGTTTATCACTTAGTGTTACAACTAAACCAAATTTCATCAAAATCGGAGGGGGTCACGAAAATTTTTAGCTATTTTTGATTGATTTCACTAAGACTGACCCATTCCTAGCTCGCTTACAAAAAGTTGAAAAGGTGACTTGTTTGTTTAGTTTGTTTAGTTGCTCTTATTAAATGAGAGAAAATAAATAAAAGTAAAATTGTTTTTTATATATTTAAAAAAAAAAATAAAAAATTGTTTTTTGTATATTTTAATGAAATTTAACTGGTTTTTAAAATTCAGATTGCAAATCATTTACGATGTAAGTTAAAAGTAAGGCCTTTTTTTCGGGTATAAAGTAATGCAGCGAGTAATTAGTACTCATTACCAGGTAATCCAATTGGGAATGGGTACTCATTACCTAGTTTTTGCTGGGACTCTAATTAAACTAATTAGTTTCCTCATAATTTCAATGTTGATTACTTTATTACGGTGATATTATTAGAGGTAATAACATTTTGCCTTTTTTGGTGCAATGTAATGCTAATGGTAATTAGTAGTATTACCACGCCATTACCACGTAAGCGAGGCAGGAAGGGGTACCCATTACCAGTTTTTGTTGGGAGATTACAAAAAAAAAATATCCAAATTTGTTTTGGCATGTTAAAATATTTTTTAAACTAAATAAGATTAATCCGAAAATAAATCCACTTCTAGAGAAACACAGCAAATATTTGTGAACATTTTTTGAAAAAATGTGTTTTTTTTATTTATAGGACCGTAGCTCAGCCAATTTGAATAAGATTCTCAATCTTATTGTTTTGTTTAAGAGGTAAAGCTCATATTTTTCACGCAAAACCAAAAAAAAAAAATCCGTAGTACAACAACAAAGTTATAACTTTTTTAAAGTCTTAATTTAGGAATTTAGAAAGTACTTAAGGGTGAGATCGAGAAAAAATATGAGTATTTCTCCAACCAACTTATATGGGAACCCCTGAATTTGTTTGGTGTAGCACAGTGTTATTATTAAATGTCATTACTAAACAAAATTAAAAAAAAATAACTTAAATTTCGCGTACCCCCGCGGGCACTTTCGCGTACCACCTCGTGGTACGCGTACCATAGGTTGGTAACCGCTGCTTTAGACAGTTCTTCGATGACTTACATAATTTTCACTTTTCTCATTTCTTGCTTACTTATTTAATTCTATGTTTCTTTTCTTTATTATGGAAGCTAATAGTAAATTTGCTTAACTCTGTTTTATAATTGTTTATATTATTTTATTAATATTTTTATGTTAAAGCCATACGATAAATAAATAAATAAATAACGCCTTTCTTGACTCCTTACGCAATGTCCTGAGATCTTGGTTCCACCAAGGTTGATTCTTTTTACCCCCGGCCTGCTCAGTGGACAGGATTTTTTGTATGAACTGACTAGACATCTTTCGATATCCCCGAGTGCCGATTCTAACGTTTCCACACTTTCCATTCTTATTGACTTGTTCCCTAGCGTTTTATTTACCGATTCCCTAAATTTATTCCAGTTTGTCTTTCTAGGGTTCCTGAAGACTTTATTTCCACTTTTTTTCATAGTATTGACAGAAAACTCAATATATTTGTGATCAGAGAAACTCACTTCGTCTGAGACATTCCAACCTTCTACCTTTCGTAAGGACACAAATGTTAGATCCAGCACCTCTTCTCTGTTTCTAATTTGAAAAGTTGGTTTATCACCCACGTTATAGAATTTCGAATTGTTTTGTATTAACAAGTCCAAAAGATCCTCTCCCCGAGGATTTGTATCAGTACTTCCCCATAAAGTATGATGGGAATTCGAATCACATCCAATAAGCAGTTCTTTCTTCCTGTCTTTGCAGTGCTCCACCAGATCAGTAATAAGAGGTGGTGGTGAATCAACTCCATCCTCCCCATTAGAGAAATAAGCTGACGAAACTATAAAAGTGCCCCCACCCTTGTCTATTTTTACCGAGGTTACGTCCCCATTACAAAATTGTCTTAAAATAAAACAATTTATGTACTAGAGGGTATATATTAGTTTGTCATTCCGTTGTTTGTAACTCATCGAAATATCGATTTGGGACCCCATAAAGTATATATATTCATGATCCCCGATCGATTTTAAGACATTCTAGCGATGTCTGTCTGTCCGTCTGTGGAAATGGTGATCAGGGCCAAAATATTACACGGAGATGACTGAAACTTAACATACTTATTGGAAGTTCTGCCGAAAAGTTTGGTATTGCATTTTAGCGATATCGGTTTAGCGGTTCAAAAGTTATGACCGAAAATGTAAGGACACCTAAAAAATTTAAGTACATTTAAGTACATTTAAGTACATAAGTACATAAGTACATTAAACATAATAAAAATGCAAAATGCTTTAATTCGGCTGCTGGTTGACATATGTGAACATAATTGAACACCAAATGGTATTAAAACAAGTACGAACATATTTTTTGACAAAAAAAGAAAAAAAAAAAAATTTTTTTACCAAATTTTTGATTTTTCGCGGAAATTTCTTTCAAAAAATTTTTTTTTTCCAAAAGGTATTTCCTTTTAAATAAAATTTTTTGCAATAATCTTTTAGACATTGTGGAGGGTATCACTACATTCGGCAAGGCCGAATTTAACTTTGTTACTTGGTTTTTATTCTCTTGGTGTTTTGAATTCACATTTAGTTTAGTGTATGTTAGAGTGTCCCTTATTTTGGAAATGTTGGAAATGTTGAGACGGTACCCCCTCATTTTTTTCCTTTTGACTAAAAAATAACTCAGCAAAAATTTTACGCCCCTACGACCACGCCTTCCCTACGCGACGGGGCCGTAAAGAGCGTAGCCTTAAAAATCATTTTTCCATACAAAGCAAAAAAATTTTTTTTTGATTTTAAATTTTTTTGTTATTAATTATAATATTACTTGGTTAGCTTATTCACGACAAAAAATTTGATTTTGGTGGGATGAGGCTTTCAGTTTTAAAAAATTTTTAGAAAAAAAAATTTAGAGCTTTTGGGGTCCTACAGTAAAAATTTTTTAAAATTTTTTTTTTTTTTTAGTTTTGACAAGCAACGGTTTTAGTTGTAATGTTGCTTTTAATGATATATATTCATAAAAAAATATTACTCATATCTGTGACATCTTGATCGTGTATCGAAAAACATCAAAAATTCATTTTTTACCCTTTTTTAGATCACGATAAAGATGTCACAGATAGGAATAATATTTTTTTTATGAAAATATATCATTAAAAGCAACAATTCAAATAAAACGGTTGCTTGTCAAAACTAAAAAAAAATATTTTTTAAAAAATTTTTACTGTAGGACCCCAAAAGCTCTAATTTTTTTTTTTCGAAAAATTTTTTGAACTGAAAGCCTCATCCCACCAAAATCAAATTTTTTGTCGTGAATAAGCTAACCAAGCTATATTATAATTAATAACAAAAAAATTTAAAATCAAAAAAAAATTTTTTTGCTTTGTATGGAAAAATGATTTTTAAGGCCCCGCTCTTTACGGCCCCGTCGCGTAGGGAAGGCGTGGTCGTAGGGGCGTAAAATTTTTCCTGAGTTATTTTTTAGTCAAAAGGAAAAAAATGAGGGGGTACCGTCTCAACATTTCCAACATTTGCAAAATAAGGGACACTCTAATGTACAGTGACTCGCAGCTAATTGCGTGTGTGAGATATCAGTTAACATTCCATTTAAGACAAAGTTTCCAATAATACACCTAATTATTATCAAACGAGTATCTTTGTTAAAAGTGCTGTGTAGGTAATTTATTGAGCTTTAATTTAAGCTTAATGGCGTCCAGATTGAGTAAATATTAATCGTTCTACGAGGGTCGAAATGGAAATTGAAATTATTGACAGACGTTGTTTAGAAAATTTCTTAAAAATACTTTTAGGTCGATTTTTCCCTAGCTCAAACATTAAAAATTTAAAAAATTGTCCAATAGTATATGGTCATTTATCAAATAATTTTTCCAATGACCCAAACAAAAATCAAAATTTTTAAAATGCAGTCGAAGAAATCCGAATTTTTTGACCTTCAATTCTTTTGACCACCAATTTTTTGTAAACAAAGGAAATGTTCAATTATTTTTATATCTCATTACTAGGGATGAGATTTCCATGCAAATGCATGTTTTTTGTCGATAGTCTAAAAACGATATCGACCAATTATCTTTCCGAATCAAGAAATTTGCATTAAAATGGCATCGATTTGCCAAACAAAAAAAAATGGGCTCTGTAGCTACAAAAGCACTTATGATATAAAATTTTTAATGTTAAAGAGTGTTGGGATTTGGAGATTTTGGGGAAAATTGTGAAAAATTTTGATTTTGAGCGATCCCATTGTTGTCCCAACATAAAAATTTTAGAATATATTCTTTAGGACTTTCTCTCAAAGATTAGCAAGTAAAAAAAAATCGGGGGATACCATCCTCCCCATTTTCTCCTCCGTATATCACGACCTTAAAATAAGGGAGGTAACCCTTATTTTTTGTGAAAATTTTTTGGTTATGGTAAGTCTTGTAGAGCATATTATGAGCTTCAAAACAAGCCAAAAATGGGCTTTCTAGCTAAAATAGAACCAACGATATTAAGTTTTTTCTTTGCAAAGTGTCGCGACTGGGAGATTTTGGGGGAAATTTTGACCTTCCGTGTTTTCGCCCACTGTTTACTTAGAGGGCTGAAAATAAGTGTGTGTCAGTTTATCACTTAGTGTTACAACTAAACCAAATTTCATCAAAATCGGAGGGGGTCACGAAAATTTTTAGCTATTTTTGATTGATTTCACTAAGACTGACCCATTCCTAGCTCGCTTACAAAAAGTTGAAAAGGTGACTTGTTTGTTTAGTTTGTTTAGTTGCTCTTATTAAATGAGAGAAAATAAATAAAAGTAAAATTGTTTTTTATATATTTAAAAAAAAAAATAAAAAATTGTTTTTTGTATATTTTAATGAAATTTAACTGGTTTTTAAAATTCAGATTGCAAATCATTTACGATGTAAGTTAAAAGTAAGGCCTTTTTTTCGGGTATAAAGTAATGCAGCGAGTAATTAGTACTCATTACCAGGTAATCCAATTGGGAATGGGTACTCATTACCTAGTTTTTGCTGGGACTCTAATTAAACTAATTAGTTTCCTCATAATTTCAATGTTGATTACTTTATTACGGTGATATTATTAGAGGTAATAACATTTTGCCTTTTTTGGTGCAATGTAATGCTAATGGTAATTAGTAGTATTACCACGCCATTACCACGTAAGCGAGGCAGGAAGGGGTACCCATTACCAGTTTTTGTTGGGAGATTACAAAAAAAAAATATCCAAATTTGTTTTGGCATGTTAAAATATTTTTTAAACTAAATAAGATTAATCCGAAAATAAATCCACTTCTAGAGAAACACAGCAAATATTTGTGAACATTTTTTGAAAAAATGTGTTTTTTTTATTTATAGGACCGTAGCTCAGCCAATTTGAATAAGATTCTCAATCTTATTGTTTTGTTTAAGAGGTAAAGCTCATATTTTTCACGCAAAACCAAAAAAAAAAAATCCGTAGTACAACAACAAAGTTATAACTTTTTTAAAGTCTTAATTTAGGAATTTAGAAAGTACTTAAGGGTGAGATCGAGAAAAAATATGAGTATTTCTCCAACCAACTTATATGGGAACCCCTGAATTTGTTTGGTGTAGCACAGTGTTATTATTAAATGTCATTACTAAACAAAATTAAAAAAAAATAACTTAAATTTCGCGTACCCCCGCGGGCACTTTCGCGTACCACCTCGTGGTACGCGTACCATAGGTTGGTAACCGCTGCTTTAGACAGTTCTTCGATGACTTACATAATTTTCACTTTTCTCATTTCTTGCTTACTTATTTAATTCTATGTTTCTTTTCTTTATTATGGAAGCTAATAGTAAATTTGCTTAACTCTGTTTTATAATTGTTTATATTATTTTATTAATATTTTTATGTTAAAGCCATACGATAAATAAATAAATAAATAACGCCTTTCTTGACTCCTTACGCAATGTCCTGAGATCTTGGTTCCACCAAGGTTGATTCTTTTTACCCCCGGCCTGCTCAGTGGACAGGATTTTTTGTATGAACTGACTAGACATCTTTCGATATCCCCGAGTGCCGATTCTAACGTTTCCACACTTTCCATTCTTATTGACTTGTTCCCTAGCGTTTTATTTACCGATTCCCTAAATTTATTCCAGTTTGTCTTTCTAGGGTTCCTGAAGACTTTATTTCCACTTTTTTTCATAGTATTGACAGAAAACTCAATATATTTGTGATCAGAGAAACTCACTTCGTCTGAGACATTCCAACCTTCTACCTTTCGTAAGGACACAAATGTTAGATCCAGCACCTCTTCTCTGTTTCTAATTTGAAAAGTTGGTTTATCACCCACGTTATAGAATTTCGAATTGTTTTGTATTAACAAGTCCAAAAGATCCTCTCCCCGAGGATTTGTATCAGTACTTCCCCATAAAGTATGATGGGAATTCGAATCACATCCAATAAGCAGTTCTTTCTTCCTGTCTTTGCAGTGCTCCACCAGATCAGTAATAAGAGGTGGTGGTGAATCAACTCCATCCTCCCCATTAGAGAAATAAGCTGACGAAACTATAAAAGTGCCCCCACCCTTGTCTATTTTTACCGAGGTTACGTCCCCATTACAAAATTGTCTTAAAATAAAACAATTTATGTACTAGAGGGTATATATTAGTTTGTCATTCCGTTGTTTGTAACTCATCGAAATATCGATTTGGGACCCCATAAAGTATATATATTCATGATCCCCGATAGATTTTAAGACATTCTAGCGATGTCTGTCTGTCCGTCTGTGGAAATGGTGATCAGGGCCAAAATATTACACGGAGATGACTGAAACTTAACATACTTATTGGAAGTTCTGCCGAAAAGTTTGGTATTGCATTTTAGCGATATCGGTTTAGCGGTTCAAAAGTTATGACCGAAAATGTAAGGACACCTAAAAAATTTAAGTACATTTAAGTACATTTAAGTAAGGGTGTGAAGATAGATTTGCAAGTTAGATTCGGGTTGTGAAATTTGCTAAATCTGTTATACCCGCTAAAAGTTAGATTTGAAAGTTAGATTTGGATTGTTATATCTGCTATACATAGCTTAAATAAAAAATATTTAAAAAATTAAAATAATTATTAAATAATAATGAATTAAAAATATTACTAAAAAATTAAAAAACAAGTGAGAGTGTTAAATTCGGCTGTGCCGAATCTATAATACCCTTCAACATATAAAAACAAATTTAAAAAAAATTGCAGGGGCGTTTTTTTGGGGGGTCAGTAGGGATCATTGGGGGACACATAACCCCATGCTGTAAATGTTTAAAAATTCATTTATTATGCTTTTTGATCTTAAGTAATACAATTTTATAATTATTTAAAAACATTTTTAATATCCACGCCCACAAAAGGGGGCGGGCAAAAAAAAAACATTTTTTTTTATTTCTTAAGTCCAAGTGCAGGGCCTTGAACTTGTTCTGACATCAAATTGTTGTATTTGCTTAACAAAAATACAAAAAAAAAACTGTGAAAATTTGGCGCTTTTCAGAGGTAAGTTAAGTTCTTCAAGGGGGAACATTTTTCCCCCTGGTCCGATTTTGCCCATTTACGAACTTAAATTGCCTAGGACCAAAAGACATATTCCTGCCAAACTTAAAGAGTCTATCTCTTTTATTTTGGACTGCATCGTGTCTTATACAGACGGACGGACGGACGGACGGACGGACATACGGACATTCTAGAAAAGTCTTAGAATCGATCATAGATCAATAATATATATACTTTATGGGGTCCCCGACCGATATTTCGACGCGTTACAAACGGAATGACAAAGTGAGTATACCCCCATACTGTAGTTGGAGGGTATAAAAAAAAATCAAACACATTCGTACGTTTTTTGTATCTTGGGTCAAATTGAACATTTTGGACAGACCTGAATGGGGTTTGTCAATTTTGGTTGATAGTCCTGGACTAGTTGAGCAACCTAGCATGCCGGTTATACCCAATTGTTTCTCAGGAAAAAAGATATAATTTTTTAAAAAAATATATTTTCCATATGGGACATATTCTGGCATTTTTTGTATCTTGGGCCAAAGTGGACATTTTGGACAGACCTGAATGGTGTTTGTTAATTTTGGGTGATAGTCCTGGACTGGTAGAGTAACCTGGCATGCCGGTTATACCCAATTGTTTCTCAGGAAAAAAGATATGATTTTTTAAAAAAATATATTTTCCAAACGGGACATATTCTGGCATTTTTTGTATCTTGGGCCAAAGTGGACATTTTGGACAGACCTGAATGGGGTTTGTTAATTTTGGGTGATAGTCCTGGACTAGTTGAGCAACCTAGCATGCCGGTTATACCCAATTGTTTCTCAGGAAAAAAGATATAATTTTTTAAAAAAATATATTTTCCATATGGGACATATTCTGGCATTTTTTGTATCTTGGGCCAAAGTGGACATTTTGGACAGACCTGAATGGGGTTTGTTAATTTTGGGTGATAGTCCTGGACTGGTAGAGTAACCTGGCATACCGGTTATACCCAATTGTTTCTCAGGAAAAAAGATATGACTTTTTAAAAAAATATATTTTCCATATGGGACATATTCTGGCATTTTTTGTATCTTGGGCGAAAGTAGACATTTTGGACAGACCTGAATGGGGTTTGTTAATTTTGGGTGATAGTCCTGGACTGGTAGAGTAACCTGGCATACCGGTTATACCCAATTGTTTCTCAGGAAAAAAGATATGATTTTTTAAAAAAATATATTTTCCATATGGGACATATTCTGGCATTTTTTGTATCTTGGGCCAAAGTGGACATTTTGGACAGACCTGAATGGGGTTTGTTAATTTTGGGTGATAGTCCTGGACTGGTAGAATAACCTGGTATGCCGGTTATACCCAATTGTTTCTCAGGAAAAAAGATATGATTTTTTAAAAAAATATATTTTCCATATGGGTCATATTCTGGCATTTTTTGATCTTGGGCCAAAGTGGACATTTTGGAGAGACCTGAATGGGGTTTGTTAATTTTGGGTGATAGTCCTGGACTGGTAGAGTAACCTGGCATACCGGTTATACCCAATTGTTTCTCAGGAAAAAAGATATGATTTTTTAAAAAAATATATTTTCCATATGGGACATATTCTGGCATTTTTTGTATCTTGGGCCAAAGTGGACATTTTGGACAGACCTGAATGGGGTTTGTTAATTTTGGGTGATAGTCCTGGACTGGTAGAGTAACCTGGCATACCGGTTATACCCAATTGTTTCTCAGGAAACAAGATATGATTTTTTAAAAAAAATATGTTTTCCATATGGGACATATTCTGGCATTTTTTGTATCTTGGGCCAAAGTGGACATTTTGGAGAGACCTGAATGGGGTTTGTTAATTTTGGGTGATAGTCCTGGACTGGTAGAGTAACCTGGCATACCGGTTATACCCAATTGTTTCTCAGGAAAAAATATATGATTTTTTAAAAAAATATATTTTCCATATGGGACATATTCTGGCATTTTTTGTATCTTGGGCCAAAGTGGACATTTTGGACAGACCTGAATGGGGTTTGTTAATTTTGGGTGATAGTCCTGGACTGGTAGAGTAACCTGGCATACCGGTTATACCCAATTGTTTCTCAGGAAAAAAGATATGATTTTTTAAAAAAATATATATTTTCCATATGGGACATAATATTCTGGCATTTTTTGTATCTGGGGCCAAAGTGGACATTTTGGACAGACCTGAATGGGGTTTGTTAATTTTGGGTGATAGTCCTGGACTGGTAGAGTAACCTGGCATACCGGTTATACCCAATTGTTTCTCAGGAAAAAAGATATGATTTTTTAAAAAAATATATTTTCCATATGGGACATATTCTGGCATTTTTTGTATCTTGGGCCAAAGTGGACATTTTGGACAGACCTGAATGGGGTTTGTTAATTTTGGGTGATAGTCCTGGACTGGTAGAGTAACCTGGCATACCGGTTATACCCAATTGTTTCTCAGGAAAAAAGATATGATTTTTTAAAAAAATATATTTTCCATATGGGACATATTCTGGCATTTTTTGTATCTTAGGCCAAAGTGGACATTTTGGACAGACCTGAATGGGGTTTGTTAATTTTGGGTGATAGTCCTGGACTGGTAGAGTAACCTGGCATGCCGGTTATACCCAATTGTTTCTCAGGAAAAAAGATATGATTTTTTAAAAAAATATATTTTCCATATGGGACATATTCTGGCATTTTTTGTATCTTGGGCCAAAGTGGACATTTTGGACAGACCTGAATGGGGTTTGTTAATTTTGGGTGATAGTCCTGGACTGGTAGAGTAACCTGGCATACCGGTTATACCCAATTGTTTCTCAGGAAAAAAGATATGATTTTTTAAAAAAATATATTTTCCATATGGGACATAATATTCTGGCATTTTTTGTATCTTGGGCCAAAGTGGACATTTTGGACAGACCTGAATGGGGTTTGTTAATTTTGGGTGATAGTCCTGGACTGGTAGAGTAACCTGGCATGCCGGTTATACCCAATTGTTTCTCAGGAAAAAAGATATGATTTTTTAAAAAAATATATTTTCCATATGGGACATATTCTGGCATTTTTTGTATCTTGGGCCAAAGTGGACATTTTGGACAGACCTGAATGGGGTTTGTTAATTTTGGGTGATAGTCCTGGACTGGTAGAGTAAAATGGCATGCCGGTTATACCCAATTGTTTCTCAGGAAAAAAGATATGATTTTTTAAAAAAATATATTTTCCATATGGGACATATTCTGGCATTTTTTGTATCTTGGGCCAAAGTGGACATTTTGGACAGATCTGAATGGGGTTTGTTAATTTTGGGTGATAGTCCTGGACTGGTAGAGTAACCTGGCATACCGGTTATACCCAATTGTTTCTCAGGAAAAAAGATATGATTTTTTAAAAAAATATATTTTCCATATGGGACATATTCTATCATTTTTTGTATCTTGGGCCAAAGTGGACATTTTGGACAGACCTGAATGGGGTTTGTTAATTTTGGGTGATAGTCCTGGACTGGTAGAGTAACCTGGCATACCGGTTATACCCAATTGTTTCTCAGGAAAAAAGATATGATTTTTTAAAAAAATATATTTTCCATATGGAACATAATATTCTGGCATTTTTTGTATCTTGGGCCAAAGTGGACATTTTGGACAGACCTGAATGGGGTTTTTTAATTTTGGGTGATAGTCCTGGACTGGTAGAGTAACCTGGCATGCCGGTTATACCCAATTGTTTCTCAGGAAAAAAGATATGATTTTTTAAAAAAATATATTTTCCATATGGGATATATTCTGGCATTTTTTGTATCTTGGGCCAAAGTGGACATTCTGGACAGACCTGAATGGGGTTTGTTAATTTTGGGTGATAGTCCTGGACTGGTAGAGTAAAATGGCATGCCGGTTATACCCAATTGTTTTTCAGGAAAAAAGAATTGATTTTTTAAAAAAATATATTTTCCATATGGGACATATTCTGGCATTTTTTGTATCTTGGGCCAAAGTGGACATTTTGGACAGACCTGAATGGGGTTTGTTAATTTTGGGTGATAGTCCTGGACTGGTAGAGTAACCTGGCATGCCGGTTATACCCAATTGTTTCTCAGGAAAAAAGATATGATTTTTTAAAAAAATATATTTTCCATATGGGACATATTCTGGCATTTTTTGTATCTTGGGCCAAAGTGGACATTTTGGACAGACCTGAATGGGGTTTGTTAATTTTGGGTGATAGTCCTGGACTGGTAGAGTAACCTGGCATACCGGTTATACCCAATTGTTTCTCAGGAAAAAAGATATGATTTTTTAAAAAAATATATTTTCCATATGGGACATAATATTCTGGCATTTTTTGTATCTTGGGCCAAAGTGGACATTTTGGACAGACCTGAATGGGGTTTGTTAATTTTGGGTGATAGTCCTGGACTGGTAGAGTAACCTGGCATGCCGGTTATACCCAATTGTTTCTCAGGAAAAAAGATATGATTTTTTAAAAAAATATATTTTCCATATGGGACATATTCTGGCATTTTTTGTATCTTGGGCCAAAGTGGACATTTTGGACAGACCTGAATCAAGAACAATATATAGAATTTTTTATAATTTTTTAAAGTTTTAATATCATTTTTTCGCTGTAAAATCTCAATTTTATGAGATGCGCAACTGTTGGATACAACCAACTCCCGTTTTTTTCCGCAAAAAACACCTGACACCCTTTCATTTTGGCCTATGTAAGAAACGCCAAGACGCCAAGACGCCAAACTTATTTTGGCGTCAGAACATTGAATATCCTCTTCTATATATTGTTCTTGCCTGAATGGGGTTTGTTAATTTTGGGTGATAGTCCTGGACTAGTAGAGCAACTTGGCATGCCGGTTATACCCAATTGTTTCTCAGGAAAAAATATATGATTTTTTAAAAAAATATATTTTCCATATGGGACATAATATTCTGGGATTTTTTGTATCTTGGGCCAAAGTGGACATTTTGGACAGACCTGAATGGGGTTTGTTAATTTTGGGAGATAGTCCTGGACTGGTAGAATAACCTGGTATGCCGGTTATACCCAATTGTTTCTCAGGAAAAAAGATATGATTTTTTAAAAAAATATATTTTCTATATGGGTCATATTCTGGCATTTTGGCCAGAAAACATATTTTTTTAAAAAATCATATCTTTTTTCCTGAGAAACAATTGGGTATAACCGGTATGCCAGGTTACTCTACCAGTCCAGGACTATCACCCAAAATTAACAAACCCCATTCAGGTCTCTCCAAAATGTCCACTTTGGCCCAAGATACAAAAAATGCCAGAATATGTCCCATATGGAAAATATATTTTTTTAAAAAATCATATCTATTTTCCTGAGAAACAATTGGGTATAACCGGTATGCCAGGTTACTCTACCAGTCCAGGACTATCACCCAAAATTAACAAACCCCATTCAGGTCTGTCCAAAATGTCCACTTTGGCCCAAGATACAAAAAATGCCAGAATATGTCCCATATGGAAAAAATATTTTTTTAAAAAATCATATCTTTTTTCCTGAGAAACAATTGGATATAACCGGCATGCCATTTTACTCTACCAGTCCAGGACTATCACCCAAAATTAACAAACCCCATTCAGGTCTGTCCAAAATGTCCACTTTGGCCCAAGATACAAAAAATGTCAGAATATGTCCCATATGGAAAATATATTTTTTTAAAAAATCATATCTTTTTTCCTGAGAAACAATTGGGTATAACCGGCATGCCAGGTTACTCTACCAGTCCAGGACTATCACCCAAAATTAACAAACCCCATTCAGGTCTGTCCAAAATGTCCACTTTGGCCCAAGATACAAAAAATGCCAGAATATGACCCATATAGAAAATATATTTTTTTAAAAAATCATATCTTTTTTCCTGAGAAACAATTGGGTATAACCGGCATACCAGGTTATTCTCCTAGTCCAAGACTATAACCCAAAATTAACAAACCCCATTCAGGTCTGTCCAAAATGACCACTTTGGCCCAAGATACAAAAAATGCCAGAATATGACCCATATAGAAAATATATTTTTTTAAAAAATCATCTTTTTTCCTGAGAAACAATTGGGTATAACCGGCATGCCAAGTTGCTCTACTAGTCCAGGACTATCACCCAAAATTAACAAACCCCATTCAGGTCTGTCCAAAATGTCCACTTTGGCCCAAAATACAAAAAATGCCAGAATATGTCCCATATGAAAAATATTTTTTTTAAAAAATCATATTTTTTTTCCTGAGAAACAATTGGATATACCCGGTATGCCAGGTTACTCTACCAGTCCAGGACTATCACCTAAAATTAACAAACCCCATTCAGGTCTGTCCAAAATGTCCACTTTGGCCCAAGATACAAAAAATGCCAGAATATGTCCCATATGGAAAATATATTTTTTTAAAAAATCATATCTTTTTTTCCTGAGAAACAATTGGGTATAACCGGCATGCCATTTTACTCTACCAGTCCAGGACTATCACCCAAAATTAACAAACCCCATTCAGGTCTGTCCAAAATGTCCACTTTGGCCCAAGATACAAAAAATGCCAGAATATGTCCCATATGGAAAATATATTTTTTTAAAAAATCATATCTTTTTTCCTGAGAAACAATTGGGTATAACCGGCATGCCAGGTTACTCTACCAGTCCAGGACTATCACCCAAAATTAACAAACCCCATTCAGGTCTGTCCAAAATGTCCACTTTGGCCCAAGATACAAAAAATGCCAGAATATGACCCATATAGAAAATATATTTTTTTAAAAAATCACATCTTTTTTCCTGAGAAACAATTGGGTATAACCGGTATGCCAGGTTACTCTACCAGTCCAGGACTATCAACCAAAATTAACAAACCCCATTCAGGTCTGTCCAAAATGTCCACTTTGGCCCAAGATACAAAAAATGCCAGAATATGTCCCATATGGAAAATATATTTTTTTAAAAAATCATATCTTTTTTCCTGAGAAACAATTGGGTATAACCGGTATGCCAGGTTACTCTACCAGTCCAGGACTATCACCCAAAATTAACAAACCCCATTCAGGTCTGTCCAAAATGTCCACTTTGGCCCAAGATACAAAAAATGCCAGAATATGTCCCATATGGAAAATATATTTTTTTAAAAAATCATATCTTTTTTCCTGAGAAACAATTGGGTATAACCGGCATGCCATTTTACTCTACCAGTCCAGGACTATCACCCAAAATTAAAAAACCCCATTCAGGTCTGTCCAAAATGTCCACTTTGGCCCAAGATACAAAAAATGCCAGAATATGTCCCATATGGAAAATATATTTTTTTAAAAAATCATATCTTTTTTCCTGAGAAACAATTGGGTATAACCGGCATGCCAGGTTACTCTACCAGTCCAGGACTATCACTTAAAATTAACAAACCCCATTCAGGTCTGTCCAAAATGTCCACTTTGGCCCAAGATACAAAAAATGCCAGAATATTATGTCCCATATGGAAAATATATATTTTTTTAAAAAATCATATCTTTTTTCCTGAGAAACAATTGGGTATAACCGGTATGCCAGGTTACTCTGCCAGTCCAGGACTATCACCCAAAATTAACAAGCCCCATTCAGGTCTGTCCAAAATGTCCACTTTGGCCCAAGATACAAAAAATGCCAGAATATGTCCCATATGGAAAATATATTTTTTTAAAAAATCATATCTTTTTTCCTGAGAAACAACTGGGTATAACCGGTATGCCAGGTTACTCTACCAGTCCAGGACTATCACCCAAAATTAACAAACCCCATTCAGGTCTGTCCAAAATGTCCACTTTGGCCCCAGATACAAAAAATGCCAGAATATTATGTCCCATATGGAAAATATATTTTTTAAAAAAATCATATCTTTTTTCCTGAGAAACAATTGGGTATAACCGGCATGCCAAGTTGCTCTACTAGTCCAGGACTATCACCCAAAATTAACAAACCCCATTCAGGTCTGTCCAAAATGTCCACTTTGGCCCAAAATACAAAAAATGCCAGAATATGTCCCATATGGAAAATATATTTTTTTAAAAAATCATATCTTTTTTCCTGAGAAACAATTGGATATACCCGGTATGCCAGGTTACTCTACCAGTCCAGGACTATCACCCAAAATTAACAAACCCCATTCAGGTCTGTCCAAAATGTCCACTTTGGCCCAAGATACAAAAAATGCCAGAATATGTCCCATATGGAAAATATATTTTTTTAAAAAATCATATCTTTTTTCCTGAGAAACAATTGGGTATAACCGGTATGCCAGGTTACTCTACCAGTCCAGGACTATCACCCAAAATTAACAAACCCCATTCAGGTCTGTCCAAAATGTCCACTTTGGCCCCAGATACAAAAAATGCCAGAATATTATGTCCCATATGGAAAATATATATTTTTTTAAAAAATCATATCTTTTTTCCTGAGAAACAATTGGGTATAACCGGTATGCCAGGTTACTCTACCAGTCCAGGACTATCACCCAAAATTAACAAGCCCCATTCGGGTCTGTCTAAAATGTCCACTTTGGCCCAAGATACAAAAAATGCCAGAATATGTCCCATATGGAAAATATATTTTTTTAAAAAATCATATCTTTTTTCCTGAGAAACAATTGGGTATAACCGGTATGCCAGGTTACTCTACCAGTCCAGGACTATCACCCAAAATTAACAAACCCCATTCAGGTCTGTCCAAAATGTCCACTTTGGCCCCAGATACAAAAAATGCCAGAATATTATGTCCCATATGGAAAATATATTTTTTAAAAAAATCATATCTTTTTTCCTGAGAAACAATTGGGTATAACCGGCATGCCAAGTTGCTCTACTAGTCCAGGACTATCACCCAAAATTAACAAACCCCATTCAGGTCTGTCCAAAATGTCCACTTTGGCCCAAAATACAAAAAATGCCAGAATATGTCCCATATGGAAAATATATTTTTTTAAAAATTCATATCTTTTTTCCTGAGAAACAATTGGATATACCCGGTATGCCAGGTTACTCTACCAGTCCAGGACTATCACCCAAAATTAACAAACCCCATTCAGGTCTGTCCAAAATGTCCACTTTGGCCCAAGATACAAAAAATGCCAGAATATGTCCCATATGGAAAATATATTTTTTTAAAAAATCATATCTTTTTTCCTGAGAAACAATTGGGTATAACCGGTATGCCAGGTTACTCTACCAGTCCAGGACTATCACCCAAAATTAACAAACCCCATTCAGGTCTGTCCAAAATGTCCACTTTGGCCCCAGATACAAAAAATGCCAGAATATTATGTCCCATATGGAAAATATATTTTTTAAAAAAATCATATCTTTTTTCCTGAGAAACAATTGGGTATAACCGGTATGCCAGGTTACTCTACCAGTCCAGGACTATCACCCAAAATTAACAAACCCCATTCAGGTCTGTCCAAAATGTCCACTTTGGCCCAAGATACAAAAAATGCCAGAATATGTCCCATATGGAAAACATATTTTTTTAAAAAATCATATCTTTTTTCCTGAGAAACAATTGGGTATAACCGGTATGCCAGGTTACTCTACCAGTCCAGGACTATCACCCAAAATTAACAAACCCCATTCAGGTCTGTCCAAAATGTCCACTTTGGCCCAAGATACAAAAAATGCCAGAATATGTCCCATATGGAAAATATATTTTTTTAAAAAATCATATCTTTTTTCCTGAGAAACAATTGGGTATAACCGGTATGCCAGGTTACTCTACCAGTCCAGGACTATCACCCAAAATTAACAAACCCCATTCAGGTCTGTCCAAAATGTCCACTTTGGCCCCAGATACAAAAAATGCCAGAATATTATGTCCCATATGGAAAATATATTTTTTAAAAAAATCATATCTTTTTTCCTGAGAAACAATTGGGTATAACCGGTATGCCAGGTTACTCTACCAGTCCAGGACTATCACCTAAAATTAACAAACCCCATTCAGGTCTGTCCAAAATGTCCACTTTGGCCCAAGATACAAAAAATGCCAGAATATGTCCCATATGGAAAACATATTTTTTTAAAAAATCATATCTTTTTTCCTGAGAAACAATTGGGTATAACCGGTATGCCAGGTTACTCTACCAGTCCAGGACTATCACCCAAAATTAACAAACCCCATTCAGGTCTGTCCAAAATGTCCACTTTGGCCCAAGATACAAAAAATGCCAGAATATGTCCCATATGGAAAATATATTTTTTTAAAAAATCATATCTTTTTTCCTGAGAAACAATTGGGTATAACCGGCATGCCAGGTTACTCTACCAGTCCAGGACTATCACCCAAAATTAACAAACCCCATTCAGGTCTGTCCAAAATGTCCACTTTGGCCCAAGATACAAAAAATGCCAGAATATGTCCCATATGGAAAATATATTTTTTTAAAAAATCATATCTTTTTTCCTGAGAAACAATTGGGTATAACCGGCATGCCAGGTTACTCTACCAGTCCAGGACTATCACCCAAAATTAACAAACCCCATTCAGGTCTGTCCAAAATGTCCACTTTGGCCCAAGATACAAAAAACGTACGAATGTGTTTGATTTTTTTTTTTAATTTTTTAGTAATATTTTTAATTCATTATTATTTAATAATTATTTTAATTTTTTAAATATTTTTTATTTAAGCTATGTATAGCAGATATAGCAATCCAAATCTAACTTTCAAATCTAACTTTTAGCGGGTATAACAGATTTAGCAAATTTCACAACCCGAATCTAACTTGCAAATCTATCTTCACACCCTTCATTTAAGTACATAAGTACATAAGTACATTAAACATAATAAAAATGCAAAATGCTTTAATTCGGCTGCTGGTTGACATATGTGAACATAATTGAACACCAAATGGTATTAAAACAAGTACGAACATATTTTTTGACAAAAAAAGAAAAAAAAAAAAATTTTTTTACCAAATTTTTGATTTTTCGCGGAAATTTCTTTCAAAAAATTTTTTTTTTCCAAAAGGTATTTCCTTTTAAATAAAATTTTTTGCAATAATCTTTTAGACATTGTGGAGGGTATCACTACATTCGGCAAGGCCGAATTTAACTTTGTTACTTGGTTTTTATTCTCTTGGTGTTTTGAATTCACATTTAGTTTAGTGTATGTTAGAGTGTCCCTTATTTTGGAAATGTTGGAAATGTTGAGACGGTACCCCCTCATTTTTTTCCTTTTGACTAAAAAATAACTCAGCAAAAATTTTACGCCCCTACGACCACGCCTTCCCTACGCGACGGGGCCGTAAAGAGCGTAGCCTTAAAAATCATTTTTCCATACAAAGCAAAAAAATTTTTTTTTGATTTTAAATTTTTTTGTTATTAATTATAATATTACTTGGTTAGCTTATTCACGACAAAAAATTTGATTTTGGTGGGATGAGGCTTTCAGTTTTAAAAAATTTTTAGAAAAAAAAATTTAGAGCTTTTGGGGTCCTACAGTAAAAATTTTTTAAAATTTTTTTTTTTTTTAGTTTTGACAAGCAACGGTTTTAATTGTAATGTTGCTTTTAATGATATATATTCATAAAAAAATATTACTCATATCTGTGACATCTTGATCGTGTATCGAAAAACATCAAAAATTCATTTTTTACCCTTTTTTAGATCACGATAAAGATGTCACAGATAGGAATAATATTTTTTTTATGAAAATATATCATTAAAAGCAACAATTCAAATAAAACGGTTGCTTGTCAAAACTAAAAAAAAATATTTTTTAAAAAATTTTTACTGTAGGACCCCAAAAGCTCTAATTTTTTTTTTTCGAAAAATTTTTTGAACTGAAAGCCTCATCCCACCAAAATCAAATTTTTTGTCGTGAATAAGCTAACCAAGCTATATTATAATTAATAACAAAAAAATTTAAAATCAAAAAAAAATTTTTTTGCTTTGTATGGAAAAATGATTTTTAAGGCCCCGCTCTTTACGGCCCCGTCGCGTAGGGAAGGCGTGGTCGTAGGGGCGTAAAATTTTTCCTGAGTTATTTTTTAGTCAAAAGGAAAAAAATGAGGGGGTACCGTCTCAACATTTCCAACATTTGCAAAATAAGGGACACTCTAATGTACAGTGACTCGCAGCTAATTGCGTGTGTGAGATATCAGTTAACATTCCATTTAAGACAAAGTTTCCAATAATACACCTAATTATTATCAAACGAGTATCTTTGTTAAAAGTGCTGTGTAGGTAATTTATTGAGCTTTAATTTAAGCTTAATGGCGTCCAGATTGAGTAAATATTAATCGTTCTACGATGGTCGAAATGGAAATTGAAATTATTGACAGACGTTGTTTAGAAAATTTCTTAAAAATACTTTTAGGTCGATTTTTCCCTAGCTCAAACATTAAAAATTTAAAAAATTGTCCAATAGTATATAGTCATTTATCAAATAATTTTTCCAATGACCCAAACAAAAATCAAAATTTTTAAAATGCAGTCGAAGAAATCCGAATTTTTTGACCTTCAATTCTTCTGACCACCAATTTTTTGTAAACAAAGGAAATGTTCAATTATTTTTATATCTCATTACTAGGGATGAGATTTCCATGCAAATGCATGTTTTTTGTCGATAGTCTAAAAACGATATCGACCAATTACACTGTGCAACAAGAAAAATGAGCCTCTATGGCTTCAACGCCATTTGAAAGTAGACTATCAAATGGACAAAATCACCAAAGGGTTTTGCAAAGTCAGTTCGGATTTCTTTTTTATAGCCCACTGAAATTTTTATTTTTTTATCAAAGGCGTTTGGAAAACGTCAAAAATACTGTAATAAAAACTCATCTGAGCTTCAAAATATGATTTGATGTCTTCAGTGAAATTGTATGGCGGTTCTTTTCTTAGAAAATTTTAACCCTATAACTGCCATTTTAAGGGGTCATTTTAGTCATTTTTCAAAAGCTAAACACAGAAGACTAATAAAACGTCCATTTAGAGTGTTAAAATGTTCTACAAATATTTTCCTCATAAAATTTCACTAGGGGTTGTCAAATGTTCAAAGTTTGTGCCACATGCGCAAAATGCTCAAAAAGGGTTAAGTATAAATAATCAATGTTTGTTATTTTTTTTACCAAAGCAGTGTTAAAATATATCGACAAAAAACAGTGCAAATATACATTTGAGCTAAAAGTTATATTCTGATGTGTTTTATAAAATTTTATGATGATTATTTTCCTTGACCAAATTAACCCTCTAGCTCCCGTTTTACGGGGTCATTTTTGTCCTTTTTTAAAAGAAATACAAAAAAGTCTATAAAAAAAGACTGTCAGAGGGTTAAAATGTTCTACAAATATTTTCTGCATCAAATTTTACTAGGGATCGTCAAAGCCAAAAAATACATTTGGACTATGTAAAATGCAAAAAAAAAGTGAAGTTGTAAAATTTGCACAAACAATTTTTGCACATACTTTTTTTAGCATTTTATATAATCCAAATGTCTTTTTTTGCTTTGACGACCCCTAGTAAAATTTGATGCAGAAAATATTTGTAGAACATTTTAACCCTCTAACTGCCATTTTTTAAAGACTTTTTGTCTTTCTTTTAAAAAAGGACAAAAATGACCCCTTAAAACGGGAGCTAGAGGGTTAATTTGGTCAAAGAAAAGAATCATCACAAAATTTTATAAAACACTTCAGAATATAATTTTTAACTCAGAGGTATATTTGCACTGTTTTTGTCGATGTTTTTTAGCACTACTTTAGTAAAAAAAATAACAAACATTTATTATTTATACTTAACCCTTTTTAAGCATTTTGCGCATGTGGCACAAACTTTGAACACTTGACAACCCCAAGTGAAATTTTATGAGGAAAATATTTGTAGAACATTTTAACCCTCTAAAAGGACGTTTTATTAGACTACTGTCTTTAGCTTTTGAAAAATGACTAAAATGACCCCTTAAAATGGCAGTTATAGGGTTAAAATGTTCTAAGAAAAGAACCGCCATACAATTTCACTGCAGACATCAAATCACATTTTGAAGCTCAGAAGAGTTTTTATTATAGTATTTTTAACGTTTTCCAAACGCCTTTGATAAAAAAATGAAAACTTCAGTGGGCTATAAAAAAGAAATCCGAACTGACTTAGCAAAACCCTTTGGTGAATTTGTCCATTTGATAGTCTACTTTCATATGGCGTTGAAGGCATTAAGGCTCAAAGCGATGACCCAAAATTTGTTGCACAGTGTTATCTTTCCGAATCAAGAAATTTGCATTAAAATGGCATCGATTTGTTTTTGCATATTTTTGCATATTTTGGTGAAAATGCATATTTTTGCATATTTTGGTTTTAAATGCATATTTTGTGCATATTTCCAACTTTTGAGTGCATATTTTTGCATATTTTGGCATAAATTAGCAAAAACAGAAATTGAAATTTATTCGTTTCAAAAACTATTTTAAATTTTAAAAATTTATTTTGAAAATAACAAAAATAATTTTTTTTTTTTAAATTTTTTTTTATAGATATTCTTAATTTCTAAAAAAAAAACTTGCTTATATAAAGTTTTCAATGTTACTATTTAACACGGCGTTATTTTTTGCTTTTTAAGAAGTTTTTCCTATGAAAACAAGATTATTACCCAGCAAAACTTTGGTAATGGGTAGTGATTATATAACACATTACCAGGTAATGTATATACCTTATTTGTAGCATTATTTTAGGATGTCTTACCAAACATTTGTTCCACAACGTATTATTTTAAAGTAAAAAATAATGCATTACTAATAATTTGCTACGTAATGCATGATTATTGGAAAAATGTATTTCATATTTATTATTTCTAAACATTATATCATGGATGATTTATATTTGGTTACATTATGTATTATTTCAAAGTTTGAAATAATGCATTATTTATAATTAAATGCATAATGCATTACAATAACATAAAAAATAATTATTTTATAAAAAATGCATAAGTTTAAACTAGAGATGGGCTCACGACAAGAAATTTCTAACGACACACACTCACTAGCATATTATATCTACTTACACTCACTTACAATCACGTGAGTAAATTTAATACAAAATTACTTTTTCACTACTCGTAACACCTTATATATTACGTTCTGGTATGCTATATTATATACCTTACTCGTAATCTATAAAATATCATATATTTTACACCTTACTGGTATTCTTTGTTATAAATTTATGACTTATTTTATACCTTACTGGTATTCTATGTGATAATGTGGATGCATTACTTTGAGTCTCATCGCCTGTTAAAATCATCAATGCTGCAATGTATAAAATAAGAGATCATATACCTTATTTTATACCTTATTTGGTAATCTAAGTTTTGCTGGGTATTGTATACATTTTATTTTTTTAGTGCATATTTTTAGGTTTTTTAGTGCATATTTTGGATTTTTTTGCGCATATTTTAAGCGCATATTTTCGATTTTTTAGTGCATGAAAATCTCATCCCTACTCATTACTATACACTTAGGTGCACTAAAAATATTAAACAATTAAATCTTTTCTATGTTTACCAAAAATTGGTGGTCAAAAGAATTGGAGGTCAAAAAATTCGGATTTCTTCTACTGTGTTTTAAAAATTTTGATTTTTGTTTGGGTCTTTGGAAAAATTACTTAATAAATGAATATTAACTATTGGACTATTTTTCAATTTTTTTATGTTTGAACTTAGATAAAATCGAGCTAGAAATATTTTTTAGAAATTTTCTAAAAAAGGTCTTTCAATAATTTCAATTTCCAGTTCGACCCTTGTAGCACATTTAATATTTAGACAATCTGAACGTCATTAAGCTTTAATTAAAGCTTGATTAATTACATACACAGGACTTTTAACAAAAATACTTATTTCATAATAATTAGGTCTATTTTTGTTAACTTTGTCTTGAATGAATTACTAACTAATATCTTTCACACGAAATAAGCTGCGAGCCACCGTATATGAAAGTTTGAAATAGTCTTTAAGAAATTTTCCTGTCTTTAAGACATCAATATATTTGGAAAAGTTAAAAAAAAACATTTTTTGGAAAAAAATATGAAACTTTTTTAAACTTTAAAAAAAAAATTGATAAATTTTGAGTAACTATTTACTAGACACAATTAAAAAGTTACTTAAAACAACGAAAAATTTTAAGTAAAGTTTTAATTGTGTCAATTAAAAATTTACTCAATAAGCTTTTTATAATATTTTATTAAAAGTTTACTCAATACTATTAAATCGTTTACTGGCGCAAAATTGCGTGATTTTTTACTTAATAGTATTAAAAATTTACTCAATTTTTTTTTTTTTCTGTGCGACTTTAGCTTTTTATTTCAATTTCGATTATAAAAATCCAATATTTACTTAAGAAGTTATAGCTCTTCAAACTACACCACTTTTAAAATTTTTTGTGATTTAAAAAAAATGAAAATCGCGAATAAAATCGCGAGTTTTTGGAATTTAATTAGACTGTAAATGGGAATGTCTAAATGGATCCATAGGGCATCTTTATACACAATATGAAAAAAATTTGAAGACATTAGGTCAAAAAATACCCCTTTTCTCGTGATGTTTAATGGAAAAGGTGATATCTTAAAAGTGCTTTCAAAAAAAAAATATTAAAAAACACTTATGCAGTTTTTCCTTTTTGCCAGTGAAATATTATCATTTCAGATCAACACCGTTAAAGCATGTACGTTCAAATTAAATTGTTGCAGTATTCTCTACATTAAACTACAAAATGCATTATTACTATTTGTACTCTACTCTCCTTTCGTCTTATGACTTAAAATGTGTATTTCCGTTAAGCATCAAGTTACAGCCACTAACATGTCTCCTTAAAAACAAAATAAACACAAACTTACACCAAACAACTAAAAGTTAAACATTGTATGTGTGTGTAAATATTTTTTGTAATAATGTTAGTACAAGTCTGTACATTAAGGGTGGGATAGTGTTGTGTGAGATTTTAAGCAGCAATATTTGGAAGCGCTAGAACCGCTCATTTTGTGAGGTTGGTAAAAAAAGTGTATGAGCCAAAAAATGGGGGAGGTCGGATAGGATCTAGGGGTCGCTCATCGGGGTCAAAGTTGGGCGTAGAGGGGAAAAAATCCACAAAAAGCCCCAAAACTCCCCTGATTTTGCTCCTAGAGGGGTCAAATGTGAGACCGGCCCCCATTATTTTTTCCCCCTGAACACTTTTGTCAAACATACCTAAGCCCTATCTCCAACCCCTAAGGGGGGTCCCATACAAAGGTTCAATTTTTAAAAAATCTTGCTCCTACCGCTCTAGCTGTCCTAGAAGTCACCCTAGAGGAATCAAATGTATGACCGACCCCCAATATTTTTTCAACCCCAACATTTTCTTAGAACATACCAACCCCCTATCTTCAATCCTTAGGGTGGTCCCCATACATTTTTTTTTATTTTTTCTTAAATTGTCATTTTAAATCAGCTCCTACCGGTCCAATGGTGCCTCCTAGAGGGGTCATTATCAAGACCAACCCCCATTAATTTTTAGCCCCCAACACTTCTTCTGAATATACCAATTCCATATCTCCAATTCCTAAGGGGTCTCCCACACAAAACGACATTTTTGTAAATCTTGCTCCCACCGCTCTAACTATCGCAGGGGTGACCCTAGAGAAGTTAAATGTGTGACCGACCCCCAATATTTTTTCAGCCCCAACATTTTCCGCAAACAAACCTACCCTCTATTTTTAAGCCTTAAGGGTGTCCTCACACAATTTTTTTTTTTTTAAATTTTTTTTTATAAAATTTGCGCCTACCGCTCCCACTGTGCCTTTTAGCGACGGGAAATGCAGACTGACCCCCATTAATTTTTGCCCCCTTCATTTTTTCTGAACATACCTACGCCGTATTTCCACTTTGTAGGGGTGCTCCCCTGGGGAAAACTAAATGTTTGAAACCAAATTCGGCAAAACGTCTGGACCAGGACTGCTAATGTTTGCGCGTTTTAAAGAGCAGTGGGAAAATATAAAAGACAAACCGTACAGTCTTGGCATATAAGATGAGGAAGTGGCAGGCAACATACCAGCTCATGTCCAAACTGACATCAAGTTGTTTTGTTGGGCTCAAATAAAAGAAAAGCAACCCAGAGACGACTACAAGGAGTTTCTTGAAATTGTTTTATTATACCTTGGCGAAAATATTCCTAATAAGCATTTTAGCCCACCAGGACCCATCAGTCATGCTCGATGGATGGCAAAAGGCATATATTGCCTAAAAATGTTTTTGTTCCGAAAATATATCGGTTTGGCCAAAAAAGAATTAAATGCACTTCTTGATGTGACCGTTTTCATCATAACAATTTACGTAAAAGCTTGGTTTAGCGCTACCAAAGCAATAGAAGCTCCAAATAATGATTTGAATTTTTTGAAAGCGATTGCCAATTATGCTTCAATTGATAAGATTCTGTCGCAACGATTGGTCAAGAGATTCTGTGGACATCTCTGGTATCTCAGTGGCGAAGCTGTTGCCCTTGCACTATTTGATCCGAATATCTCTTGTGAAATAAAACGAAAAGTGTCGAATGCAATTCGTATATTTGAAGAAGAGAAAGAGGAGCTGGAGGAAGAGTTATCTGACGATGAGATGGACGAATCGTCTAACGAAGACAGCGAGCAAGAAGAAGACGATGATATCGGGGAAGAAGATGCCTCAGAGGATAGCGGCGACAGTGGCAACAAGGATTGTAATCTTCCAGTACATGTTGTTGGATTCGAAGGTGTGAAAAGAATTAACATGGCATCGAAACAAGTGAATCAAGAACTCATGAAAACTGATTTAAGCCACTACGTCACACCTGAGACTCCAAAATTTTTTGCACGCTTCGGAATAACAACAAATTTCATTGCTTCCGATCCAAATACTTGGGAAAATCGTCAGGACTACCAGCGAGCGCTGCAAATATTACGTAAATTACATGTTGTCAACGACGCTGCCGAAAGAGGCGTAAAATTAATAGAAGACTATAACAACGTGTTGTGCAGTAACGAGGAGGAAAAAATAGTTTTGCTTCAGGTCGTGGACGAAAATCGGAAACAATATCCATCACACGATAAAAATAAATTAATTGGATTTAAAGTTATATTATTTATCATTTTTTATTATTTTCAAGTTAAAAAAAATATTTTTTTACGCTTAACAAAAGTTACTATTAAGTTACAAATTAAAGACCTCGGATTTCTCGATAAAATAAATAAAAAAATTGTGGGGAAACACCTTGAAGATAGAGGGTAGGTATGTTTGAAGAAAATGTTTTGGCTAAAAAAATATGTGGGCAGGTCATACATTTGACTTCTCTACATACATTACTAATTTAGTTTTCCCCAGGGGAGCACCCCCACAAAGTGGAAATACGGCGTAGGTATGTTCAGAAAAAATGTAGGGGGCAAAAATTAATGGGGGTCAGTCTGCATTTACCGTTCCTAAAAGGCAGAATGGGAGCGGTAGGCGCAGATTTTATAAAAAAAAATTAAAAAATAAAAAAAATGTGTGGGGACACCCTTAAGGCTTTAAAATAGAGTGTAGGTTTGTTTGGGGAAAATGTTGGGGCTGAAAAAATATTGGGGGTCGGTCACACATTTAACTTCTCTAGGGTCACCCCTGCGATAGTTAGAGCGGTGAGAGCAAGTTTTACAAAAATGTCATTTTGTGTGGGAGACCCCTTAGGAATTGGAGATATGGAATTGGTATGTTTAGAAGAAGTGTTGGGGGCTAAAACTTAATGGGGTTTGCTCTTGATAATGACCCCTCTAGGAGGCACCATTGGACCGGTAGGAGCTGATTTAATATGACAATTTAAGAAAAAATAAAAAAAATGTAAGGGGACCACCCTAAGGATTGAAGATAGGGGGTAGGTATGTTCTAAGAAAATGTTGGGGTTGAAAAAATATTTGGGGTAGGTCATACATTTGATTCCTCTAGGGTGACTTCTAGGACAGCTAGAGCGGTAGGAGCAAGATTTTTTAAGAATTGAACCTTTGTATGGGACCCCCCTTAGGGGTTGGAGATAGGGCTTAGGTATGTTTGACAAAAGTGTTCAGGAGGAAAAAATAATGGGGGCCGGTCTCACATTTGACCCCTCTAGGAGCAAAACCAGGGGAGTTTTGGGCCTTTTTGTGGATTTTTTCCCCTCTATGCCCAACTTTGACCCCAATGAGCGACCCCTAGATCCTATCCGATCTGCCCCATTTTTTGGCCCATGCATTTTTTTTACGAACCTCACAAAATAAGCGGTTCTAGCGTGTCGAAATCGAAAACTCGTGCACTATCCCACCCCTACTGTACATACAACAATTACTTTTAAAAACTTGCACACAATAGCAGCATACCTCCTCCTACTTACTCTGAACAATGTAATTGTTGTCCACTAGATTTTCATACACATACATGTAAGCACACATCCTTTTACACATCCTGCCAGAATGTTTGCTATGTGTGCGTGTGTATTAATGTAACAGGATGTTATTAAACACTTACACAAACCAACAAATAAATATAATGTCTTTCGCTTTTAAAATAAGCACACATTGTTACATGGAAGTTCACATACATAAGTACTCAAATACTGTCTCATGTTTAATTTTAATGGAAAACTCTTTAAAATTCCTTTAAATATGCAACTTTTACTGGTGTATTGTATAAATCTATGTCATATGTTTTAATTGGAAGTATGGAATGCACTTAACTGTAAGAGTATGGACAGAACAAGCACGGCGGTTGCCGTTGTCAGGGAAAACGGGCCCAACACAATAACAGTTTCGATAAAAATGTGGCAATACTGTAGTGTAAAAGAGGGGGAGGTTTAGAGAAACCGGAAAGTAGATAAAATAAGTTTTATGACCAAATCCTGTATGCATTTTGGTATTGTAACAAACAAAAAAAAAGTAAAAAGTTAAATTCGGCTTTTTCGAATGTATTGATACCCTCCACAATGTAATTAAAGATTATTTAAAAAAAAAAATTAAAAAAAAAAATACGCGAAAAAAATTTTTTGTAAAAAAAAACTCCGCGGTTTTTTTTTTTTTGTAAAAAAATTGGTTTGTGCTTGTAAAAATTCAATTCTGTGTCCAATTCTGTTCACATATGCCAACCAGAAGCCAATTTAAAGCATTTTGTATTTTTAGGTTATGTAGAATATACCAAAATTTTCGAGGTGTTCTTACATTTTCGTTCATAACTTTTGAACCGCTGAACCGATTTCGCTCAAATGCAATACCAAACTACTTAGGACAACAACAAGTTAATTTACTTTGTCTCAGTATGTTTAATACTTTGGCCGTGATCACCATTTCCACAGACGGACAGACGAACAGACAGACGGACATCGCTAGAATGTCTTAGAATCGATAACTGCTCAATCATATATGTACTTTATGGGGTCTCAGACCGATATTTCGACGGAATGATAAACTTATATATACCCTCTATCACTACGTGAAGGGTATAAAAACGTGCGCCACCCAAGGAAGGTCTTTTACAGGGCACCCACCGAAACTTTAATATGGGAATGAGGGGGAAAAATAAGAGTAATCTGCTGCCCAATCTCAAATTTAAAAAAGGCTTTCCACCTTATGAAAAAATTAGGGCTTTCGGAAAAATCCGTGTAAAAGTCGAACTAGCAGGAATTTTGCCAAACGAAAAAATACGGGTCAGCTTAATTTTGATAGAGATTGTTATATATCTCCATATAAACTACCCCAACGATTACACATTTTTGACAATAACGAACTTAACGAATATGTGATATGATATGACAAACCATCTCAATTAAAATGTTATATGGCAGGTTTATTTTCTATAATCATGACAATCCAATATCACAGCTATTGAGTCGGAGATGGCAATAATAAAATATTTTTCATCCATAAACCCTCTGAAGCTTTATTAACCTATTTACTAAATACTTTAGTATTCTATATATAGTAATCTATAGATTACAGCAAAACATTAAAAACTTAAGATAACGAATGCATCATAGAAATCCTAAACTATATATTACTCACTTTATTTACTCATGAGAAATTATGGGCGCCACAAACATTTTAAATCAAATTATTACTTATTTGTGCAAATCTAAGCTAAAATTTGGAATACACATTTACAAACACATACTAATATTGTAGATACCAAGTCCCCAAAGAATATTTTTGATATGAATAGAGCAAGAAGAAACCAAAATATCCTGAATGTTGAATTTTAGGCAACCAACATCAACATATCCTAAGAGTATTAAATAACAACAACAAAAATAGTATCCTAAACATCAAGGATGTATATAAAACTACAGCCTTTTAATACAAAACACAATGCATTAAGTTAAGCATACAATCATGTGCAAACACACACACATACATGCACAGAAATATATTTCCAAATAAAAAAACAAAGTATGAGTTTGCAGCAGCACGTATGTTAAGCGCCAAAAACTATGCTATAAAGAATTTTTTATGTGGTTTTCTTTAAATTATAAGCACTTTCATAAGCTATATATATCCATACTATAAAAATTAAAACATGCACATGCATGTCAGTTGGTTCATATATCCTTTTTTGGGTTACATTTAATGTGATAATAAATAACGCAAGGACTACAAAATTGCTTTAAAAAACTTTGGAAAATATAAAAAAAATTTACAGACTCTAATAAAAATTTAGGTTTTTCTCTAACCAAAAAACTAAAAACTTTTATTTTTGCATTTGACTAGTGTTGGAATTTATAAACTCTCTAGGACATAGTGTTTAAAAACGTTTTTTGTTTCAGTTTTTTAAACTTTATTTCACACAACAGAAACAACAACTATGTACAGGTGGGGTCAAAAAATTAGCAACAGTTTAGTTTTAGTAAATATAATTTAATATAAGTAACATTTCATGAATGCAAAACTTTACACCAGAACCATTTTAAAAAAGGACTGCACCATTTACAGATGTAATTCGTTAAAAATCAATTGTAATTCGAAGATTCTATTTGTAATTCAAAGATTCCATTTGTAATACGAAGACTCAATTTGTAATTCGAAGATTCTATTTGTAATTCGAATACTTCAATTGTAATTCGAAGATTCCATTTGTAATTCGTAAAAGATCAATTGTAATTCGCAAAAGATCAATTGTAATTCGAAAAAGATCAATTGCAATTCGTAAAAGATCATTTGAAATTCGAAGATTCCATTTGTAATTCGAAGATTCCAATTGTAATTCAAAAAACCAACGAGTAGATCAACAAAAAATCGTTTCTTACGCTTCTAAAAACATTTTTTGTTGATTTACTCGTTCGTTTTCGAATTACAATTGGAATCTTCGAATTACAAATGGAATCTTCGAAATACAATTGGAGTATTCGAATTACAAATTGAATCTTCGAATTACAAATGGAATCTTCGAATTACAAATGGAATCTTCGAATTACATGTAGAATCTTCGAATTACAATTGATCTTTTACGAATTACATCTGTAAATGGTGTACAATTGATCTTTTTCGAATTACAATTGATCTTTTACCAATTACAATTGATCTTTTATGAGTTACAATTGATCATTTACGAATTAAAATTGATCTTTTACGAATTACAATTGATCTTTTACGAACTACAATTGATCTTTTACGAATTACAATTAATCTTTTACGAATTACAATTGGAGAATTCGAATTACAAGTGGAATCTTCGAATTAAAATGGAATCTTCGAATTACAAATGAAATCTTCGAATTACAAGTAGAATCTTCGAATTACAATTGATCTTTTACAAATTACATATGTAAATGGTGTAGTCCGTTAAATATTTTTTATAAAAGTATCACAAAAAACGCTTTTTTAATTTGTGCCGTTTTCTTGCTTCTCCTTCATGACTGTTAGGTAGTGTGGCCCATCATCATATGGAAAAATACCAAGTATAACTCACAATTGAACGTACCTCAAAATATGATAGATGGCATTGTAACGAACAATTTGCGTCAAATTTTAGCACCCTACAACGATTGGAAGTGGATGCTAACTGATCATAAGTGTTTGCATCCTCCAAAGAAATCTTAAAAAAAATTTATTGCAATCTTAAAAATAACCATATGGAATGGTAGCGTAACAAGAGCACATAATTCACATGTTTCCATTTTGTTCTAAGATTGTCCTTAAACAAAAACAAAAAGCATATAAAAAAGCGGAACCCTGCATTTCACTAATACCGTTTTGTAACTCAAAAACTATGCGGACCATTAAGTTGCGATAAATTTCATTTGAAAGGTAATACAAATATCTTAAATTTGAGTGCAATATCAAAAAAAAAAAAAATGTTTTTTTACTAATCGAAACTGAAATGTCCTTATTGTTCTTTGTAGACAACCTTAGGACAAAATGGCCATATGTGCTCTTGTAACGATACCATTCCATGTAGTCATTTTTAGGATTGCAAAAAATTTTTTTTAGATTTCTTCGGAGGTTGCAAACACATGTGAATAGTTAGCATCATCGTAGGGTGCTGCAATTTGTCGCAAAATATTAGTTATAATACCATCTTTAATTTTTTAAGGTACGTTTACCTGTAGCGAAGCAAAAGTAATTTTGGGCCACCCTACTGATAGGTTAGGTTGTAAGTAGCTGCGTCAAGGCACATAGACTCTGAGGTCCGTTGTGATACTACAGGACTGTAATAAGTTCCACTACTAGTCCCTGGCTTTAAAACACTTTGAGCTCTTTATAAAACCCCTAATATAGAATATCAAATTTTGACATCCGTCAAATCAGACAGATCGTGCAGCTCCCTAGACTCAGGTGAAGAAATACTCTGACCAGAAAGTACCGGGCAATGACAGATCAAGTGTTAGATATTTTGCAACTCCTCCTTATCCATCCAAGTTCAGCAAAAAACGTATGACGGCACATTTAACCGCTCTACGTGCTGTCCTATAAGACAGTGTCTGGTAATTACACCAACCACTGTCGAAATCTCGCCTCTTAGAAGCGATATCAGCTCTCAGACGTCCGTCCATTTGGCCATCTTTGATTAGTCTTCGTCGCGGAACAAAGCCGTAGAATTTTCAAAGTTATTCGACGGCGCCTTCAACCTCTCTGCGGGCTTCGCTATATGACAGTGTCCGGCAATTGTAGCAACCACCGTCGAAATACCTTCTCTTGGAAGCGTTATCAGCTCACTTGTGCGCCCCTGATTAAAATAATGCCACATCATTCGTGTAGTCTCACACGTCCATCCATGTGTCTATCTCTGATTAGTCTTCGTCGCGGAACAAAGCCGCAGAATTTGCAAGTTTCTAGAGGCATACCAACACAGTCCAATTCTGATGGAACCTGTAAGGTAGTTCCCAGTATTGCAAGCTCTTCAGCTTTGCAATTCCCTGAAATATCTCTGTGCCCTGGGACCATATGAGTCGTATGTCTGATTGGCCATCTCATTAAAGGATGTGCGGCAGTTAAGGGCAGATCTTGTTTGCAGAAACATTGACTCCAGGGACTTGACCGCGACAAAACTGTCAGAATAGATGTTGACTAAGGTCGTAGACAACACATTGCAACTTAAGCAGTCAGCATCTTTCTTTATTGCCCGCATCTCTGCCTGATAAACACTGCAATGATCTGACAGTCTCTGAGCCAGGCTCAACCCTAGCTCTTCCGAAAAGACTCCAAAGCCCACTTGTTTGTGCAGCTTCGATCCATCTGAGTAAAAATGTATGGAGGCTTCACTATCCGGAATGCCACATATCCAATACTCCCTGCAGAGGCGCTTAAAAAGGCTCATGGAAGAAGCTCAGTTCACATTTAACGGTATTGTTATCTTCTTCAAGATCGCGCTATGGCCACAATTGCTGCTATTCCATTTCATTGTGCTATTCAGTCGAATAGCAATATGAACAACGGTATCAGATGAAGGAGAATTTCTAATGCAGCCGTAGGTGTAGTACGAAGAGTATTAGTGATTCATATAGTCCGACACATGCTGAAATCTTAGACGGAATTTAACCATCAAGTCCATGGGATTTATAGGGCCTGAAGCTTTTAATCGCATATTTATTATTTCCGAAGCAATTTCAGATGTTTGAAATGGAGTCATGAATTGCCCGGAAAATGCGTGTTTAGAAAATCCAGCGACTCCCACAGGAGGTAGACTATAGTCTCCCTATATTTCTTGATTGCTAGAGACCGCCTCAACCGGGCCACGCATCCTGGGTAAAATCTCAATGTAGCGATGATCTGTGAAAGAATGTTCTACCCAAAATTCTCTAGTCATAATTTTTCCGACAATGTATCTGATACAAGCGTTACATCAAGAACCTCTTGCTGCCTTTTTGTAACGAAAATTGTCTCGCAATCCCTGTTACAAATATACAGTTAGTGCTTAACAAACACTCGCAACAGTGACTCGCCTCTATCTTTTGTGTCTGTACTTCCCCAAATCGAATGATGTGCATTAATTAGCATTCTAGCACACTAGATCCCCTAGATTCAGACCTCTCACCTTTTCGGGCGGTATTACTCCGGATTAGGAAAATACGCAAAGGCGAACCCAATCGGTTTCATTAATTTCCAATCTAGCCGCTGCAACACCCATATCACAGAAAGTTGCTAAAAATAATATATTTAAGCTATTTTTCGCCTAGATGTAGGCTCTCGGTGAGCTCTCACCCTTGGGAATTTTCAATTTAAAGCCAGGGGTATTTTATCCTCAAAATCTACCACCTCGTACCCAGGGCTCTTGGATAAAAACCAAGTCAACCGCTCAAGTCGCCGGGTGCTGCAAGAGTGCAAACTGAAGTTGCCTAACAATGAGGAGGTTTATTTGTAGGAACTGCAACATCGTCCTTTTCAATAGCACGGTGTATTGGCCTTAGATTTTTAATTTGTAAGATTGTTAGATTTTTATCAAATAAAAACAACTGTTGGTGTTTTTTTTTTACCGACACTGTATATATGAAAATATGTTATAGAAGAATTTATACTATCAATACCTCAACAAAACTTTCCATATACATACATATATTAGAAGAAGGATATTCCAGAATACATATAACATTTTCGAAAAGCCTTTAAGTGCTATAGGCAACCAAGCTGAAAAGACAAAGTGTTAGAAAGTTAAAAAAACAGGATTTTCTCAATAACACATACTACTACACTAACAACCAACACTAATTGTTACCAAGGATAATGTGTGTGCTACAATTTAGATGGAAAGAAATGAAACATGTCTGCAATTTTACTTAAATACTATTAAAATTTTAAATGGAAGTACAGTGTGATTTTAGAAGAGCAAACTATGGCCCCTTTAAAGGACAGTTAATGTATCTAAGCAATTTACATTAAAAGATCAATTGGAATTCAATTGATCTCTTTCGAATTTCAATTTAAGTCTTCGAATTATTATTGATGTTTTAAGAATTTAAATTGATCTTAAATGAATTGCAACTGAACATTAAAGGTGTCCTAACGACTAAGGTAATTTTTCAAAATCACTTTTTAATACGTGGTAGGCTCCTAAATTGTAGTTTTGTATCTAAAAATGAGTGAGCCAAAATTTGGAGACAATCGGATAAAAATAATTCGTGCCGAAAATGGATTGAAGTTTTGGGACACTCTTATCTGATGAAAAAACACGTTTTTTCTAGTTTTTTGAAAAAATATTGGTATATGCTATTTTTTGTTAATTTTTTTGTTAAGTAATATGAAAATGGTAATAAATTACCTTTCCAAAAAGCTTAAAGAAATTCAAATCGGATGAAAAATAAGCATTTTACGCATACATGCCCCAGACCATTGCATGGTTTTTAAAACCAAAATTTGAAAATTTTCAAAATTTTTAGGCAAAAAAATAAAAAAAATTAAATTTTACTTTATAATTATATTAAATACATGTTATAGATAAAAACTAACAGATATGGTAGTCTAACTTTTTTTTTCATTTGGCGTGGGTAGTGATATAATTTCCGCGGATTCCAAAGAAAATGTGTTTTTCTAAAATAATTTAGCAAATATGGGAAACAATTTTCTGTATTGTATTATACGAAGTGAAATACATAAATTCTGTAAATTTTTTGAGAATTCGCGCATCTTTAACCCCTTTTCGTCGAGGTGAAATGACAAATTTGAGACGTTATACATTTCTATAATACAAAATATCTGCATATATCAGATTTCTCAAAAGTTACAGAATTTACGTTTTACACTTCGATCCGCACAATAGAGCACAAATTTTCAAAAATTTGCTCAATTATTGTAGAAAAACGCATTTTATTTGGAATCCGCGGAAATTTTATCACTACCTGCGCCAAATAAAAAAAAAGCTTGACTACCATATCTGCTATTTTTAATCTTAAACATGTTTTCAATTTGATCATAAAGTAAAATTAAATTTTTACTATTTTTTTGCCTAAAAATTTTGAAAATTTTGAAATTCTGGCTCTAAAAACCATACAATGGTCTGGGGCATATATGCGAAAAATGCTTATTTTTCATCGGATTTCAATTTTATTAGTCGTTTTGAAAAGGTAATTTAGTACCATTTTCATATTATTTCACAAAAAATTTAACAAAAAATAACAAATACCAATGTTTTTTCAAAAACTAGAAAAAACGAGTTTTTCGTTCTTATAAGAATGTCCCAAAACTTCAATCCATTTTCGGCACGAGTTATTTTTAGCCGATTGTCCCCAAATTTTGGCTCACTCATTTTTAGATACTAAAGAACAATATAGGACCCTACCAGGTATAAAAAGGTGATTTTCGTTTTTAAGGACACCTCTACTGAACATATATGAATTTTAGTTATTCTTTTACGATTTTCAAATGGAAATCTCATTCTGACGATTACTTAATAAACATACAAGGTCCAGTTTAAAGTTCCTTTAAATTTATTGAAAAATTTACAACTAAGAAGACATGAATCTAGGCACCATATAAAACTATTTGTTTTTACTTCTCTGCTTTCGATGGTCTTGCTTAAAAGTATAAATTTGTTACTAGGCTTTCCGTTCGAATGTTAGTTTATTCTAGGGATGCCAAACGGGAATTCCCGAAATTTCGGGATTTTTCAAGATTGACAAATCCTGAAATTTATTTTTTTCAATTCCGGGTTTTTTCGGGAATTTTTTGTAAAAATTTTGGACTTAAAATTGACTATTTATTCAGTATTTGCTATACGTTAGCAGTGCTGCCAACTTTTTTTTTGGGGGAAATCGTAAATTTTAAAAAAAAAAAATCGTCAAAATCGTCAAGTTGAAAAAAATTTGTCGTCAAAAAATTCATGACAAAAATACGCTAATAAATACTAAAATGTTAATACCCCAGACCACTCCATGGTCCAGAGTGTAATGAGTTTCCGTTGATGTTTGTAACTATCCAAAATATTGGTCCTCGACCTTTTTCAACTCCCAATTATCAATTAATTAACCTGCAATTTGAAACTTAAGAAAAGCTTATGGTCCAAGGACGAAGATTATTGAAATTGATTTTTTGTGCATATCCCCCATATTAAAATTCATCCCGATATTGGAGCGCTGTAAATTTAACGCTCCAATTAATTTATATTGGCCACTTCTAAAAACAAGTCTATTTTTCAACTAAAAAACTTTTTTTTTAATGTTTTTTCTGAATTTTTAACTTTTCGTGTCTTTTCCCGAAATTGTTAAGCTTTTTTTTCTTAAAAATAACTAGAATTTGCTTACAAAATTTTAATTTTTTGACGAAAGTTTACCATTATTTCCTCATTTAATAAAATCGTCATTTTTGTTCCTGGCGAAAATGAAAAATCGTCATTTTAGTAAAATTGAATTCAAAAATCGTCAAAATGACGATAAATCGTCAAAGTTGGCAGCGCTGTACGTTAGGGACAAAATTAATGAGACATGTTGTACTTAAACTCTCTTACTCTTTGGGAGTACAATATCATTATTAGGGGGTATTATTTAATATACAGTAGGGTGGAGACAATTTAGCTTTTTTTTTAATTTAAATGCATTGGGGTCGGAATAGTTGCCTTTTAGGGTCAATATTGGACCACTAGGACAATGTCTTTTGGTTAGTTTTTTGACTTGAAAATAGGATAGTTCCGCACAAAAATAAAAAAAAATAAAATTTTTAGCCCCAAATTTTTTTTTTTTTGTAAAATGACAAGAAAAGTTTGTTATTTTTATGTTTTCTACCTCTTATTTGACGAAAATTCCTAGTAATTTTACACTCAAAATAATAACTCCGTTAAATTACAGACAAACTCTGCTAATTTAACAGAGAACACCATACTTTTCCAGCTAGCAACATTTCTTGGTAATTTTACTATAAAACTCTGTAAAATGATTTTGACAAAAAAACTGTTAATCTACAGAGTTTCTAGTAAAATATTGGTTAAATAAAACGCCATTTAGCAAAGAACAACTCTGTAAATTTACATTTATTTGTAAAATGCATTTGATGCAACCAAAACTTTACAGAAAAAAACTCTGTAAATTTACAGAGCTTAGTAAAACACATGTCATTTTGTAAAATTTTTAAAAGATTTTTGAAAAGATTTTTTTGGTACTTTTTTAACATTTTCTCAAAAAAAAGTACAGATAAAATTTTGGTGTTTTTACAGAAAACCCTGTTTTCAACTTTTAAGATTAAGATTAAATAGAAATAAGTAAAAGTATAGGTAAAATTTTGTTTTTTGGCTATAAAAAATACAGAGTATTTCGCTTAAATCTGTATTTTAGCAGAAAACTCTGTTTATTATCTGTAAGATTACAAAGCTAAAGTTAATATAACAGATGAAACCTTGTTTTTTTCTTTAAATCTTTATTTTGTCAGAAAACTCTGTCAAAAATCTGTTGAATTAAGATTACAGACATTTTACAGAGTATTTAACAGAGTTATTATTTTGAGTGTACCACACTAAAAAAAAAGACATAACTAAATTTAAGGAAAAAATGTCTTTGAAAATTTATCATGAATTTTCCTAAAATTTAGTTAAATTTAACTTAAAAATGAGAAATTTTCTTAACTATGAGGAAAAAATTTTAGTTCATTGACTTATAATTAGTTCATAGTTTTCTTTAAATGGATTCTTTAAATATTAGGAAAAAAATTCTTACTGCCAAAGAAATTTCCACAAATCTAAGAATCGTATCTATATTTTTAAGACATATTTCTTAAAAAACAATTTAGTTCAAGTTAAGTTAAAATTTACTAAAAAAAACATCATCGTATTTCTCTTCTTTGTACTTCTTAGAATTTAGTTAATGACTTCTGAAAATTTAGTAAATAACTTCTTAGAATTTAGTTAAAAATTAAAAATGGCGATATCTCGAAAACTAAGCGAGATAGAGCGAAACGGATGAAATTTTCAAAAGAAAGACCACAAAGAAAAATATGAAATAGCCTAGCTCTGCATATCAGTCGGGGTCTCAAGACCCTAATTTTAGATCTAAAATTTGAAATTCCCGAGATTTTATATATACACATATCTCGGTAAATACTGCCAACACGAGAAAACGTCCAACGGCATTTTTGTAGCTCTTGACTCGTAGAACACTTCCGCAAATTACCAGAAAGCCCTCCGATTAATAGTTTTTGAGTTATACGGTTTTTAAGATTCTCAAGACCCTATCAGGCCCCTTGTTACCGTATCTCAAAAACTAAGCAAGTTAGAGCGAAACGGACACAAGTTTTGGTTCAAAATCTATGGGGACCCTTAAAGGACCCAACGGGGTCTCGAGTTAAATGGGGTCCAAACCCATGGGTCCAGGGTCTAGACCCAATCTATTTCTAAAATGTGAAGTATAATTTTTCCCATTTTCTAGTTAAAATTGGCTTAAAATTAAATAACTTTGTTTTCCTTATTTTTGGGAAAATTATGAATCTTTGGAGCCAAATCATTCCCTCTCTTTCTCAAAATTGAGTTAATTTTTTCAGATTTTAGTTCACTTTTTTTTGAGTGCAATAGCACGATGAATCAAAATTTTGTATAGGCGAAGGACATTCGAGGACTCCTCCAGTAGCGAAAATTGTAAAAAATATAGTAACACAATTTTATCATAATTTAATTAAATATTTTATATCTATGTTCGTCTACAAAAGAGAGCGACCAAAAAAAATTTCTTATCCCCTGTGACATTTAACTTTGCCGGATTTTAAAATCCAGAATCCTGCTATTTGTGAATGTCAATGCCGTTTGGCATCCCTATTTTATACAAACACACACAAACATATACACACAAATTAACAATTACACATCCATAGACTGTATTTCAGCATATCCTGGTAATTTATTTACATTGGAATTAGTTATCAACGTCGTAAACGATTATAAAGTGTTGTTATCTAGTCCTTTAGAATTACATATGAACTATTATAGTTTCTACTACATACATACATACATATACGTCTTGAAGTTTGTAAGCAAAAGTAATAGGAAAACTTAAAATTTGAATTTAATGGTTTGTTGGTAACAAACTACAGACTCCTTTTCAAAAGACACTTTCATTTGGAAAATTTATTTAATTTAAGTTAAACCATAAATTATGGAATATCTATTGAAAAAGGATCAATGTTAGTTTTATAAATAAACAAAAATTAAATGAAAATTTATTGAAAGTATTAAAAGAGAAAATACTATACAATAAAATGCAGTATTTTAGAAGTTAAATTTGATTAAACATCTGTCAGTATTTAGCAATTAAGTTAACAACTAATTTTAAAATGTCCTAAAAGTAGGCAATTAATTTTAAATTATGAAAAGCCTTAAAGTAGACTTAAATAAATTGGCCTTAATAGTATGTTAGTATTTTAAAATTTGAAATGAGATTGAGTATAGAAAAATCTAGGAATTTTTCGAACTTATTAAATATTCTATAAATTTTTTTTAATATATTCAAAGCAATAAATTAAATAAATTAATTGTCCCCTAACTTTAAATCGAAATTTCGGAATTCTCGGAATTTTAAATACTTACACTCAAAATATTATGATATTAACTGTTTGTAGTTTATTTAAAAAGTTTTACGTTTTGTCGTTTTTAAAAGAAAAACCAGTTGTTTAATGTTCAGTTTTTTCAAATGACTATTTCTGTTCTTTGTTTCAAAAATGCCTGCGAATTTTGTACTCTTGCCCAAAACATTAAATCATGATAATGTTTTGCGGAAGATTTGGGTGTACTTGCCAAAGCAAAGTTTTTTTAGAAAAAGTAATGTTATATTACTTTGCAATTCCATGCAAAACTATTTGAAATATCAGTCGAGGACCCCATTAAAAAACCAAAAGAGCTGTACATTTCGTAAGTGAGTGCAAAAATAAGTCCAAAAAAGTGTTTTTACATTTTGGAGAGTATAAAAGATTCTGCACCAAAGAATATACCACTCTCACTTGTTTTATGTACATTTGATAAACAAATGGAAAATTTTTATGCGAAAAGCTTAGAAAAAGTAGTTTTGGTAAAAAAAAATATTTTTTTTACGAAAAACAAAATTATGTTAAAAAAAATTTAATAAACCCAAAATTTTTGGTGAAAAAAATTCAATGAACCCAAAATTTTTGGTGAAAAAAATCTTGATGAAAAAAGTTTTTGATGAATTTTTTTCAGAGACCATAACCGTTATGAGATTTATTGAAAAAACTCAAATTTAACTGTTCAAAAATATTATTTTGAAATAGAAATTTAAAATAACAGTTTCAAAAAATTTATATAAATATCTGTTCAAAATAACAGAAATAAAAAACTTTTATTTTTTTTAACTGTTATCAAATACTCTTTGAGCATTATAAAATTTGATATATTTAAGTAAAACTAAAATAAACTCATACAAAAGTATCCAATTGATAGCTAATTCTTCAATTGAATAGTTCATGCGAATAAGGACGAATAGACCACTTTTTCGCAAACACGTTTTTTTGCATAAATGCATTTTATTAGCAGAGCCCTACAATCCTATGCAGAAATTTTGGGGAAATTTTGACTTTTAAGGCTAAAAAAATTACTTTAAAAGTGCAATAGTTCGTATATTTTTATATTTTCGTTTAAATTGGGAGTGAACTAACGCACAATTTTGATTAAATACAACACAAAAACATACAAAAATTTACTTTCGGTAACAATATGTTAAAAGAACATTACGAGGAACAAACCACACTTATTATATTGGCAAACAATTTTACCGTTCTTAAGTTATAAGACTTTAAAGTGTGGAAAGCAAAAAGGGCGAATATCCATCCTTAACAAAATATTATATAAAAATTATTTAGCTGCGAGTTTAAAATTGATATTAGGTAAAATTTGAAATTGTACACAAAAAAAAAAACAATCTTAGCACATACAAACAAATTAACCAGATTTGCGAAAAAAAACAAAAATTTTTTCATGTCCTTTTATGATACATCGTAATATGCAGTCAAGGGTTAATATTATAATTCCTAAAAATGTATTTAGTGTCATAAAGAATTACTACTGCATCAAAAGACAGGAATATTAAAAAAACATTTTAAAAAAAATTTTTTTTGCATGTTCTTGCAATCCTTAAATAGTGTATCCTCGAAGTCCTTAAAGTGTTACAAACAAATACCAACCATAGTTCGTCAAGTTTTGCAAGTCTCGTGAAAATGTAGTCAAAATCTGCTGCAAAATAACACATTTTTATTCAAATTCCAATACATTTTTTTGGATATTCGCCCTTTTTCCATTTACGCAAAAAATTTAAGTCCAATTTTTGGCAAGTTCTCTTTCGAATACCTTACTAAAATTTTGTATATAGGTAGATGTGATTTAAACCTTTAAGCTAATACCAAAAAGTTGACAAAAATATTATTTTTTAACCGTTTCCTGCGTTTTTATTGTCCCCTGTAAAATTCTACAAATGGTCTATTCGTCTTTATTCGCATGAACTATTCAATTGTTGATTTGAACATTAAAACTTTGATTGATTATATTAAAAATAACTGTTATAACAGTTATTTAAAATAAATGAATGTTATTTTAAACTTTTTGAACAAAAAGTTTTTAATTACTGTTATTTTATACTTTTATTGATAAAAATCAAAAAATAAAAGTTATTGCAAATTTTAACACGGGACATCTCTAGAAGTCTTTTCATATATATAATGCATATTTTGGACAACATTCGTTTAATGATTTTTTTAACGCAAAATAACACATATAACTGTTTTATTTGGTCTCTGATTTTTTTGATGAAAAGAAAACAATTTTTAATGTAAGAAAAAAATTGTGAAAAAAAAAATTTTGGTGAGAAAAAAATTGAAAATAAAAAATTTGATGAAAAAAAATATGATAAAAAAAATTATGAAGAAAAAAAGTGAAAAAAAAAATTTGATAAAAAAAAAATTGATAAAAAAAAATCTGATAAAAAAAATCGATGAAAAAAAAAATTGATAAAACAAAGTTTGATGAAAAAAAAATTTTATGAAAAAAAAAAATTATGAAAAAAAAGTTTGATGTAAAAAAAAAAATTTTGATGAAAAAAAAATATTTTTTGTTGAAAAATAATTATGTTACTTTTTATTCATTAGCTGGTGAAAAACGGTTTTATTCACCACGAGGTGAATTATTATCCAAGTTACAAACCCAAGTTATTAAAATTTTTGGTTTTAAGAAAATGAAAATAGTAATTCTGAGGTGGCGTCCTGCAACTTTTTTTAAAATTAGACACCAGCATAAAAACTGTATCATGTTAAAAAACAATAAAATTTTGGTGTTTTTACAGAAAACTCTGTTTTTAACTATGAAATTAAGATTACATAGAAATAAGTAAAAATACAGATAAAACTTAGTTTTTTGGTTATAAAAAATACAGAGTATTTCGCTCAATTCTGTATTTTAGCAGAAAACTCTGTTAATTATCTGTAAAATTTATGGTTTTTGAATTGAGAAAAGTGTGAAAGAAAAATTTTTAATTTTTCTAAAAATTTAAGACATCCTGGTTTGTTTCTTACTAGTTTCATATTATCCAGTTATAATAATCTTCAGAAAAACTTTTAATGTCAAATTTATTTAGTTAATAGTAGGGTTGCCAGAATTTTATTTCGAAAATGAGGGACAAACTCCCGAAAATTACAAAAATGGCGGGATTTTAAAAATTTTCGCGGGACAAAAATATTTTTATGAACAAAACTGAAAAATTTAGCAGCTGTTGTCGAGTTTTAAATAAAGACTACCAATCTCTAGTGCATTTTGAAATAGAAAAAGTGTTTTTGTTTTTCAAAAACATTTTTTTTCGCGCTACTTTAGAGACTAATTAAGCTTAAGTAAATTTTAGTACACACATTTCCATTTTGAAGATACAACGCTGGACCATAATTACTCCATTGAAATTTTATAAGTATTTTTCCCGGAATGTACTCTATATTGTGCACCTTTTGGCGTACATTTTTTGAAAAATATTTTTTTTTCAAACAAACACTAAGATTGTAAACTTTTTTGTTATACCCAAGTCACACCTGAGGTGAAATCTCGTTCGAACAAGATTGCGATCATATCGCTCATTTACTTTTATAATGTCATAACTCAAAATGTTTGATTTTACAGAAAACCTGTTTAAAGTTTACAATTAAAACTTGGTTTACGTTGCAAAAGGCCCGTGAGTAGAAAATGTTATAATGGCGTGTTCTCTTCTCAAACGGTGAGTTTTAAAGATATTAATACGAATTTTTGACACAATATAAAGCAGGATATAACAAATAATTCTGTATTGTTTACCCAGAAACGACATATTTTGAGTTATGACACTATACAAGTAAATTAGCGATATGGTTGTGTATAAAATGATGCAGATCATATGATCGAAATCTCGTTCAAACGAGATTTCACCTCAGGTGTGAATAGGCCACTTCATTTGGTCGGCAAGGTAAAACCAATTTTACAAAAGCTTACAAATAAGCCTTTTAAAAACTTAGGCTTTTAAAGTAACAAATAGTTGTTGTTAAAAAAAATTGCAAAAAAAAGCGGGAATATGGAATCCCACGCGGGACGCGGGAATCGGTTATGAAAATCGGGACAATCCCGCCAAATGCGGGACGTCTGGCAACCCTAGTTAATAGTCAATAGAACTCTATATGTGAAAATTATTAACAGATCGCAGCCGACAAGGATTGAACCCATCATCATCTGTAATACTTTGCTATTAACTGCTTGTAACGTACAATCACTCTAGACCGATACGCCAAGTAGGCTGTTAAGCAAGTATCAACTAAATCTGATTTTTTCAATTCGAGTGTGGTTGTTGCTGTTGTTTTTTCTAACAGAAGGGTTGTTATTGTAATTTAAATTAGGGTTACAAAGCTAAAATCTGTTGAATAAAGATTACAGTCATTTTACAGAGTATTTTACTGAGTTATTATTTTGAGTGTATGTTTGAATTAAATGGAGTTGGTTTGGTCGGACATTTCATTTGAAGTTTAGATCTGTATTATATTGTCTATTTAGTATATAAATTCTCATTATATATACTTATATACGAATATAAGACTTTGTATTGTGCCACTAACAATTGTCAGTTTGCTAAATAGTCTTGACAATGAAATTTGACGAATTCTGAAACACGTGTCGAGTAAGTCTTGCAAAAAATAAAAAGTTTCTAGAAAATTGTTAATTTGACAATATCATCGTAATAATTAGTAAAATAAATATAACCTTGAGCTAGAATAATCTTTCTCAAAATATAATTTTAAAGGTCGAATAATAAATACATAATTTCCATTAATTTAAAAATTAAAACAGAATTTTCTTATTTATTTATTTCTTATTCTATTTTTGCTAAATAATCTTGACAATGGAATCTGACAAATTCCGAAACACTTGTCGATTAAGTCTTGCAAAAATGGCCAACATAAGTAAATTTAAAACAAAACAAAAATAATTTTCTTGAACATTATGCTATGGGAATATCATGGTTTTAATTAGTAAAGAAAATAATGACCTCGAGCCAGAATAAACATCCTCAAAATATAATATTTTAAAGGTCGAATAAAACAATTTTTATTTTTTAATAAAAATTAATCAGAATTTGAACATAATGGTTGGCACGCCATAGTGATGAATAGGGTTGAGATTTTCATCCAGTAAAAAATCGAAAAATATGCGCTAAAAAATTCAAAATATGCATTAAAAAACCATAAAATATGCGCTAAAAAATTCAAAATATGCATTAAAAAACCATAAAATATGCACTAAAAAATAAAATGTGTGTAATAAAAATCGTGTTTTCTTAGGAAAAAATTCTTAAAAAGCAAAAAATAACGCCGGGTTAAAATAGTAACATTTAAAACTTTATGTGAGCAAGATTTCTTTAGAAATTAAGAAAATCTATAAAAAAATTAAAAAACAAAAAAAATTGTTTTCTTATACTCTAAATAAATTTTTAAAATTTAAAATAGTTTTTGAAAAAAAAATAAATTTCAATTTTTGTTCAATTTATGCCAAAATATGCAAAAACATGCACTTAAAAGTTGGAAATATGCACAAAATATGCATTTAAAGCCAAAAAATGCAAAAATATGCATTTTCACCAAAATATGCAAAAACAAATCAATGTCATTTTAACGCAAATTTCTTGATTCGGAAAGATAATTGGTCGATATCGTTTTTAAACTATCGAAAAAAAACATGCATTTGCATGGAAATCTCATCCCAAATGATGAATAACCCTAATATGGTATTATTTCATTCACAACAACAAATAACATATTGTTGTAGTCCAATGGACTATCATATGTAAAATGTTTTAAATATTTTTGTTGGTTATTGACAATTGTTGCCTTACTAGTATAGTACAATTTCTTCGTCTTTTTAATTCCCATTGTGGATAGAGTCGAATATGTATTAATATTTTAGTTTGTGTACAAACGATTTGTCATTAGACTCGTTTTCTACACTCAAAATAATTACTCTGTTAAATACTCTGTACAATGACTGTAATCTCAATTCGACAGATATTTGACAAAGTTATGTATCTGTCGAAATACAGATTTTAAGAAAATACTTTGTATTTTCTTGTGACCGATAAACAAAATTTTATCTGTAATTTTGCTTTTTACTTTGTAATCTCTATTTTACAGATAATAAACAGTTTTTTTTTGTTAAAATACGGATTTTAGAAAAATACTTTGTTTTTTCTCGTAATCAAAATACTAAATTTCATTTGTAATTTTACTTATTAAAATCGCTTCAAAAAACTTCCAAATATGACCGATAAACCTCCCTTTAAAAAGTGTCTTAAATTACAATAAAACTGGTACATTTTACGAGGATGACGTGTAAAAATCTCGTAATATTCACAAAAATAAAAAAGTAAATTTACAATTTGGACGCATTAAAGCGGGCAAATTTAACAAAATTTAAATTTTAATTAATTTAATTTTTTTAATTTTAATTAATGTTTTTTATGTAGAAAAGTTTTACTCATAAAATGGATTTAAATAAAACTTTGTAAATTTACAGAGTTTTTTTGTAAAATTTTGAACTCATAAAATGCATTTAACTAAAACTTTGTAAATTTACAGAGTTTTTTTGGTAAAATTATTTTCGGATTTGTCAATATTTTACAGATAATTCTATAAATTTATAGTTTTTTTATCAAAATTCTTTTACAGAGTTTTCTTCGTAAAATAACAAAAAATCTTGCTGGTTGGAAATCTAAGGTATTTTCTGCTGGCTTAGCAGAGTATCTCTGTAATTTAACAGAGTGATTATTTTGAGTGTACTTTGTAGTAAATCGTTTCTATTTTTGCTAAATAATCTTGACAATGTAATCTGACAAATTCCGAAACACGTGTCGATTAAGTCTTGCAAAAATGACCAACATAAATAAATTTAAAACAAAAAAAATAATTTTCTTGAAAATTATGCTATGAGAATATCATGGTTTTAATTAGTAAAGAAAATAATGACCTCGTGCCAGAATAAACATCCTCAAAAAAAAAAAAAATAAAAAAAAAATCCTCTAAAACTTTGAAGCCTTTTTAAAAGGACACAGGATCACAGATTAAAAAACTGTAAACGCATTTTTACTACATTTAGTCTTAGGTTTCAAACGTATGTTGTTCGGTTCGTGTTTAACGACTTTTTTGCTTTTTGTTGAGCGGTGTACTAGGAGACACAGATGTGGTCACATTTGTCGACGCATTTAAAAACTTTTCCAATACATTTTGCTTTACCATTGTTAAGGTTAAGAAAACAGGTATTGTCGCCTTTTATCACTTAACCAATTTAACTTACATTGTTTAATTACTTCCATTGCCTCTATTTAACCTAATTTAATTTTTCATGCTACCGAAAGTTTTTTTTTTCCATTTAATGAAATTTACATTTTCTTTTCATATTTCAGTATTAATTTATATCTTGTGCTCTTCATAGAGATAATTAAAATGAGGATATTTTTTTTAAATAGCTACTTATAGAAAAAATAAGCCTTAAACATTTCAATGTAATAACCTTTTCGCGCAAAAATGATACTACACTCAAAAAAACCTTGTAAAAGTTCAAAAAAAAACTTGTAACTTTTTTTTTTTGCTACCTCCTATTTGACAAAAATTCCATTTACAAGCTTTTTACCAATAATTTTGTAAATTTACAAGGTTTTTACCAATAAAATTGTAAATTTACAAATATTTTGACATGATAAAATTTACTAGGAAGTTTCGTAACTTTACTAAATTTTTTGCAACTTCCTATTTAACATGCTTTTTACCAATAACATTGTAAATTTACAGTTTTTTTTTGGCGCAAAACAAATAACAAGGGATTCTCGTGAATTTACTAGATTTTTTTTGTAAAATTATCTGGAAATTTGTAAAATTACAAAAAAAAAATTAAAATTACAAAAATTAAATTTCGATCCAAATTAGTTTGTTAAAAAACAAGGAAAACTGTCAAAAATTGGTAAAATGGGATTACGAGACTTTTCCTAGTAATTTTACAAAGTTTTTTTTGTGTGTACGTAAAAGCAAATTGTCGGTTTTAACTTACGTTGTTTTTGTTCTCGTTTTCTTGTTCAATTCTACGTCACTTTTGATTAAATGGATAATAAACCTTTCGTTACTTTATCCTGTCGCACTTACGGCAACATTGTCATTAAACAATTCTCCAGCTCCTGAATTAACTGCGATATACACACACATACACATTTATCAAGCTTTAAATAACTTTTAGTTTACTGCCAAACACCACCAACAACAAAACAACAACGTGACATTTTAAAAAACTTTTACAACTTTATTATCATCTCAATCATTATTTCAATGGACAACCCAGGCATTGTCCGTTGGTAACCGATAATCGTGTAATTAAAAATGTAGAGTACTTAAGAGCAGTACGTATTACATTAAACAATATACATTTTGTAGTTGAACCTTTAGGGTGGCAATATTTTTTATGGAGAAAACTTGCCAGAGATATAGAAAAATTTTAAGAAAATTAGTGAATTTATATAATGTTACTGGATTTGATTTATACACTACACCAGTGTTTTCCGACAAAAGGGTAGTAAGTCCAAACATGGACCAAATTGATCTATCTTTCGTTAGATCATTAATTTGTATAGAAAGCACACACAATCCAAATTTGAATGAAATTGGCTTATTTTTGTTACCTTTTAACTGAATATCGGGAGAAATTTTTTCATGAGGTCCAGAAATGGTCATAATATTTAGAATTGATTAGCTCACAAAAGTACACTTTGGACACTTACGAACAAAATTTTAATCAAATATTTCCTATTTTCATGAATTTTGAAAGAATTTTGTGAATATTTGGAGGGTGTTTTGTATGGGGACTACAAGAACTATCCCGATACTTCCCATTTTCATAAATTTTTAAAAGATTTTTGTGAATATCGGGAAGGTGTTTTGTAGTCCTATTCCTTTAACATTTGTAGTTTAATGATTATTTTTCTTTCCGAAATATGGGGTCTTGAAAATTTGAAAAAATCGTATATATTTTACAAAAATGTTCTGACATAAATGATGTTACCTCAAAAATTAGTCAAGATACAGGTCTTATTCAGGTTTCACATATTAGGGAGAGAGCTTTTAAATGGCATGCAACATGATTTTTTTTTTTTAAGGTCAAAGTATTCGAAAGAATACCTTTTGCAATATGATTGTTAGAGTTATTTTAGCCAAATTGAAAGGGGCAGTTTGTATGGGGATTTTCTTCCCATATAATTGGAATTGCTAACATGGACAGACAGATAGACGGACATCACTAAATCGACTCAAAAAGGAATTCTAAGTCGATAGTTATTCTTCAGCACAAACTTATTATACCCTATACCTACGATCAGTACTGTAGTACCGGTATTCCTAGTTCTCGGTATTGCCACGAAATGGCGGCATTCCCGGTTTTGGTTCTGAAGGTATTACCGGTATTCCCGGGACTTCCGGTATATGAGGCATTACACACCAAATGTCCCGCTACAGAAAAACATATGTCCCGTGAATTTCTGAATAAGTTGTATGAATAGCCCTTTATGTAACTAAGAAAATTGCGTTTTTGGTTTTTCAATTTTTCACAAACTGGGCTTAGGAGGCGTGGTCAAATATTAAAAAAATTGTCAAATTTGTGTCGAGTTACCTTGTTTAAATATTTATCAAATTAAAATTAAGTGCACTACAATCTCAAAAATTTACATTCTTGTATAGTTTTGTATGAACCATCGCTTATTTTGAAAATTTTCACAACCCGTTCTGAAATTTACCATTTTCTAAAAAATTCAATTCATCAAAAATCCGGGCAATTTTTTTTTTTAATTTCTTTTAAAAGTTTAGATGTTTGTCCATCCACACAAAAAAAAATCAGACATGTGTTATTAGTTTTTTTTTTCGAGAAAATCGCATTGGAATATTAAATATCATAACAATTTTGTAATTTGCTTGTATTTTCTTGTTTCAACGTTGCGAATCAGTATTAAATATTTGCATAAATGTTACTCATACGCTCTGTTATTGTTATGAAATTCAAAGTTTAAATGCCATTTGCTTGAAAAAAAAAACGAAAAACACATTTCTGAATTTTTTTTTGAGAGTAGACAAACATCTTAACTTTAATAAAAAATTTGTTTAAAAAAACAAAAGTGGCCGTATTTTTTAAAAATCGACTTTTTTTAAAAAACGGGAAATTTCAGAACGCTTTCTGAAAATTTTCCACAAATAAAACAAATTTAGTCGATAGCCCATAAAAAACTATACTAGAAGAATGTAAATTTTTGAGATTGTGGTGCATTCCGTTTTAATTTGATAAATGTTTAAACAAGGCAACTCGACACAAATTTTACCATTTTTTTCAATATTTGACCACGCCTCCTAACCCCAGTTTTTGAAGAACTGAAAAACCAAAAACCCACTTTTCTTAGTTCCATATAGGGCTATCCATAAAACCTATTCCGAAATTTATGGTACACATGTTTTTTTTCGCTGGACATTTGGTGTGGAATGCCTCATATATATTTTGTAAAATTTTGTACAATTCAAATTTTTCTTCGCTTTTACCAAAAAAAAATATAAAACATGTGAAAAACACCAATTCCAATTTTTTATGAACTTATGGAAAAAAAAACAAGTAAGAAAATTATAGTCGGTCAAGACCGGCCATATAATACCCTACACCGGTGTTTCCTGGAAAATGGGTCCCAAGTTCAAACATGGACCGATGGGATGTATCTTTTGTTAAATCTTTAATAAGTGTAGAAAACACCCACAAACCAAATTTAGCGAATTAGGCTTCTATTTGTTGCAAATTCACCGCTTTAACTGAATACACTGCGGAACACTAAAAAATAAACAAGAGTTACGACCATCATTTCTATATATTTCGGGCATGCTGATTCGAATGGCGTACTCCGTTTTTCGATGTATGGTACAGTTTTCTTGCAAAATGTCATTAAAGATTTGCTGATTTCAAGTCAGTTTTTTAACAAAAAAATTAGCAAAGTTAATGATTTATAAATTTTATGGCATGGAAAACAAAGATATGACTTGTAGCAATATTTCTTATGAAACTTTGGTTTTAAGCTTTTCATCTTAAGCCCTTAAATTCGCCAATTTCTTAATTTTTTAAGGTTTTTGCGAAATTTACAGCCAAATTGGTCTTTGTTAAAAAACTTGCTTTTAGTGAATCAAAAAGGCATCCCTAACAATACGAATAGTGGACAAAAAACAGCTATGTTATATGGACCATTATGATGAAAATCGCGAAAAACCTTTTTTTTTTGTATATGGCAGCATCACTTTACGAGATGATTTAAGGCTTCATCTTTTAGTATATAATGTGGGAACCTTAAACAACAAACTGACCAAAAATTTGGCCAAAAAAGTTTTCATTTGCAAAAGTTATCTTAACAAAAACTATTATTTCAGTGTTTGAAACACAATAATAATAGTTTTTGTTAAGATAACTTTTGCAAATGAAAACTTTTTTGGACAAATTTTGGGTCAGTTCATTGTTTAAGGTTCCCACATTATATACTAAAAGATGAAGCCTTAAATCATCTCGTAAAGTGATGCTGCCATATACAAAAAAATGTTTTTTCGCGATTTTCATCATGATGGTCCATATAACATAGATGTTTTTTGTCCACTATTCGTAGTGTCATGGATGCCTTTATGATCCACAAAATGCAAGTTTTTTATTCGAGACCAATTTAGGGGTTAATTTCGCGAAAACTTAAATAAATGAAGAAATCCGCGAATTTAAGGGCTTAAGATGAAAAACTTCAAACCAAATTTACATTAGAAATAATGCTACAAGTTATATCTTTGTTTTCCACGCCATAAAATTTAAAAATCATTAGCTTTGGAAATTTTTTTGTTAAAAAAGCAGCTGAAAATCAACCAATCCTTAATGGCATTTTGCAAGAAAACTGTACCATACATCGAAAAACGGAGTACGCCATTCGATTCAGCATGTCCGAAATATATAGAAATGATGGTCGCACCTCTTGTTTTCTAAAATAGTGGTTAGTTTTGTCACGCAGTGATATCGGCCAAAATTTTTATATGGGTCTAGGTCCAAAAATGATCCGATATTAATCAGATTTGATAAGGTTATTAATGTACGCGTTAAGTACATACAAACAAAATTTTAATGAAATATTTTTGATTTTCACGAAATTTGAGAGATTTTTGTGAATATCGGGAAGGTGGTTTGTATGGGTGCTACAAGAAGAACTGGTTCGATTACTTTAAAATTCGGCGTGGTGATTTGTGAATACAAAACACGATTACCTGCCGTATTTCGATAGAATACCTTTTTTAAAACCGTTGTTAGAGTCATTTGACGCAAGTTAAAAGGGGACGTTTGTATGGGGGCTAGGTCAAAACATGGACCGATTTTTCCAATTTCAATAGGCTTCGTCCTTGGGCCAAAAGAAGCTTAAGTTTCAAATTTCAGTCAAAATTGCGACCTGTATCGTGTTTACACCGTTACATGGACAGACGGACAGACAGACGGACGGACGGACGGACATTGCTAAATCGACTCAAAAAGTGATTCTGATTCTACGACCAATATTTCGGATAGTTACAAACATCAGCACAAACTCATTATACCCTGTACCACAGAGTGGTGTAGGGTATAAAAATAGTTAAATGATTTTTAAATAATTTTACAAACACAACTATATATTTCTGAAATTCTGATTAATTGGTGTAATTACTAAATTTAAATATTTGATGGTATAGCATTTTTTGTTTTTTGAGAAAAGGTACCAGATCAGAACCGGGAAACCCGGTATTCCCGAATATATTCAGAACATGGAACCAGGTACCAGAACCGGGAATACCGGTATTCCCGGGAATACCGAGAACCGGTAAAAAACTTAGAATATAGTTTGGTCATTACAAAAATATGATTGTGAAAAAATTTTGGACTTCTGGTTTTTTTCCCGAGATATGGGGTTTTGAAAATTTGGAAAAATCTTATTTATTTGGAAAAATCTTATTTATTTGGAAAAATCTTATAGTAATTACTAGGGATGAGATTTTCATGCAAATGCATGTTTTTTGTCGAAAGTCTAAAAACGACATCGACCAATTATCTTTCCGAACCAAGACATTTGCGTTAAAATGGCATCGATTTGTTTTTGCATATTATTGCATATTTTGGTGAAAATGCATATTTTTGCATATTTTGGTTTTAAATGCATATTTTGTGCATATTTCCAACTTTTAAGTGCATATTATTGCATATTTTGGCATAAATTAGCAAAAACCCAAATTGAAATTTATTTGTTTTAAAAATTATTTTAAATTTTAAAAATTTATTTGGGAAATAAGAAAAATTATTTTTTTCCTTTAAATTTTTATTTTATAGATTGTGTTAGTTTATAAAAAATCTTGCTTATATAAAGTTTTAAATGTTACTATTTAAACCCAGCGTTACTTTTTGCTTTTTAAGAAGTTTTTCCAATGAAAAAAAGATTTTTATTGCACACATTTTATTTTTAAGTGCATATTTTTAGGGTTTTTAGTGCATATTTTGAATTTTTTAGTGCATATTTTAAGCGCATATTTTCGATTTTTTAGTGCATGAAAATCTCATCCCTAGTAATTACACTCAAGATACAGGACTCAATCAGGTTTTAAATAATAGGTAATGAGACAGCGACAGCCTTTGAATGGCATGCACCAAGATTTTTTTAAATAAATCAAAGGTTAAAATTTTAACTCCAATTTTTGGAGTCAATACAGCTTTAAATTTAAAACGAAAATAATATTTTAAAATATTATTTTTTTAAATAAAAAAAATGTGTAATATACAAAACGTCTATGCATTGAGTGCGTAAATATTTATCACTATTGCGAAAAAGTGAAATAACACTTTTTAGTTTTTTTTCGTGACGTATTCAATTTTGAGGGCAAAGGTTGCATATTTGCAAAAAATCCAAAAAGTTCTAACCCTAATATACTTATTTTGAAATTAAGTTGTTTGAACACATTGTCATTTTCATTGCAGAAAACATTTGGTCAATCTATTTCAAACCAACAAAAACAAAAAGTGAAATGAACATCTTTGAAAACTTTTTTTCTTTTCATTCTATGTTTGTAACAGGTAATTTGGTACATAATGTTTTATCATGTAATGATGGTAATACATCACCAAGTAACTTACTTAACTTATAGCCAAAAGTGTGTATATATGAGGAAAATATGTAGACAAATTAAAGTGGACCTTATTTTGTTTTTTTTTTTTCGATTTTAATAAACCGGAGCCCAGTTTTGTGAGAGGTTATGGTAAAAACAAATGTTGAAAAAATATAAGCTCACACAAAAAAGAGATATGCTTGTAGCAACCATAATTTAAGAGTGTCATAACTTGTTTGTAGCAACCATAACATTTTTGCAGCACCATGTTATGATCCTAATAATATGATTGCAACAAAAAAAATATTATTGCTATTATTATGAAATGTATGGCTTGCGATACTTCGTAATTACACTGTTCTACAAAAAACCCAAAATTGAATATACTTTTGAAATGAGGTAGTTAAGGTTGTAGGTCTCGTCGAAAAGATCTCAAAAATGTCCATCAAACTTGCCAGACACCCTCAAATTTTAAAGTTATGGTAAAAAAAACTTCGTTTTGGGACTATTCTCACTAAACTATGTGTAACTTAACAAGTTTTCAACCGATTTTCAATTTTTTAACTGTTTTCGATAGAAGAAGGATAGGACTTTTTATGTGTGTGAATTGGTCTAAATATATAAGAAAGATATGTATTGATTTTTTCAACAATATCTAATTTTTTTGTTATTTTTTTTTAATTTTTTGAGTTTATCGATTTTTTTCTGCTATATAGTAGTTCGTTCAATAATATTTATATTTATAAACGTATTCTTAAAGAAAATTTAAATGTGAATACGATGAGCTTTATGCCGATAAAATCGGATAACAATTGACAGAGTTGCGATAACTTTTCTAAAAAAGAAAATTAAGATTTTGCATGAAATTGGCGTTCGGACAGGACAACCCAGGCAAACAAAATAAAAAAAATAAACGGACATACTAAGAGGTTACGTATCATTATTTTAAAGGTTTTTGCCCCCCTGAATTCGAATTTGACCTTCAAATTGCGCTATCTTATTAAGTTTTTTATATATCAATTTATGTTAAATATCTCAAAAACCTGGCGCGATAGAGAAATTTCAAGGCCAGATTCGGATTCAGCGACCCAAAAACCTTAAAAAATATCGTACATGACCTCTTATGATAATTTTTTTTTTGCCTGGGTTGTCTGAACGGCGATTTCCTGCAAAATCTTAATTTCCTTTTTTAGAAAAATTATCACAACTCTTTCAATTGTTATCTAATTTTTTCAGGAAAAAAACTCATCGTATTCAGAATTAAAATTTCTTTAAAAATACGTTTATAAATATAAAGGTTGTCAAACGAACTATAGCAGAAAAAATCGCTAAACTCGAAAAATTTTCAAAAAATAACCAAAAAATTAGATATTATAGAAAAAACAATAGATTTCTTTCCTATATGTGTAGACCAATTCACACACATGGAAAGCCCTACCCTATTTCTATCCAAAACAGTTAAAAAATTTAAAATCGGTTGAAAATTTTCTGAATTACACAAGGTTTAGTGAGCAAACTCCAGAAAAAACGTTTTTTGACAATAACTCTAAAATTTGAGGGTGTCTGGCAAGTTTAATGGGCATTTTTGTGATCTAATAGACAAAACCAACAACTTATACCATGTCCCATCGGAAGTATTTTTTCACTAGCACAGTGTTATTAATTTTGATGCTCTGAATACGAATATTAAAAAAATTAAAATCAGTCGAACGGCTTTCGAGATATCAATATTTTAAATTAACAAAAATCGCGTTTTTTTCAACGTTCAAGAATCTTTTTTAAAAAAAATTTAAAAATGTATTTTCCTTGACACTTTATAGAGCTTTAGACAAACTTTTATTTAAACTAACAAGGGAAGTATCCCTAGTGTCACCCGCGGATCTTTATGGAATTGGTTTTATTTTGTAGATCAGAAAAAATAAAGGGACACGTATTTTTTTTAGCGGCCCAAATTTATATTAAGGGGGTAAAAAGGAGGGGGAAAACAAGGCCATTTTTCAGTTTTTTTCGTTTATCTCCTATATTATGCAAAGAAACCTAGTCATGTTACATAACAAATGAAAGGTCTTTGGAAAACCTATCTAGGTGTGCTAAGAACGTGCCCAAACACGCACAACTTTTCGTCATATTGAGTAAAATACCAACATTTTAGGACATTTTTGTTAATAAGTCGAAAAATATTAACTTCTTTGGCCAGTTGTTAGCACCTCGCGATAGCTATATTTAATTCTTTTAATCTGGTACCACACATGCCTATATTAATTTTGTTTAAATAGGCGTAAATCGTAAAAAACTGAAAATGGTCAATTTCCCCCAATACAAATCGACAACCCCTAAAAATGAGTTTGGGCCGCTAAAAAAAATACGGGTCGAATTAATTTTCGTTCTTAACAACATATCCAAATTTCATGAAGATCGGAGGGTTCGATCCAAATCGTATGTTTTTAGCCCGTGGCGCCCTTTATTAAAAGTCAATAAAAAATCGAAAAATCCGGAATTTTAATGGAAGGCGTTGAAATTATCGGATTTGGCTCAAAGTAAGTTTAAATGAAAGTTCGACTAAGATTCCATTAAAAAGTCAAGGGAAAGAAATTTTAAGATTTTTTTAGGAGAACTTTTTGGACGCAGGAAAACCCGCCATTTTATTACCAATTTCTCATAGAGATATCTCGAAAACCGTTCGACGGATTTAAATTTTTTTTTCACCAATTGCGTTCTCACAAACTTCAATGCGCGTGCGGCACGGCAATTTTTATCCGATCGAGGTCAAGTTTTTGTATTTTTTTTTTACCCTAACCTCACACAAAACCGGACTCCGATTTTTTAAAATCAAAAAAAACCAAATAAGGTCCACCTTAAGAAAGATATATCCATATAAAACAACCTCAGTAGTTTACTTTAAATAGCTTCTCTTAGATTCACACTTACTGTATGTTCAGTAAATGTTGTTAGTCTGAATATGGAAGAGAATTTCAGTAAGTATCAGTGATTTATTGTTGGTAATTATTTGCAATTTTTATCTTTACTTCAAGTAGCTTTTATTTTTTTTTTTTTGTATTACTTAAAATAAAATATTTTAAAGGAATTAAGTTAAAAATATAGCAGATTCCAGCAACTTTAAAATGTAATTTATTACATATGGGTAAGAAACAAGTAGAAAAGTTAAATTCAGATTGGCCGAAACTTAGAAAACCTTCACTATGGCAAAAACATTATAAATAAGAGGGAGAAAAAATAAATAATTCAAGTCACCTTAAAGTATGTTCAAAAAAAAAAAAGTTATACACAACTAAAACTATGCTTAAATTTTTGTTAAATAAAAGTATTGCATACTTTTCGGCTAAACAATTTAATAGTTTATTATTTTACTACTAAACAACTATTTCTTAAGAAACTATAAAAAAAATAAACTTAAGAAAATAAAATTTTACAAACTACAAAAAAAGGCTACTAAAGAAAGGAAAGTTTTTTGTTTCATTCTGTTTTTTCAGGCAAAACTCAAGAAGCACTCAAAAGTATACTTCTACTTTTTGTACTCCCTAGAAAACAAGATGCTAAAGTGGATAAAATAGAATCAGTGTTTGTACCTTTTAACAAGATTTTTACACATTTTTACTTGTGGGTGCAATTCAGTTTTTTTTTTAACATTTGTTAAGTGTTACTTAAATTGGTGTGAAGTCTAGATGTGGAGTAACTATTTTTAGTTATTATTTTTTTTTTGTAACTCAATATAATTTTTTTTCTACTTCATTTTGTTTTAAATGTCCTTTTTTTGTTTTAAAGCAAATCTAGTACATACATTGTGATGAAACGAAAATAAGGGAAACTTTAAGAACTTAAGCAGCAACAGTAAAATTTAGTTACATATTTCTTTTTAGTTTTCTTTTGGGAAAACCATTTCAAACGGACAAAAAGCTGCTAGACTTAATACTAGACTGCTTATAATTTATCTTATTATTTTTTTCTTTTTATATTTTAAGTGTCCAAAACGTGATTAATTTGCCATAGAGTTATGGATTAATAAAGTAATTTCGTCTAGCACACTTTATTTCGTAAAAAACGAAACTAAGGAAATTAATTTTAAACAAAAATTTAAATTGGCTTGACCAAATCCATCAATGACCACCATTATGTGCAAAGAAGCTTTTTTTAAAATATAATTTGAGTCCCGCTTCGTCGGAAACGATTTTGAACTCAAGTTGCGAACACTGCAAATATCTTTTATGAAGGTGTATCTGGGGTGTCCCACTGCTATAATTCGACTAAAATTAAAATATTCGTTAAAGCCGTTTTTGAAAAAAAACGCGTTTAAAATCAAAAAAAATAAATTTCAAGCTTATTTCGAAAACAATGAGATATCAAGAAATCTTTTTTAAATTTAAACTCAGTGAAACTGAAATAAATGTTATAAAAAACCGGCAGTTTTTGGAATTAAGAAAAACTGTAAATGCAGTTGTGTAAACAAGACCTTGAACCATCACTGAGCAATGTTTAAGGATTACCCCACTTTATCCGTAAAAGTTAGAGTTTTTAAATTTTCGAGGTTTTTTGATCAGGGATTTCGGCCCCCTCTATAAAATGAAAAAAGTTGAACTAGAGTTGGTAGCTGTTGTAATTCTTAACATTTTGGAATTAATCCCGTTAATGTGCCACGAATAGTTAAGGAGTTTCAGCAGATCAAAGTTCGCAAGAAAAAACGTAATTTTTTTAAAATACCAGTTTTTCGCACGGCACATTCGCGGTTTCATTCGAAATTTGGTGGACTCTTGCGTAAACCGAGTTTTTTGTGAGTTTACATAAAAAAATCACTGGCGGGTTTATAAAAAATAAATTGCAAAAATTTTATGGCATTTTTGAAAATTGTGCGAAATTTGCAAATCTGTTTTCTATTTTTTTTTGTAGCAATTAATGCATCATGTTCATTTTAATACACCAAAAGACGTGCCTTAACGAGTAGAACTGATTTGCTTTTTGACTTTGTACTTTAAGCCATTCTGAGCGGAAAGCGCGATGATTTTATCTAAACCTGTTTTGATCTGGCACATCCAAGGCTTTACACGAAATCGGATGAAATTTTTTTAAATGAAAGCCCACTTGATGTGTCATCATAAAATCACAGGCGGTTTAAAAAATTTTGATGATTATAGATTTTTTGGACCATATTAAATTTTCTTGTTATAAAAAAGCATCACCGATTTTTTTTTAACTACTGGTACAATGATACGATTTTCCGTGATTTTCTTCAGTAATACCAACGCGTATTGCCTAAATATGTTATAAAAAATTGTGAAACTTTTCTTTTACCGCGAATTAATCGCGATTTTAGGTACTTAGATATTTTTTTTTTTAAATCGTTTGGTCATTAAAGGGTTAAATTTATATCATATATTTTAGAAGAAATGATATATCCTGGCATGTTTTAATAACGCATGCAACAAATGTGTAGAAAATAAAATCTTTAAAATATTTTTAAGATTTGTAAAACCGCTAAATCTTAAAACCGCCATAACTTTTGACCCCCTTGCGCGATTTAATTGACGCGAACGAATTTCTTATTCTTAAATAGCATCTAATATTTATGCCAACTTTCATCGATGTGCCATCAAAACAAAAATCACATCTTTTTTAACTCAAAATTTAAGTCTAAAACGGAACTCCTCATATGTATATGAAAAAATTACTTAAGACAAAAATTATTAACCGGGGGATATTCAATAAAATTTCAAATTCACATTTTGCAAATAATTAAAATTAAAAAAAAATAACTGAATTTTTATTTCTTATACAGTGATACTAAATCGAACTTTCCGAATCGAAATAGCAAACCCTCTTTTTTCTTTTGTCTAAATTTAGCGCAAGATTTTTTTAAACGCAATTAAAGTTGGTGATATCAAAGCATTTAAAGTTTTTGAAATCTAAATATATCCTACTTTAGGAACCCCTGGTTGTGGCCTTATTTGACATGTGGTGTACAAACTTAAGCTATACGTTAGCTAGAACCGGTATTAATTTCGCTGCAATCGGATCAGTACTTACTGAAAGGCCGAATTATTGAAATCAAACCTCTGTGCACCGTTGCGTATGATTGTAATTTAAAGGCTATTAAAGAATTAAGTATACGCTTCTTATACAGTTTTTAACACTTTGACGACCATACATTTTTGACATAAGCGATTTTGATTTTCTTTAATTTTTTTTTATCTGTGACAGCAAAACTTAGATTACCAAATAAGATATAAAATAAGGAAAAGGATTGCTTATTTTATACATTGCAGCATTGATGATTTTAACAGGGGATGAGACTCAAAGTAATGCATCCACATTATGACAAAGAATACCAGTAAGGTATAAAATAATTGATCAAATTTATAGCAAAGCATACGAGTAAGGTATAAAATATAGCATACCAGAACATAATATGTAAGGTGTTACGAGTAGTAATTTTGTATTAAATTTACTCACGTAATTGTAAGTGAGTGTAAGTAGCTAAAATATGCTCGTGAGTGTGTGTCATTAGAAAATTCCTGTCGTGAGCCAATCTCTAGTTTAAACTTATGCATTTTTTTATAAAATATTTATTTTTTATGTTATTGTAGTGTTTCCAATTCGGTTAATCGATTAACCGATTCCTCGATTAATCGCCTCTATTCCGGTTAATGTCGAAACAAATAACACAGCTCAACATGAAAATGCGTATTTGATTCTGGTAAGTGATTTAGGTAGTGTTTGTTGCGCTAATTCCAAATCTGCGACCCAAATATGTCTATCACATCAGGATTTTGAGTTATTCGCGGTTGAAGTGCCGAAAAAGGCAATTTTTGACCCTTTTTAAAAGCTTATAATATAAGATCCTGACATGCAATTGACTTGGTATCAAACTCATTCAAAAGTTTGTAATTTTTTCTACAAGACAAGATAAAATGTTCTTGGAATTTAATTTTCTAAAATGGTAAAAAAAATCATTAACAAAAAACCTTCCATTTTTTAAATATTTAGTTTATTAACACAGTGTTTTTAAACAAATTTCCATACAAATACACACGTAAATATTAGAATCAAAGCACTTGTGGCTAATGATTTTTTCACCATTATAAAAAATTAAATTCCAAGAAAATTTGATTTTGTCTTAAAGAGAAAATTACGCACTTTCGAATGAACTTGATATCAAGTCATTCGCATGTCAGGATCTTATTTTATAGGCGCTCGAAAATGGCCAAAATGGGCCTTTTTGACACTTTAACCGCGATTTTTATACCCTCCACTCTAGTGATAGAGGGTATATATAAGTTTGTCATTCCGTTTGTAACACATCGAAATATTGGTCTAGGACCCCATAAAGTATATATATTTATGATCCTCGATCGATTTTAAGTCGATCTAGCGATGTCCGTCCGTCCGTCCGTCCGTCCGTCTGTCTGTCTGTCTGTCTGTCCGTCCGTAGAAAACACGCTAACTTTTGAAAGACTTTACAGAGGCTACTGAAGTTTGGCATATATGTTTGTCATTTACCTGGTCAGGTTGGTATTGCAATCCAGCCAAATCGGTCCAGTGGTTCAAAAGTTATGAGCAAAAGAGTAAATTTCGGCAAGGGTGTTTCACGAATTTACGAGATAAAAAACACGATAACTTTTGAAAGACAATAATGAGACTACTGAAGCTTGGCACGTATCTTTGCCGTTCCCCGGGTCTGTTTGGTTTTAAATTTCAGCTCAATCGGTCCAGTGGTTCAAAAGTTATAAGCGAAACCCTGAATTTCAGATTAGTTTCATCTAAAATGCCACGTGTTTTAACAAGTTTTAAAAGCACTGGTGGTAACTAAACAATGCTTTTCAAACTTGTTAAATTTTAAAGCAATGCTTTTTAAACTTGTTTAGTTTTAAAAGCATTGGTAACTTAAAAATTACTCTCGAAAAAAATTTTACACTCAAAAAAATTTTTACACTCAAAAAAAATTTTACACTCAAAAAAATATTTATACAAAAAAAAATTAGTTTTTTTTTTTACAAAAATGACAATATTTTGTGTACATACTTACGTGCATTCACTCAGAAATATTTTTACAGTAAAAAAAACATTACACTTGAAAAAAATTTTACACTCAAAAAAAAAAAATTTGTAATTTTTTTTTTTTTTTTAAATGACAAAAAAAAGAGTTTTTTACTCAAAATAAAATATTTCTAATCAAAATTGTTAATTTTTTCACGTTAAAAATGTACTACCCTTTAAAAAAATGCATTGTGGAGGGTATTCATAGATTCGGCAAAGTCGAATTTAACTTTTCTACTTGTTTTAAAATTGGGACGTGATAGAAAAATTTGAGTGACCGTTTTGGAATCGGGAAACCAAAACATTTAAACTTTTTTTGGTTTCATTCCAAACGCAGCGACAAACCTCAGATTTGTAGAGCGGTGTAATTTAAAACGCAAATAATTATTCGACCTGATTAATCGGTTAAAATGGTTCGATTAACCGGTTATTATCATTTTCTCTATATTCTACTCATAGAAAAAATAGAAGTGAAACAGAGTCGAATTTCGCTTGCATAAGTATTAGTGACAGCACATTATGTAACTTTTGACGTTTAATAAAAACAATGCAACATAAAGGAGAACAACAACAAAGCAAACAACAAGAGAAAAAAAAAGTTTTTATACTATCAATAGTGCGAATTATCTTTAAAAAACATTGAATAAAGTAATATAAATAATAAATTTAATTAAATAAAAGACAAATTCCATTTTTTTATAAACAATGAATCTAATTTGATATTAAATACGTGTGAGATGAAGAAGAACAAGCATTTTGCCACAATATTGGAAAATACACCAAATACAACACTGCGTACCTTCTAATCTTTTCTACGATTCTACTCTAATTTGTTTCAAGCACTTCCTCTTTTTTACAAACACTTCCGAGAAAAGTCAAAACTACAGAAAAAAAAAATATTCAGAAACCAGCAATTAACAGTTTAGAAAAGCAAAATTAAAAATTTAATCATTTAAAACTCAGAAATCCTAATTAAAATTTTCAAACGCCATATTGAAAATCCCAATTAAAATTCAGAAAATCCCAATTGAAATTCAGAAATCCTAATTGAATTTCAGAAATCCAAATCGAAATTCAGAAACTCCCAATTAAAATTTACGAAAGCTCAATCCAAATTCAGAAAAGCTTATTGAAATTTGATATTCAGAAACTCCCAATTTCACAAAATTGAAATTTACAGAAGCCTACTGAAATTAAGAAATCTCAATTGAAATTTAGAAAAGCAAAATTGAAATTTAAAAATTCTAAATGAAATTCAGAAAAGATAATTCAGTTTCTAAAGAGCTAATAAAATTCAGTAATCTCAATTGAAATCCCAATTGAAATTTATAAAAGTGAAATCAAATTATATAAATCAAAATTAATATTTAGAAGACACCAATTAAAATTCTGAAAAGCACAATTAAAATTCAAAAATCCCAATTGAAATTTAGAAATACCAATTGAAATTTAGGAACGCCAACTGAAATTCACAAATCTGAATTGATATTCATAGTTTACAAAATCAAAATTTAAAAATTACAATTATATGTAAATTGAAATTTTGAAATCACAATTGAAAAACGGAAATGGCCAATTGAAACTCAGAAATCCCGATTGAAATTTAGAAAATTCCAAAAAAAAATTTAAAGAAAAAAATTTTAAGTAAAAATTTTAAAAAGTTGATTTTGTTTTTCATTATTTTTTTTATTGATATGATAAAAATTTTTAATGGATTTCGAAAATGTTCGTGAATTGAGAATAAATGTACTTTTGCGATAGTAAACTTTTACAAATTTTAGTAATTACTAATATTTCCTTCGTGATGGGTGCAAAATCAATTAAAATAGTAATTGAAACTCATTCTAATTTTTTGTGTGTGTATAAAGACTGAAAATGAAATTTTACTTAAAATACTTTTGTTTTTTGTTACATTACTTTAAAAAAATCGTTTAAAATTAATTTTTCATTGTTTTTGACGATTAATCGACACTTTTTCCGATTAATCGAGCCGAATAACCGATTAACCAATTTTCGTCAATTTTCGAATAATGCCCTAACCGGTTAACCGGCACAGTTGAATAATTGAAAACACTATGTTATTGTAATGCATTATTTCAAACTTTGAAATAATACATAATGTAACCAAATATAAGTCATCTATGATTTAATATTTAGAAATAATAAATATGAAATAAATTTTTTCCAATCCTCGTGCATTACGTAACAAATTATTAGTAAAGCATTATTTTTTACTTTAAAATAATACGTTGTGGAACAAATGTTTGGTAAGGCATCCTAAAATAATGCTACAAATAAGGTATATACATTACCTGGTAATGTGTTATATAATCACCACCCATTACCAAAGTTTTGCTGGGATATACCTATCCACACATAGTTGCATACATTTACATATATGGAATATTACATTACTTGTGTAATACATGTATTAACATACATGGTCATTTTCACCCGGGTATATAAAGTTTTAAATGGTACTATTTAAACCCGGTGTAACTATTTTGTTTTTGAAGAAGTTTTTCCGATGAAAACAAGCTTTTTATTGCACACATTTTATTTTTTAGTGCATATTTTTAGGTTTTAGTACATATTTTGAATTTTTTAGCGCATATTTTCGATTTTTTAGTGCATGAAAATCTCAGCCCTAGTTATGACCAATTCAAATTTTATGGCTATCGATGTACAATTACAACAATAGATTTTAAGCATCCTTATGAAAAGTTGATGTTCAACACTCATTAACACAAAAAAAAAATATAATTGCGTCTGCAAAATTCGGCCTTTTGGCACCCAAATAATAAATTCTTACACAAAAACACATAACACTTTAAAATTTAATGGTCAAAATATTTTAACAAAAGAATGGTTGTTTTTAATTGCCTGACACAAAAAAAAATATAAAAATTTAACTTTAAAACCCTCAATTATTCGTAATGTGACATTATAAATTCATAAATGACTTCATGTGTGGAGTGCGATATAAAATGTCATAAGGTGTGTCTAATATATTCATGTTTTTGTACCAACTCTCATCTATTCCTTGTGCCATTTTGGGGATAAATGTATTTATGACATTTAACAGGGAGGGTAAATGGGGTACAATTTCAATACGTTTGTGCTATTTTTGGCGGATCCACAAACAAATTTCCTACAAAATGTTGAAACTCAGATAAAATAGAAAAAATCTGGTTTTCAATTTCGGCTAAACGGTTTGCAAAAAAAATCGCTTCAACTAAATTAATCCAATTTGAGGACTAACTGGTACATTTTTAAGAAACCCACTGCTTATCATCTCTGACAGACACATATAAAGGCTATTTAAGTGTATGTCCTTTCGTTATGTATGTGTGGTTCACATTTGTGTATGCTCTACAGATAATGCACACATACAGCAACAAATGTTACCTTGATCCTTTGTGCATACATAAATACTAAAACAGTTAACTAATGTTTTTATATTAAATGTTTGTCATTTACAAAATGTTGAGTTGTTTTTGATGTTTTGTTGTTGCTGACGATGTCATTACCGTTAAGGTTAAGCTTATTTTTTGAGGTTTTAACTATTAGCCAAATAAAGAGTAAGTAGAATAGTCAAATATTTATATAGAAGGCCAGATGGACCACACACACACACACTGTCACATAGTCAATCGTTAAAACGTAGAGACCCTTTTTTTATTAATTCACAACAACATGTTGTTGAATTTGTCTACAAAAAATACACATGCAAAATTTATTTTAGCAATATAAAATACAATTGGCATTTGAAATGCCCTAACAACGGACATGAAAGACTGTGTCATAAGTTGGATTCTTCATAAAAAATAATTCCAGATTTTTAAAATATTTTTTGATTAAAAAAAATTTAAGGAAACGAATTTTAACACCGTTTGACAATTTTACATATAAGGTTTCAACATATATTTTTTTGAGAAAAATATATTGGATATTCTCAAGGATATGAAAGGATACAATTGTCAAAGGACATTATTTACAATTTTTCGTCCTGAAAAATTAAAACAAAAAATTATTTTCGTTTCTACAGATTGTCCTCTTTCATCTTATATCCATATTGACATAAACTAATATTAAATATATTAAATATTAAATAAAATATTAGAAATGCCCGAGTAAAAAAGCTTTGATATAATTATATATAATTTGATAAAATTATATCAAATTATATATAATTATATAAAATTATATAAAGAGGCAAAATTTTTCAAAAAGTTGGATAAAATTATATAAAATTATATATAATTTGATAAAAATTATATATAATTATATCCAGGTTTTGGTGGATATAATTATATAAAAGTATATCAAATTATATATAACTAGCTGTTTTGCACCCGGCGTTGCCCGGGTTGAAAAACATATATAAAAAAAGAAAAAATATTTTTTAATTTAATACAAAGGGGTGCTGCATTTTAAGCCCCTTGGCCCGATCGACACGGTAAATACCATCTATGGTGAAAATTGTTTTTAAATTTGTTTCACCGTTAACGCGTGAGTACGGATCAGACAAAAATAAATTGTCTATAGATTCCGCCTCAATAAGAAAGTCTCAGATTCTTGGACATTCTCCCATAGAAAAAGTCCCAGAATCTGAGGCATTTTTCCTAAAGAAAAAGTCAAAGATTCAAAGACGTTTTTCATATAAAAATAATCTCAGATTCTGAGACATTTTTCCTATAGAAAAAGTCTCAGATTCTGAGACATTTTTCCTATAGAAAAAGACTCAGATTCTATGGAAAAAGTCTCAGATTCTGATGAAATTTTCAAAAGAAAGACTGCAAAGAAAAATATGGAATAGCCTAGCTCTGCATATCTGTCGGGGTCTCAAGACCCTAATTTTAGATCTAAAATTTTAAATTCCCGAGATTTTACATATGCACATATCTCGGTAAATACTGCCAACACGGAAAAGGTCCAACGGCATTTTTGTAGCTCTTGACTCGTAGAACACTTCCGCAAAATACCTGAAAGCCCTCCGATTAATAGATTTTGAGTTATACGGTTTTTAAGATTCTCAAGACCATATCCCCTTATTACCGTATCTCAAAAACTAAGCAAGTTAGAGCGAAACGGACACAAGTTTTGGTTCAAAACCTAAGGGGACCCTTAAAGGAACCAACGGGGTCTCGAGTTAAATGGGGTCCGAACCCATGGCTCCAGGGGTTAGACCCAATCTATTTCTAAAATGTGAAGTATAATTTTTCCCATTTTCTAGTTAAAATTGGCTTAATATTAAATAACTTTGTTTTCTTATTTTTGGGAAAATTATGAACTAAAACCAAGAAAAAAAATCTTTTGAGCCAAATCATTCCCTCTTTTTCTTAAAATTGAGTTAATTTTCCCAGATCTTATTGTTAGTTCACTTTTTTTTCGAGTGTAGATTCTAAGACATTTTCCCATTAGAAAAAAAGTCCTAAATTCTTAAACGTTTTTCCAATAGAAAAGTTTCAGATTCGCCGACATTTTCGGAAAAGAATCACTTAATCTCATTTGCATTCTTTTTCCTTTATAGTGTTCCATTTAGTTCGCTTACGCCCATCAGTATAGTTTCTCTCAATGTTTACTTTTCTCGCTATTCCGAATTTAGATGTTGATGATGATGATGTCTACACAAAATGTTGCTTCTTCTTTTACATACCAAAAAATATTTGTGATTGTATGCACACTTTCGCTTTGACAGCTCTCAAAGGATTAGACGTGTTTAACATTTTAAAATACCCTTTGAGCAGGCATTTCGTATGTACTTGTGTAAGTATGTGTTCAGAAAAAAAGTAAATAGAAAAAAAAAGTAGCTACGAACAAATCAACAGCAGCCAGCAGTAGTCATTCAAACAGACATCGCTCGTAATAGATTCAAGCTTCACCGAAAATACCCAGCAAAACCATATCTTCATTCTCCTGAAAAATGTTGACTAATTCATTTATTATGCTTTTTGCACTTAAGTTTTAAAACTTAACTATTATTTAACTTATATTCTAACATCACCGCCCATTAAAGGGGGAGGACCAAAAAATCGGCAACGACTTTTTCCTCATGTTTGGATTTTGCCTGTTTACGAACTTAAAGATATATTCATGACCAACTTCGGGGGTCTGGATCTGATATTTTGGCCTACATTGTGTCTTATACAGATGGACCGACATTCGGACATTCCAAAAATTTCTTAGATCCGGTCAAGGATCAATAACACAGTGCTACAAAAGTGAAAAAGAAAATATACTGAGGTTCTTATATGAGGAGCCGCAGAACAAAACGTACTTTTTCGCAAATTCAAAATTGTTGGGTTAATAAGCAATATTTATTCCGTATCTTAAGAAAAGAGCACGAACCTAGGAAAAGTTAGGAATTTTTTATTAATCAAGTATTATTAAGTATAAAACTTCTTACCAATTCGAGGTTCATGCCATTTTTTAAGCGGACGAAACACACAAACCTTAATTTTACAAACAATTTTAAAATGCGAAAAAGTACGTTTTGTTCTGCGGCTCCACATATACAAATTCGTCCATGATTTAATGTTTACACACAAAAACAAAACTTGTCAATTTACTAGAAAAAGTCTCGCAATCCCATTTTACCAATATTTGACAGTTTTCCATGTTGGTTTTTATATTGAAATTTTCGATGTATATATATTTTTTTTTTAATTTTAGAATTTCTCTTGTAATTTTACAAATTTCTAACTTTTTTTTACAAAACAAAAAATCTAGTAAATTCACGAGAATTCGTTGTAAGTTTTATTGCGTCAAAAAAGTTGTAAATTTACAATTTTAGTGGTAAAATTCTTGAAAAATTTCGAAAGAGTTCGTTATTTTTACAAGAAATTCTCGTAAAATAGGAGGTAGAAAAAATCAAGCAAGAACACGAAAATTTGTAAATTTGTAAAAACTTGTAAATTTACAATTTTATTGGTAAAAAGCTTGTTAAATTACAAAAATATTTGTTACAAGCTTGTAAAATTACAAGGAATTGTTGTCAACTAGGAGTTAGCAAAAAAAAAAAGTTACAAACTTTTCTTGTCGTTTAACAAGTTTTTTTTTTTTTTTTTAGTGTAGAAATGCATTTTTTGCAAAAATCATGCATTACGTAACAAGTTATTAGTAAAACATTATTTTTAACTTTGCAATATTATGTTGTTGAACAAATGTTTGGTAAGACATCCTCAAATAATGCTACACTCAAAAGAAAAACTCTGTCAAAAAATCTGTAAAACGACTTTCAATTTGAATTAGCAATCTTTTAGCAGATTGTTCTGCTGAGAAGGATATTTTTACTAAAATCTCTGTCATTCAGTTTAAGAAAATAACAGTCATTTTACTATGTTTATACTGATTTTGTTTGCTGAATTTCATTATTTTTTCAAGAAATTTTTTTATATAAAAAAAAAAGCAGAACAGATTGTCAGCAGATTGCTCTGCTGAAATCAGCAGATTGCTCTGCTGAAATCAGCAGATTGTTCTGCTGAAATCAGCAGATTATTCTGCTGAAATCAGCAGATTGTTCTGCTAAAATCAGCAGATTTTTCTGCTAAAATCAGCAGATATTTCTGCTAAAATCAGATTTCTCTGCTGTCGAACAACACACATGTTTAATAGCTAAAACGCCAGATAAAAGTATAAGCTTCCGTAGCGTAGTGGTTAAGAAGTGTACTTTCAAATCGGAAGGTAGCGAGTTCGATGCTGGCTGGCGGCGTATGTTTTTTTTTTTTTTTCTTGTTATATTTATTCACCTCTTATGACAGATATTTAGCAAACCGTGTCTGCTAAAATCAGCAGATTTCTCATATGGCTCAAAATGGGTGTATTTTCAGCAGATTTTTCTGCTGATTGGACAGAGAATTTATTTTGAGTGTACAAATATGGGATGTACATTACCCGGTAATGTTTTACATAAAATCACCACCCATCACCAAAGTTTTAAGTCACAAAAATATTTTTCAACATCTTTTTGTCACTTAAAAATATTTTTACAATAACAAAAAAATACATTAAAAAAAAAATACACTCGAAACAAATTTACCCTCAAAAAAAATTTGTAATATTTTTTTTTACAAAAATTACTGAAAAAAAGTTTTTACTCAAAATAAAATTTTTCTTAACAAAATTGTTATTTTTTTTCACATTAGAAAATTTACTGAAAAAGAGTATGTGGAGGTTATTCAGGCATTCGCCCAAGTCGAATTTAACTTTTCTTTGTGTTTTTACTTATTTTTTATTTTTATTTTTTTCAAGTCCTAAAGCTCATTTTAATGAGCTGTCGCTAGTGGTCTTTCTACTTATTGTAAGTCGGCTCACAAGGGAAGTCTCCCTGGTGGCACCCTCCGCTCTTCATGAAATTTGTATATGTTGTTAAGAACGAAAATTAATTCGACACGTATTTTTTTTTAACAGCCCAAACTCATTTTTAGTGGGGGTCGATTTGTATGGGGGGAAATTGACCTTTTTTAGTTTTTTACGATTTACGCCTTTTTAAACAAAATTAACATAGGCATGCGTGGTATCAGATTAAAGGTATTAAAAATACCTATCTCGTGGTGCTAACAACAGGCCAAAGAAATTAATATTTTTCAACTTTTTAACAAAAATTTCCTAAAATTTTGGTATTTTACTCAATATGACGAAAAGTTGTGCATGTTTGGGCACGTTCTTAGCACACGTAGATAGCTTTTCCAAAGACCTTTCATTTGGTATGTAACATGACTGGGTTTCTTTGCATAATACAGGAGATAATCCGAAAAAACTGAAAAATGGCCTTGTCTTCCCCCCTCCTTTTTACCCCCTAAATATGAATTTAGGCCGCTAAAAAAAAATACGTATCCCTTTATTTTTTCTGCTCTACAAAATAAAACCAATTACATAAAGATCCGCGGGTGACACTAGGGAGACTTCCCTTGTCAGTCGAATTAAAATATTTTTAAATTCCCGTGAGGCCCTCAGGGTGAGGGTGAGAACAAAAAAAATCTTGCATGAGTGAGCATAATAATTTTTCGTGAGCATAAGCTTGCGTAATACATTAAAGTAAATGTACCACTATTTATCAATCTTTTGCTGGGTATCCTCGAAATGATAAAAGTAGTAACAACAACTTTTCTAAATAAGCCAAATATTAAAGTCATGTTTATGTTGGGGTGTTGTAACTTTTATTTGGTGGCATCCTTTTTATTTAAACCATATGATTCTAACTTGTTTACATGCACACTCAAAAAAAAAAAAAAATTTTAATTACAAGAAAAGGTTGTTTCCATTTTTTTTTTGGTAACTCCTATTTGACGAAAATTCCTACTAATTTTACAAGCTTTTTACCAATAATTTTGTAATTTTACAAGGTTTTTACTAATGAAATTGTAAATTTACAATTTTTTCGACGCCATAAAATTTACAAGGATGTTTCGTTACTTTACTAAATTTTTTGCTACCTACTATTTTACGAGAATTCTTAGTAAAAATTACGAGTTTTTTTTTGTAATTTTACAAGCTTTTTACCAATAAAATTGTAAATTTCCACCTTTTTTTGCGCAATAAAATTTACAAGAAATTCTCGTGAATTTAGTAAATCTTTTTTGTAAAATTATCTTGGAATTTTGTAAAATTACAAAAAAATTTAAATTTCGATTAATTTTTTTTTTTCTAAAAAACAAATATTGCTAAAATGGGATTATGAGACTTTTTCTAGTAATTTGACAAGGTTTTTTTTTTGTGTGTATGGCTACATATAAAAATGTGTGTATGTTTTTCTAGTGTTGAATAGACCAATTCGCCTTGAGTGTGTATGTGGATTTGTTTTCGTATATGTTTAAATGATGATTTAGTTTATTGCTTCCGCAATTTGGTGAAAATGTTTATTTTGATGGTTTTGTAACATGTTTTTAAATTTTTTTTTTGGAAGTTTTTTTAATATCTAAAAATGTCGTACATTAATATTTAAACGTTTTAGCGTTATTTTTACATAGCATTTTATATAGACATAGCTAAATGTGCTAGTTATTTTGAGCTTTAAAAAGGAATGGGTCAAAAAGGCAAGGACATGGGGAAAAACTTTTAATTTTTTTTTGTTTGCTACCTCCTATTTGAAAAAAAAAAATCCTAATAATTTTACAAGATTTTTACCAATAATTTTGTAATTTTACAGGGTTTTTACCAATAAAATTGTAAATTTACAAATTTTTTGACACGATAAAATTTACAAAGAGGTTTCGTAATTTTACTAGATTTTTTGCTACCTCCTATTTTACGAGAATTCCTAGTAATTTTACAAGCTTTTTACCAATAATTTTGTAATTTTACAAGCTTTTTACCAATAAAATTGTAAAATTACAGTTTTTTGGCGCATTTCAAATTAGAAGGAATTCTCGTGAATTTATTAGATTTTTTTGTAAAATTATCTTGAAAATTAGTAAAATTACAAAAAAATGTAAAATTTCAAAAAAATTTAAATTTCGATTTGTTAAAAACAAGGAAAACTGTCAAATATTGGTAAAATGGGATTACTAGACTTTTCCTAGTAATTTCACAATTTTTTTTTTGTATGTACACTAGGGTGGGGCGATTAGTAAGGAAGGAAAAAAATCTTAATGGGCGCTTCGCGTTTCTGATTCTTGAGATTGTACTGAGCAAAAAAGTCAACTAGACCATACGTCTACGGTGAAAATCGAGCCTCCCGATTTTGACTTGAAGTTTTTTCTCAGACTTTATTTTTTTGGAAAATTTGCAAATTTTCTTGGGCTCATACCTTGAATATGACAAGGTATTAGTGGGTCTGGATATGGTGGATCTTCATCATCTACACATATTCGCGAAGCTCAGTTAAATCGCATACGTTGTCGCGAATATGTAAAACCAAACATCAATTTTGATTGTACGCATTTCGTTCACATGATCGATTTAGAGGACAAAGCATTGTTATTTGAACCGCCATTTACCAGGAAAATTCCGTATGAGCATTTACAACAATACCTCGAATGTGTAGATGATGAAGATCCACCATTTCCAGACCCACTAATACCTTGTCATATTCAAGGTACGGAGCGTCATGTCCAGCTACTAGCTAGTGTTGCTAAGCGCTCAATCGACAAAAACCGTGAAGGTATAATGGCATCTGTATCTGAAGGCCGAAAGAAAGCGCCTCGTATGGAATCTCGAAAAGATTTGGAAGGCAATCTTTGAATGAAAAATACACTAAATTGGAATTCTTCTTGATTCATACCTTGTCTCTACCAATACAATTACTTTGTACTTTAAATGAATTTTCCAGGGTTGGCAACCGAAACGAATAACGGTATTGGCATTAAATATTTTTTATATGGGTAACGGTAAAGGTAACGGTATTTTTGATTATTTCGGTAACGATAAACCGTTACCGAATCATCGATACCGGTACGTATCGGTATTATGTAAAAAAATTTAGCCGAAGTGTTAAAAAATTACAAAAAAATGTTGCCTGGTGTTAAAAAAATCAGAGCAAAACGAAAAACATATTCGATTTTTTTTAAGCGACAATTTTTTTAGTTATACTGTTTTTGAATAAAATTGTTTAACATTTTTTTAACAACATTTTTTAATTTTTTTTTCAAGAAAATTTTCTTAAAAATAGGACAACAAAACATTTTTGTAAAATTATCAAAATAATCAGTTGATTTTTTACATTTAAGCAATTTTTAGTTTTAATCGTTTAAATTAGACAAAAATTAAAAAAAAATGCCAACAAAAGATGTTTATAAAATTACAAAATAATTTGCTAAAATTTAATCAAACAAAATTTTTAAAGTCAGCAAATCGAATTAAAAAAAAATACAGAAAATATCTGTTATTTTTTAAAACTAAATGACAGAGAATTTAATTAAAGTATCCATTTTACCAGAAAAATTTGGTAAAAGTTTTCAAACTGAAAATTGTTTTTTTAGATTTTTCGGCAGTTTTTCTTCTTTGTGTAAAAAAAAAATAGTGTACGACTTGGGTTTATTATGTATTTAACTGCAGAGAACCACCTCTCCACGCTTACTTTCGTGGATGACACCGCCAGTAACACTAACGAATTGGCACAGTTCAGGTTTGTCTTTTCTTTTATTTTCCCACAAAAGAATGTCTTCAGAACTTTTAAGGTAAATTGCAAATGTGACCATTGGTTGTCAGATTTCACATATTCTGTGTATAAATTCAGTTAATTGCGAATGTGATCAATACAATTTGCAATGAACAAAAATTAGTTTTTTTGTTATTTTACGTACATTCAAAATATTTTTCTTCTTTTTTATCTGCGAAAAATTAAAAATAAGTAATATTACGACAACCGAAACAAAACCGATATAATACCGGTAAAAATCCGAATAAAGGTAATGGCTTTTTATCGGTAACGGTATTTAAAACTTTTTATTTCGGTATTGGTAACGGTAGTCAATATTAAAGGGTTTTTAATCGGTAACGGTATTGTAAGGGTAACGGTAGCCAACACTGGAATTTTCAAAATAAATATTGAACAAAACAAAAAAAAAACATTATATTTTTGGATAAAAAAAGTGTAAAAAATAAGAAATAGAGCATTTTTATGATTTTGCGCTATGAACAACTGAAAATGGAAATTTATCAATATTTTCACAAAAAATTTGTACTTTCTCAAGGCCAAAACTGCCTGAAGGAGCATTCTAATGCTTTTGCGATGTACTAGAGAGTTCTTAAGTATTGTCTTGGCTACAATTTTTGTCTTATTATTGGATCGAAAATCTCAATGGTTTGGCAGTTATAGGCCAAAATATCCAAAAAAAATTACAAAAAGTGGTGAATTTTCTACATTTTCGACTTTTTGACCATGAAAATGAAGTTTTTTCTAAGTAATATGTTCAGAGAAATTGTAGCCCGAGACAATAGCTACAACTTTACTTTTGAAAATAAGTCAACATTTCAAACAGTTTACGAAATATGAGCCCAAGAAAATTTGCAAATTTTCCAAAAAAATAAAGTCTGAGAAAAAACTTCAAGTCAAAATCGGAATAGTTGACTTTTTTGCTCAGTACAATCCCAAGAATCAGAAACGCGAAGCGCCCATTAAGATGTTCAAATCGCCCCACCCTAATGTACACAGTTGAACACTCAAAAAAAAACTTTGTTAAATTACAAGAAAAGGTTGTTACTTTTTTTTGCTAACTCCTATTTAACGGGAATTTCTAGTAATTCTACAAGCTTTTTACCAATAATTTTGTAATTTTACAAGGTTTTTACCAATCAAATTGTAAATTTACATTTTTTTCTAATTCAAAGTTCTTGTTATCAAGTTAGGCTATGGTTCGTTAAGTTGCAAATTCTAGAATCTTCCTTCTTGGTTTCTAAAGCTTTAGTGCGTCTACCTTAATTTGGTCATCCAATGTTTATGCATGAGTGTGTTTTTTTGTATCCTTTTATGTTTATATTTTATTTAATAGTTAATGTGTATGAGTAGTTATCGTCCTTGTTTATTTTTATGTTGGTTTCTGTTTGCTATTTTTATTTTTTGTTGTTGTTAAGTAGCAAAAGTAGCATTTAACATGATTTAAGCCGATTACAATTTTTGGTTTGTATTTAAAGTGTTGCCATTTCGAAAAGATTATGCGGTTTGATCATGGTCATGGTAATGTTTTTATTGAAAATATATCATTAAATGTTTGTGTTTATAATTAAAATTACACATTTTGGATATGGGCGAAAAAAAGTGTGTAATTTGTTGGCTTAATTTGTGGATGTGTTTTAGAAATTTAATTTTATTTAAATTTAAAAATATTTTTAAAATTATGACAAAGCCTAAAAGTATGCAGTATTTATATCATTTAACAAAACCGAAAAGTATGCAATTACTTTTTTTAAAACATTATTACCTAACAAACGGTTTCAGTTCTATAAGAGTAAATTAATTTTGACTTTCATATAGCGTTATAAGAAATCGCTTAATTTTAGCAGACCGATGCAAGGTTATAAATTGATAATCTTGATCGAATTAGTACAAAAATCTTTGCAGACATGTGATAAATTAGCTGAGAAACCTGCTAATACAGCAAAAAATTTGCTGACGGTTATTTGCTAACGGAATATGTTGAATTCAAAATTCAGAAAAAGCGCAGCAGGAGAAAATTTGATCGCGGCGATTATTGATTCCTTCAATTTAGTTAATTTTCCTATTTTTTAATTTATTTTTTTCTGAGTGATTAGAAAAGTTATCAGATTCTAAGATTTTTTTCTTTTTGCAGAAAAATTCCTAATTCTTGAAATCTGATAAAATTTTTCTAACAAAAAATTCTTACATTCTGAGTGAGATAAATATCAAAATATTTTCTAAAGATAAAGTCTGAAATTTTGTTACGTTTGTCTATAAAAAAAATATTAGTAATTCGAGAAATACAGTTTGTTTGGTAGTTTAACAAATTTATTTTCGTATTTGTATTCTACGTAATATTAACATCGATTCTAAAACATTTTATCCTACACACAAAAAAAATCTAGAAAAAGTCTCATAATCCCCTTTTACCAATACTTGACAGTTTTCCTTGTTTTTAAACAAAAAATTTTCGATCGAAATTTAAATTTTTTTTTTGTAATTTTACATTTCTTTTTGTAATTTTACAAGTTGCTAAATTTTTTTGTACAAAAAATATCTAGTAAATTCACGAGAAATCGTTGTAAGTTATACTTTGCCAAAAAAGTTGGAATTTTACAAATTTATTGGTAAAAAGTAGACATGTGCACTAAAGGTGTCCTTACGACTAAGGTAATTTTTTAAAATCACTTTTGAATACGTGGTAGGGTCCTAAATTGTAGTTTAGTATCTAAAAATAAGTGAGCCAAAATTTGGGGACAATCGGATAAAAATAACTCGTGCCAAAATGGATTGAAGTTTTGGGACACTCTTATGTGATAAAAAAACACGTTTTTTCTAGTTTTTTTTTTAAATTATTGGTATATGTTATTTTTTGTTAAATAATAATAAAAATGGTAATAAATTACCTTTCCAAAAAGCTTAAAAAAAATACAAATCGGATAAAAAATAAGCATTTTATGCATACATGCCCAAGACCATTGCATGGTTTTTAAAGCCAAAATTTTGAAAATGTTCAAAATTGCTACACTCAAAATAATATCTCTGTCCAATCAGCAGAAAAGTCTGCTGAAAATACACCCATTTTGAGCCATATGAGAAATCTGCTGATTTTAGCAGACTCGGTTTGCTAAATTTCTGTAGTGATACAGCAGAAAAATCTGCTGATTTCAGCAGAAAAAACTGCTGATTTCAGCAGAAAAATCTGCTGATTTCAGCAGAAAAATATGCTGATTTCAGCAGAAAAAACTGCTGATTTCTGCAGAAAAATCTGCTAATTTCGGCTAAGAAATTTATGATTTAAGCAGAAAAATTTTAAATTACACCTAGTTTGAGCCAATTGATATGTTTTCTGTAAAAATATCTTTTTTCAAAATAACAGTTTTGTATAAAATTGAAAAAAAATATATATATTTAACAACTTTATAAAATTCTTAACATGAACGAACAAGAAAAAAATAACGGGATGTCGAAATAGGCACACATGAAAGAATAGAAAGCAAAAATAACACACCATACACACTTAAAACAAAACAAAACAAATAAAAAAACACACACATGAAACAAATTAAAAAAAATAGCAAAACACAAGGGTGGTTTTGAGTTTTGTATTGAACGCCGTACAATGTACGGTTTGCGTGCATGAACTGAAGAACTTCTCTTCTTGAAAAGCAGCAACAAACTGGCAAGCTGAAAAAAATATCTTTGTATGAATTTTTTTGTTTGTGTTCTTTTGCATTATATACAGGGTGGTCCAATAACAAGTATCTTTTTAAAACATGCAATGAAATGAACAATACTCAATAGTTTTGAAACCTTATGGCTTTATTTGAAAGCGCAAATATTCCCATTATTTATGGCAAACGACTTCATTCATGCGGCTGCCTGAGTTAGCTCCGCAGTAGCTCATCCTCGGCACCCATTTTTCTAATGTTTCTGGTTCTATCTCACGAATGGATTGAACGATATTCGTCGAAAGGGCCTAGAACATTTCTGGATTTCCCATGTTGCAGGAATCTTTAACGAGACCCCTCAAAAAAATTTCTAAAGGTTTTAATCGGCAGCTCTGAAGTGATCAATTGTCACCGCGAATATGGCTAAAAACACGATTTCCGAACTAAGTGCGCAAAATATCGATTGTTTGATGGACTGTGGGACATATTGCGACATCCTTCTGAAAATTAATGTCATCCAAGTTGATATATTCTATTTCGGTCAACAAAAAGTCGGTAATCATGGCTCTGTAGCGCTCATCTTTGACGAAAATGGGGTTTTCAGCTGTATTTTTGAAAATATTGTGTAATGATGCTGATACTCAAATCTGTTGCTTCCTATAGATGAATTGGATTCTTTACAATACCGTGCGTGTTTTACGATCACAAGATGTTGCAATTTGTTTGTTAACATAACCTCATTTGAGTGCCTTATTTCGGTTAAAAACTTTTTTCGAAAAACGTGCAGTTTGGCAGCGCAGTACTGCGCTACAACGCGATACAGCGGAGCAAACCGAGGACGCATCAATGAAGTCGTTTGCCATAAAAAACGGGAATGTTTGCTCTTTCAAATAAAGCCATAACATTCCAAAAAAAGTAGAGTATTGATCGTTTTATTGCATTTTTAAAAAGATACTTGTTATTTGACCACCCCTTATTATTAAAGCTGACATATTTTGTGATGCATTTAAGCGGGAGTTATTTATAATTGTCTACTTTAATTTTTAGATAGTGACATTTTATTTTTATTTTTGCGAGACCGACATTTAAAAAAATACTTAAAAAAATATAACAAAAAATATCTGTCAAATTAGCAAAATAATCTGCTGAAAATCTGCACAAAAACTTTTTGAAACTTAGCAGACAGAATCAGCAAAAGTAGGCAAAAAATAAAAAAAATAAATTTTTACTTTATAATGTTATTAAATACATGTTATAGAAAAAAACTAGTGTTTCCAATTCGGTTAATCGATTAACCGATTCCTCGATTAATCGCCTCTATTTCGGTTAATGTCGAAACAAATAATTTAAAACTCAAATAATTATTCGACCCGATTAATCGGTTAAAATGGTTCGATTAACCGGTTAATATTATTATCTTTATATTCTACTATAATTTGTTTGTAACACTTCCTCTTTTTTACAAACACTTCAGAAAAAAATATTCAGAAACCAGCAATTAACAGTTAAGAAAAGCAAAATTAAAAATTTAAACATTTAAAACTCAGAAATCCTAATTAAAGTTTTCAAACGCCATATTGAAAATCCCAATTTAAATTCAGAAAATCCCAATTGAAATTCAGAAAAGCTAATTTAAATTCAGATATCCAAATTGAAATTCAAAAATCCAAATTAAAATTCAGAAATCCAAATCGAAATCCAGAAACGCCCAATTAAAATTTACGAAAGCTCAATCCAAATTTACAGATGCCTACTGAAATTAAGAAATCTGAATTAAAATTAAGTAAAGCAAAATTGAAATTTAAAAATTCTAAATGAAATTCAGAAAAGATAATTCAGTTTCAGAAGTCCTAATAAAATTCAGAAATCTCAATTGAAATCCCAATTGAAATTTAGAAAAGTGAAATCAAATTATATAAATCAAAATTAATATTTAGAAGACACCAATTAAAATTCTGAAAAGCACAATTAAAATTCAAAAATCCCAATTGAAATTAAGAAATACCATTTAAAATTAAGAAAGCCAACTGAAATTCACAAATCTGAATTGATATTCATAGTTTAGAAAATCAAAATTTAAATTTAAAAATTACAATTATAAGTTAATTGAAATTCCAATTGAAAAACGGAAATGGCCAATTGAAACTCAGAAATCCCGATTGAAATTTAGAAAATTCCAAATAAAATTTAGGAATTTTTATTATATCTAAATTTCAATTAGTTGCGTTTTGGGTTTCCCCTTTAAAAACTGCACACAAAAAAGTTTAAAGAAAAAATTTTAATTAAAAATTTTAAAAAGGTCGATTTTGTTTTTAATATTTTTTTTAATTGAATGATAAATTTTTTTAATAGATTTCGAAAGTTTCCGTGAATTGAGAATTAATGCAAATTTGCGATATTAAACTTTTACAAATTTTAGTAATTAATACTACTACTTTCGTGATAGGTGCAAAATCAATTAAAATAGTAATTGAAACTCATTCTAATTTTTTGTGTGTGTGTATAAAGACTGAAAATGAAATTTTACTTAAAATACTTTTATTTTTTGTTACATTACTTTTAAAAATCGGTTAAAATTAATTTTTCATTGTTTTTGACGATTAATCGATTAATCGCCACTTTTTCCGATTAATCGACCCGAACAACCGATTAACCAATTTTCGTCAATTTTCGAATAATGCCCTAACCGGTTAACCGGCAGGGTCGAATAATTGGAAACACTAATAAAAACTAATTAATATGGTAGTCTAGCTTTTTTTAATTTGGCGTGGGTAGTGATATAATTTCCGCGGATTTCAAAGAAAATGTGTTTTTCTATGATAATTTAGCAAATATGCAAAAAAAAAATATTTTGTATTGTACTATACCAAGTGTAATACATAAATTCTGTAAATTTTTAGAGAAATAGGGCATCTTTAACCCCTTTTCATCGAGGTGAAATGACAAATTTGGGACATTACATATTTCTAATTAACAAGATATCTGCATATATCCGGTTTCTCAAAAGTTATAGAATTTACATTTTACGCTTCGTTCCGTACAATAAAGAAAAAAATTCCCCATATTTGCTAAATTATTGTGAAAAAAACGCATTTTATTTGGAATCCGCGAAAATTTTATCACTACCGGCGAAAAATAAAAAAAAGGTTACCTACCATATCTGCTATTTTTAGTCGTAAACATGTTTTTTTTTTTTTTTTATTTTTTTGCCTAAAAATTTTGAAAATTTTGAAATTCTGGCTTTAAAACCGATACAATGGTCTGGGGCATGTATGCGTAAAATGCTTGTTTTTTATCCGATTTTAATTTTATTAGTCTTTTTAGAACGGTAAATTAATACCATTTTCATATTATTTTACAAAAAAAATTAACAAAAAATAACAAATACCAATATTTTTCAAAAAACTAGAAAAAAATGTTTTTTCTTTCATATAAGAATGCCCCAAAACTTTAATCCATTTTCGGCACGAGTTATTTTTATCTGATTGTCCCAAAATTTTAGCTCACTCATTTTTATACCCTCCACTCTAGTGATAGAGGGTATATATAAGTTTGTCATTCCGTTTGTAACACCTCGAAATATTGGTCTAGGACCCCATAAAGTATATATATTCATAATCCTCGATGGATTTTAAGACGATCTAGCGATATCCGTACGTCCGTCTGTCTGTTGAAAACACGCTAACTTTTGAAAGACTTTACGGAGGCTCCTGAAGTTTGGCATATATGTTGGGCATTTACCTGGTCAGGTTGGTATTGCAACCCAGCGAAATCGGTCCAGTGGTTTAAAAGTTATGAGCAAAAGACTGAATTTCGGCAAGTGTTTTTCGTGAATTTATGAGATAAAATGCACTATAACTTTCGAAAAGCAATTCTGAGGATGCTGAAGCTTGGCATATATATTTTTCGTTCCTCCAGCCTAGTTCGTATTGAATTTCACCCAAATCGGTCCAGTGGTTCAAAAGTTATTAGCAAAACCGTGAATTTCAGATTAGCTTCACCTTAAATTCACGTGTTGAAAACCCGTTAAACCTGTTTTAAAAACATTGGTAAGTCACAAAAATATTTTACAACGTATTTTTGTCACTCAAAAATATTTTTATACCAAAACAAAAAAAAAACAATCGAAAAAAATTTTACACTAAAAAAAAATTTAAACTCAAAAAAAAAGATTAGTATATTATTTTTTTTTTTTTTTTTCAAAAATTACTAAAAAATTTTTTACACAAAATAAAATATTTGTAATCAAAACTGTTATTTTTTCACGTTAGAAAATTTACTATCACTTAAAATGGGCGTTGTTGAGGGTATTCATAGATTCGGCCAAGTCGACTTCAACTTTTCTACTTCTTCGATACTAAAGAACAATTTAGGACCCTACCAGGTATAAAAAGATGATTTTCGTTTTTAAGGACACCTCTAGTGCACATGTCTGGTAAAAAGCTTAAAAAATTACAAAAAAGTTTGTAATTTTTACTAGGAATTCTCGTAAAATAGGAGATAGCAAAAAATTTAGTAAAATTACGAGATCTCCTTGTAAGTTTTATCGCGTCAAAAAAATTTTAAATTTACAATTTTATTGGTAAAAAGCTTGTAAAATTACAAAATTATTGGTAAAAAGCTTGTAAAAATACAAGAAATTCTTTTCAAATAGGAGTTACCAAAAAATTTAAAGTTTTTCTTGTCATTTTACAAGGTTGTCTTTTTTTGAGTGTAAGGATGTACACAAATGCCTTAGGATAAAGACTATGTGATCTATGAAAGATGGGATTTAATAGCATAAAACAGGGAATGACATGGAACAGTAAACGAAATAATATAAATACATTTTCTTCTTTACTTATTTTTATACCCCCCAACCACAGTATGGAGGTATACTCACTTTGTCATTCCGTGCGTAACGCATCGAAATATTGGTCTACGTCCAAAAACACCCCTGGATTTTTTTTATACCCTCCAACCACAGTATGGGGGTATACTCACTTTGTCATTCCGTTTGTAACGCATCGAAATATCGGTCGGGGACCCCATAAAGTATATATATTATTGATCCATGATCGATTCTAAGACATTCTGTGAATGTCAGTCTGTCCGTCCGTCCGTCCGTCTGTCTGTAGATAACACAATGCAGTCCAAAATGAAACAGCTACACTCCTGAAGTTTGGCACAAATATGTCTCATGTTCATAGGCAGTTTAAGTTCGTGAATGGGCAAAATCAAGCCAGGGGGAAAAAAGTTCCCCCTTGAAGAACTAAACCAACCTCTGAAAAAATACACTTTTTCTACATGTTTTTTTGTATTTTTGTTAAATAAATGAAAAATTTGGTATATTAATCGCGATGGGAAGGTGCTCGATGTCCCCTCCCCCCCTCCCCAAAAAAAACGCCCCTGACATTTTTTTTTTTTTACATTTTGGAGGGTATAAAGGATTCGGCCTTGCCGAATTTAACACTCTCACTTGTTTATGTTGTTTTTCACATTTTGGAGGGTATAAAAGATTCGGCATGTAACACTCTCACTTGTTTTCACTTTGTATTGGTTTTTATTTAACTCAAAATTTTTCCACTGAAATTTTTTTTCACTCAATTTTTTTTTTTTTCACCCAAATTTTTTTTGACTGAAACTTTTTTTGTTAAATTTATTATTCTACACAAAATTTATTTCAGTATATCATTTTTTTTTTTTTTAATTTATGCACTTCAAACATTTATTGTGGAAAAAAAATTCCAACTGCCGTCAATAATCTCCAATTATTAGAAAACGTAGCTTAAATTTTTTTTATCTCCATTTTCCAAAAGTTTTAAACTGTAATCCTTAAATTTAATACCCCAAAAAAAAACACCCATAAATAGAAAAAACTTTTGTTTTGTAAAACAATCAAAAAAACATTTTTGAAATATTCCCAATAAAAACAACACATGTTTTTTGCATATTCAATATTTACTTTTAGTCAATACAAAATCCCATCAAATCTTCTCCTGCTGTTTTACAAGTTAATATTCATACTCTACTAAACATGTTTTTAGCCCGCTTATATTTACTTTTCATATTTCCATAGTTACTACTACAGTTACACCATTTTCAATTGTATTTGGGAATTTGAAAAATTTATAGCAAATCAAAATTTACTTATTTTTTTATAAGATAAACAACAAGATTTGTAAAGAAATTCTCTGGAATATGGTTATGTTCACCCAAAAAAAAAAACGTGGGTATTCAATACTAAAAATTTAACTAAATTTTAGTCCAAAAGGACCTAGTGCAGGAATTGATAACCAATACTAAAATTTTTTACTAATATTATTCAAAACCCGTAAAAATTACTAATGTTAGTACTTTAGAGGTACTAAAATTAGTAACTTATTAGTAGGTTTTGGTACAAAATCACTTACTAAACCTTTTACTGTAGAATTATTTTGAGTGTTCAGATTGATCCAGCGCGAATTTAAACATGAACTTGTTCCACGATTTTCTGGGCTGAGCTGACTATAAGCTGTCCATTTATTTCGGATGATACATAACGACTGAATTTGTATTTAAACCTTTTCCAGCAAAAACATGGTAATGAGTTGTGAAAAGTAATCATTACCAAGCACATTATTTATAATGAGTACCCATTACCATTAACATTATTTTAAGCCCAAAAGTAACTACTTGTTAGTAATATGTTATAAAAGCACTTCTTAGTAATATCTCCTTGCACTTGCAGTTTTTAACCTTTACACATCAATTAACTTAAAAAGTTATTAAAAACTTAATAAAAATTACGTATTTTTTAAGTTTTAGTAAAAACAAGTTAAGTTTTAAATGTTTTAATTAACTAATTACTTTACTTCTTATTGGTAATGGGTTTTTAATCCTTATTAGTAATCCGAGTCAGTAACTACTTATTTATCTCCATACTCTTCACTACTTTTTTTATGTCTCACGCCCTTGTTAAAATAATTAGTGTTTCATTCAATAAGTAACTACTTATTAACATCTGTTTCATTTGGTTGTTCAAAACGGTCATTCGGTTGTTACAACATTTCGACTCTCACAACCGTATTGCGGTTGCCATAACCGTATTGAGGTTGTGACAACCGCATGACTGGTTGCAACAACCTCCAACCGGATTTGTTAAACAGTGCGCCAGGAAATGCTGTACATTTTTTTTGGCTAAAATGTTTGCCAAAAATTTTATATAAAATAAATAAAAGTAATAAAAATTCGTTGCTATTGTGCACTGCATATTTCGTATGTGTAGCATTGAAGCGTTATTAATTTTTTAATAATTTTCGGTAATAAATTTTTAAGCTCAATGAACGTGATTTTCAATGCGGCCTGTTTGTGGGTATTAAAAAGCAATATGTTTTTGGTTTTTATTTGATATTAAAATCGCATAATTTGTCAAGTTGTTAGTTATTGGTAGTTTATAATACATAATTTTCCAATTTTATTTAATGGAAAAATCATAAAGTATTTACTAAATGCTGTTTTAATTTAATAAAAATTATTTATTATTCGACCTTTAAAATTATATTTTGAGCAAGATTATTCTAGCTCAAGGTCATATTTCTTTTACTAATCATTACATCGTAATGATTAGTAACACAAATATGATCTTACCCACGAAAATCTTTCAGAACCGATTCTGACAACACTTGTTCTAGAACAGGTTCTTCGGTAACCATACACTATTACACTTTAATTTTTCAGAACAAGTTAAGTTAAAAGTATTGTGAAGCTTGTTCTCTGCAATCAAAGCTTCATAACATTTTGGTTCTCAGGAATTAAAAAAAAAATTATGTGTCAAAAAAATAAAAAATAAATATCAATTTATTTTTGTTAACCAAGAAAAAATGCGAAATTCTCTTAAAATTGTTGAAACAAAGGTGAGTAAATTTAATTTTCATTGTCTGGGTGGGGTCAAATACTAATAATATTATGTTTTTTATTTTTGTTTGCAGAAAATCCATGTTCTGGTATGTCATTACCGTAAAGCCCAAAATGCAACTTTGGAGGCGAAAAAGGATAAATGTGTGTTGAAAAAAATGTAAATATTCCATTTATGTATATATAATTGTGCTTATCTTTCTTAAATAAATAAATGCAATTCAATACATTTCTTTAATTCTTATTTCTGTTCCAAATTTTACTTCTAGAACCGATTCCGAGGAACAAAAATATGTTCTAATTTTGCATACAAACACCTGTTGCTTTTGGGACAATCCCTTTGTAAAAAGAATCGGTGTTGCACAAGAATTAGAACAGGTTCTAGGGAAGAATAAGTTGTTCCACAATCGGTTCTTGGAAACCGAAAATTTTGCTGGGTAAGCTATAATAATCTTACTCAAAATATTTACTAAATGTTTAAAATGAATTTAAAGATTATTATTAAATAATACAGATTAACAATTTTTAGAAAAATTCGCACTTCCCAAGAACAAAATATAAAATAATGACGGATTTGAAATAGAGGTGTACGTATGAGTAACTTTTGGCAAATCCTCACTAAAGAGATTTTTTTTTATCAGAAACAAGCTTTTTTGTGATACTCCTAATCACATGATTAAATTTAGTTTCACTTGAAGTCACGTGTGTTTTTTAAAAACTTTACTCAAACTGTTTTATGAACAAGTTCATTCAAAAAGTTTAAAAAATGGTGTTTTGATACTTTAACCATTACTGAATAAATGACTCTAGAAATTAAAGATTTAAATCAATTAACATGTTTCTAAAAAGACTTTCATTTTAAGGAGGTAAAAATGTTAAAAAGGGCACTTTGGCACTTTAATGTCTTATGAAAAACTGATGCACAAGAGAACACAAAAATATGCAAAAGGCTATCATAAACAAATGTTCGGGTGGGTCCATATAGCACGGAAATACTCATAGTTTTTCTTGAAAGCTAAAATCGTTCATAACAAAACAATCAAGGTTTTTTTTTTTTAGTTTAAAGATAAGTACTCTGTTTTTTGCGGTGAAAATTTCACTTAAACTTTAAACGCCTCAAATCGCAATAAAACATTTAAAAATCAACCACCCTTGACAAGAATAAGAAAGAAACGATCATAACAAAACTGAAATGTCACTTTTCACGGCAATTTAAATTGTTTTGTATAATAAAAATGAGTGAAAACTTTTTTAACAATTTCCCTATTATTCCTCGCGTTGCCAAAATTTATTTTTTTTATATGGAGTTTGACAGATTTTTTCCCGTGAAATCGAACAGAGTACGATGCCTAAAGCAAGATATTTTTTACACGTATTTGAAGTTAGTGAACTATAATTATAATTACTTGAAAACTGCATAAAAAGCGTATACTTAATTTTGTAATTGTCTTCAAATAACAATCATATGCAAAGGTGCATAGCGGTTTATTTCACCGTCCGACACACTTTTGTACACATGGACCAGACCGACAAATTCTGAATGTTGCACAGTGATTCGTTTCATTGGCAAAAATCAAAAAAAAAAGTATGTCTTCAATGTTGATGATTTTTTGTATTTTTACAGTTTAATAGTAAACTAAAAGAAATATGTACTTTTCTGATTTTTAAGAAGTCATATGTTGCCACAAGAGGGCGCTAAAGTATGGAAATTCAACGCTATTGTGTTAAAACCTAAAAATTGATTTTTATAGGTTTACTAAAATAATTATGAAAAATCGAATTTTAAAGAAATCAGCGAACTTTTTCTTGCAAAAGATACTTTAATATATTAGCTAAATGTTGTATTTGCATTTTTTTAGAATTAATCTTAAAAAACATTTTTGTATTGCTCTGAAATCTATATTTTTTCTACCGAATTCCCAAAAATTGACAAATTTTGATGGAATGCATAAAAAAAGTTCGTGAGTCAAAAAATTATTTTTTTTGCTTTTTCGATAGTTTGGACTATGGTTTATAAGGCAAAAGAATAAAAATAACTAAGTTTTTGTCTGAAGTTGGAAAAAAGTTAGGTTTTTTTTGTGTCTTTATTTAATTTTTTTCAAAAGCTGTATTATTAATGGAAAAAATATTAGAAAAAAAATTTAATATTAAGTATTTTTTCTTTACACATTGATATATTATATAGTATTCTGTAAAAATATAATAAAAAATCAGAAAAAAATTATGCAGTCGTGGGCCGTTTTGCTTTAAAAGTTATCTTTGACTTTTACTAAAATCCCCAAAATCACCAAATTTTAATGGCCTTCATAAAAAAAGTTCGTGAATAAAATTTTTTTGTTTTTCATTTTTTTTGTAGCTTTAACTATGTTTTATAAGATCAAAAAATAAAAATAACTAAGTTTTTTTTTTAAGTTGAAAAAAAAAAATTTTTAAAAAAATCTAAAATTGGATTATTTTTTTTTTTTATTTATTTTATGTACTGTAAATAAAATTAAAAAATACATCAACATTTTAGTGTTTTTTTTATATAAAGGGATTTATTGTATTGTATACCATAAATTTATAGTAAAAAATTCGATGAAATAAGTATACAGTGGGCCATTTTGCTTTAAAACCAGTATTTGATTTTCGTTGGTATCCCAAATCAAAACCAAATTTTTTTTTTGAGATACATAAAAAAAGTTCGTACTCAAAAATTATTTTTTATTGATTTTTTTAACATCCTGGACTCTTTTCTATACGATCAAATAATAAAAATAACTAAGTTTTTGAAAAAAACGAAAAAAAAAAAAAATTTTAGTACCAAAAAAAAAATTTTTTTTTTTAGTTTTTTGTTATTAGCGGGTTATATACTTAAAAATAAAGCAAGTATTAAACGAGTTTACTTAAAACTTATTTTGAATAAATTTATTGTCGTAATGCAACAGGAAATAAGTGTTGCGAATGTTTTGTTTTTGCAGTTATTATGTATTTTTATATTTTTGACTATATTTAAAAAAAGGATATATTAACAGCTTTTTTGTTACCGCAAGTAACTCAACGAAATTTGGCACACTTATTAACGTTATTTGATCTAATCTATATTAAAAATTTGATAGCAATTGAAAGATTTTTAAAATAGTTACACGATTTCAAGAAAAAGGATATATGGCAGCCACGCGAGTCCTTGCTCAGATTAAAATACAAATGTTGTACGTCGATGGTTATCTAAATTTCTAAGACAATAACTAAGTTAAGTAATTTTATATCAAGTTTTGTGGCTAAAACTCCACTTTTAAATTTCAGGATATACGACAGGTACAAATGTCCTTCGACCGATTTGCTCAAAATTTTTATTTTTTTGTCTATTAATTAATTTTGTGCTTGCGTACCAAATTTGGAAAATCGTTGATAACTCTTTCTATTTTATTTTTGTGATTAAACTATATTAACACTTTATTGCAGTTTTTAAAAAGGATATATAAATAACTTTTGTTTTACAGAACCGATTTCAGCGAAATTTGGCACACACATTGACATCACTTATTCAAATTTTTACAAAATATTTCAAGGGTATCGAGTAATTTTTGAGCGATTTACAATTTTTTTAAGAAAAAGGATATATGGCAGCCACACGAGTCCTTGCTTCAATCTTGAAAAAAATTTACACATAAAATACTGTATCAAAATTGGTAACATTGACAAAATTTGGGAATTTTGTGGCCATTTTTGTAGTTTTAATCACATATTTAAGTTTCAGGATATATGGGGGGTAGGCGTGTCCTTGCTCCGATTTTTCCAAAAACTCGTTTTTTTCTTGATTAGATAATTAAATGCTTGTGTTCCAAATTTCAGAAATCTGCGACCAATATTCTATTTTTGCCCACTCGATATATGGGAACGAATCACTGTGTGTTGGGCCAAAAATCAAATGCACGTGTCTCCCAGTTTTTTTAGATCAATTCGCGTATTCGCGAAAAACGCCAATAAAAAAAGTTGTGTTTTCCAAAGAAGTGTGAAATAAGTCGGAAAAAGTTTTAAATCTACTAGTGAGCACAATAATGTTTGAACATGTCTGTAGTAAAATTTAGAGAAGGTTCTTTTCATAGAACATATTGACCCTCTATCTCCAATTTTTAAGGGTAATTTTTGTCCTCATTTGTAATGCTCTCCTCGAAAACCATTAAATCGTGTATTTAGGCGTTAAAATTATCTACGGAAATGATTTGCACCAAATTTTACTAGGATTTGCCAAGGCCAATAATTTGTGCGATGCTAGCAAAATGCTTAAAAAAGTAAAATTTTTAAGTGTCTTTGGTTAAACACAATTTAATAAAATATAATACTTTTAAATTTTACTTTTTTAAGCATTTTACTTTGTGTAACATTTTAACCCTTTAAACGCACGATTTATTTATTTTCTAGGAGAGTGTTTGAAATAAGGACAAAAAATACCCCTGAAAATAGGAGATAGAAGGTTACTATGTTCCAAGAAAAGAACCGCCATTAAATTTTACTGAAGACATTTATACTATTTTTCTCAGTAGTATATTGACTATTTTTTTTTTTATTTATTTCATACTTCTTTTGTGAAACAAAATTTAACATCATATTTTGTTTGAATTTTTCGCTAAAACGGAAATGTTATTTTTATACCCACTTTCTGACTAGAGTGAATTGTTTCTATAGTGGATTTTTTTTTTTTTTTGTATTTTTCCCGAAAACGAGTATTGATCTAGAAAACCCATAATCTTAGAATTTTTTGGTCCGGTTCATGTGTTCAGCCAAAATTTGAAATTTGTCGGACGGTGTTTTAAATAACTCGGCCATTCAATACAGAAGGTCTCAAATTTTAAATCATTTTTCTCACAGATTCCTTTTCATTTTTACATTTTTTCTACAACAAAATTTTCAGACTTCCTTTAAAAAAGGTCTCACTGAAATTCAGATAACACACATAAAAATCTTCTGAAACATATTTTCTATAGAAAAAGTCTCAGATTCCGAGACATTTTTTTTATAGAAAAAGTCTTAGATTATGAGACATTTTTTTGTAGAAAAAGTTGAGACATTTTTCGTATTGTATCAAATTCCGGGAAATTTTCTGTAAAAAAAAAAACCTTAGATTCTATTTTTCCTATAGAAAAAGTCTGAGATTCTGAAATTTTTTAAGATTCTAAGACCATTTCTCCATGGAAAGAGTCGCAGATTCTGAGAAATGTTTGCCATAAAAAAAGTCTAATAGTAAAACTAACAAATTCAATTAGAATATAATGTTTTTTATTAGTAAAGAAAAATGACCTCGAGCTAGAATATTCTTTTTGTAGGCTCTATTTCAAAAACAGTTAATAACTTGAGGTCAATATTTTGCCAATTATTCATAACAAATATAAAAAATATTTTTCCTTGCCATGCGACATTTTACTTTTCAGCGAGGCCCCAAATTCTTGTGTGCCCAGGGGCCCGCCATAACTTAAGGCGGCCTTGCTTTGACCATTATATAGAGCTTAAAGCCCAGATTTAGTATAATGTTCAAAGTGAGTGTCTAGAAATTTTGTACTTAAAACAAAAACAAATGTTAGTTCTTTGATTTTGTTTTACGTTCCAATTTTGTTGTCACTCACTTCGGCCGAGATAGCGAATCGCATAGTACGATGAAATTTAATTTTAACTTAATTTCAGTCAAATCCGATCAATTTAACACGTGGTAGCCTAGAATTAAATTTTGGATTTTCGAAAAACTTTTTCAAAACTCTTGGAAAACTTTTGGAAAATTTAAAATTTAAAACTTAAAACGAAGGACTCTTATTGTGCTCAAATTAAGTTTAAATAAGGGTTTGTCTCGAGCTCTATAAAAGGGTCAATAAAAAATGGTTTTGAGATTTTTTAAAAAAAATTCTTGAACGTAAGATAAAACCGCCGTTTACATAATTTTGAATACAAAATGTCTTTATCTTTGGATTGTAAACTTTATGGGTGACATTTTGCCTTTAAAATTATTTTAATTGTGAAATATGTTAATTCCTATCACAAATTTTGGATAGTTTGGTCGGATAAATCATTTATGACGAGACATGTTTTATAAAAGTATTACACGAGTTTCAACAATGTCCTTAAAGGACGAACAAAAAAAAAAAGACTACACTCAACAAAATATCTTTGTATAACCAAAAATAGAAGAAAAAAACATATTTTTAATTCTTAATTGTAAGGGAGTAAAATATAAAAACGTAGGATGAACAAAAAAAAAAGGATTTTCGCTCTTGACATTTATGATATTTTAAACTTAAAACACATTGAAAGAGTGCATACACACCACAAGTGTAAAGTTATTTGTTGGAAATTGCTTAAGAGGTCCTTTCATCATCATCCTCATCTCTATACTGTTGCATTTCACACGACAAAAGGTTTACTTATGGCGAATGCCATATTCGTATACATATGTACGTTCAAACATAGTGGCTTGAAAATATATTTTCTATATAGAATCCTGTTTTGTGTGTTTTTGTAATCTCCTGGGCCAAACATACAATAATAGCATGCAACAACATGATCCATATAGTGTTGCCAAAACATTGTTTTACTTATGTTGGCTTTTTGATAGTTCTGGTGGTTGGCTGACTAAGATTCATACAGAAAACTCATTACTATACAAGTGACTTTATGTCCCAAATACATACAAACAATCAGTTAACATATATAGAGACATGTTGCTGGTCCTTTTAAAAAGTCCTTTTTGTTTTGTGAAAAAGTATAGGGAGTTTTTTTGCAATTACTACACAACATGATAGGGATCTCTCACAAACTATTCACACACACGCATACATAAACACATACACATCAACATTACCATCATCATCATACATCAAGTTTTATGACATTAAGTGTAAGTAATTTCCTTTGGGATTTTTCGTTGCTCCATTCGTTGTCTTTTACAGCTTAAGTGTCAGGATTGCTTGGATGTTGTTGTTTTGGAAATAATGAAAATTTCATCACATGATGGAAAAGTGATTAAATTTTATGAAATTTCATTATTGCATAGCAAAGCAAAATTTTAAATTTATTGAAGTATTCCCAATTAACCATGGTGAATAATCTATTGCAGTTTTAAGATATAATGAATAGTATTTATTTGCACCAAGCACTTGATTTTCTCGTAAATCTACGAATTTGTATTGCACTGTGCAACACGATTTTGTATCTTTGATGGGACTAAAAAAATTAAGGTATACCATTAGTGGAAAACTAAGTTCGAGCAATTTTTATAGCCCATTAAAGAGAATTCCTACACCCAAAAAAAAAGTTTGAAAAATTACTGGTAAAAGGTCTTGTAATTCTATTTTACTAATATTTTTGTCTTTTTACAAAAATTCTTGTATTTTTAATAAAACGAAAACTACAGGCTGCTTTGTAATTTTAATATTTTATGTTGGTAAATTTATTTTACAAATTTTGTAAGTAAATTTACAAAAAAAAAAATAATTATTTTACAAATAACAAAAATATTACAAAGTATGTATTTAGTTTTTTTACACAAGAAAACTGTAATTGTACAACAAAATATTATTTGATGGTATTTAGTCTTTCTAAAAAAAAATGTTTAATTACAAAAATTTTTTTTCAAGATTTTTTAAATCGTTAACAAGGTTTCCAGTTTTTTAACACAAAAAAATGTAATCTCAAAAAATCTGTATTGAAAAGTACAAAATTCCAAGGTAATTTTACAAAACTTATTTTATTACGAGAATTTATGTTGTGTTAAAAAAAAATTATACAACAATAAGGACACGCAAAAATTTTCTAAATCCATTTTTTTTTGGGGTTTTGGAGTAACAAATTTTGTTATAAATCCCTTTTTTTTTATAAATATAAAATTTCATAAAAAAAATTACACAAAAATTTTTCAACTAAGCTTTAGCAAAATATTGTAAAAATTTAATTTATATCACAAAATCTTTTTTAAATTTCAACTCAGTGAAACTGAAATAAATGTTTAAAAAACCGGCAGTTTTTGGAATTCAGAAAAACTGTAAATGCAGTTGTGTAAACAAGACCTTGAACCATCACTGAGCAATATTTAAGGAATACCCCACTTTATCCGTGAAAGTTACAGAGGGTTGAAGTTGAAAAATCGATAAAAATGGCTTGAAATACATAGTTTTTACCTTCTTTCGCTTTTTTTTTAAGTTCTCCTTATATTTTAATCTTTTCCGGCATAACACAAAGTCAGTTCATATAAGAGATTATTTTAATGTTGGTTTAATAGATGCTTCATAGCTTGGTAAGAAGTTATAAGACGGTTAAGTTTTGAAACCAAAAATTAAGAGTTTTTAAATTTTCGAGGTTTTTTGATCAGGGATTTCGGCCCCCTCTATAAAATGAAAAAAGTTGAAATAGAGTTGGTAGCTGTTGTAATTCTTAACATTTTGGAGTGCAATTAGGACCGCTTTGCAGAAAACTGGCATTGATAATCTAATGGTCGATTGGTTAATGGAAATGCTGACAAATAGACACATTTCCTCGGAAATGGGCAGCACGAAGTTACATGCTGTGGCAACTAGGGGCACACCTCAGGGGGGTGTCATTTCTCCTTTGCTGTGGCTACTGGTTGTGAATGAGATTCTCGATTCGCTGAATGCAAGGGGTGTAACTGTGGTTGCTTACGCAGACGATCTAGTCGTTTTATCATCAGGTAAATACCTGGACACAATATCGGATATCTTAGACGATTCTTTGAGAATTTTGTCATCCTGGGCTAGGAGTTGTGGTTTGAATGTGAATGCAACGAAAACGGAGTTAGTTCTTTTTACAAGAAAACGAAAAATAGAAAATTTTAATACTCCGAAAATCGATGGTACAGCGCTGGTTTTTTCACCTTCAGCAAAATTCTTGGGGGTTAGACTGGACTCTAAGCTAAATTGGAATGAAAATCTTAAGGAAAGAACAAATAAAGCGTACGCGGCTCTCTACTCATGCCGAAAACTTGTAGTTGGGAAATAGGGTGTGAAACCAAAACTTTTTCATTGGTTGTACACTGCGGTAGTTCGACCTGTAGCCACTTATGGTTGTCATGTTTGGTGGCAAAGTTAATAGAGCTGCTTTATTGAGTTTAACAGGTGCCATGGGTTCAACCTCTACAGCATCCCTAGAGATGCTTTTAGGTATTACGCCTTTGGACCTTCATGTTATGGAGACGGCGGCCATAACACTCACTAGATTGCATCAACTTGGGTGTTTACGAAATCGAACGGTTCGGCATACTGAGATTCTGGGTGGTCTGGTTACAAATCTTAACACGGACTATAAGACTCCGGCGAACATAGTCAAAGGGAAAATAGACGTATTGTTTCCATCGCTTGATGACTGGATGATGGATAATGTTGATTTTTCTCAGATAAACGTTTTTACGGATGGTTCAAAAACAGGGACAGGCACAGGAAGTGGTGTGCACTGCTCTGAGTTAGGTATTGATGAATCTTACCGCTAGGAGAATGATTGTAGCATTTTTCAGGCCGAGGTCTATGCGATCGCCAAGGCAGCTGAGCTAATCTCGATGAGGCCAATATTCTACCGCTGCCACAGAGAACTACAAGTTCTCAGCATAATATACGACTGTGCTGGGTACCTGGTCACAAGGATATTAAAGGTAATGAGAAAGCGGATGTGCTTGCGAAGGCAGGCGCAAGCCTTCCACATGAGCTCGCCGTTGAGGGAATTTTTCCACCACTCTCCCTTACTTTTCACAATATTAAGCTGGACACTAGAAACAAGTGGATTAATAGATGGACGACATCAAATGATAGCATACAGACGAAAATGCTATGGGATGAAAAATCGCAAGGTAACAGCAAAATTCTTCTGGATATGGACAGAAGACAGATAAGATCAGTGATAAACCTTATCACGGGGCACAGTAAACTCGCGAAACACATGGTAAGAATCGGGGTTATGGCAAACGACACTTGCAGATGGTGCAATGAGTCTGTCGAAGACAGCTTCCATTTCTTATGTGAATGCCCTGCATTATCATTTAGAAGATTTAAATGTTTAGGTTCTTACGTCTTTCAGGATCTTCAGGACCTACGAGGTATAAACCCTTGGCTACTAATGTCATTCATCAAAGCGTCGAAGTGGGAAACGTAAAAATGCGTGTTTGAATGGAGAGAAGGAAGGAAACAATAGCAGGAATCATAATGGGCCAAACATTGGCCTCTATGGATGTCATTCCCGAAAACTGTTATGTTTTGGGGATTGGCGTCATCCTCACTAACCTAACCTAACCTAACATTTTGGAATCAATCATGTTAATGTGCCACGAATAGGTAAGGAGTTTCAGCAGATCAAATTTCGAAAGAAAAAACGTAATTTTTTTTAAATATCACTTTTTCGCGAGGCACATTCGCGGATTTTAAAAATTGTGCGAAATTTTTTGAAAATTGTGCGAAATTTGCAAATCTGTTTCCTATTTTTTTTAGTAGCAATTAATGCATCATCTTCATTTTAATACACCAAAAGACGTGCCTTAACGAGTAGAACTGATTTGCTTTTTGACTTTTTACTTCAAGCCATTCTGAGCGGAAAGCGCGATGATTGTATCTAAACCTGTTTTGATCTGGCACGTCCAAGGCTTTACACGAAATCGGATGAAATTTTTTTTAAATGAAAGCCCACCTGATGTGTCATCATAAAATCAGAGGCGGGTTAAAAAATGTTGATGATTATAGATTTTTTGGACCATATTATATTTTCTTGTTATAAAAAAGCATCATCGATTTTTTTTAACTACTGGTGCAATGATACGATTTTCCGTGATTTTTTTCAGTAATACCAACGCGCATTGCCTAAATATGTTATAAAAAATTGTGAAACTTTTCTTTCACCGCGAATTGATTGCAATTTTAGGTACTTAGATATTATTTTTTTTAATCGTTTGGTCATTAAAGGGTTAAATTTATATCATATATTTTAGAATAAATGATATATCCTAGCGTGTTTTACTAACGCATGCAACAAACGTGTAGGAAAAAATCTTTAAAATATTTTTAACATTTTTAAAACCGCTAAATCTTAAAACCGCCATAACTTTTGACCCCGCGCAATTAAATTGACGCGAACGAATTTCTTATTCTTAAATAGCTTCTAATGTTTATGCCAACTTTCATCGATGTGCCATCAAAAAAAAAATCACATTTTTTTTACCTCAAAATTTAAGTCTTAGACGGAACTCCTCATATACCATTTTTGGTAATTTGCTATTAGTAAAATACAACCATTTTTATGTGTTTTTACTAAGTATACTATTGTGATAGTTCTTTTTTTTGTTTATTTTTACCATTTTTTCGGTAATTCTACCATATACTTTTGGTAGATTTTTTTTTTTTAAATCTGGCAACTAAAATGTCAATTAAAAGCTGCCAATTATGAGAAATTAAGTTTTTCTTGGGAAACTTAAACACCCAATCTACAATATCCAAAAGTTTTTTTTTAAGTACTTGTGAAAATAATAAAAAATTCGAAAAAAATTTTATTTTTTCACTATTTTTTTCTGAAAATACAAGAAATTTCTTGTGTAGCCTCCTTAGCAAATTCTTATATTTTTTACTTAAGAAAAGTTGTTGTTGAAGTGTTACTCCAGCTGCCAAGCAGACGGAATAATAAGATGCACTAATACAAAAAAAAACCTTTAAATTTACAAAACAAATATGTAAATATAACAATTTTTTTGTAAATTTACAAATTAAAAACAAAATTGTATACTTACAGAAAAAAGTTGTTATTTTACAAAAATAAAGTAGAAAATACAAAAATAATATTACGAATTTGCAAATTATTTGATTAAACTGAGTGCAAAAATAAGTGCAAAAAAGTGTTTTTACATTTTGGAGAGTATAAAAGATTCGGCACCAAAGAATATAACACTCTCGCTTGTTTTATGTACATTTGATAAACAAATGGAAAATTTGCGAAAAAGCTTAAACTTGGTGAAAAAGTAGTTTTGGTAAAAAAAAATATTTTTTTTTCACGAAAAACAAAATTATGTTAAAAAATTTAATGAACCCAAAATTTTTGGTGAAAAAAATTTTGATGAAAAAAACTTTTTGATGAATTTTTTTGATGAAAAGAAAAATTTTTTGATGTAAAAAAAATTAATGAAAAAAAAAATTTTTTGGTGAGAAAAAAATTGATAATAAAAAATTTGATTAAAAAATTTGATGAAAAAAATCGATGAAAAAAAAATATGATAAAAAAAAATTATGAAAAAAAAATATGAAAAAAAATTGATGAAAAAAAAATTTGATGAAAAAAAAAAAATTTAATAAAAAAAAAAAAAAATTTGATAAAAAAAAATTATGAAAAAAAAAGTTTGATGAAAAAAAATTTTTGAAATAAAAATTTGATAAAAAAAAATTGATAAAAAAAAAAAAAAATATATAAAAAAAAAGTTTGATGACAAAAAAAAAATTAATGAAAAAAAAAAATAATTTGATGAAAAAAAATTAATGAAAAAAAAAAATAATTTGATGAAAAAAAAATTGATGAAAAGATAAAATTTGATCAAAAAAATGAAGAAAAAAAATTTGATGAAAAAAAAAAAATTTAATAAAAAAAAAAAAAAATTTGATAAAAAAAAATTATGAAAAAAAAAGTTTGATGAAAAAAAATTTTTGAAATAAAAATTTGATAAAAAAAAATTGATAAAAAAAAAAAAAAATATATAAAAAAAAAGTTTGATGACAAAAAAAAAAATTAATGAAAAAAAAAAATAATTTGATGAAAAAAAATTAATGAAAAAAAAAAAATAATTTGATGAAAAAAAAATTGATGAAAAGATAAAATTTGATCAAAAAAATGAAGAAAAAAAAGTTTGATGAAATAAAAAAAAAAAAAATTCTATGAAAAAAAACAGTTTGATGAAAAAAAAAAATTGATGAAAAAAAAAAAAATTATGAAAAAAAAATTTGATGGAAAAAAAATTATGAAAAAACAAGTAGAAAAGTAAAATTCGACTTTGCCGAATCTATGAATACCCTCCACAATGCATTTTTTAAAGGGTAGTACATTTTTTAACGTGAAAAAATTAACAATTTTGATTAGAAATATTTTATTTTGAGTAAAAAACTCTTTTTTTGTAATTTTTAAAAAAAAAAAGAAAAATTTAAAATTTTTTTTTTTGAGTGTAAAATTTTTTTCGAGTGTAATGCTTTTTTTACTGTAAAAATATTTCTGAGTGAATGCAATTTCGTATGTACACAAAATATTGTCATTTTTGTAAAAAAAAAAAATAATTTTTTTTTGTGTAAATTTTTTTTGAGTGTAAAATTTTTTTGGGTGTAAAATTTTTTCCGAGTGTAATTTTTAAGTTACCAATGCTTTTAAAACTAAACAAGTTTAAAAAGCATTGCTTTAAAATTAAACAAGTTTCAAAAGCATTGGTTAGTTACCACCAATGCTTTTAAAACTTGTTAAAACACGTGGCATTTTAGATGAAACTAATCTGAAATTCAGGGTTTTGCTTATAACTTTTGAACCACTGGACCGATTGAGCTGAAATTTAATATCAAACAGACCCGGGGAACGGCAAAGATACATGCAATGCTTCAGTAGTATCATTATTGTCTGTCGAAAGTTATCGTGTTTTTTATCTCGTAAATTCGCGAAACACACTTGCCGAAATTTACTCTTTTGCTCATAACTTTTGAACCACTGGACCGATTTGGCTGGATTGCAATACCAACCTGATCAGGTAAATGGCAAACATATATGCCAAACTTCAGTAGCTTCTGTAAAGTCTTTCAAAAGTTAGCGTGTTTTCTACGGACGGACAGACAGAGAGACAGACAGACGGACGGACGGACGGACGGACGGACGGACATCGCTAGATCGACTTAAAATCGATCGAGGATCATGAATATATATACTTTATGGGGTCCTAGACCAATATTTCGAGGTGTTACAAACAGAATGACAAACTTATATATACCCTCTATCACTAGAGTGGAGGGTATAAAAAAATTTATGAAAAAAAAAATAAAAATTTGATGAAAAAAAATGTTTTTTTTTTTTGTAAAATAATTATGTTACTTTTTATTCACCAGCTGGTGAAAACGGTTTGATTCACCACGAGGTGAATTATTATCCAAGTTACAAACCCAAGTTATTAAAATTTTTGGTTTTAAGAAAATGAAAATAGTAATTCTTTTTTTCTTTTTCGTCCTTTTGCGTCCTGCAACTTTTTTTTAAATTAGACACCAGGTTAAGAACATTATTATGTTAAAGCTCAAAATTTATTACAGATTTTTTTTGGAAGCCGTAACAATACGTAAAACTGGGTTATTCTCAGAACTTTTTAAAACCTTTAACTTTTGTTCTATAAAGGGGGTAAGGGTTTTTCAGCAGATTTAAGAGAATCATTGTCAATCAATCGTCAAGCCAGGCATAATATTTCATTAACATATTTCACAAGGTTAATGAGAAACACTTGTGAAATCTCTTTCACAACAAAAATGACGCTTTTAACGCAAAAATTGTAACTGATTTTTTTAAAAAAGGACTAAAATAACCCCTTGAAATGAGTGACAGGTGGTTAATATATTTTAAGAAAAGAAGCACCATAAAATTTAACTTAATGCATTTAAGCACACTATTTAGCACAGAAGTAGACTTTAACTTATTCCAAACGCCTTTGAAAAAACTTCAGTTGGTCATAAAAAAAAACTGTAAAAGCGTGACCAAAAGCATTTGGGGGTTTTGGTCTACTACATACTAGGACACTTACATGTTTTCTTGCTCGCAAGCCAAATACATTTTTGTGTTGAACAGTGTACGATAATTTGACCTTATATTTTTCTGTGGAAGTCATCTGTGGTGCATATACAAGTGTCGGAGCTCTTAAGGATATTTTTAAAACTCTATGGCAAATTATTATATTTTTTGGTTGAGTATATATTTCATCACATAAATTTTGTTATGAATAATAACGGTTTTAATGAGACTAAATTTTATGACAGTGTTTTAAAACATAGTAGTAGGAGTAATAATCGCTTTAAGGAAAAGTTTTTGGTATTTTGCTTGTTAAACTTATGAATAATTGACTAAAGTTTGTCAATCTATTAAAATTATGTAGTGTAGAGATTTTGGTACAAGGCTAAATTTGTTAATCACTTTATGCAAAATTAAAATATTAAATGGAATAGAAATGTATGTTTGAATAAATGAGGAATTTGCATATGAAACTTAAGTGTACATTCAAAAAAAAAAAACTTGTAAAATTACAAGAAAAACTTGCAACTTTTTTTTTGCTACCTCCTATTTGACAAAATTCCTAGTAATTTTACAAGCTTTTTACCAATAATTTTGTAATTTTACAAGCTTTTTACCAATAAAATTGTAAATTTACAGTTTTTTGGCGCAATTAAAGTTACAAGGAATTCTCGTGAATTTACTAGATTTTTTTGTAATATTATCTTGAAAATTTGTAAAATTACTAAAAATATTGTAAAATTACAAAAAAATTTAAGTTTCGATTCAAATTTGTTTGTTAAAAACACGGAAAACTGTCAAATATTGGAAAATGGGATTACAAGACTTTTCCTAGTAATTTGACAAAGTTTTTTTTGTGTGTAACCAGGTTATTTGAACATCAGAGGTGTTGTTTTGATGTTTTTGCACCTTAGTTTAACTCTCCAACATTGGTGAGTTTAGCTCAAAATCTCAAAAACAGAATTTGTAGTTTTAGCTAACAATAAGTTTAAACCTAAAACAAATATAATCGACATCTCAAAAACTCGCCACAAAGGTTACTGAGGTTTTGATTGAAATATTTGAAAAATGCAATAAATGAAAGCGAATAAACTTGAAATAAAAAAAAACTAAACTTAAAATAACCTAACAAACACAATTTACACTTTTTTCTAGCCATCCTTTGTTGTATACAAAACAAAGTTTATGCAACAAAAACAAAACAAAGGAAACCTCTAAAAACAATTGTGGTAAACTGCCAACTTCCTTTTGGCGTTGCGCGCCATGTGATACGCCTCATGAACTTTTAAACGCAAAAAGGCGAAATAATTTGGGTAGACCACAGAAATGTGTGGAGAAGAGAGAGTATGAAGCAGTTTAGACAAAAAAGGATAATAAAAATTAAAATGAACGAAAAAAAAAAATAATAATAAACAAATTAGGAAAATTTAATTTAAAACAACTAAAAATAAAATCAAAATTTTCAAATTAACACCGAAAATCTAATGTTTTAAATTACTTTATACATTTAGTACTCCTCGAAAAATCATCCTATGCATTTATAATGCTTCAAGCAATTTTTTTCTCTTAAAAATAGAAAGCAAATGATTGAACTTCATTACTATGCAAATGGTGTTCATTTATCGACATTTATTGACAACAAAATAGACGTGACACTTTTGTCTTAAAATTTCATTATATTTATGAAACCTTCATAAATATAATGAAATTTTATGAATAAAGTCCATACAATTTCAGACATACAATTTCATGATTTTATAAAAAAAAATTCATACACGTGTCATATGATTTTTTTAAAATATGATTAAGAAATTGTGGCAAAACAATTATAGCTTCTAAAGACGATTTTTAAAATTTTAGTTCCGTATTTTAGTTCATCCAATGTAAATATCAAAAAAAAATTTTTCTAAAAAAATTAATGCATTTGCTTTACTAATGAAACATTTTATAAATATAATGAAAATTGTCATTAAAGTTCGTAAAATGTAACTGTTTCATAAATATTATAAAATATTTCATTAATACTATGAAACTTTTCATAAAAATATTATTTTTTAAGAATTTCATTATAATTATTTTATACTATTGCATAGTATTTATGAACCACTTCATTTAAACTATAAAATTTATAGTTTAAATGAAGTGGTTCATAAATACTATGCAATAGCTTCCTAATATGATCAAATATTTAAGAAAAAATGTGAAATTTTTCATTGTATATATAAAACATTACATAGTACTTATGAAGAGTTTCATTCAAGTTTATGAAATGGTATTCATTATGTTTATGAAAAGTTTCATAAATATAATGATAAATTTCATAAATATTGACCCAACAGAGAGAAAAATAAATTTCCAACTGAATTTTTCAGTTGTATCAACTCAAAATTCGGTTGCTACTACAACATTTCGCTGTAACAAACGAATTTTGTAGTTGTTTTAATTAAAACACAGTTGTATCAACAAAAGTCAGTTGTAACTACCAATATTCAGTTGTTGCAACCTTAATAAAAATGCATCAACCGAATTTTTGTTGCAATAAATAAATTTCAGTTGGAAATTAGCAAATTTGTTTTGTGTGTGTATTAACAATTATGAAACAGTTTCATTGTATTTATGAAACTGTTACATTGCACGAACTTTAATAAAGATTTTCATTATATTTATGACAGTTTTCATAATAATAATGAAGCTTTTCCTTTAAGTGTGTGGTATAGGTACACTGCAGTGGCCCAGTTTTCTTCCGTTTGTAACTCATTGAAATATCGATTGTGATCCCCGATCGATATTATGTAGATCAAGCCATGTCCGTGTGTCTGTTAAAATAACGACCACGGCTAAAATATGACACAGAGATAACTGTAACTTAAATGAAGATACCACTGCGTGACAAAACTAACCACTATTTTAGAAAACAAGAGGTACGACCATCATGTCAATATATTTCGGACATGCTGATTCGAATGGCGTACTCCGTTTTTTCGATGTATGGTACAGTTTTCTTGTAAAATGTCATTAAAGATTGGCTGATTTTCAGCTGTTTTTTTAACAAAAAAAATTCCAAAGCTAATGATTTTTAAATTTTATGGCATGGAAAACAAAGATATAACTTGTAGCAATATTTCTAATATATAAATTTGGTTTAAAGCTTTTCATCTTAAGCCCTTAAATTCGCGGATTTCTTCATTTTTTTAAGTTTTCACGAAATTAACCGCTAAATTGGTCTGTGATAAAAAACTTGCATTTTGTGGATCATAAAGGCGTCCATGACACTACGAATAGTGGACAAAAAACATCTATATTATATGGACCATCATGATGAAAATCGCGAAAAACCGTTTTTTTGTATATGGCAGCATCACTTTAGGAGATGATTTGAGGCTTCATCTTTTAGTATATAATGTGGGAACCTTAAACAATGAACTGACCCAAAATTTGTCCAAAAAATTTTTCATTTGCAAAAGTTATCTTAACAAAAACTATTATTATTGTGTGGCAAACACTGAAATAATAGTTTTTGTTAAGATAACTTTTGCAAATGAAAACTTTTTTGGCCAAATTTTTGGTCAGTTTGTTGTTTAAGGTTCCCACATTATATACTAAAAGATGGAGCCTTAAATCATCTCGTGAAGTGATGCTGCCATATACAAAAAAAACGGTTTTTCGCGATTTTCATCATAATGATCCATATAACATAGCTGTTTTTTGTCCACTATTCGTATTGTTAGGGATGCCTTTTTGATTCACTAAAAGCAACTTTTTTATCAAAGACCAATTTGGATGTTAATTTCGCGAAAACCTTAAAAAATGAAGAAATTCGCGAATTTAAGGGCTTAAATTGAAAAGCTTTAAACCAAATTTGCATAAGAAATGTTGCTTCAAGTCATATCTTTGTTTTCCATGTCATAAAATTTATAAACCATTTACTTTGCAATTTTTTTTGTTAAAAAACTGACTAGAAATCAGCAAATCTTTAACGATATTTTGCAAGAAAACTGTACCATACATCGAAAAACGGAGTACGCTATTCGAATCAGTATGTCCGAAATATATAGAAATGATTGTCGTAACTCTTGTTTATTTTTAAGTGTTCCGCAGTGTACTTGTCGTTCTTTTAAGTCAGTTGGTATTGCATTAGTTCAATATCGATTTAGCCGTTCAAAAGTTGTAAATGAAATTTTTTTTATTTAATAACATTCGACATAAAAAGCTTTAATTTGGGTGCTGGTAATTTGATACAGAATGTTATTTGAACAAGAGTAGAAATTTTTTTTCACAAAAATTATTTTCCTTGAAATTTTAGCATTTGCGACTGTCCAAACCTGAGAGCTGAATTTACAGCTGTGCTCTTGATGTAGATATCTACGCCCAGTCAGAAAAATACAAAAGGGCCAAGGTTGGCAAAGCGTTGGTGCCAGTATTACCAACGTTGGCCGATAACACGGTTTGCAACTAATACTGTACAGTGGCATTGTTGGATTGATAACGCCAGATGTAGCTCCGCCAATTGTTTTTTCTGGTGTTGGCAGACTGTTGGCAAAACAAAAAACACTGCACATCACCAGTGTCATATTTTTAAGTAATACTACGCTGTGCCAAAGTCGGATTTACAAAAAATACTGTACAGTGCTATTGTTGGATTGATAACGCCAGATGGGGCTCGGGCCAATTGTTTTTTCTGGTGTTGGCAGACTGCTGGCAAAATAAAAAACACAGAAAATGAAAAAACTTCAATTTTAAATGGGAATATTGATACAAAAATAAAGAATTGGATTTTTCAAAATATCAGAACCCTTACACAAAAATGTATAGACGGACTATTATTGATACTTAGATCGGAAGGGCACCTGTCTCTCCCAAAATGCTGTAAAACATTATTGCAAACTTCTCGTATAAGAGGAGAAACTGAAATAATGAAATGTTCTGACGGCACTCTGGGAACATTTCAATACTTTGGAGTAAAATCTAATCTAGATGTTATCATACATCCAAATCTTTATACGGAAAATAATATTGAATTATTGATTCACGTAGACGGAATGGACATATTTAATAAGTCCAAAAAAGGTTTTTGGACATTAATGGGAAGAGTTTTTGCAAGAAATTACACCACTAAGCCATTTATAATAGCATTATACTTTGGAAATTCAAAACCGTATTTTGCTGGAGAATTTTTATCTGAATTTGTATCCGAAGTTAATACTTTAACTAATGAAGGTACACACAAAAATTAGAAACAAAAAAAAAAAAAAAAATATTTTTTTTACTTATATTATTTTAGGTGTCGAGGTCCACGGAAAACAATTTACATTTAAAATATTAGCTTTTTGCTGTGATATGCCTGCCCGAGCGTTTATCAAGTGTACCAAGGGTCACACAGGTTTTTTTTCTTGTGAAAGATGCACCGTAAAAGGAGAAACAGTAAATAAAACACGCATTTTTAAAGAAATAAATTGTGAACAACGTACGCTCCAGTCGTTTAGAGAAAAGGCTAACGCTGAGCACCATTTAGCTAAAGAAACCAGTCCACTTCTCGATATTCCTAACTTTGACTTAATAAAATCCGTCGTTTTGGATGAAATGCATATGTTGTACCTTGGAATTGGGAAAACGTTACTTCAGAAACTTATTTTTAAGAATCCAGATTCTTATATTTCCGAAGAAAACGTAGCAATTATGCAACAAAATTTTTCAAAATTATATAAAGATATTACAGCTGAGTTCCAAAGAAAAACGTTTGATTTAATGGATACAGGAAATTGGAAAGCTACACAATATCGTTTTTTTTTATTATATGGCGGAGGGATAGTTTTGAAAAATGTATTGAAATCTAATCAGTACAGACATTTTTTACTTCTTTTTACAGCTTGTCGAATTTTGTCATCTAGCAAATTAGCTACATTGAAAGCTGATTATGCTAAGCAGTTATTAAGGAAATTTGTTGAACTTATGTTATATTTTTATGGACCAAAATCACATACAATGAATATTCACAACCTTATTCATATCGCAGATGACGTTGTTAATATAGGGGCGCCGCTATCTCAATTTTCCGCGTTTGATTTCGAAAATAGCCTAGGTTTTATAAAAAGTATTATAAATTCTCCAACCAACCCCATCGAAGAAGTTCAAAGAAAACTTCATATTTTTCGATCAAACGATTCATCAAATAATTTTCCATTGGATTCTCTTGGACAAATTTTAGAAACCTCGGAAATAGGAGTTACTTTTAGCTTTGTTATTATCGAAGGCAATAAAATTTCACCACTTCCTCCTGATAACGTATGCTTACTAAGAAATGGAAATGTTATTACGGTTAACGAAATTTTTAGTAGGAAAGTGTCGAATTTCAAATGTGATGATATTTTTTTTAAAGGCAACGTTTTCTTGAAGTTACTGATTTTGTGGAATATCCACTTCCATCAAGTGAAATAGGATTGTATGATGTTAGAAAATTAGATGAAAATAACACTGAAATTAACATAAGTATGGTAGAATTCAAGTGTATTCTTACTACATGTGATGATAAAACAATTGCTATTACTCTATTACACTAATTTTAATAATATATATGTAAATTATTTAATAACTTTTTGTTAATATAATAAAAGGTGTAATAAAAACAATATTTAATCGAAATCCAACCGCTTAAAAATAATTAATAAAAAAATAAATGGTCGTAAATGTTGTATTAAATGTACTGGCAGAGTACAATTCTGTTTGTAATTGCCAACGTTGAAACGCTGTTGGCATTTCCAATAAATCCAGTGCTCTGCCAGTACAATATTTTTTGTACGGTTGGCAGTTTCTGATTGGGCGGGTTTAATGTTGAGTATCACTTCCAGGCCAGCTTGATGTGCCGATATAATAGAACCAATAATACCCACATACGTCAGTTGTTGTACCTTCTATAGATTGGAGAAATATGATATCGGCTACAGGACATAATCTCCACGGACATTATCCCCATAACAGAAATGGGGATTAGACCGAATATATCACGGTCATAATCCCTACATAATCCCAATGGGGATTATGTCCGTTTTCTGTTGGGATTACGACCGAAATTTTTTCGGCCAGCAGTTTCGGTCATATTCCCTGTTTTTTGCGAAGAGGGTGGGTTTAATGCATGGAGTTTGTAATCCTTAAGCCCGGTTGAAGGCCGGTTGAAGGCCGGCTACGCAGAAACACTTTTCAGACAAAAAAAAAACCCCACTCTTTGCTTCCTCCATTCTCCAATTGTTTGATTTGATTCGGACCTCTCACTATTTCTCTACTAATTTAAATAATAGACAACACTTTTCAAAAAAAAAAGTTTTCCTCTCTATCATTGGCAATGACATAAATATGGGCAATTGACAATTTTTGTAAAAAGTTTACAAAACGTAGATGAGCGGTAGAGTTCAACTAAATTACTTTGGCTATCAACAAAATACCAACCAATAACGACAAAAAAAAAGAATCCTAAATATGAACCTGACTGGCTGAATGCCTGATGATGATGATGGCAGAACGATAGATAGTTACTGTTGTAATGCCTAGTAGACAATTAAGCACGTACAAAACTCATTGAAAGGTAGGACAACGTTATTTTTTTTTTTTTTGGTCATATTCCAAAATATAATTACAAAATTCCTACAGCCAGAGGTGTTGGTGTGAGACAACATCATCCAGCCAGCCTGCAGTTTTATATTTTTTGTTTGTCTAAGTATAATTGTATGAAAATTGATAATTAAATGGTAATATGGGAATTTTATTGAGTATAATTAAGAAAGTTTTTATTTTTGTTGGGCTTAGTGTAGCTTAAATATTTTTGTCCTAGCCAGTGATGACATCAAGATTATCGAGAAAACTTTTTTTGAATTATTTGCTAAATTCAATGTTAAGAATGTTGTGCCAAAGTAATGAGAGACGAACGATAGGAAAATAAACAAACAAAAAAAAAATGGAAGAAGAAATACCATAATACCATAATCTATATATATAAAAGAGTAATGTGACTGACTGACTGACTGACTGACTGACTGACTGACTGACATACTCATTCATCATCGCCCAGCCCAAACCGCTGAAGCTAGAGACTTGAAATTTGGACTGAAGGTCCACCTCCCGGAATATAGATCCACTAGGGCTGGATTTTTGCCAGTGTTGATTCTAAGGGGACAAAAAGGGTAAAAAACTGTACTTTTGGTACTTATTATATCTCCTGAAATAATGGTCATAGAGACTTGAAATTTGGACTGTATGTTCACCTCCCGGAATATAGATCCAATAAGGCCGGATTTTTGCCAGTGTTGATTCTAAGGGAACAAAAAGGGTAAAAAACTGTACTTTTGGTACTTTTTATATCTCCTGAAATAATGGTCACAGAGACATGAAATTTGGACTGTATGTTCAACTCCTGGAATATAGATCCAGTACGGCCCGATTTTTGCCAATGTTGATTCTAAGGGGGTAAAAAGGGTAAAAAACTGTACTTTTGGTACTTTTTATATCTCTTTAAATAATGGTCACAGAAACTTGAAATTTAAACTGTATGTTCACCTCCCGGAATATAGATACAGTAAGGCTGGATTTTTGCTAATGTTGATTCTAAGGGGGTAAAAAGGGTAAAAAAATGTACCTTTGGTACCTTATATATTTCCTTAAATAATGGTCCTAGGCACTTGAAATTTTGAATGTAGGTTTAGCTACCAGAATATAAATCTACTAAGGCTGGATTTTGCCAATGTTGATTCTAAGGGGTAAAAAGGGTAAAAAACTGTACTTTTGGTACCTTTTATATTTTCTCAAATAATGGTCCTAGAAACCTAAAATTTGCAATGTAGGTTAACATCCCGGAAAAAATATTCACCAAGGCTGGGTTTTTGCCAATGTTGACTCTACGGGGGTAAAATGGAAAAAAGTGTACCTTTGGTACTTTTTTTAATTTACTGAAATAATGGTACCTTTTATAAAAAGCACAGTACCTTTTATAAAAAGTACCTATTATAAAAAGTACCTTTTATAAAAAGTACCCTTTATAAAAAGTACCTATTATAAAAAGTACCTTTTATAAAAAGTACCTTTTATAAAAAGTACCTTTTATAAAAAGTACCTTTTATAAAAAGTACCTTTTATAAAAAGTACCTTTTATAAAAAGTACCTTTTATAAAAAGTACCTTTTATAAAAAGTACCTTTTATAAAAAGTACCTTTTATAAAAAGTACCTTTTATAAAAAGTACCTTTTATAAAAAGTACCTTTTATAAAAAGTACCTTTTATAAAAAGTACCTTTTATAAAAAGTACCTTTTATAAAAAGTACCTTTTATAAAAAGTATCTTTTATAAAAAGTACCTTTTATAAAAAGTACCTTTTATAAAAAGTATCTTTTATAAAAAGTACCTTTTATAAAAAGTACCTTTTATAAAAAGTACCTTTTATAAAAAGTACCTTCTATAAAAAGTACCTTTTATAAAAAGTACCTTTTATAAAAAGTACCTTTAATAAAAAGTAACTTTTATAAAAAGTACCTTTTATAAAAAGTACCTTTTATAAAAAGTACCTTTTATAAAAAGTACCTTTTATCAAAAGTATCTTTTATCAAAAGCACCTTTTATAAAAAGTACCTTTCATAAAAAGTACCTTTTATAAAAAGTACCTTTTATAAAAAGTACCTTTTATAAAAAGTACCTTTTATAAAAAGTACCTTTTATAAAAAGTACCTTTTATAAAAAGTACCTTTTATAAAAAGTACCTTTTATAAAAAGTACCTTTTATAAAAAGTACCTTTTATAAAAAGTACCTTTTATAAAAAGTACCTTTTATAAAAAGTACATTTTATAAAAAGTACCTTTTATAAAAAGTACCTTTTATAAAAAGTACCTTTTATAAAAAGTACCTTTTATAAAAAGTACCTTTTATAAAAAGTACCTTTTATAAAAAGTACCTTTTATAAAAAGTACCTTTTATAAAAAGTACCTTTTATAAAAAGTACCTTTTATAAAAAGTACCTTTTATAAAAAGTACCTTTTATAAAAAGTACCTTTTATAAAAAGTACCTTTTATAAAAAGTACCTTTTATAAAAAGTACCTTTTATAAAAAGTACCTTTTATAAAAAGTACCTTTTATAAAAAGTACCTTTTATAAAAAGTACCTTTTATAAAAAGTACCTTTTATCAAAAGTATCTTTTATCAAAAGCACCTTTTATAAAAAGTACCTTTCATAAAAAGTACCTTTTATAAAAAGTACCTTTTATAAAAAGTACCTTTTATAAAAAGTACCTTTTATAAAAAGTACCTTTTATAAAAAGTACCTTTTATAAAAAGTACCTTTTATAAAAAGTACCTTTTATAAAAAGTACCTTTTATAAAAAGTACCTTTTATAAAAAGTACCTTTTATAAAAAGTACCTTTTATAAAAAGTACCTTTTATAAAAAGTACCTTTTATAAAAAGTACCTTTTATAAAAAGTACCTTTTATAAAAAGTATCTTTTATAAAAAGTACCTTTTATAAAAAGTACCTTTTATAAAAAGTACCTTATATAAAAAGTACCTTTTATAAAAAGTACCTTTTATAAAAAGTACCTTTTATAAAAAGTACCTTCTATAAAAAGTACCTTTTATAAAAAGTACCTTTAATAAAAAGTACCTTTTATAAAAAGTACCTTTTATAAAAAGTACCTTTTATAAAAAGTACCTTTTATAAAAAGTACCTTTTATAAAAAGTACCTTTTATAAAAAGTACCTTTTATAAAAAGTACCTTTTATAAAAAGTACCTTTTATAAAAAGTACCTTTTATAAAAAGTACCTTTTATAAAAAGTACCTTTTATAAAAAGTACCTTTTATCAAAAGCACCTTTTACAAAAAGTACCTATCATAAAAAGTACCTTTTATAAAAAATACCTTTTATAAAAAGTACCTTTTATAAAAAGTACCTTTTATAAAAAGTACCTTTTATAAAAAGTACCTTTTATAAAAAGTACCTTTTATAAAAAGTACCTTTTATAAAAAGTACCTTTTATAAAAAGTACCTTTTATAAAAAGTACCTTTTATAAAAAGTACCTTTTATAAAAAGTACCTTTTATAAAAAGTACCTTTTATAAAAAGTACCTTTTATAAAAAGTACCTTTTATAAAAAGTACCTTTTATAAAAAGTACCTTTTATAAAAAGTACCTTTTATAAAAAGTACCTTTTATAAAAAGTACCTTTTATAAAAAGTACCTTATATAAAAAGTACCTTTTATAAAAAGTACCTTCTATAAAAAGTACCTTTTATAAAAAGTTCCTTTTATAAAAAGTACCTTTTATAAAAAGTACCTTTTATAAAAAGTACCTTTTATAAAAAGTACCTTTTATAAAAAGTACCTTTTATAAAAAGTACGTTTTGTTAAAAGTACCGAAAGTCCACTTTTTGGTACTTTTTTATTTCCTGAAATAATAATAAACATAGAAACTTGAAATTGGAAAAGGTTCGCCTCTCGGAAAATAAAGGGATTAAAAGGAATAAAAAAGTGTACTTATTTATTTCCTGATAAAATGGTCCCAGAAACTTAAAATTTGGAATATAAAATCCTTCGGTGAAAAAAGAGATTGGGAAAAATTATTTTTGGAAATTCCGTTTCTTAACGGGGATACAAAGTAATTTTAATATTTGCTGAAACAATGATCCTAGATAATTGAAATATGGATTGTAGGATCCTTCGGTGAAGAAAAAACATTCTGGAAGAGGTACTTTTTTTAAATTCCGTTTCTAATGGGGGTAATTAAGTGTACTTTTGGTAATTTTTTTGCTCCTTTAATAATGACCTTAGAAGATGGAATTGGAAATGAAATGGCGTAGAACGGGGAACAATATGAAATAGATAGAGCAGGGAACAATATGGAATGATATTTTCAACTCAAATTTTTGGTGTTTAGCTTTTTTACTCCATATTTTTTTATTCCAATTTCTTTTTTCACTGAAATATTTATTCACTCAAAATCTAAAATCCCGACATAAGGGCTCGAAAATTCTCATTATATTTTTCCCCCGGAACGAACATGATAACGTACCAGCAAAGTTATTCAAATTTTATTGCTTAAATTATTCATTGAAATATTTTTTATGGAAGACTTTAACGTCCACAAGTAAATAAAACAAAGACTACGTAGGGGAATTTTTTTGAAATCGATAGAATAATTCTGATCCTTCTATTATCCGGTATTCAATACAACCGGTAACGAAGTACCGGGATTGTAAGCTAGTTTATCATAAAATCCTTTGTGTCACCCACAATCAAAGTAACCTTAAACCGCCAAGTAAACTATGAAGAATGATAGTAACGACCTACATACACGTGTAGCATAAGGCATATAAATATTAAGATAGTTGTACAGTGGAGCAATGAGGCATCAGGAAATATAGATTGTGAGTTAGTTTTTAACACCATGAGACGTTTATAGGGTTACGCTACTATTCCCCTTAGTTTAGCTAATGCGAGCTTCTTATGTAATTCCTAAGAAATACTTCGATATCCGACAAATTTCACATGTACATCTCTGATAAGTCTTTTCAGCGAAACAATGACATAATATGATCTTGCCAGTTTCTAGAGGCATACCAACATATTCCAATTCCACAGGAACCTGAATGGTAGTTTAAAGTCTTTCAAATTTGTACCCACTGCACGTTCCTAGAACATCAGTGAGCTTTGGGAACCTATAAGTCGAACGTTAGGTTCTGCGAATTCACGCAGAGGCCATAAGGCCCATTCAGATTCTCTTAATTGTTATTTCCCTGCTCCCCATTTGATTCAAAGGTATACTTCTTTAACCACTCAGATTTCCTAAGATATTCAGCTAGAGACGACAACGAGACACCGTTTAGGCAATCCAGGTCATCGAAAAATCTTTGCCACCAAATGCCGAAGGCGGCACTTCATCAGACCCGGACATATAGGTTTGTGGGAAAGAAAAGTTGACCACGCCAACTTTTACGCCCACTTTCTTTGATATATTTTTATACCCTCCACTCTAGTGCTAGTATATATAAGTTTGTCATTCTGTTTGTAACACCTCCAAATTTTGGTCTAGGACCCCATAAAGTACGTATACACATATTCAGGACCTCATAAAGTATATACATATTCATGATCCTTGATCGATTTTAAGACGATTTAGCGATACCCGTCCGTCTGTCTGTCTGCCTGTCTGTCCGCCCGTCTATCTGTAGAAAACACGCTAACTTTTGAAAGACTTTACGGAGGCTTCTGAAGTTTGGGAATTTACCCGGTCAGGGTGGTATTGCAATCCAGCGAAATCGGTCGAGAGTTTCAGAAGTTATCAGCAAAAGACTGAATTTCGGCAAGGATTTTTCGTGAACTTATGAGATAAAAAACACACTAAATTTCAAAAGAAATATTCAGAGGATGCTGAAGATTGGCATATATATATTTGTCGTTCCCCTGGTCTAGATTGTATTGAATTTCAGCCAAATCGGTCCAGTGGTTCAAAAGTTATTAGCAAAACTGTGAATTTCAGATTAGTTTCACCATAAATTCACGTGTTGAAAACTCTTTAAACATGTTTTAAAAACATCGATAAGTCACAAAAATATTTTACAACGTATTTTTATACCCTCCAACCACAGTATGGGGGTATACTCACTTTGTCATTCCGTTTGTAACGCATCGAAATATCGGTCGGGGACCCCACAAAGTATATATATTATTGATTCATGATCGATCGATTCCGTCCGTCCGTCCGTCCGTCTGTCTGTAGATAACACAATGCAGTCCAAAATAAAACAGCTAGACTCTTGAAGTTTGACACAAATATGTCTCATGTTCATAGGCAGGTTAAGTTCGTGAATGGGCAAAATCGGGCCAGGGGGAAAAGAGTTCCCCCTTAAAGAACTGAACCAACCTCTAAAAAATACACTTTTTTTACGTGTTTTTTGTATTTTTGTAAAATAAATGAAAAATTTGGTATATTTAACGATATGGGAAGGTGCTTTCAACGTCCCCACTGACCCCGTCAACCCCTTCCCCCCAAAAAAAAAGAAACGCCCCTGACAATTTTTTTTTTATTTTTTTTTACATTTTGGTGGGTATAAAAAAATTCGTCCCAGTCGAATTAAACACTCTTACTTGTTGTCACTCAAAAATATTTTTACACGAACAAATACACTCGAAAAAAATTTTACACTAAAAAAAAATTTTACGCTGTAAGAAAATTTAACAATTTTTTTTTTCAAAAATTACCAAAAAAAGTTGTTTTACACAAAATAAAATATTTCTTATCAAAAATATATTTTTTTTCACGTTAGAAAATTTACTATCACCTAAAAAGGGCATTGTGGAGGGTATTCATAGATTCGGCCAAGTCGAATTTAACTTTTCAACTTGTTTTTTAATACAAACGATAAGCACAGAAAAAAAAGTACAAAAGCCTAAAAAAAGTACTTTAGCGTTCTTTTTTAGGTGTTATGCAAAAAAAAGACATTGAGTAAAAAAAAAGTACGCGTACTGCTGAAAAAAGTACGTCTGGCAAACCTACAGACAAAACTCATATGAAACATCGGTATGAGGACCGTGTGACTGAGTATATGACTCCCAATGTCATACCAAATGCGGATATAACGATTGAAATACCATCTAAGGAATTCTGGCAAAAATTCACTTGTGAAGATTATCACATGGAAGTCTACTCAGATGGATCAAAGATGCTACAGGGAAGGGGTATGAGAAACTGGGAGTTGAACACGGTTGAAGAATACAAAGTTTAAGAGCTTTAGGCTCTCATCAAACAACACTCTTTAAGACTGTGCATCAAAATATTCCAGAAAACGAGACAGCTAGCCAGTCAATACTGCATTCAAACGAAGGCCTTGTTGGCTCGCGGGGGAAAAAGTGGCTTAACAACGCTTCTTCTTGTTGAAAAAGCAGATATCATAAAGTTTGTAGGTTCAATTACAAGCCATACAGGCTTAAAAACTTATTTGAAAATTAAAATTAGAAATGACATGAGCAGATTGTGTAGGGAAGAAGAGATAGCGGAAAATTCATTTCATTATCTTTGTCAGTACCCTGCACTATCTCGCGTTCGCTTTTTCAGTCACTGGAGGAACTTAGAGATTGCAATACATGGAAGATGGAATATAAAGCGACAAACCAAGAATTTTCAACCAAGAACGAATATTTGTAAAGACAAAAACGGAACCCCAATAAGTGATAAAAATTAAATTGTAAGCCGATGGAGAGAATATTTCAATGAACTTTTAAATAAACCTAATATTAACCACGAGGAGTCATTGCCGAATATAAATGAAATAGATGTTGGAGAACCAACGTTAGAAGACACAAAAATAGCATTGAACAAATTGAAGAATTATAAATGCAGCGGTGAAGATGGCATAGTTGCCGAATTATTAAAATACGCTGGAGATAAATGTCATAACTACATACATCAAATCCTCCTAGATATCTGGCATAATGAAACTCTCCCGACCGAATGGCTGACAAGCATAATCGTGCCTATCCACAAAAAAGGAGATAAGACAAACTGCAACAATTATCGTGGTATTTCACTTCTTAACTGTGGATATAAAATTTTCACCAATATTCTTTATGAACGTCTAAATGATTATGCAGAAAATATATTGGGTGATTACCAATGTGGCTTCAGAAAAAACAGATCTACAACAGATCAAGGGTTTGTCATAACTCAGATTTTTGAAAAATGTTATGAATATATGATCGATATACATTGCCTATTTGTAGATTTTAAACAAGCATTTGATAGCCTAGATAGAACCGTAATTTCACTACGTCTTTTGAAAATGGGAATACCACGCAAACTTGTAAATTTAGTAAATATGACATTAACAAATACAAACGCCAAAGTAATAATACAAGGCGAATTCTCAAACACATTCGAAGTTGTTTCCGGAGTAAAACAAGGAGATGCGTTATCCTCTCTCGTCTTCAATCTAGTTTTACACTCAGTAGTAGAAGAAATAGATCAAAAAGGCACCATTTACAATAAATCTACTCAAATTTGCGCTTACGCAGATGATATTTTGATAATTGCCAGAAGTAGAAACATACTGAAAGATACTTTTAAACAATTAGAAGAAGCAGCGCAGACTACAGGACTGATGATTAATAGAACAAAAACAAAATATATGCTCCGCTCACACATACAGCAAGACTCACCAGACCTTGTTATATCTGATAATGTTTACGAATCTGTTAAAGAATTTAAATATCTTGGAATCAATCTAAGTTCACATGGGGACACCACTGTAGCAATACAAGATCGCATCCAATCTGCGAATAGAACCTGGTTTCTTCATCTAAAACTCTTTAGATCCTCCTTGTTATCTAAGAAGCTGAAACTTAATCTATATAGAACACTTATAAGACCAGTCCTATCGTATGGGAGTGAAATTTGGACACTAAAAACATCAGACATACATCAACTACTTTGTTTTGAAAGAAAAATTCTACGTAAAATCTTTGGCCCAATTGAAATTGAAGAAGGAGTGTACAGATCCCGGTACAATGATGAGTTAGAGATACTTAATGAAAATCAAAATATTATACGTTTTATAAAAGCACAACGAATACGCTGGCTTGGACATATTTTACGAATGAACGACTGCATGACAGTGAAGAAAGTTTTTGAACAACACCCAGAAGGTATTAGAAAAAAAGGACTGCCAAGAAAAAGGTGGAAAGATGATGTTGAAGAAGATTTACAAGTAATCAAAGTTGAAAACTAAGTATAATCAAAAGGCCATTGACAGAGATAAATGGAGAACGATAGTTGCAGAAGTATTGGTCCATAAAGGACTGTAATTGCTAAGAATAATAATACATGGAAGATGCTTAAATATTTTAAGCTAAGTAAACTTGATGAATGATATGTGAGGACATAAACCGTCATGCTGTTAGACAGGAAGTCAAAAGAGAATATTGGTAAAAATGGAGAGCATGACATCATGTTGAATCAGGAACTGACCTTGCGTCAACCGCTTAACCTAAACTAAATCCTTAGAAGAATAAAGTAATAGTTGGAAACTCGAATTTCGATGGCAAAGTGGATTTTCTTTGATAACTCAAAGGTTCTATTAATTGCAATAGTTTTCCCCAATTCCTTCCCACTGTTCCGATTTTCAAAAGTAACCACACAAATACAAATAAAACCACACAACTAAATACCAAACAAACCTTAGTGTGATACCAAAACTTCAAACCCCAAAAAACAAAAAGAAAAAAAAAACGACATAAACCTTACACTTTTCCTTTACTGTACAATATCAAAATTTATGACCCATGATAGCAATCTAGTATAATAATACTTACCTCTGCAACGTTTTACAGCAATACAAAAGATTTAAGACTTAAGGAAAGACCTAACATACCAACCAAATAGGAGTTGCAAACTTAAAAAACAAAAAAAAAAAATCTAGCAAAAAAAATTCACAATTGCAAAACTAAAAACTACAATTTATGATCAAGCAAAACAAATAGTGACATATTAAATATGTATGATAAACATATGAACAAAATACAACAAGAAAATTTTAGCTAGAGAAGACGAAAACAACAAAAAAACTGCAGCTAAATTGAGCTAGTTTTAGCTGAAAAATAAAACAACAAAGTAAAATGGATTTTAAAATCATATTTTCAAAGCATTAGAGGAAGGTTTCCATAAAGAGAAGAAGGGAAAAGTTGTTTAAAACGTGGGAAGATGAAACAAATTTTAATGAAATCGGAAGCACACCGAACTTTGACTTTTTATTATTTAACACACATCTTACCTTTATTTACCTAAATCATATTGAAAACATTAATTATGTCTTCTAAATTAATTAGTATATCTTCTCCCCAGGGACCTATCCCAGGACCCGTCCCCAGGGACCTATTCCAGGACCGGTCTCTAAGGACCTATCCAAGGACCTGTCCCCAAGGACCTATCCCACGACCGGTCTCCAAGGACCTATCCTAGGACCGGTCCCCAGGGACCTATCCCAGGACCGGTCTCCAAGGACCTATCCTAGGACCGGTCCCCAGGGACCTATCCCAGTAGCGGTCCCCAAGGACCTATCCTACTACCTGTCTTCAGGGACCTATTCTATGACCGGTCCCCAGGGACCTATTTTAGGACCTGTCCCCAAGGATCTATCCTAGGACCGGTCCCCAGAGACCTATCCCAGGACCAGTCCCCAGGGACCTATCCCAGGACCGGTCCCCAGGGACCTCTTCTAGGACCTGTCCCCACGGACCTATCCCAGGACCGGTCCCCAGGGACCTATCCTAGGACCTGACCCCAGGGACCTATCCCAGGACCGGTCCCCAGGGACCTATCCTAGGACCTGTCCCCAGGGACCTATCCTAGGACCTGTCCCCAGGGACTTATCCCAGGACCGGTCCCCAGGGACCTATCCTAGGACCTTTCCCCAGGGACCTATCCCAGGACCGGTCGCCAGGGACCTATCCCAGGACCGGTCCCCAGGGACCTATCCTAGGACCTGTCCCCAGGGACCTATCCTAGGACCGGTCTTCAAGGACCTATCCTAGGACCGGTCCCCAGGGACCTATCCCAGGACCGGTCACCAAGAACCTATCCTAGGACCTGTCCCCAGGGACCTATCCCAGGACCTATCCCCAAGGACCTATCCTAGGACCTGTCCCCAGGGACCTATCCCAGGACCTATCCCTAGGGACCTATCCCAGGACCGGTCCTCGCGGACCTATTCCAGGACCGGTCTCCAAGGACCTATCCTAGGACTTGTCCCCAGGGACCTATCCCAGGACCGGTCCCTAAGGACCTGTCCCTAGGTCTTTTTTATAATTTTTTTTTTTTACTTATTTTTTTTATCTTTAAATTTTATTTTTTTTAATTTTTTCTTTGCGTCGGCACACAATAGCGCAAAGCTATAATTAGGGAAACTTAGTTTAACTGCCTAACTAAATTTTTCAATTGTAAAGATCTGATAAATAAGAGAGATGATTTTAATCATCAAGCCTTTGATTAGAAGCCATAAGACATTGGCTGAAAATGTGTTTGAAACTTTTGATATTTCAAATATCTTACATTAAAAGATTTCCTCTGAAACTCTAAAGATTTTTAATAAAATTTTGTTGTAATAAATCAGCATTTTCTTGCACATAAAAGAAATTAACTTTTTTAAAACCAATTTTTGCACTTTCTGATATTCCAAATATCTTGAACTGTAATTTGATAGTTGATGTGGCTCTTGTCGAGAGCCTATCAATCGCTTAGGATATTTCTTAATTAGGTAGCTTTTTCCGCCACCGCTTGGGCGCCAGCATACTTTAATGTTATAATTGACGTCACGGAATAAGCAATAGAAGTTTAAGCAACTTGGAATTAGTTGCTTGAAGCTCCAACTAGGAATAAGTTTCTTTAATTTCCCTCTGATAAGAAACCGCATGACATTGACAGAATAAGTGCTCGACTGACTTTCTTTTCATTCAAACACATTGGGCAACAGTCATTTGACAGGGCCCTTAGGCGTTCAGAGTGTTTCTTTGTCACGTAATTCTTCCCGCTGCAGTTTAGGGGCCAAAACGTTCTTATGTTTGAAATAACGTCAATGAATTTCCAGGAGTACCTGTAGCTGGAAGTAAACTGCTGCAAGTTCTCACTGGGAATTAGTTGCTTGAACTCTCCCTCTGCTAAGAAACCTAATGGCATTGGAAGAAAAAGTGTTAAATAGGTTTTACTTTCTCAGCAGAAAGAGGAAGTCTCACAGATAATGTTTCTAGCCGCTGCTTGGATGCCGAAGAATTTTCAATAGAAGTCAAGCAACTGAACAAAAAAGGTTTATTCAAGTCACCAAAAGGGCTTGAAAATAAAGCCAGTGTCCTATGTACCATAGACGCTTTTGAGCTGCAACATTTATTGCCAGTGGGCCAATAAAAAGGTAGTGGGCCAATAAAAAGGTAGCACTGTTACACAGTCGAACACATTTTCTTATAAGACTTTTCTGTAGATATTTAAATGTGGGTAGCATTTTTGAAAAGTTATGCGATTTGGATTAATATATTGTCACCAATAAAGCAAGAAAAGTCTTCGAAATCATGCGATATGTTAGGCACCACACAATATTTATTAGCTAGTTACCTATTTGAGCGTCAGTATACATCCAGAAGTCTTGAAAAGATGATATTCCAGGTAAAAGAGCCTACATAAATTTAAACACAGATGGCACAAATCCACACGAACAAATGAGATCCGGTATTTATTAATTCGGCAGTGATACTGATACAGTGTGCTTTGTCGTTTTCCGTCCTTTGAAAACATTATTTAACTTCTTGTACTGGGCAGGAGTTTGAAGGTAGTAAACGTCTAGCCAATCCCAAAAAAGAGTGACGCTACAAACCTAAAAACTACCGCCCAATAACAATTTGCTGTAAGCTCTTGAAGGTCATAGAGAGCATGGTTAATCACAATCTGGTTAATAATCTGGAGTATAATTAACTTTTTTGCTATCGATAGTATAGCTTCCGTAGAAGTCGTTCTAGGAGACCTTATATACACAGAAAAAAATAAATTTCCAACTGAATTATTCAGTTGTAGCAACTCAAAATTCGGTTGCTGGTACTAAATTTTGCTGTGGCAGACGAATTTTTGAGTTGTTTCAATTAAAATACAGTTGTATTAACAAAATTTAGTTGTAACTACCGATATTTAGTTGTTTTTACCTTAATACAAATGCATCAACCGAATTTTTGTTGCAACAACTAAATTTCAGTTGGAAATTAGCAAATTTGTTTTCTGTGTGTATATATATATTCCCGTCGTTCCTATAAGGAGCATAGGGCCTCAACAAATGTTCTCCATTCGGATCTATCCATCGGAGACCTATATCATAGGAGACCTTTTAGGGTCGTTCTATTAACCAATTTCCTAAAAGCAAAGTGCTTGCTCTAGATATTTCCAGAACGTTTTATCTGTGTGGGACAGTGTAATATTTTCAAAGCTTCTGGTATTTGGTGATTTGTCTCGATATATATCAAACATTCTCATAGGCTGTTTTATATGTGCTTTTAATGATGGGTTCTCATGGGATGAGTTTCTGTTGAATTCAGAAGTACCACAAGGTTCTGTTCTTTATCTTACACTTTTTCTTAATTTTCTTAAAGATCTTCTGGATCTAGAATTGGAAGCAATCTATTCTTTCGCAGATGACAGCAACATTTGTCATTAATTTTTCCATTAATCATAGATCAAGCCTTACTGATGTTGAAGCTGTTAGGCAGACCTTGCGGCAATGTCTAGGTGTGGATTTCCGAATGCGATCGATTTTAATGTTTATATATATTGCGTGTTTACCCACGTGTTTACCCTATATTGCGTGTTAACCCACAGACGGCTTCTAAAATCAGCATCATCTGTATCCATTTGTGGTATAACTATTGAGAAACTAGACCCTCTAGATGTTCAAGGCATGAAAATGCAATTTGATGTTTGTTGGAACAAACATGTTTTTCCAGAGTCGAAAGAAAAACATGTTTGTTCCACACAAACCAGGAACCACTGAACTCAGAGGGGCCTAGAGGCACCAGCCCTCTAAATTTAATTTTCGTTTTTTATATTTTATTCTAAAGTGGGTGGCATATTATTTAGTAGCTGGTGCCCTTAGGCTCCTCTGAGTTCAGAGTTTCCTGATATGTGTGGGTTTTTAATTTAAAGATAGTTAAACAAACAAATTTGTTCTGCGTTTAAAAATGTTCATTAGGGCGTTTCATCAAAAACTTTTTTTGGATTTTTGCAGCTCTTGAAGCGGAGTTTGAATTCTTTGGCCTTAAAGATTTTTGAGATTTTTCAACTCGCTCAAATCGAAAACATAATTTTTTTAATGTTTTTTTTTCTCTGGCGCCTTTTTTTTACAAATCGGATACATTATTTCGAAATGTTGCTAGCCTCCTAAAAAAAATATTCGCGGTCAAAATTATAAGTTCAAGGGTAGCAGGATATACGTGGAAATATATTTCCACATTTTCCCCCACACTCTCCGAAAAATAATAATGAACATTTTTAAAAATTTTCAAATGAGTAACAAAGCCAAATATGGTAAAAGGCCATATGTAGGCTGACCATTCGTACTGATTTGATCAGTACATGTACTGATTTTTGATCACGTATACTGATCAAAAAACATTGTAATGATTTTTACTGATTTTTTTAAATATGTACTGATTGTACTGATTTTTGAACAATTTAACATAAAATACAATTTTATTCGAATATTCTATACAAAAACTTGAATTTCCATAAATACGTTATCAGACTAGTTTTTTATATCTTTAGTCTGACAAATAAATAATTTATAATGAACTAATTAATTTTAATGAGATTAGAGTTCATGAATCAAGCAAAAATGCATTCAAGTGAAGTTGTTTGAAGTCAACTAAATTTTCTGCAAAATAACAGTTTAGGCAGTTGTTTTTTAACAGTTGTTTTTACTGAAATAATTTTTTTGTTTAACCAAAAATTTTTGAGTGTTGAAAAAATCATCAGTGTTTTTCCATAGAAAGAGTTTTTACAGAGTTATTTCTTAAAAAAAAAAAAACTTGGGAGTACTGATTTGAGTTCAGAAAAAAAATGGTCACCCTACACTCAAAGAAAAAGCTTCTTCATATTGATGAAAAGTAACATCAATATGATGAAATGTTACATCATTTTTCGTCCAATCTAACTTGTCATCAATATGATGAAGCGGTGTCATCAATAACATTTTTTATTTGAAAAATAAGAAAAAAAAGTAAAAAAAAATTTTTTGTTGTTATTTGATTTTATTTAATTTATTTTTATTAACTTACAATTGTTTGTTATTTTCTAATTTTTAAAAACTTACATCTTTTTTTCGTATCTACCAAGATTAGAACGCCGGACCTCTTGTTTGTTGGGCTTAGCCTCTACCCACTTGCCTACAGAGCTTCAACAAATAATAACAACCAAAAGCCGTTTTGTTTGTTGTGTGCTAATAATAACGCTTAAAGTTTTTGTGTAACTATGCTTTGCTAAAAGCAGTGAGAGGAAAAGAGAGGGATACTGTACATTCATAAAATGTTTGAGTCTTTACAAATTCCCATAAACAATCGTTATAAACATGTATATACATATGGGGCATTCCATGCCAAATCACTCACTTTTAGGCCCGACCCCCTTCGATTAATTTTATTTTTGGATATGTTGTAGTACGTATTAAATGCAACTTCCAGCCAAATTTTCAGCCTTTTATACCAAGGTGGTGTTGAGTAATCAATTTTTCAAAATGGCGATTTTTTCAAAAAAATGAAAAAATTTAAATTTTCAATCAATTTTGACCAGTAAAAAATATAGATATATTAAAAAAAGATGGACAACATTTTGTTGGTAGTTAAATGTAGTTTTAGAAAAAAAAATATGAAAAATTATTCGAAGTAACTATCACTTGTTTTTTATCGTATAAAAATTAAAATCGACTTTTTGAAAAAGTCCGAAACCTTCGATTTTTTTTTAAAAATGTCAAAAAATTCTACTCTAAATTACGCAACTTTTAAGTCATAATTCGAGATGTGATCGTAATTCGTTCTATTTTTATTCAAATTTTGAAAATTGCACTTTTTTTTTTTTGACTCTGGTTTATTTTATATGGTGCTCCAAAAAAAATAATTTGGTAAATATTGACCGTAACTTCCCCTAGATACATTAACTTGGGTGTAAAAATACGTCTCAGAAAATTTTAGGATGATCGGACATGGGTAAGGCGTGCCGCATCGGCTTTGAAGTTTGAAAATCGGATTACAAGGGAAAATATGCATTTTTTTCTGTTTTCTTAATTTTTTTGGTATTTTAAGTTAATTTTGAATTCAAATGGTTACAGAATTGAAATGTAGAGTAAAATGTCTCTCAATTAAGGTCATAAAAACCGAAATCGGTTTTAAATCAGCCAAGTTATTACAACTTCCCCAGGCATCTAACGTGTGGCAGACAACTTGATTAATCAATACAATCCGATTTTTTAAATTCATTGAAATTTTCTACTGTAATAACATTTTTTTATTCTTCAAGTTCAAATGTTATTAGATGACAAGTATTTTTCATATTGTGTTTTGCTAACATTTTTTAAATTAGTGCTAAAAATGCCTGCATTTTCCACACCCTTTTGAAATCTCTATTTAAAAAAAAAAATATTTTTTTTGTTTTAAAATTTGGAAAAGTCAAAAAAATATTACACTGAAACATGAATAATGAAAAAATGTTATTACAGTAGAAAATTTCAATAAATTTAAAAAAAGGGCCTCGTATTTTTTAATCAAGTTGTATGGCACACGCTAGATGCCTGGGGAAGTTGTAATAACTTGGCTGATTTTCAACCGATTTTAGTTTTTAGTACCTTATTAGAAAGGCATTTTACTCCACATCATAATTCTGTAATCACTTGAATTAAAACTTAACTTAAAATACCAAAGAAATTGCGAAAACAGAAAAAAAATCATATTTTTCCTTGTAATCCGTTTTTTAAACTTCAAGGACCATGCTAAGCGCCTTACACATGTCCGATCGTCCCAAATTTTTGTGAGACGTATATTTACCTCCAAATGAATATATTTAGGGTAAGTTAGGGTCAGTATCTACCATTTTTTTTTTTTTTTGGAGCTCCATATAAAATAAATCAGAGCCAAAACATAAAAGGTGCAATTTTAAAAATTAAAAAAAAAATAGAAAGAATTGTGATCACATCTCGAGTTATGGCTTAAAAGTTGCATAATTTAGAGTAGAATTCTTTTAGTTTTTTACAAAAAAATCGAAGGTTTCGGACTTTTTCAAAAAGTCGATTTTAATTTTTAAACGTCAAAAAATAAGTGATAATTACTTCGAATAATTTTTTCACATTTTTTTCTAAAACTACATTTAAATACCAACAAAACGTTGTCCAACTTTTTTTAAAATATCTATATTTTTTACTGGTCAAAATTTATTGAAAATTAAAATTTTTTCATTTTTTGGAAAAAATCGCCATTTTGAAAAATTGATTACTCAACACCACCTTGGTATAAAAGGCTGAAAATTTGGCTGCAAGTTGCATTTAATACGTACTAAAACATATCCAAAAATAAAATTAATCGAATGGGGTCGGGCCTAAAAGTGAGTGATTTGGCATGGAATGCCCCATATACATTAGAGGTGTCCTTAAAAACGAAAATCATCTTTTTACACCTGGTAGGGTCCTAAAATGTTCTTTAGTATCTAAAAATGAGTGAGCCAAAATTTGGGGATAATCGGCTAAAAATAACTCGTGCCGAAAATGGATTGAAGTTTTGGGGCATTCTTATATGAAAGAAAAACCCTTTTTTGTAGTTTTTGGTATTTGTTATTTTTTGTTAATTTTTTTGTGAAACAATACGAGAATGGTACTAAATTACCTTTCCAAAAAGATTAATAAAATTAAATTCGGATAAAAAACAAGCATTTCACGCATACATGCCCCAGACCATTGTATGGGTTTTAAAGCCAGAATTTCAAAATTTTCAAAATTTTTAGGCAAAAAAATAAAAAAAAATTAATTTTACTTTATGATCATATTGAAAACATGTTTACGATTAAAAATAGCAGATACGGTAGTCAAGATTTTTTTTTATTTTTCGCCGGTAGTGATAAAATTTCCGCGGATTCCAAATAAAATCCTTTTTTTCACAATAATTAAGCAAATATGGGAAAATTTTTTCTTTATTGTACGGAACGAAGCGTAAAATGTAAATTCTATAACTTTTGAGAAACCGGATATATGCAGATATCTTGTTTTATATAAATATGTAATGTCCCAAATTTGTCATTTCACCTCGATGAAAAGGGGTTAAAGATGCCCTATTTCTCTAAAAATTTACAGAATTTATGTTTTACACTTGGTATAGTATAGTGTTTATAAAAAACCGACATTTTGGAAAACCGGTTTCTCGGTTAACCGAAATTCAGCTTTTTCGGTTAACCGGTTTTCTCGGTTAAACCGGAATAAAAAAACCGGTTAACCGGTTTTTTTTCTTTAACTGACAAACCCAAAAAATACTTTAAAATTGCTCATTTTTATTAAGCAAAAAATCGAATGTAACTAAAGTTAACATATTGTTTCTTTCAGCAAAGTTAGCAACTGTTATCCTTTGAAAATAGCGGTAGTTAAATACGGTGCTTTATTTTCCTATATTCACCGGAGCTTTATTTTAATTTTTATTGGTTTTATTTAAAAAAACAAATACATCAATTCGTTGTAAATTGTAGTCCGTATTTTATATTAATGTTCTTTTATTGACATTTTCTCCAATAATAAGAATTTTAGTACCTGGTTAACAGTCACTTATTAAGTTTTCAATGAAACTGTCCAAAAAACGCTCATGACGGGGATAATTCAAATATTTACCAGATTAAAATTCCTATTTGGAAAATTGTTTCTTGGAGACAAAAAGTATTTTATACTTCCTTTCTCACGGATTTTCAAGGTCTTTTTAATGAAATTTTGAAAATACCATAAAAAAGTGCAAACCCTTAATATTTGCAAAATATTCCGTTTGAATGTATTTAAAAAAAAACCGGTTAACCGACAGAAAAAAACCGGTTTTCGGTGCACCGGAATTTTTCAATTTCGGTTAACCGGTTTGCAAAAAAACCGAAATTTTGTGAAAAAACCGGTTTTTCGGTTAACCGGTTAACCGGTTTATAAACACTAGTATAGTACAATACAAAACATTTTTTTTCCATATTTGCTAAATTACCATAGAAAAACACATTTTCTTTGAAATCCGCGGAAGTTATATCACTACCCACGCCAAATAAAAAAAAAAGCTAGACTACTATATTTGTTCGTTTTTAGTTATAACATGTATTTAATAACATTGTAAAGTAAAATTTAATTTTTTTTATTTTTTTGCCTAGAAATTTTGAACATTTTCAAATTTTGGCTTTAAAACCCATGCAATGGTCTGGGGCATGTATGCATAAAATGCTTATTTTTTATCCGATTTGAATTTTTTTAACCTTTTTGGAAAGGTAATTTAGTACCATTTTCATATTATTTAACAAAAAAATTAACAAAAAATAACATATACCAATAATTTTCAAAAAACTATAAAAAACGTGTTTTTTATCACATAAGAGTGTCCCAAAACTTCAATCCATTTTCGGCACGAGTTATTTTTATCCGATTGTCCCTAATTTTTGGCTCAGTCATTTTTAGATACTAAACTACTATTTAGGACCCTACCACGTATTCAAAAGTGATTTTGAAAAATTACCTTAGTCGTAAGGACACCTTTAATATACATATTATACATTGTATATAACGAAAAATGTTGAGTCTTCACATTTTCATTTTAGAAAATGTTATGTAACTAAATAGTGGTGCGATATTTTTATCTATAGTTGGCTGAACTAGCTAAGGCGTCGATAATAAACACTGCAACTTGGGGACCGTGGGTTCAAGTACCAGCCGGGCGGGATTTTTTTTAATTTTTTTTTTTTTATTGTTTTTTTTTTATTTTTTTATATTTTTTAATATATTTATTTAATATTTTTATTTATTTTAATATTAATTTAATTATTTCCAAAAAAAACATTTGAAAGGCATATTGATGACACTTTTTGAAGACATGATGAAATTTGTCATCAAAATTGATGACAGCAAGTGATGAAACCGTATCATCAATATGATGAAGCATTTTTCTTTGAGTGTAGCCATATGGTCTTTTATCTCAACTCATTGGCCAATGAGGTCATATGGCCTAATTTCTATTGTCTATGGCTTTATTTCACCACCTCCCCCCCCCTATATGCGGCCGAAAATGGAATTTCACCCCCCCCCACCCAAAATCCAAAAAAAAGATTTTGATGAAACGCCCTAATGTTGATATATGGCTTTATTTCAACAGTGGTTGTTAATAAGGCCATAAGGCCTTATTTCTCAACTCATTGGGAAATAAGGTCGAATGGCCTTATTGCTTTTGTCTATGGCTTCATTTCACCCCCTACCCCACCAACACCCCTCCACCACTATATGCGGCTGAAAATGGAATATAACTTCCATACACACAAAAAATTATTGGCTAACAATTTTTAATTAAATCTATTAATGAACAAAATTTCAATAAGTCAATCAATGTTTTGATTACATTTTTTTTTCTTTAACTGTCGAATTAAAAATTTTCAACATTCCACATTTTTTGCCGCTTTAATTTTTTTGAATACATTAATTCAAAAATATAAAAATAATCGGGTTTAATTTTTTTTTTTTATTGTTGGCAACATATTGGAAATCCAAAACGATGAATTTTTTTGTGATTTTGTCATAAGCTTACAATTCATTTGATAAATCAATCATTGTTTTAATTGACTATAAATAAAAAAAATTATCAAATTTTTGATCAATATCGAAAAAAAGTTTGATTGAAAAAATTTTCAATCAATCACCTACAATTTAATGTTTGTTGTAACAATTTTTTTAATTGCAGAAATTTCAATCAAAAAATTGATTGAATCCGCGTTTTTGTTGATTGAAATTCGTTTCAAATTTTTTCTGTGTATCTGGTCAGGTTAAGGTTTATCTTGAAGCTTTTCGACCGGGTGCAAAGGAGTGCGTTGAAGCTTCATTGACTCATAGGAGCATGGAAGGCATGTGGTTTGTACGGTTGGAATGCTTTCCTTCTAAGTGGAGGGTATCAAAATATCAACAATGACTTAATTTTATTAGCATACTTCCCTTTCCCCTCTATTAGGAATGTTACTGCATTCATACATATTTAATAGATTAAGTCCTTGGGATAACAAATAAATTTAACGGTTTTAAACGATTGAATTTTTCCTTGATATTTTCCTTCCAAAAATATGAGAGAGTGAATTGGAGTCATATCAATAAATTTGTGTCTTTAAATGTGCTGTTTTTTCTGCACTTTTTTTTTTTTGATATCAAGGTTGAAATAATAAATGCATTTTTTGTAGGATGTTTTTTTCTGTAATTCATTTTTAAGAGAGATCTTCATGAAATATAATAGTGTGACAATATACATATGCATACAAAAATGGAAAAATGGGGCTTATCTTTTCCTGACTTGGTATACCATAATGTCAGTTTATTTTGTATGTAGCTGGTGCTTGTTGTGGAATATGAGTTTATGTTTTTTAATGCCCTCCAACCATAGTATAGGGGGTATAGTCACTTTGTCATTACGTGTGCAATATTTTCTATTGAGTGATAGATAATAAGACATTCTAGCAACGTATGCTCATCTGTAGAGGACAGGACACAACGGAATACAGGGAAATGAAAGGGCAGACGAACTCGCGAAACTTGGAGCTGATGGTGTAGGTACCACGGTGCTAGTTTTACTACCGCTCCAACACTTCAAAAAAAGACGGGATTCCATAAATGTTGCAGTAGCGAACAGGAAGTGGGGACAACTAACAACATGCAAAATCAGCAGAACTTTATGGCCAACTTATGACCAAGGGAAAACTGAATACCTTTTATCACTTACGAGAAGGGAATGTCGGGCTCTGACGGGAATAATAACTGCTCACTGTCTCATCAGCATTCATGCTATGAATATTAGAGTTATCCCGGACGCCAGTTGTAAAAGATGCGGCTCACCAGGAGTGGATGAAACGATAGAACACATCACTGTCCAGCGGTGGCAAGAAGTTGCCGATCGATTACTGGTCAGATAAGCTTTAATACTTTGGAGGATATAACGCGGATGGATCTTAGAATATTAAAGAGATTCGCAATGACTTTGAACGTGTTTAACTTGCGCCGCTAGCGAAAAAAAAGAAAAAAAAAAGTTTTGTGGTATCGCTATGGACCAAAAGGTCTATGCGATGTGTAAATCGTACACCGCCACCCTAACCTAACCTAGAGGACAGTCCAAAATTGAAGAGATACCCTCCTGTCTTATCCCAGCAGAAATAAATCGAGATTTTGGCGACACAGCATCTGTTTATAGCATACCGTAGCGCATCAAAAGAGCGCTCTTAGGGATGCAGTAAAAGGAAGGGGACAAAATTTTAATTTTTTTTTAAGATTTTTTATATAAAACTTATAATGTGTAATTATTTTTTGATAAAATTTCACACTTGCTTTCCTTTTTAATATTTTTAACACTTTTTGAATAAAAAAACATGAGTTTTAGACAAAGACACATGATTTGACTGCATCATTATTGCGCATTAATTAGCGCTGCAAAGAGCGCTTCAATCATAGCATCTTTGACCGCTGTTCCCAAAAAAAATCCCATAAAAAATGTGAAAATGAAAATTTCCGATATTTTTTTGATGTTCACTTCCGATTTTTTTTTTTCATTTTGTTTCACATAAATAAAGTTTTGTAACGTAAAACGAATGAATTTTTTTGTTATATTTTTTTAAATTTTAGTTATTTGATTTAAACTTTGAACAGACAAGGAAAAAATTCGAATTTTTTTTTAAATTCATAAGGTATTTGAAATAAAATTTTTGTTTAAATAAAATTCTCAAAAACATTTGAATTTTATTATTTCCAAAAATAAAATTCTCAAAAAAAAAAGAATTTTATTTTTGGTTTGAATTTTATTTTTTAATTTTATTTTTGGTTTAATTTTATTTTACTTTTGGTTTGAATATTTATTTGTTCAAAATATATTTGTTATTATGGAAATAAAATTCTTTTTTTTTATTAATAAAATTCTTTAAAGAATTTTAAATAAAATTTTTTGAATTTTATTTCTTCTAAGAATTTAAAATAAAATTTTTAAGAATTATATTTAAAATTCTTTCTTGAATTTTTTGAAAAATTCAAAATTGAATTTTATCAATAACGAATTTTAAATTTTATTGTTTTTCCTTGTCTGACTTTGAATGAACCCGTAAACAAACACCAAACTCGATTTCATGTGATTCGGAAAATATCATGTGATTTGAAAAGTTTTGAAAGACATAACAGAGGCCTTTAACACATTTTAAATGATGATAAATAGGCCAACCAAAAAACAGCCAATGCTTATTTGTTATTTCGATGAATAAACCGATTTGGATTAAACACAAACTCTAATCACGAAAAAACAGAAAAACTAAGATACATTTGTTATAACTTCTTTTGAATATTTTTTCATTTATTGGTAAATTTTTTGTTTTTTATCTCATTTTTACATTTTAATTTTAGAACTTTAATTTTAGAAAATACAAATTTTATTACAAAATCAGCGCTAAAAAGATACATGAATTTACAGCATCTTTATTCTGCTTAAATCAGCTCTACAAAGATACATGAATTCACTGCATCTTTAATCTGCTTAAATCAGCGCTAAAAAGATACATGAATTTACAGCATCTTTATTCTGCTTAAATCAGCGCTCTAAAGACACGTGATTTCAGTGCATCTAAAGAGCGCTGTTTCTGTGTATCCAACTAGCGCTCTAAAGTGGGACATCGCCTTAGAGAATCATGCATGAATTCAGCGCAATTGGATGCGCTCCTTTACTCAAGTTCCCCTTCCAAAAGCTGCTGAACGTTCAGCAAAATTTCTGCTGGGATGGTACAAGACTAGATGAGTTCGAAAATCGGCAAAATCGGACCAGGGAGAAAAAGTTCTCCCTTAAAGAACTTCAGCTACCCCAGAAAAACATAATTTATTTTTATATGTTTTTTTTGTGTATTTGTTTAATAAATCAAACTTTTTTTATGCCATATGATCTTCATCGAACTGCACTTGAACCTAATGAATCAGAAAATTAAATTTTGTTTTCCTCCCCTTTTTGGGGGCGTGGATTTAAAAAATGTTTTTATTTATGAAAAGATTGTATTTATAAGGTGCAAAAACCAAAGTTAATCTATTTTATTCCCCAACGTCTCCTGACAATCCCCTATTCAAAAAAAAACTCCCCTGATAATTTTTGTTTAACTATTTTAAAATTTTGTTGGAGGGTGTCATAGTTTCGACACAGCCGAATTTAACACTATCACTTGCTTTTTATTAAACCCGAGTGTTGTCAATTGCCCGGTTTATGACAGTGTGTATTTTTTTTTGTGGTATTTCACTTTATAAGTCATATTTATATAGTAGGCTTTTTATTACCAACACCACAAACGTGAATGCATAGTTGGATTTGGTGTGTTATTGCGCTACATACGAATCGCTTTCAAGGGTATTTTTTATATAACCCAGTATGCAGAAAAAAAATTCTAGGGAGACAATCAAAACTATTTGATTGTCTAGAAATAATCCATCAGAAATATTAATGCCTGTGTCATTCTTAGCAAAATATGTGTTAGATTAGTCTTACGAGAAGGGAATGTCGAGCTCTGACGGGAATAATAACTGGTCACTGTCTCATCGGCATTCATGCTAAGAATATTAGACTCATCCCGGACGCCAGTTGTAAAAGATGCGGCTGACCAGGAGTGGATGAAACGATAGAACACATACTTTGTCACTGTCCAGCGCACACTGGGCCGAGATGGTAGGTTTTTTGGCCAAAAGTCTCTACAGGTCGTAAATGTGGCAGCATGAAATAACCCCCCAGGAAATAAGTTCCCAAAATGGAAATGAAACAAGTCCCCAAAATTAGGGACTTATTTCATAATGAAATAAACCCCTAATTTCAAAAATGAAATAAAGCCCCATCGGAATGCAAAAACCCCCCAAAATAAAATGAAATAAGACCCCAATTTTAGGGGTTTGTTTCATATGAAATAAATCCCCATTTTGAAAAATGAATAAAGGGCCCAATTTTAAATTCATTAAATGCTCTCAAGAAAAACAAATAAAAGAATTTCAGGATATTTTTTTTTTTAATTTTTGTATATTTGCAAATTAAACATTTGTGTCCGTTGTTTATAGTTAACGAATTTACAGTTTTGGTGTAAAACAAAATTTATTTGGAAGATTAAAATTTCCGTTCCATTTTTTATGTTAATATGTTTTCAATGTAGGAGAAAAAATTTTGGAATTCTTTATTGTTTCGTTGTTGCTATTAATTATTTCATGGTAACAGTTTTGGCAACGATCTATTAGTTTTGTTGTCGAAAAAAATTGTTTGATCGGTTGGGAATGAAAAATTGGCGCGAATTTTTCATTTCCAACCGATTTAAATGAGATTAAATTTTTTTTAGATATATTATATATATTGAGATTTTTACACGGTAGAAAAAAAATTTCTGGAATTCTTCATGTTTCCGTTGTTCCAATTAATTGTTAACACAATTTCTTGGAAACAGTTTTGGCAACGAACTATTAGTTTTGTTGTAGAAAAATATTGTTTGATTGTAAATCGGTTGGAAATGAAAAATTCGCGCGAATTTTTCATTTCCAACTGACTTACAATCAAACAATATTTTTCTACAAAAAAACTAATAGTTCGTTGACTACAAAATACAGTTTCTTCTTTACTAATTTGTAACGAACTAACTACTAGTTTTGGTGGAGCAAAAATTTTATTTAAGTGTAAGTCGGTTGGAAATGAAAAATTCGCGCGAATTTTTCATTTCCAACCGACTTACACTTAAATAAAATTTTTGCTCCACCAAAACTAGTAGTTAGATCGTTACGAGTTGGTGAATTTAAAAATATATAATTTGTTAAAAACTCGAAAAAAAATTTCATACAAAGAGTTCATCAAGGAAATTTGTACTATAAATAAATATGATTCCAATATATTAAACTACAACTACTACGGGTATTATATAATATGTTTCCCAAGCAATATCAGTCCATAACACAAAATCTTAAAGGGGGCATAAAGATACTCTCCTTAATGCTGATCAGTATCCTTATAATTTTTTTGTCTCATTGCTAGGATGTACCACAACATACCAAAATCACGTATTCCTTATATCTCCAGAAATAATTTAAAAATTTATCATCTTCATTTTAGAAAAAATGAGATAAGTCCCCAAAAATAATAATTGGGGGTTTATTTCATTTGCATTTTTGGGGACTTATTTCGTAATGAAATAAGTCCCCAAATAAAAAATGAATTAAGCCACCAAAATACGAAATAAATCCCCAATTATCGTTGTTGTTTTTTTCTGTACAAATTTTTGGGGACTTATTTCATTTTCGATTTGGGGACTTATTTCCTGGGGGGTTATTTCATGCTGCCCGTAAATGTTAATCGATTTTGTTGAAATTTAGAATATAAGCTTATATTAGGGTAGTAAATAAGTGACTTGAAACTTTTTGGAATCGGACCTACAAGGAAACTGTTTCAGGGTGGACACTTAATTTTTAATAAAATTTACGGATGTTATAAATGAAACAAATGAAGAGACACTTGCCTTTTGTTTGTGTATTTGAATTGGAGATGGTCTCTGGTCCCGTGATTTCCGTGACTCAAAAAAACAACGTGATTCACGCGTGAGCGTGAGTGATTTTCATTTAAATCACGTGATTTAAAAGTTTTAAGAGATTGAATTGAAAAAAAAGAGTTTAAAAATAACGTGATTCACGCGTGAGCGTGAATGATTTTCATTTAAATCACGTGAATATACCGTTTTCCAAAATTGAATTGAAAAAAAAAAGTTTATAAAAAATTGGAAAAAATTAAGTTTTTGTTTTGAAAACCCCCTTTTTATACTCATAGTTATCAAAAGTTCCACGCCCTTTTAAAAAACTGTCTGGGCCAGAATTATCCTTTCTATCCACACTTTCCAAAAAAGTTTCCCGCTTGTGCCCGTTTTCAAAAATGGAATTTAAATAAAATTTATAAAAAAATTGAAAAAATTATTTCTTTTTTGAAAACCTCCTTTTTAAATCTCATCGCTATAGAAAGTTCCACGGCCTTTCAAAAAACTGTCTGGACCAGAATTTTCCTTTGTGTCAGCACTTTCCAAAAAAGTTACCTGCTTGTGCCCGTTTTCAAAAATTGAATTGAAATAAGAGTTTATAAAAAATTGGAATTTTTTTTAAAAAAAAAAAAAAAAATTTTTTTTTTGAACCCCCTCTTTTTCAGAAAACTGTCTGGGCCAGAATTACCCTTTTTATCAGCACTTTCCAAAAAAGTTTCCCGCCTGTGCCCGTTTTCAAAAATTTAACCTAATAAAGGCTTATAAAAAATTGGAAAAAAATTGTTTTTTTTTTTGAAAACTCCCTTTTTAAACTCATCAAAAGTTCCACGCTATTTCAAAAAACTGTCTGGGCCAGAATTATCCTTTTTATCCCGACTTTCCAAAAAACTTTTCCGCTTGTGCCCGTTTTCAAAAATTGAATTGAAATAAGAGTTTATAAAAAATTGGAAATTTTTTTTTTTTTTGAAAACCCCCTTTTTAAACTTATCGTCATCAAAAGTTCCACGCCCTTTCAAAAAACTGGGCCGGAATTAGCCTTTTTAACCCCACCTTACAAAAAACTTACCCGCTTGTGCCCGTTTACACAAATGGAATTAAAATACCAAAAATTAAAAAATAAATAAAAAAATGTGTGTTAAAACCCCCTTTTTAAAACTCATTGTGATCAAAAAGTTCCACGCCCTTTCAAAAAACTGTCTGGGTCAGAATTATCCTTTTTATTCGCACTTTCCAAAAAATTTTCCCGCTTGTGCCCGTTTTCAAAAATTTAATTGAAATAAGAGTTTATAAAAGACTGAATTTTTTTTTGTAAACCCCATTTTTAACCCCATCGTTATCAAAAGTTCCACCCCATTTCTGGGCCAAAATTATCCTTTTTATCCCTACTTTCCAAAAATGTTGCCCGCTTGTTCCCGTTTAGGCAAATGGAATTGAAATATAAAAAAATTTAAAAAATAAAATATTTTTTTATAAAAATCCCCTTTCTAAACTCATCGTTATCAAAAGTTCCACGCCCTTTCAAAAAACTGTCTGGGCCAGAATTATCCTTCCTATCGACACTTTCCATAATGGTTGCCAGCTTGTGCCCGTTTTAAAAAATGTAATTGAAATAAAATTTAGAAAAAAATTAGAAAAAATATTTTTTTTTAAAATCCCCTTTTAAAAACTCATCGTTACAGAAAGTTTTACGCCAGAATTATCCTTTTTATTCCTACCTTACAAAAAAATTGCCCGTTTACACAAATGGAATTGAAATACCAAAAATTTAAAAAAATATAATAAAAAAAAAAATTGTGAAACCCCTTTTTTTAACTCGTCGTTATCAAAAGTTCCACACCCTTTCAAAAAACTGTCTGGATCGCCTAACCGGGTATTTATTTTTTTTTTTCAATGTATTAAAAACAAATTTCAATACGATAAAAAAAAACTATTTTTCGTGTAACTGGGTTTTTCTCGTAACCGGTTTTTTTGTGTATTCGGGTTTTTGGGTAACCGGGTTTCATTTTATCCCGTATTTATATAGAAAAACACTATGTATGTACTTTAGGAAAAACTTGAAAATTGTTAATTCATAAAATTAATTTAATTCAATAAAAAAGGATCATTTTAACAACTTTAGATTTGTTCATCTCCCTTTCTATTGATATTTTATACGCAGATGAAAAAACTGGCAAAAGGGGGCAGGTCAGTCTGAAAGCTAGTAAACCAACGAACATTTTGGCATCCTAACTTTTGGATTATGTCGCGGAACATTTTGGAAAAACTATATCAAATGGAACAATTTTTCAAAATTTACATAAAAATATCAAAAAATCATCATACAAAATAAGGAAAAAGAGCTCTTCATACCCATTTACATGTTGTACTCTCCTATGTCAAATAAATTAATCCCAAAAAAAAAAAACAAGGTCCCATCTTAATAATGTATAAATTTGTTAGCTTTTTTGATTACGGTATATGGAGATTTAAACATACATATTTTATCTTTGACGGATCATTCCAAGAGAATGGGTGTACCGATTTTTACAACAATTACAGAGAAGGTGCAGCAAATCATACTTAATACAATAGCGCATTCGCTTTTTTTAATTTAATAATTTTGTTTGTTTTAGTTTTGGCCAAAAAAAACTACCATCTCGGCCCAGTGTGCAGCGGTGGCAAGAAGTCGCCGATCGATTACTGGTCAGATAAGCATTAATACTTTGAAGGATATAACGCGAATGCATCTTAGAATATTAAAGAGGTTCGCAATGACTTTGAACGTGTTTAACTTGCGCCGCTAGCGAAAAAGAGAAAAAGTTTTGTGGTATCGCTATGGACCAAAAGGTCTATGCGAGGTGTAAATCATACACTGCCACCCTAACCTAACCATGTGTTAAATTAAACTTAAAATCAGGAATGTGGGATCTAACAACAGAAAACAAGTAGAAAAGAAAAATATGACTTTGCCGAATCTATGAATACCCTCCACAATGCCTTTTTTAATGGATGGTACATTTTTTAACGTGCAAAAGAATTAAAAATTTTGATTAGAAATATTTTATTTTGAGTAAAAAACTCTTTCTTTGTCATTTAAAAAAAAAAAAAAAAATACTATTTTTTTTTTTTGTTTGAGTGTAAAACATTTTTCAAGTGTAATGTTTTTTTACTGTAAAAATATTTCTGAGTGAATGCACGTACGTATGTACACAAAATATTGTCATTTCTGTAAAAAAAAAAAAATATTTTTTTTTTAGTGTAAAATTTTTTTTTGTGTAAAATTTTTTTTCGAGTGTAATTTTAAAGCTACGAATGCTTTTAAAACAAAACAAGTTTAAAAAGCTTTGCTTTAAAACTTAACAAGTTTGAAAAGCATTGTTAAGTTACCACCAATGCTTTTAAAACTTGTTTAACACGTGGCATTTAAGATGAAAACAATCTAAAAGTCAGGGTTTTGCTTATAACTTTTGAACAACTGGACCGATTGAGCTGAAATTCAATACCAAACAGACCTGGCAAAGAAATATGCCAAGTTTAAGTAATCTCATTATTGTGTTTCGAAAGTTATCGTGTTTTTCATCTCGTAAATTCGCGAAAAGCCCTTGCCGAAATTCATAACTTTTGAACCACTGCACCGATTTTGCTGGATTGCAATACCAACCTGACCCGGTAAATGACCAACATACATGCCAAACTTCAGTACACTCAAAATATTTTGTAGGCAAAAACAAAAGAAAAACACACTTAAAACCAGTGAATAAACAATTGAAAACCATCCCAGTAATTATTCATTTGTTTTAACAAACATCAACATTTATTTTTTACTGTTGACAAAATTTTCTAAAATAAATGACATTAAACATTAAAAAATTACGTTTTTTTCACTCTTTTTTACCAACAAATTCGAAAAAAATAACCAACGAAAACAATAAAAATTAATGATAGTTCTGTTATTTTTACCAACAAATTTCAAAAAAAATAACCTACGAAAACAATAAAAATTAATGATTTCGTAGGTAATTTTTTACAATTTTTTATTGAAATATTTTTTTAAAAATTTTTAATAAAATTTTTGGGTAATCGATCCCGCAATCAACTACATTCTGGCCAGACACTCTACCCATCGTGCCAAAGTCACTTGATACAAACATGTTTTTATATTTGTATAAATAATTTTTTGATTTTTTTTTCTACAAAAAAATAACTGACTTGTGTAGGTAAAAACTAATGATATTTCATTAAAAAATACCAACAATTTAAAAAAAAATTACTTACACAAATCATTAAAAATCAAAAGAATAATCAGTAGTTTTTACTTAGAGAACAAAAATAAATGACTTAATGAAAATTAAATGCAAATGAAAGTCTATATTTTTTAGTGTGTTATTTTTGAAACAAAGGACTGAAGTAGTCATTAATAAAAACTGAACATCAAACAAATGTTTTTTCTTTTAAAAACGACTAAACGGAAAATTTTTTAAATAAACTACAAACAGTTAATGACATAATTTTTTGAGTGTAGCTTCTGTAAAGTCTTTCAAAAGTTAGCGTGTTTTCAACAGAGAGACGGACGGACGGACATCGCTAGATCGACTTAAAATCGATCGAGGATCATGAATACATATACTTTATGGGGTCCTAGACCAATATTTCGATGTGTTTCAAGCGGAATGACAAACTTATATATACCCTCTATCACTAGAGTGGAGGGTATAAAAAATATGAAAAATTCACTTCATTGGAAATTTCTATTCTAAGGGGGTAAAAACGAGTACTTTGATACTTTTTAGATTTTCCAGGAAATTTTAAATTTGGAATGTAGGATCGTCTAGCGAAAAAGCATAATTTTAAAAGGGAATTAATTACATGTACTTCCTAAACAATGGTCCTATTAACTTGAAATTTGGAAATTAGCATCCTCTAACGGGGAAAAACCCCCCAAAAATTACTTTTGGAAATTCAGATTCCAAAGAGGTTAAAAACTGTACTTAAGTACTTTTTATATTTTCTTAAAATAAAACAAGTGAGTGTTACATTCGGCTGTGCCGAATCTTTTATACCCTCCAAAATGTAAAAAAAAAACAATATAAACAAGTAAGAGTGTTAAATTCGGCTGTGCCGAATCTTTTATACCCTCCAACACGTTTAAAATTACAAAAAAAATCGTAGGGGCGTCTTCTTTTTTTGGTGGGGGAGGGGGTTTGGCGGAGTTGGTAGGGGACAGCTTTACCCCCTCTATATATGTTTAAAAATTATTTGTGTGATTGTTATGATATTTACGCTTAAATAATAAATTTTTATCGTTATTTTTAACAAATTTCTATAACCGCGCCCCCAAAAGGGGAGGGCGGCCCAAAAGAAATCGAATTTTCTAACCCCCTTGGTCCAAGCGCAGGTCTATGAACATAATATGGCATACAAATACTACATTTGTTGAGCAAAAATTAAAAAAAACTCGTAAAAATATAGTGTTTTTCAGGGGTCGTTTTAGTTCTTCAAGGGGGAACTTTTTTTCCCCTGGTCCGATTTGACCCATCTTCGAACTTAACTTTACCAGTAAAATAAGAGATATTCTTGTCGAATTTCAGGGGTCTAGCTCTTTTGGTTTGGACTGCATCGTTATTTCTACAGACGGACGGACGGACGGACGGACATCGCTAGATTGTCTTAGATTCTATCATGGATCAATATTATATATACTTTGTGGGGTCCCCGACCGATATTTCGATATGTTACACACGGAATGACAAAGTGAGTATACCCCCATACTGTGGTTGGAGGGTATAAAAAAATCAAGGGCGTTTTTTTTTTTTGGGGGGGGGGGGTTTTGCGGTTTTTCTTAGGTTGGTTTAGTTCTCCAAGGGGGAACTTTTTTCCCCTTGGTCCGATTTTGCTCTTTTCCGAACTTAACCTGCCTAGAAATATAAGACATATTCGTGCCAAACTTCGGAAGTCTATCTCTTTTATTTTGGACTTAATCGTGTCCTCTACTGACGGACAGACGGACGGACATCGCTAGAATGTCTTAGAATCAGGGTTGGCCACCGATACCCACCTAGAATAACGGTATTTGGCTATTGTACCGCAACCAATAAAGATATGGACATTTTCAAAAGCGATTATGAAAGCTGATGAAATTTCTAGTATTTTAAATGTGTCACTTCGTGTTTCTACCGTTTCGTTTTAATTTTATAGGCCAATACCGTTATAATACCGTTTCAAACGGTATTATAAAGGTATTGACCTATATTTCGAAAACGAACCGGTAGAAACACGAAGTGACACATTTAAAATAATAGAAATTTCATCAGCTTTCATAATCGCTTTTGAAAATGTCCATATCTTTATTGGTTGCGGTACAATAGCCAAATACCGTTATTCTAGGTGGGTATCGGTTGCCAACCCTGCTTAGAATCGATCACTGATCAATAAAATATATACTTTATGGGGTCCTAGACCGATATTTCGATGCGTTACACACGGAATGACAAAGTGAGTATACACCCATACTGTGGTTGGAAGGTATAAAAACTTTGGCTATATTTTCAAAACTTTTTGGTGGTTTTAGGGTACTAAAGGTTTTTTTTTTTTTTTTTTTTTTTAAATTCTTTATTATTCTGATTATTGAATCTGCCCATTCTTGGCCTAACAATAAGTGTGTAAATCTTAAAAAACTAACTTAAATACTAGTTACTCCCAAGGAGCCATTTTGAAGAACGGGCCTCTAAATTAAATGGGCGGTAAGTCTGCACGTTGCAGTCTGGTGTGCGTTTGGGTTCGGGTAAGGGCTCTCGCCAATGGGTTTGGGTGGTTGCTAAGCTTTTCCAAGTATTTCGTTCTGATGCCTATAAACTCTTCTCTTACTAACGGAATATTTAAGTCCTCGTGAATGTTGATATTCCTGACATACCACGGGGCTCCCGTAATGATCCTTAGAATTTTCGATTGTGCCCTCTGTATAAGCTCAATATTAGACATACTGGCTGTACCCCATAGTTGGATACCATAAGTCCATATTGGTTTTATAATACAATTATACAGGATGACCTTAGAGTCAAGGCTAAGTTTTGAATGCTTATTAATTAACCAATGTAACTGGCAGGCTTTCAGCTTCATATGAAGCCTCTTGGCTTCTAAATGTTTTCGCCATGTAAGACGTCTGTCTAAGTGAATACCAAGGTATGTAACACTCTCAGACTGTGGGATATTAACACCATTTAACGAGACAGGGGCACAAGACCCCATTCTAAGTGTAAACGTAACGTGCTTGCTCTTAAGTTCGTTAACTTTAATTCGCCAGTTTTTGAACCACGTCTCCACAGCTCTAAGGTGGTTGTTAAGTCTCAAGGAGGCAACATTAGGGTCTGAGTGAGTGCTTATCAAAGCTGTATCATCCGCAAATGTTGATGTAGTTATATGTTCAGATATCGGCAAGTCCGACGTAAATATCAGATAAAGAACGGGGCCGAGAACACTTCCTTGAGGAACACCTGCATTCATTTTATAATCAGAAGTTGTAGTTTCCTTATATTTTACTCTGAAGTAGCGATTAAGAAGGTAAGATTCTAGAAGTTTGTGTGTAACAATTGGTAGGTGATATTTTATTTTATATAAAAGACCCTCGTGCCATACTTTATCAAATGCCTGAGCGACATCCAGAAAAACGGCAGAGCAGTATTTTTTTTCTTCAAAGGCTTTCCTTATCTCGCAAGTTATGCGGTTCACTTGCTCTATTGTTCCATGCCTTTCACGAAAGCCGAACTGATGAGCTGGAATACTATTTTTGTTTTCCATAATAGGAAGAATCTTTTGAAGAAAAACCTTTTCAAATAGTTTTGATAGGCACGGAAGTAAACTTATAGGCCTGTATGACGAAGTTAGAGTTAAATCTTTTCCAGGCTTGGGAATCATCTTGATTTGAGAAATTTTCCACATGTCCGGGAAGTAACCTTTTTGCAAGATCGCATTAAATATTTTAGTCAGAACTTCAACCGCTATAAATGGTAGGTTTTTTATCATGTTTGGTGTGACCAAGTCATACCCAGGCGCTTTTTTTGGACTTAGTTGCGTTCGAATAATTTCATCAACGTCTTGGGCGTTAAATAGTATATTACCTGAGTTGTGATCCATATGCACAGGCAGATCCGGAAGTGTAAAATTATTCTCTGCCAAGTTTGGCTCAAAGACAGTCCTCAAATGTTCCGCAAATGAGTATGCTTTCTCCTCTTCACTGCGTGCCCAATTGCCACATTGCTTTCTCAGCGGTGGTTCGCCCTCTACCGGTGGTTTAATTTTAGTAGCTTTCCAAAGTGAATAGTTCGCTGAACTTTTATGCGATAAACTTTCCACATACACGCTATTAATGCGATCCTCTTCCAAATGAAGGGCTTTTCTAAGGTTTCTCGTAGCTTCAGACAGCCTCTGCTTCGCAGCAGGGGATCGACTGTTTTGCCATTCTCTTCTTAGCCTTCTTTTAATGGTTAGAAGTTGCTCGATTTCAGAGTTTGAAACATAAAAACTGCGATCTGAGGAAGCAACGGTTATGGGAGCCGAAGAGTGCTCTGCTGCTGATCTCAGAATGGACGTAAAGTCCTGGACACATTCACTTATATCCCCCTCACATTCCAAAGATGGACTAATGTGGATGTGGCTACTAATGTACTTTTTATATTTTAACCAATTCGTCTTTGACGAAGTGAGTCCACAGGGTGTCTTAACCGAAATTGGTTCATCGTAATATGTTAAAATTACTGGAGAATGGTCTGAATTGAGATCAAATGATGTTTCAGCAGATAACTTACTTCTGTCGATATGTTTCATTATTCCAAAATCGATAAGATCGGGAATTTTCCTTGGATCTGAAGGCCAATAAGTCGGCTGTCCAGACGATATAACGTCTAAATTATTCCTTCGATCAATAAGAGCACAGTAAAGCTGTCTTCCCCTAGGGTTCGCTAGACGTGAACCCCAATAGGTGTGTTTCGCATTGTAGTCTCCACAAGCTAGGAAGCGATTACCAAGAGTTTTGAAAAAATTTTCGAATTGTATCTTAGATACTGAAAACCGCGGAGGACAGTAAACTGATGTCAGAGTAAGTCCTCCTCCTACACAATCAAGATGTATTGAGGTAGCTTGAAGGTAGATTGTAGAATAAATTTCCATAGCATGGTGCTTAATTCTACTTCTTATCAAAATACCTGTTCCCCCGTGAGCCTTACCGTCAGGGTGATTTGTTTTGTGAAATGTATAACCTGGAATCTGAAAATTATATCTGTTCGTGAGGTGGGTTTCCGATAACAATAACACATCAATGTTATTGTTGTGCAAAAAATTAGATATCTCAGCCTTATGCTGGTTTACGCCGTTTGCATTCCAAAAACATATTTTAAACAAACGCATTATTTTTTTGATATGAGAGCCTGCAAAGTTTTATTTTGCGCTTTTAGCTCCTCTATTGTACCTTGCATGGATGTCATAAAAGCATTCATTGTGCTCTGCATTGTAGACATGAAATTAGTCATTGACTGCATTAGGGTGAAAAACATTGATTCCACTCCTCCCATATTAGGGGGATTGCAGGGTTGCTGAGAGCCCGTTATTAACGCATTAGCGTAAGTGTTACCAGCACTACCTAAAGAAGTATGTGCCTCAGATGAAACTGGAGAATGAGCCGCGGGTGGTACTGAGCTCTGATTTATCAAACTTAAAGGTGGCGCACTAGGTACGGCCAGTGGATTTACCGTATTTTGCGATGCATTCCTTGGTTCAAACGATAATATTTGGCCCCTTGACTGTTGTTGCTTTTGCCTAAGTTTTAATCTAAGTTCCTTATAAATTGGGCAGCCCCGATATTTTGCAGAGTGGTTATTTCCGCAGTTGCTACATTTCTTTACACCTTCACCATTTTTAATTACGGTACACTCTGATGAAGAGTGTAAATCACCACATACAGGACAAACTGTGCTTAAGGTACAATAGGATCTTGTGTGTCCATACTCTTGACAGTTTGAGCATTGAATTGGACCACTTCTTTTAAGCGGTTCTTCTACTGAAACTCTACGATGAAGAAGGTATCGTTCCGAGTAGATGGGATGAATTTCATTCCTTTTTAGCCTTTTGGCTTCAGGCTCCAGCTCAACTCGAAACATTGGTTGAGGAACTTTTGCCCTGTTAAAAATATTAACTACAACTTTAACTTTATAGCCCTTTGCTTCAAGGGCCTCCTTAATATCATTAGGTTCTACACTGGATTCTATACCCTTAAACACCACAATTAACCCTTTGCTACTTTTCAACTGGTATGTATAATAGCTTCTGTTACTATTGTGCAAGAACTTGGTTATTTCCCTATAGTTCTTCTCAGTGTAGACCTGTACTTTCGTCTCGTGTATGTTACCCTTTCTAATTGGAACAATATGGAATGTGTTATTTCCAATTAGTTTTGTAAAATCAGACACCAATTGGTTGGAGCTACGCTCACGAAGGAATATTGGTGGAGGTTTAGCCTCTTTACGGGTACTACTCGGATTTTGTAAATCAGTATGTAAATCAGGGTACTAAAGGTATACTCTAATTTTGTTGGTGCCATACATAAAGTCTTTTTGCATAGTGTTGTTTACCAGATTAAATTTTTTTGTTGAAATTCAAATTTTACTAAAGTTTAAGAGTTTTTTTCTTAAGTCCGTCATCTCAGATTTTTTTTTTCTTTTAACTACTTTTTGTAGTTTAATATGTTATCTTTTGAACTACAATTTAATTTTTATTTTTAACAAAGGATTTTATCCGTTTTTAACCCATTTTTCAATAAAGGATGTTTTTGTATTTTTAGCATTAATAACCCGATTTTAACCAAATTGGTATTAATATAAACCTTATAAATATCAATCTACGTATCAAATTTTATAGCGATTGCACAATTTTTGTAGGTTTTAAAGCGTTTTTATACAAAAGAATATATGGCAGGACCTTTAATACTTGCTCGGATTTCAATGAAAATTTACGCACACGTTGCTAGTTGTATGTGTATCATCATGACCACTTTTTTGTAATTTTGCGGACAATATTGTAGCTAAAATAAAATTTTTAAAATTTCAGGACACATGGAAGGTAGGCGTGTCCTTGCACCGAATTTTACAAAAATAAATATGTTTTTTAACTACGGTATTTTATGCTAGTGCACAAAATTTAAAAAAAATCTGACCACTCCTTCTATTTTTGTCTATTTTTTTATTTTTTTAAGTTTAGATGTTTGTCCATCCACACAAAAAAATTCAGACACGCGTTTTTCGTTTCAAGGACATTGCATTTGAATTTTAAATTTCATAACAATTTTGTAATCTGCTTATATTTTCTTGTTTTAACGTTGCGAATGAGTATTATTAATTGCATGAATATTACTCATACGCTCTGTTGAAACAAGAAAATACAAGCAAATTACTAAATTGTTATAAAATTTAAAATTCAAATGCGATTTTCTCGAAAAAAAATTGCAAACGCGTGTCTGAATTTTTTGTGAGGATGGACATTAGGGTGGGTCGATGAAATGCATATTTGCGAATCTCGTGTACTAATAGTAAAAACTCGACGCGCATTTTCGAGCTGATAACGGGAAAAATCATGAAAAAATTTTAGGAGGGTACTTTAAGGCCTCTACAAGCGGTTTTAGTTCGCGGTTTTTGGAAAAAAAATATTTTTTTTGATTTTTCAAAAATATTTTAAAAATTAAGTAAAATAATGCTTATTACAAAACAATATCCAAACAAAATTTATCTCGCCAATTTTAGCCCGTGGATGCGTTTTTATACCCAGAAAAGTTCGATTTATATATAGAAAAAAAAAATATTTTTTATTTCATAATAGCACTCAAATGGTGCATAAGGCCAATTTAAGAACATGAATGATAAAAATTAAAAAATTGCGGGTATTTATAGCAATCCACAAGTGCAAAAAATTCGCAAATTCAAAAAAAATTAAAAATGGGTATCAAAATTTTGGTAAAATAAAGCGTTTTAAGATAATGATAAAAAAACAAAACAAATTGGCGGCTATTTATAACAATTCGCAAGCGCAAAAAATTCGCAAGTACCAAAAAAAATTAAAAAATGGAAAAATGGGTATCAAATTTTTGGTAAAATAAAGCGTTTTCAGAAAAAATAAAAAATATATATTAGAGGATCAATTTGGTCCATGGATGCATTTTGAAAATCTGATGGTTTTTTTTTTTGTTTGATATTTAAACGTTTATTTATAATTGATGTTGGTCCACATTATGTTTTAAAACAACTTATCACTTACCTTTTAATTTCTCGAAAAACTTAATCTTTAAGCTACAATCGTAAATAAACATTTAAATATCAAACAAAAAAAAAAACATCAGAAAATGCATCCATGGACCAAATTGATCCTCTAATATATCATCATCATCATCTTTTGGTGTTACAGCCCGGGGTGGGCCTTAACCTTATTCACATTTCGTTTCCATTCGGATTTATTATTAGCCGAGTTCTTCCAGTTGTTAATGCCGATTTTTCGGCAGTCATCTTCAACACCATTTAGCCATCTTGACCTTGGTTTACCTCTTGCTCTAGTCCTGTGTGGCATGGCGTTAAGGATTCTTTTTTGGGCTCTATCATCTGGCATTCTTGCTACATGGCCTGCCCACTGCAACCTCTGGGCCTTAATAAGCTTAACTACATTTGATCCTTCTAGTATGAGGTCAATTTCATGGTTACTTCGCATTATGTAACTGCCGTCCTCCCCTCTTTTGGGCCCATAGATTTTCCTTATCATTTTTCGTTCGAATATTCTCAACTTTTCTTCATCTGTTGAAGTCATTGCCCATGTTTCACAGCTGTATGTAAGAACTGGCAGTACCACAGTTTTGTAAAGCCTGATCTTTACAGCACGGGAGATTGCTTTCGATTTAAATAATTTGAGGTGCGCATAAAAAGATTTTTGGGCGGCTTGGATGCGGTCATTTATTGATAAATGCATATCATTGTTACTGTTGATTAGAGTGCCGAGGTATTTAAAGCTCTTAACCCTTTCGAAGGTATAGTCATTTAACTTTATCGCTTGTTGTGTATTTATTTCTTGATTTCGCGACATAAATATATATTTCGTCTTACTCTCATTTATTATCAGGCCCAGCTTTCTGGTTTCAGCTTCCAAGATAGTAAAATTTTCTTCTAAATCGCGCATACTTTGTGATATTAACGCTATATCGTCTGCATAGGCACACATTATTGATGATCTTGAGAATATGTGTCCTCCTCTATCTAAGATGGATATTGCCTGGTTAAGGGTTAGATTAAATATTGTTGTTGAGAGCGCATCTCCCTGCCTAACCCCTGACGTTATCTCGAACTCCGATGAAAGGTTATTTTGTATCGCTACCTTGCATGTTGTATTTTTAAGTGTAAGCGCAACCATTTTTGTTAATTTTTGGGGAATTCCCATACTTAAAAACATTGGTTCAAGAAGTTTTCGATTTATTGAATCGAACGCTTGTTTAAAGTCTATCATAAGTATATGTAGATCACGTTGATATTCATAGCCTTTCTCCATTGTGTGTCTGAGTAGGAATATTTGGTCAGTTGTGGATCGATTAGGCCTGAACCCGCACTGGTATTCCCCTAAAATAGTCTCCGATACTTCTGTGAGTCTGTTGTTGATGATGTTTGAAAGGATTTTGTATGGGGTGTTTAGCAAAGTAATTCCTCTATAATTCTCGCATTTCAGTTTATTTCCTTTTTTATGTATTGGGATTATAATGCCTCGTTGCCAATCGTCTGGGAGCGTTTCGGTGTTCCATATTGTAGTTATCAAACTATGCATCTGCTTCATAAATTCGGTACCTGCATTCCTCTAATATATATTTTTTATTTTTTTTTTTTGAAAACGCTTTATTTTACCAAAAATTTGATACCCATTTTTCCATTTTTTAATTTTTTTTGGTACTTGCGAATTTTTTGCGCTTGCGAATTGTTATAAATAGCCGCCAATTTGTTTTGTTTCTTTATCATTATCTTAAAACGCTTTATTTTACCAAAATTTTGATACCCATTTTTAATTTTTTTTTGAATTTGCGAATTTTTTGCACTTGTGGATTGCTATAAATACCCGCAATTTTTTAATTTTTATCATTCATGTTCTTAAATTGGCCTTATGCACCATTTGAGTGCTATTATGAAATAAAAAATATTTTTTTTTTTCTATATATAAATCGAACTTTTCTGGGTATAAAAACACATCCACGGGCTAAAATTGGCGAGATAAATTTTGTTTGGATATTGTTTTGTAATAAGCATTATTTTACTTAATTTTTAAAATATTTTTAAAAAATCAAAAAAAATATTTTTTTTCCAAAAACCGCGAACTAAAACCGCTTGTAGAGGCCTAAAAGTACCCTCCTAAAATTTTTTCATGATTTTTCCCGTTATCAGCTCGAAAATGCGCGTCGAGTTTTTGCTATTAGTACACGAGATTCGCAAATATGCATTTCATCGACCCACCCTAATGGACATACATCTAAACTTAAAAAAAATATTTAAAAAAATTGGCCGGATTTTTGATAAATTGACTTTTTTTAAAAATGTTAAATTTCAGAACGGGTTCTGAAAATTTTCCAAAAAAAAAAAAAATTTATCGATAGCCCATACAAAACTATATAAGAATGTAAATTTTTGAGATTGTGGTGCATTCCAATTTAATGTGATAAATATTTAATCAAGGCAACTCGCCACAAATTTGACCATTTTTCTAATATTTGACCACGCCTCCTAAGCCCAGTTTTTGAAAAACGAAAAACGCAATTTTCTTAGTTCCATATAGGGCTATCCAAACAACCAATTCAGAAATTTACGGGACATAGGTTTTTTTGTAGCGGTACATTTGGTGTGGAATGCCTCATATATGTATAGGGGGACCAAATTATCAAATAAAAATAATTCTTACTACCTAATTTTTAGGTTAAGTAGAAGAAAAAATTGCCCAAACACTTGAGAAAATCAGAAGTTGAACAAAAACTGCCACTCTAATGCAATATATGTAAACTTTTAATCTTCGCGTTTTTTTAATGTTTATTTAACTTGTACTCTACTGCACAATATTTTTTCTCGTAAATTTTTATTTGTTAAAAAAACCCCAACTAGATAAAGGTTCTTTCTACGTAGTACAAATTGTGCTATGTATGATTTTATATTCGCAGCGAAAAAAAACAAAAAAAAAAAAAACGTTTTTTTATTAAAGGCACGAAAATAAGCGATTTATGACCGGATTTTGTGGCTTATTTCGCTTGTTGCCTTTCCTGTGTTATGCATTCATGTTTTAAAATGTGTTTTGCGTTTTTTTTTTGCATAATTTTTGCATGACCATCAGTTTTGTTTTTAAATATTTTGTGCAACGGCTTTTTATTTGGGTGTTTTTTTTTTGTTTTTCGTATTTTTAACGTGTTGCTGCGTTATCTGTTGATTGTTTTTGGCCACATTTGGTGCAACACTTAAAATTTATATAAAAACCTTTTTGTTTTATAACATTTTTATTAAATATGCATAAAAAGGACTATATACAAATAACGTTAAAATTATTTAAATGTAAAATTAATTGGACATTTTTATGTAGAGTTGTTTTTAAATAATGGGACATTTTTTTCATAAAAATTAATTGGCAAAATTGTTAATAAATTTTGAATACAGCAGGTGGTTTTTGTGCAAAATTAAATACTTTAACATACATTTAATGTGTTTTTTTGTTTTTTGAAAAAGACTAATACCCAATCTATGTTAATAGCTTAATCGATCCTTAAGACTTAGGAAATTGTAAAGCTCGTGAGTTTATTTAATATATTTTCTTTTGTGTTATGCGTTTCGTCGATACTTTCCGAAGAAGAGGCCAGTTGTTACATTTAACAATTCCGAGTCTTAAATACCATCTGGGCAATTCCAAAAAATTTAGCTCAAATTTTAGTCATTTTTTAGTATTCAGATTAAATTGAACATTACCACAAAGATAGCCTACACTCAAAATAATACTTACGTTAGATTTTACTATTTTTTTTACTATTTTTATTTTTTGCTAATGCTAGTAAGCTAACCTTTAGCAAATTTTTAGTTGAGATTAGCATGTTAGCAAAAATATCTTGTAAACTAGATTTAGCGCATTAGCAAATTTTAAACAAAATTTGAACAATTTTTTTTTGCTAAATTTGAAATTGAAATTTTATTTTTTTTTAAGGAAACTTAAAATGGCGCTATCTCGGAAACTAAGTAGATAGAACAAAATGGAGGGCACTTTTGGTTCTCGGGCTCCCCATACACTCAGAAAAAAATTAACTAAAAAATGGGAAAACTAACTAAATTCAAGGAATATTGATAATGATTTAGCTTCATTGCCATGTTTTCCTTCTTTTAAGTTCATATTTTTCTAAAAAATAAGGAAAGAAAAAAAATGTAATATTATGCCAATTTGAACTAAAAAATGAGAAAAATTTTCTTTCAATTTAGTTCATACACATTTGAGGACCCGATTGGGTGAAGGTCCCATTGGGTTCGGGCCGATAGGTTCAGACCCCGATGGGCCCAGACCCAGTTGGGTTCCTGAAGAATCTTCATATTTTTTGATCCAAAATTTTTGTCCGTTTCGCTCTACCTTGCTTAGTTTTTGAGATACGTGAATTTAGGGGACCACTGGGGTCTTGAGAATTTTAAAAACTCGATAACTTTAAAACTATTATTCTCCGTATTAAAAGATACAAAAATGCTTTTGAACTTTTTGTTGTGTTGGCATTATTTACCGAGAAATGAGTATTTTAAAATTTTCGGGAATGCCAACTTTTTAAATCCGAAGTTAGGACCCATTGGGGTCCACACATTTGAAGAGGACAAGCGATACTACGGTAATTCAAAGAACCAAAAATGGCCTCCATTTTGCTCTATCTGGCTTAGTTTTCGAGATATCGCCATTTTAAGTTTTTGAAAAAAAAATTGCCCGAGTTATTAAAGTTTTACTAAAATAGTGGAAAAAACTCAAATCTAAGAAAATTAACTAATTGGTAGAAAATTACGTCCTAAAAGAGTATATCTTAAAAATAAAGATTTTTGTCATATATTTAGGGAAAATGTCTTTGGCGGTAAGAATTTCTTCCATGTATTTTGGAATTCCATTTAAGGAAAATAATGGACTATTTAACAGTACATGAACTTAAATTTTTTCCTGACACTTAAGAAAATTTCCCAACTTTTAGTTAAATTTAACTAAACTGTGGGAAAATTTAAAAACTATTTTGAAGAAAATTTTTCCAAAGTTTAAGTTAAGTCTTTTTTTTTGAGTGTAGTATCGCTGGTCCTCTTCACATTTGTGGACCCTATTGGGTCCTTACTTTGGATCCAAAGTAAGGACTCAATAGGGTAAGCAATATTTACCGAGATATAAAAATTGTAAAAAGCTCATATCTCGGTAAATATTGCCGAAACGACAAAACGTCCAAAGAACAAGACCGCTCTCAGAGTAATATTTGTGAAGTTATCGAGTTATTAATTCTCAAAACCCCAGTGGCCCCCTAAAATCACCTCTCAAAAACTAAGCAAGGTAGAGCGAAACGGACAAAAATTGTATACTAAAAACTATGACGATTTTTAAGGAACCCAACTAGGGGAACCCAATGGGGTCCCCAAATGCGTATGAACTAAGTCAAAATAAAAAAATGTAAGTAAACTAATTTTTGGCAAAACATTTTTGCGAATATGAGGTCAAAATGTTCATCAGACAACTTTTAAATGTTTTGTTGGGATTTAAGATTCTCTAGCATCCTACCAATAGAAAGTATGAAGGGAAATAATTTTTCAAGTAAAAAGTCTCTGCGTATCTCAGAGTCGGGACAATTTTACATAGACAAATGTCTCGGAGAAGTATCACAGAATCTAATATTAGAATCTGAGGCTTCTTCTATAGAAAAAATGTCTTCCAGATTCCGGGACTTTTTCTATAGAAAAAATGTCTCAGAATCTGAGACTTTTTCTGTAGAAAAAATGTCTCAAAATCTGAGACTTTTCTATAGAAAAAAGTCTTAGATTCTGCGAAAAACTTTCTATAGAAAAATTCACAAATTCTTAGACATATTTTTATAAAAAAAAGTCTCCGATTCTGAGAAAATTTTTCTATAGAAAAAGTTTCAGATTCTGGGATATTTTTTCGATAGAAAAAGTTTCGGATTCTGAGACCTTTTTTCTATAGAAAAAGTTTCAGATTCTGAGACACTTTTTCTATAGAAAAAGTATCAGATTCTGAAACATTTTTCTACAGATAGTGTATTAGATTCTGAAATATTTTTTGCAAAGAAAAGGTCTCAGATGCTAACACATTTTTTTCTAGTCTCAGATTCTTAGAAATTTTTCTACCCTACACCACACTGTGGTACAGGGTATAATAAGTTTGTGCTGATGTTTGTAACTACCCGAAATATTGGTCCTAGTACCACTTTTGAGCATACCGATCGACTCAGAATCACTTTTTGAGTCGATTTAGCGATGTTCGTTCGTCTGTCTGTCCATGTAAACGGTGTAAACACGATACAGGTCGCAATGTTTAATCAATTGACTTGAAATTTGAAACTTAAGCCTCTTTTGGAGGACGAAGCCTATTGAAATTGAAAAAAATCGGTTCATATTTAGACCTAGCCCCCATACAAATGTTCTCTTTAGTTTTGGCTCAAATGACTCTAATAACCGTATTATAATAGATATCTTTTCAATGTTTTGTCTTCGCAAATCACCATTTCGAATTTTAAAGAAATCGAACCAGTTCTTCTTTTAGCACCCATACAAACCACCTTCCCGATTTTCACATAAATCTCTCAAATTTTATGAAAATAGAAAATATTTAATTAAAATTCTGTTTGTGTATGTTAAACTTGTACTTTAATAACTTTATCAAATCTGATTATCAACGGACCATTTTTGGACTTAGGCCCCATCTGAAAATTTCGCCCGATATACAGTTAAAGGGGTTTAGTCTCAACAAAAAAACTATTTCACTCAAATTTGATTAGTGAGTGTTTTTTACACGTAATAAAGATTTGACAAAATATAAAGCTAATCGGTCCATGTTTGAAATTGAGACCCATTTTCCGGGAAACTCTGGTGTAGGGTATTAACCCTTTCACTCCCATTGTACACTACAGTGTACACATCTTTAAAAATTCATTAAAAATTAACCGTACAACATTTTTGTGTTTTGTTTTGACAAGATTATTCATTGAAGGGTTATCATTACAATACATGTGCTCGGAAAAATTAATTTGCATTCCGGTGGACTCTACACGCAAAATTTGGTGGCAAACTGGAAATTTTTCAAATAACGTAAACAAATTGCAAAACAAAATAAACGTTAAAAAGTTCTCAAAAATCGAATAATAATCGTACAAGCTTTCTTAAAAGCTTTTCAATACGAAAAATACAAAATTCGAATTTTGGAAAAATGTTTACTCGTTCGGGAGATATTGCATGTGAAAGCTTCAAGTTTGGTTGGATATATCTTCGCTAGAGGGCGCGGTAGACCAACGAAATCAACAAAAAGTTTTTACTTTGCATAGATCTACATTTTCACAAATTTTGGTCAAGAAATTACTAGCCAAAAAAAGTCTGTAGTGAAAGGGTTAATGGTCGGTCTTGACCGACAATAATTTTCTTACTTGTTTTTATTTTTTCCTTTCTTTTTTTCTTTCGAAATAATTTTGAAGGGGGGGGGGGAGAAATCCCATTCTCCAACCCCCTGGATCCGCGCCTGGTTATGCAAAACATATTGTTTATCGCCATTTTTTTTTTTTAATCGAAGATGTGTTTTTTTAAATATTCGCAAAAAAAAACAGGAAAAGTTTGACAAGAAAAGTTTGTAACTTTTTTTTGCTACCTCCTATTTGAAAAGAATTCCTTGTAATTTTACAAGCTTTTTACTAATAAAGTTGTAAATTTACAATTGTTTTGCGCGATAAAACTTACAAGAATGTTTCGTGTTCTTACTAGATTTTTCGCTATTTTACGAGAATTTCTAGAAAAATTGTGAGCTTTTTCGTAATTTTACAAGATTTTTTGCAATAAAACTGTAAATTTACAGTTTTTTGGCGCAATAAAACTTACAAGGAAATCTCGGGAATGTACTATATATTTTTGGAAAAAATTTTTGGAAATTTGTAAAGTTACAAAAAAAATGTAAATTACTATCGACAAATTTTTGTTAAAAAACAAGGAAAACTGTCAAATATTGGTGAAATGGGGTTACGAGATTTTTTTAGTAATTTGACAAGGCTTTTTTCGTTTGGCATTCCTGGCCAAGATAGGCAAAAGGATACGCTTGTTAAAATATGCGCCATATCATGCTTTAAATTAAAAGTGCCCAAATAAGTGCACTGCTTTCGGTTATCAAATCCAGATTAGAGAATTAAACATTTTCATTTGCAGACACCCAAATCACACAATTCTTCCTAAATGCTTTCCTTTCCAAACTACAGTCAATATTAAAGTTAATTATACTAGAAAACAATTCTTGGAAAACATTTTAACAAAATGATTTGTTAAATAAAAAGGACTGATGATATTAAGGCGATATCACAGGATAGATAAGAAAATTAACAACACTAGACATACAGATACCAATACACAAATATAGCCATAAACAAGATGCATTTTGGATTATTATTCCCTATAAAAGCCTATAAAATAGAGTAAAGATAAAGACAATTGCGATGATGGTTATGACGATGGTAATGGAGGTGATGACGATGATGAGTTTTGCTATTGTATAGATGTGCATAATAACATATCTGATGATTGTGTTAGCCAAAAAAAAACAAAGACACATTGATTATGACGACAATGATGAGAATGACGACGACCATTATGATGCCAATAATGGGCTTAAATTAGTGCCTACGGTCAGTACCGTAGTACCGGGAATACCGGTATTCCCGGTTCTCGGTACTACCGGGAAATGGTACCGGTTTCCCGGTTCTTAATTCATTCCCGGTATTCCCGGGAATACCGGTATTCCCGGTTCCGGTTCTGACGGTATTCCCGGGATTACCGGTATGTTTATTTTGTAAAATTTTGTACAATTACAATTTTTTCTTTGCTTTTACCAAAAAAAAATACAAAACATGTGAAAACACCATTTCCTATTTATTTTTTTAATTTAAGAAGAAATAGTTGCATGATTTTTAAATAATTTTACAAACACAACTAAATATTACTAAAATACTGATTAAATAGTGTAATTTAAATATTTTATGGTACAGTATTTTTTTGGTTTTTGAGAACCGGTACCAGGATCAGAACCGGGAATACCGGTATTCCCGGGAATACATCTAGAACCGGGAAACCGGTTCCAGAACCGGGAATACCGGTATTCCCGGGAATACCGAGAACCGGGAAATGGGGGGCACTAGTTTAAATATAAAATGAAATGGAGTGTGATACAGTAAAGACTATAAATTTTAGGAGGCTACTGATGATTGACCAGTAAATGTTACTGTACTTAATTGTGGAGGCAGAAAATGCAAAAGTTGTTATAGCAAAACTGCAAAAGGGAAAGGGAAGAAAACGAAAAGGAAAATAAATTTTAAAGTACAAAATTAGAAAGAGTAAACTTATCCAAAGGGGTAAAGTGCACAAGAAGAAAAATGCAAAAGCAGAAAAATTTTTAAAAACTGGGCATGGGAGGCGTGGTCAAATATTGGAAAAATGGTCAAATTTTTGGCGAGTTGCCTCGATTAAATATTTATTACATTAAAACGGAATGCACCACAATCTCAAAAATCTACATTCTATTAGAGTTTTGTATAGGCTATCGATTAAATTTTTTTTTTTTGGAAAACTTTCTGAACCCGTTCTGAAATTTTCCATTTTTTTTAAAAGTCAAATTATCAAAAATCCGGCCACTTTTTTTACTTTTTTTTTAGTTTTCATTCGCAACGTTAAAACAGAAAATACAAGCAAATTACAAAATTGTTATGAAATTTAAAATTCAAACGCGATTTTCTCGAAAAAAAAAACGAAAAACGCGTTTCTGAATTTTTTTGTGTGGATGGTAGTGTTTGGGGTCCGGGAATTCCCGGGTCGTATTTCCCGGGAATTCCCGGGAAAACTCTGACGGGAATTCCCGGGAAATTTTTTTATTTTTCCCGGGAAATCCGGGAATTTTATAAAATAAACATTTTTACATAAAAATGCTTATTTTAATTTAATTTTAAATATATTTGAACAGAAAAAATTTTAAATTGTTTAAAAAATACCACTCAAACGAGTGATGGCAACTTTCTGCAGCCAAAACACGCAAAACAGTAACTCAAAAAGTGAATAAAGTGAAAAGCGCTAAAAAATATTTTAATTTAACGGTTTTAATAAAAATTTTTATAAAATCATCAGGCCTATTCAAAGAATAAGTCTAAAAAATTGCTAAATATATTTTTTTTGTTTAATTTTCAACAAAGTATGGATTTAATACTGTTATTAGGACGTTTCTGTTGTAAAATGTAAATTTTTTCTCAAAGTGATTAGTTGTAGAAAGAAAGTGCTAAAGGCGCTGAATGAAAAATTAATAACGCGCCAGTTCAGCGCTTTTTTTAAGTGCGCATTTAGGGTTGTCAAAAATCGTTAAATCTAGTGCGAAACGCGCTGAATTTGTATTTTAGTGAATGAACTGTTTGGAGCTTGAAAGGTCTTGAATAGTCTTTTGCTCCAAAACGCACAAATTTTTAATTTTTTTTTGAGTTTTTCTCTCTTACTTCTCTCACATTTATGTCAGCTTTTAATTGTTTTTTGTGTTTTAATTATTTGTACACATATTGTTTATTTCTAATAAAACAGTCTTAAACAACAATTTTGTGAAATTTTAATATTTTTTAAGGATTTATATTGATAATGAAAATTTCCCGGGATTCCCGGGAATCCCGGGAAAATAATTTTTTATTTCCCGTTTCCCGGGAAATTAAAAAGTCTGGGAATTCCCAAACACTAGTGGATGGACAAACATCTAAACTTAAAAAAAATTAAAAAAAGGACCGAATTTTTGATAAATTGATTTTTTTTTTAAATTGAAAATTTCATAATGGGTTCTGTAAATTTTTGAGATTGTGGTGCATTCCGTTTTACAGGCCTATTCAGAGTTATGACTGGTTATGACTAATTTTATTATTTTCAAACTTCATATTCCCTGTGTTTGTTTTAAACACAATTGAGGGGGTTAGAGCACAAGGGGTTCAAGTGCCTTATATTTGATAATGAGAAAAAAGAGGTTAAAGTTAAATTGCAATAAAAAATGTTAGATGCTATCTATAATATTATTTTTTAGTTAATAGAGATCCTGAGATATATTTTAATCTAACAAGTTAAAAAAATACCGTCTTTTACACCCTTTTGCACCCAAAAATTGCATCTGAAGTAAGTAAGTCGCACTTATACCCCTTGTGCTCTAACTTTTTTTTATAAATTTGTAAATTCGTAAAAGGAAAACCACATTTTATTAAGAAAATCTGTAATGGTTCTTTGTTTAATTTTTTAGTCGTCATAATCAGATTCCATGACATCATTGGGATCATCTTCATCTTCATTAGGGCATCCTGTCAAATGTAAACTTTCGAATTTCGTATCATAATACCTGCCGAACGATGGCCATGGAGTAGCTAATTGTGGGAAAATTTATGAAAAATTTTTGCTAGGTCATATTCAGCCGGCAACTAGCGGTCAAAGTTTGTAAAAAATTACATTTTTCGACAAAATGTTATATCCGAGTTATTTAACCAAATCTGGCTCAAAAATTAGGAATTTTTGAGTACTTTATGGGAAAAATATTTAAAAAATTCCAATATAACGCTTTTGGATGCTGATTTTCAAACATAAAAAGTATTTTTAACCAAATTGGTCTTAAAAGTTGGAAAATGTTCAGTTTTTTATGTGAAAAATATTAAAAAAACAAACAAAAAACGATTTCGGTACAGAAATGCTGATTAGCATCTCGTCTCAGAATTTTTGAACCAAAATTTTTTAATATTTTTTAGATACATGCTTTACATTTTTCAACTTTTGGGACCTATTCCTAATTTTTGAGCCAGATTTGGCAAAAAAAATGTAAAATCTTGAAATTCAAAAGAATATCAAATTTTTAAAAATTTGGTGAATGGTTAAATAGTACTCCCGAATCAAGCACAATATTTTTCCTACGCATTTAGCAGTTGTACGCAAGAACTCCTAATTTTTGAGCCGGATTTGGTCAAAATATTCGGACATGAATTTTGGTCGAAAAGCGCCATTAAATTGCAATAAAAAATGTTAGATGATATCTAGTATATTATTTTTAAGTTAATAGAGTTCCTGAGATATATTTTTATCTAACAAGTTAAAAAAATACCGTGTTTTACACCCTTTTGCACCCAAAAATTGCATCTGAAGTAAGTAAGTGGCACTTATACCCCTTGTGCTCTAACTTTTTTTTATAAATTTGTAAATTCGTAAAAGGAAAACCACATTTTATTAAGAAAATGTGTAATGGTTCTTTGTTTAATTTTTTAGTCGTCATAATCAGATTCCATGACATCATTGGGCTCATCTTCATCTTCATTAGGGCATCCCGTCAAATCTAAACTTTCGAATTTCGTATCATAATACCTGCCGAAAATTATTTAACCAAATCTGGCTCAAAAATTAGGAATTTTTGAGTACTTTATGGGAAATTTTTTTTAAAAATTCCACTTTTGGTCCACAGATGCTGATTTTCAAACATAAAAATTATTTTTAACCAAATTGGTCTTAAAAGTTAAATTTTAATAATTGCTTGGAGCACAAGGGGTTTAAGTGCCTTAAATTTAATAATGGGAAAAAAGAGGTTATAGTTAAATTGCAGTAAAAAATGTTAGATGATATCTAGAATATTATTTTTTAGTTAATAGAGATCCTGAGATATATTTTAATCTAACAAGTTAAAAAAATACCATATTTCACAAATACAAGCACCCAAAAATTGCCTCTGAAGTATGTAAGTGGCACTTATACCCCTTGTGCTCTAACTTTTTTTATAAATTTCTAAATTATTAAAAGAATGTTAGTTATTTGTAAAAGGAAAACCACATTTTATTACAAAAGTCTTTAATGGTTCTTTGTTTAATTTTTTAGTCGTCATAATCAGATTCCATGACATCATCGGGCTCATCTTCATCTTCATTAGGGCGTCCCTTGAAATCTAAACTTTCGAATTTCGTGCCGTGATACCTGCCGAACGATGGACATGGAGTAGCTAATTGTGGGAAAATTTATGAAAAATTTTTGCAAGGTCATTTTTAGTCTGCAACCAGCGGTCAAAGTTTAAAAAATTACGTTTTTGGACCAAAATTTATATCTGAAATATTTAACCAAATCTGGGTCAAAAATAAGGAACTTTTGCGCGTTTTATGGGAAAAATATTTAAAAAATTTCAAAATTGCGATTTTGGTCCACAGATGCTGATTTATAAACATAAAAAATATTTTTAACCAAAATTGTCTTAAAAGTCGAAAAATGTTGAGTATTTTATGTGAAAAATTTTAAAAATAAACCCACGATTTTGGTCCAAAAAAGCTGATTAGCATCTGTGTATCAAAATCTTTGATCAGCATTTTTGAACGAAAATCGTGTCTTTTATATTTTTTTAATATTTTTTAGATAACTTGCTTCACATTTTCCAACTTTTGGGACCAATTTGGATAAAAAAAAATAATATTTATGTTAAAAATCAGCATCTGTGGACCAATATTTTTTTTTTGGTATTTTTTTTTTATTTTTCCTATTATGTACGCAAAAATTCCTAATTTTTGAGCCCAATTTGGTCAAAAAAATCGGACACGAATTTTGGTCGGAAATCGCCATTTTTTCACACTTTAACCGCTGGTTACAGACTGAAGATGCTCTTGCAAAATTTGACTACTATTACTACAAGAACTTCTCGGAATTCAACCACTTGTCCAAGTGAAAAACTAAATTTTAATAATTGCTTGGAGCACAAGGGGTTTAAGTGCTCATATACCCCTTGTGCTCCAAGCAAAACAGGTATTTTAGTAACAAGAGCTAGAAATGGTCGCCATATCTCGCTAACGGATAAGAATTTCACATTCACCTCTTGTGCTCTGAACTTCTGTGAACTTCACCTACTAATTCCATATGTTAACTCAATTTTTTTAAAAAAGTCACTTGAACCCCTTGTGCTTTGAGCCCCTCAATTATAAAAAGTCTCAAAATTTAAAATTATTTGTCAATTTTGAGACGATGTGGGTAGCAGTTCTTTATTTTTTTTGACATTTTCAAACAAAATTTGAAATTTTTATGAATGTAAAAAATTGAGTTATGATTGAGTTATGACTTTTTTGTGAATAGGCCACTTAATGTGATAAATATTTAATCAAGGCAACTCGACACAAATTTGACCATTTTTCCAATATTTGACCACATCTCCTAAGCCCAGTTTTTGAAAATTTGAAAAACCAAAAACTCAATTTTCTTAGTTCTATATATAGCTATCAAAACAACCTATACAGAAATTTTCGGGACACATGTTTTTCAGTAGCGGGACATTTGGTGTGGAATTTTACCTGGGCAGGTTAAATTCTGAAATGGGAAAAATCGGACTGGGGGGAAAAAAGTTCCCCCTTAAAGAACTAAACCGACCCCTGAAAATAAGTAAATAAGTAAACATTTTTTTCTGTGGGGGAGGTATCCCCCACAGCCCCCAACAAAACAAAAAAATCACAGACCCAGAGGGTAGACCCAATTATTTCTATGTTTTTTGGGCCGGTAAGACCTAATATGACTTCAAAAAATTAATTTTTTTGATTTTGTCAAACCACTGCAGACGATTTTTCAATAAAAAAATCAGAGCTCTCTTTAAAAGGAGCTCGGTTTTTCATGATCATATTTCCGTTATATTTTTTTTAATTTGTTTTAGAACAAAATTTTACATTTTCTATATAGACGAAAGTCTCAGATTCTAACACATTTGGCGTATTAAAAAGTCAAGATTTAAAAATTTTTTAATAGAATAAATTCTTCCTACATAGAAAATATCAGATTCTGAGACATTTTTCATAAATAAATGCTTTTTTTATCGGAAACATGTCGCAGAATCTAAATTTTTTTCCTATAGAAAAATATTCGGATTCTAACAACTTTTGTCCACAGAAAAAGTTTCAGATTCCTAAACCTTTTACTATAGAAAAAGTCTCAAACTTCAAAGCATTGTTGGGATTTCAGATTTTGAGATGTTTTTTTCAATAGAAAAAGTCAGAGATTCTGAGACCCTTTCCAATAGAAAGAAAAAAGTTTCAGAAATTGAAACTTATTATATTGGAAGAAGGTCTCAGAATCTGAGCCTTTTTCGATAGGAAAAGATTTTCGCATCTTAGACTTTTTTTAGAGGAATAAGATTTCATATAGAAAAAGTCTCAGAACCTTTTTTTCTATGGAACTAGTCTCAAATTCTGAGAATTTTTTCCCATCGAAAAAGTCTCAGATTCTGAGACCTTCTTCCAATAGAATAAGTTTCAATTTCTAAAACCTTTTTCAATAGAAAAAGTCGCAAGATTTTAAGACCTTTTCCTTTCGAAAAATTCTAAGATTCTGATAATTTTTCGTGTAAAATAAGTCTGAAATTCAGAGGATCTGAGACCTTTTACCTATAAAAAAGTCTTTGATTCTTAGGTATTTTCCTATCGAAAAGTTTCATATTCTAACAATAAGACATTTCTCAGTTTTTGAGACATTATTCCTATAGAAAAAGTCTCAGATTCTAATACACTTTTCCTATAGAAAAAGTCATTTTTCCTATAGAAAAAGTCTCAGATTCTGATACATTTTTCCTATAGAAAAAGTATCAGATTCTGATACATTTTTCCTATAGAAAAAAAAATTTAGATTTACATACTCTGGATAGTAAACTAATGTGGACAAAGCATGTTGAACTAATAGTATGTCGGGTGCTCCGTTTTTTTCCTGCAGTGTCGGAGAGATTTTGAAAAGACATGCGGTCTTAGACCTGCGGGGGTTCACTTGATATACCTAGCAGTCATTAGAACTTTTGTGACGTTTGCGGCTATGGTCTGATGGCCGAAAAAATTAAAAAAAAATATATGTTTTCACTTTGGTTGGAACTTTCCAATTTTTAAGCCAAAAAAACCCCATAGACATTGCCCTATATGCTTAATATTTTTTGTAAGTTAATATTGATACGACAATTTTGAAATTCGAAAAAAGGATAATTTGCTCCACGGAGCACCATGCTCCATGGGTGCACCCAATTGCACATGTGTTTAATAAAATTTGATAATACTTCTTTTTTTTAAACATTTCTGTATCGTCTAGTTTTTGGGGTCATTTTATTCCCTTTTCAAATATTCGCATAGAAAACCATTAAAACGTGCGTTTAATGGTTAAAATGTTCCATACATTTTTTTAAAAAATCGCGAACTGATTTGGAAAAACTGGGAGATTTGTTTAAATAGTTAAAATGTGTTATTCTTCTCCTTAAGTAATAATAGGTATTAGGTAACATTTTCTACTCTAATTAATGATCTAACAAAATTTAAATTCAATTGTTCCATGTTTGGACTGGGACCCATTTTTTTGTGAACTACTGGTGTAGAGAACAATATGATCGGCTTTGACTGAAGTGTTACTTGCTTTTCGCTTTTGTAATTGAAATCTCAACCGTTTTGTTTGTGGGAATATTCACAAGTGTATTATCAGCACAAATCTATAATTTAAAATCTCACAACAACGAAAATGGTTTATTTATTTTTCCTTGATACAATAATAATCATAAAAAAGATAATCACAGACTTTACGATGACTTAAGATAGAATTAAGATACCGATGTTATGATGATGCGAAAGTTTTCTGTAGCAGAGGGGAGAAACCTTATTGACCATAGGGAAGGTTCGAGTCTTGGGTTGTTTTTTTCTTTCTTTTCGACAGACAATACCAAATCTTTTGGAGCTTTCTCTTTCCATTTATCTTAGATACACCAACGGTGCAACCACGACGACCAGTAGTCTTGATATGTTGACCACTTACACGGAGACCCCAATAATGACGAATACCACGATCTTCTTTAAACGTTCCAAATGGTCACGCAATTTATTTATTTATTTTATTTATTTGAAAACCCCAATTGGTACCTCTGTTGGTTCACTTCGGAAGCCAAAATAATGTTTACTTAAATTTTTACAAAAAAACTGAAATCTTTTAAATTGCTATTTATAAAATCCTCCTTCTGGTTCTTCCTTTCTTCACCTACTCATTTTTAAAACAACAAACATATTGCAACTACACTCAAAATAATAACTCTGTTAAAAACTCTGTAAAATGACTGTAATCTCAATTCGACAGTTATTTGACAAAGTTATCTGTCGAAATACAGATTTTAATAATATACTTTGTATTTTCTTGTAACCGAAAAACAAAATTTTATCTGTAATTTTACTTTTTACTTTGTAATCTCTATTTTAGAGATAATAAACAGAGTTTTTTGTTAAAATACAGATTTTATAAAATACTTATGTTTTTTCTCGTAACCAAAATACAAAATTTCAACTGTATTTTTATTTATTGCTCTGTAATTATAAACCCTGGAAAATTTTACGAGGATGTCGTGTAAAATTGGAGGTACTCGTAAAAAACTTTCACAAAAATAAAAAAAAGTAAATTTACAATTTTTAAGCATTAAAGCGGGCAAATTTACTCGATGGCATTTTTCAATTGTCAACACCAGATTGGCTATTTGACCAGAAATCAAATAGTAAATAAAATAGTCAAATTCTGGTCGCTTTTATCAATATTTTACAGATAATTCTGTAAATTTACAGTTTTTTTATCAGTCTTATAATAGCTTTGCAAATTTATTATTAAGTTATTGTTAATGAAACTCATCAATTTTGGCAATTATCAATTTATCGCGGTTAACATGTGGATATGAAATTTCTTCATTTTGTCAGCTTAAAGTTGATGCTCATTTTAAAGCATTTTTTTTTTCATGTGATGCTGTTGCAAGTTGAATATCGTACGGTCGGTTAAGAAGATTATACACTCATATTACTACTAATTCTTAAAGCAGAACTGGGTTTGTATGTTTGTACGTTAACCATCATCACTTGTAATCAGTTTAGTTGTGTTTTGCTGGATAGTCAGTTAGTTAAACATAGCGACATTAAGTCTGTCCAGCAGTCATTTACTTTTATCAATATTGATACTTATGTGGTTATAATATTGATGAGTTAAATACCCTACGATATATATTTGGAATTCAGACACATAAGAAAGATTATGGTAATTTCGAGTTGAAACTAAGTTTTTGCAACATAAAATTATGTTGATACAACTTCATTAACGCAGGGAAAACAGATTTATTGTGACAACCGAGTTTGTTGCCAATGGAAAAGTTTAGGTGCACGACAAAATTTTTCGTTTTAATCACAGAATTTTATTTGAGGCCCTTAAATTTTCTTTGTTGAAGTCAAATTTTGTTGTCTCATCTGAATTTTGGTTGTAACAACCGACAAAATCGGTCGACACAACCGAATCATACGATTGGTGACAAACTAGTTGCCACAATGAATCTGTGTTGAGGTTTTCATTGATACATTAAAATCCACAATTAGTACGCGTGCAACAAGATTGACGCTAGTAACCACCTCTTAAATATCCTGGTAAACGGAATCTCCATAGAGCAGTAATAAAAAACTTGAAAAATTATCCAGACGATGAACAAAATTTTTGTTATTACAAGTCTGAAAGTCCTTAATGTGGCGATGTAAAGTCCAAGACAGCACGTATTTGCTTCAGCTAGATATCTAGATATATGAGTTATAACATCTTGAGGATGAGTTCCAGCATCTAGATGGATGAGTACAACATCTTCTGCTAGGTCATGATTACAACATCTCCTGCTAAAGCCAAAATCCTTTGCTGATCTGGGCTGTGGGTTACACTCAAAAGAAACTGATAGATAGATATTTTCTTTATTGAAATATATAATATTAAGTACAACAATATTTGTTTTAATATAAAAATTCAAAAGAAACTGTAATGTTAGCAAAAAAAAACTTGTAAACCTACAAGAAAATTTGCTGATTTTGAACCCACAATTTTTTTTGGTAAAGTTAGCAAAAATGTTTTGCCAAAAATTAGTTAACTGATTTTTTTTATTTCACCTTACTTCATACACATTTGAGGACCCCATTGGGTTCGGACCCGATAGGTCCAGACCCCGAAGGGCCTAGACCTGGTTGGTTTCCCTAAAAATCGTCATATTTTTGATCCAAAATTTGTGTCCGTTTTGCTCTACCTTGCTTAGTTTTTGAGATGCGTGAATTTAGGGGACACTGGGGTTTTGAGAATTAAAAAACTCGTTAACTTCAAAAATATTACTCGTAGAGCTTTTGGATATTTTGCGGTCTTATTCTATGTGTTGAGAGCTACAAAAACCCAGTTGGCAACGTCCTCAAGCCATCCTCAGTGACGGAGCGGTGATATGTCAGAGTCACTGCTGACATCCACAAGACATCTCTATGTACTGGGTTGAGGACAGTTTCATACAAATTTTCAAAATGTCCTCACTCAAAGTCAGCAGTGGTCAGGACTGACCTTCTGGGGACATGTTACCTAAGACTTATTTGGGGAAATGTCTGACGTAGATCATGCGAAAATACAAAAAATTTTAGAATTTCCTTTAGTTTTTACTTTTATCCATTTTCCTTTATAAATTCTTTCTCATATTTAGGAAAAACTTTTCGCCTTTTTTAGTCCCAACTGGATTTGAACCTGGAACCTCCAGTTTATTAGTCCTACACCTGTTTGTTTGTCTATTTATTACTTTTATTCTACTTGTTAGATTTTGATTTTATTTTAAATAAATCGATAATTTTGCCATCTTTTTCTTGGAAATTGAAGAGTTGCCCAGATTTAAAATTCTAATTTAATATACTGCTGTTCTGAAGACATTTCCTTTTAGAAGTCTTAGAGGAATTGTCCACACTCTTAAAGCAAACATTCAGTGCTGACAATGTTAGGACATGTCATCAAGGATTACCTATGATTTGTCAGAACCTGAAGATATTTCCTCAAGGAATCACTGTGGAAATTTCCTTAGTGACACATTTTCCAACTGGGAATGTTTTGGGCTTTTTGTTGTGTTGGCAATATTTACCGAGATATGAGCATTTTAAAATTTTCGGGAATACAAACTTTTTTGGATCCAAAGTTAGGACCCATTTGGGTCCACGCATGTGAAGAGGACCGGCTATACACTCAAAATAATACATTAGTAGATTTACTAATTTTTTTTTTTTGCTAATGCTAGTTAGCTAACTTTTAGCAAATTTTTAGTTGAGATTAGCATGTTAGCAAAAATATCTTGTAAACTTCATTTAGCGCATTAGCAATTTTAAACAAAATTTGAATTAATTTTTTTTGCTAAATTTAAAATTGAGTTGACCAAATTTTTACAAGCTTTTTTGCTAATATTAGCAAAAATAAATTGTATTTTTTTTTAAGAAAACAGATAGAGCAAAATGGAGGCCATTTTTGGTTCTCGGGCCATAGTATCGCCGGTCCTCTTCACATGTGTGGACCCTAATGGGTCCTAACTTTGGATCCAAAAAAGTTAGCATTCCCGAAAATTTTAAAATGCTCATATCTCGGTAAATATAGCCGTCACAACAAAAAGTCCAAAAGAATTTTTGTAGCCCTCAACATGTAGAACAAGACCGCAAAATAACCAAAAGCTCTTCGAGTAATATTTTTGAAGTAATCGAGTTTTTTAATTCTCAAGACGAATCTCAAAAACTAAGCCAGGTAGAGCGAAACGGACACAAATGTTGGATCAAAAACTATGACGATTTTTAAGGAACCCAACTAGGGGTAGGCCCATCGGAGTCTGGATCTATTGGGTCCGAACCCAATGGGGTCCTCAAATGTGTATGAACTAAGTTAAAAAAAAAAAAAAAATCAGTTAACTAATTATTGGCAAAAAAATTGTGGGTTCAAAATCAGCAAATTTTCTTGTAGGTTTACAAGCTTTTTTTGCTAACTTTACAGTTTTTTTTTTTTGAGTGTGAGAATGCTTTTGGGCTTTTTGTTGTGTCGGCAATATTTACCGAAATATGAGCATTTTAAAATTTTCGGTAATGCAAACTTTTTTGGATCCAAAGTTGGGATCCATTAGGGTCCACACATGTGAAGAAGACCGGCTATACACTCAAAATAATACATTAGTAGATTTACTAATTTTTTTTTTGCTAATGCTAGTTAGCAAACTTTTAGCAAATTTTTAGTTGAGATTAGCATGTTAGCAATAATATCTTGTAAACTTCATTTAGCGCATTAGCAATTTTAAACAAAATTTGAATTAATTTTTTTTGCTAAATTTGAAATTGAGTTGACCAAATTTTTACAAGGTTTTTTGCTAATATTAGCAAAAATAAATTGTAATTTTTTTTTTTTTTTAAGAAAACTTAAAATGGCGCTATCTTGGAAACTAAGCCAGATAGAGCAAAATGGAGACCATTTTTGGTTCTCGGGCTTACCATAGTATCGCCGGTCCTCTACAAATGTGTGGACCCTAATGGGTCCTAACTTTGGATTCAAAAAAATTAGCATTCCCGAAAATTTTAAAATGCTCATATCTTGGTACAGATTGCCAACACAACAAAAAGTCCCATAGCATTTTTGTAGCTCTCAACACGTAGAACAAGACCGCAAAACAACAAAAAGCTCTCCGAATAATAGTTTTGAAGTTATCGAGATTTTTAATTTTCAAAACCCCAGCGGTCCCCTAAAATCACGTATCTCAAAAACTAAGAAAGATAGAGCGAAACGGACACAAATTTTGGATTAAAAGCTATGACGATTGTTAAGGAACCCAACTAGGTCTAGGCCCATCGGGGTCTGGACCTATCGGGTCCGAACCCAAAGGGGTCCTTGAATGTGTATGAACTAAGTTGAAATAAAAAAAAAATTTCAGTTAACTAATTTTTGGCAACACATTTTTGCTAACTTTACCAAAAAAATTGTGGGTTCAAAATCAGCAAATTTCTTGTATGTTTACAAGCTTTTTTTGCTAACATTACAGTTTTTTTTTTTGAGTGTACTATGCAGAGCCCGAGAACCAAAAATGGCCTCTATTTTTCTCCATCTGGCTTAGTTTCCAAGATAGATCCATTTTAAGTTCTCTTAAAAAAAATTACAATTTATTTTTGCTAATATTAGCAAAAAAGCTTGTAAAAATTTGGTCCACTCAGTTTTAAATTTAGCAAAAAAAAATAGTTCAAATTTTGTTTAAAATTGCTAATGCGCTAAATTTTGCTAACATGCTAATCTCAACTAAAATTCGCTTAAGGTTAGCTTACTAGCATTAGCAAAAAAAAAATAGTAAATCTACTAATGTATTATTTTGAGTGTAGGGATATAATTGCATAAGGAATTCTGGATGATAAAGGTCATTGAAGTGCATTGTGTTTATCAAGAAAATAAGTGTGAGAATCTTCTGTGTATGGAACTCAAAGGGACAACGTCTGCGTTAAGTTTATTCCACATACGGTTGTAACTGTCCTTTCTTTCGTGTACCCTTTGCAGTATTGGCTTATGTATGCGGAGTTCTTTTGCATCAAAAATTTCCAAAGCAAAATTTTGATCTTGTTCTTTCGAGTAAACTAATTATCAGATGAGAAAAATTTCTTAACGAACAGCTTTCTGCTCCTCGGGCAGTAAGAACTTTTTTCATTCAGTAAAACAGTAAGTAATAATGGTAGTTGTACTATTCCAACTCTTTTAAAAGGCGATCAATCATTCAAGGAACCGGTTGGCAAGGCCAATCTATTGGCTGAACTTTAGAAATATATTTTTGCCGGAAAAAAATCAACCACTACCCGTTCTTGAAAGAATATTAACTACTATACAAAATTTTCTTTCGAGCTCGAGCTGTCAAAAGGGTTCCTGAAAATGTTATAACGGTATACCGTTAACAAGTCACTTGCGCCAGATGGTATTTCAGAGTTGGTGCTGCAACAGTGCTCTTCGACGTTGGCGCGTCCCTTGGTACACCTTTTTAGCTCGTCGTAACGTACGGAAGTTTTTTTCCTCTTTGCTGGATAGTGGCCAATGTCCGGCCTGGAAATAATTATTAATTTCCATCTTGTGACTTATTTGGAGACCAAATCGGTTCTCAACGATCGACAGTATGGCTTTCATGGTGGACATTCCACGAAAGACCTGTTAGCAATTATTTTCGAACGTTGGAGTCCTTCACTGATTTGGTGAGAGTAAAGTGGTTGTTTTCGATATTTCCAAGGCATTTGACTGTGTGTACTTTTGGTGTACGTAATGACTTCTTTTGGTTTGTTTTCACAGAGATCGCACTGCTCGTGTTTTTATAGATGTGATCTCATCAGACGAGCTTCAGCTAAATTCAGGGGTTCCGTAAGGAACCCCTGAATTTAACCCATCTTTTTTTTGCAGATTACAGCAACGTTTGCCAATAACACTTTGCTCAAATTTGACAGTTTTTTTTAACAAGCTGGTCACCCTACTGGTAAAGTTAATTCGGGTACGCTGAATTCAATGGTGCTAGCCGTTTTTCGAAGTTAGCGCTTGTATTCGCGATATTCGCGATATAAAATTTTGATGCTTCAGTACAATAAAAACGATATTTTTTAATTTTTGCGATAATTTTTAGATTTAAAACTATTCAAGTCTGTTAAACTAACACAACAAACCATAATACCGTGAATTTTTTCGAGAAAAAAATAGTTTGTTAGCGAAAAATCTTTATTTTCGTGAAAAAATTGGTTCAATACAAATAATTTTATTTTGATTTGAATTAACGACAGCCATCTGGTAAAGCTAGTTCGTGTACACTAAATCCCATTGTAATATCAGTTTTTTCAAAGTTAGCGCATGTTTTAGCGATATTCGCGTTTATTTTTTTTTTTATTTTTAAGTAAAAAAACTATTTTTTTCATATTATTTAGACAATTGCTGAAGTTTTATCATCTAACCTCTATTGAATAAACAAAATAAAATCTTTTTATTCGCGGAAATTTTTTTTCAGAAATTTTTGTTCGCGAAATTTTTTTTTCCAAATGTTTTTTATTTTGCTATTAATTTATGAAAATGAGTAGAATACGATACATTACAGACACAAAATGTTTAAAAAAAAAATTTCAGCGAACCCGAATTAGCTTTACCAGTAGGGTGCCCAACTTGTTAATTTTTGCGACTAGCACAGTGTAATTTTCATTTGATCGCAGACCAAGCCTTATTGAGGTTAGGCGCATGCAGTAAAATATGAACGGCACTTAATCATAGTACACAACTTCTGTAAGAGCTGCATCAAATTTTCGGACTGAACAATGTGACAGTGGTTAAAAAAACGGATCAATGGGTTATTATTAAAAATACAACATTGTCTTTTGTGCATTAATATCGACCTAATTAGCAAGACCCTACTCAGAGATTGTAGCAAGGTCCCGATTAAATATAACACCCAACTTCCACAGGGATTTGGTCAGTAAAAGTAAGTTTATTCGAGACAAAATATTTGTATCTACGCTCTTTTGCAGGAGGGTATCCCATAATCGACCTACCTCTTCTACATATTTCGTAGTTATTTGTTTTTTGCATTTTGGCAAAATGCGTACGATTCAATGCGTTGCAGTATTTGCTGCTTGCTGCTGTTTTGTTCCGATTTCAGTTAATTAGTATTTTGTGGTTTTATTACATTTACTTAACTGGTTGTAGTAGTAGTAGTAGTGTTTAAGAGTGAATAAGTAGTGTTGAATAGTAGAGATATTGGTCCATCGTAATCATGTATATTTGTAGATTGTTTATTATTTTTTTTTCGGGTGAGAATTTATTGTTATTATTTTCGGTTGTCCATTCATATTGGGGTTTTGAAAATTGTTATACTGGTGTGAGAAGTGAGTGTGTGTATTTATAGATGGATGGCAGTTGCGAGATAACAATTATAAAATTTATGTGTGTTTATTATTGTTTTAAAGTTATTTTTTTTGTTTTCCTTACTTCAGTGTGGAGGCTGTAAAATACAGTAGTTGGTCAAAACAAATGGGGTTCTACCATAATGAGAAATTTTCCTTATAGAACTATTCTCAGATTCTGAGACATTTTTCCTACAGAAAAAGTCTCAGATTATGAGACATTTTTGTTATAGAAAACGTCTAAGATTCAAAGACTTTTTTTCCTATAAAAAAGCCTCAGATTCTGAGACATTTTCCATATATAAAAAGACTGATAATTTTTTTCCGTAGTAAAAGTCTCATATTCTGAGAAATTTTTCCTATAGAGAAAGTCTTAGATTCTGAGACATTTGTTCTATAGAAAAAGTCTTAGATTCTAAGACATTTTTCCTAAAGAAAAAGTATTTAGATTCTGAGACATTTTCTCTATAGAAAAGTCACATATGAGACACACACTGAGACACTTTTCCTACAGTCTAAAGCCTAAAAGTCTCAAACTCTATTAACGAAGTCTTAAGCCCCATATACATAATTTCTTGAGATAAATCTCAATTTCTGAGACAGGTTTCCTATAGAAAACGTCTGTGATTCTGTGACATTTTTCTATAGAAAAAAACAAAAACTCTTAATAGTTTACTATAGCTTGATTATTATGAAATTCATAATCAATGCATATAATTTTCTATATTTCCCTCGACCATAGTGCCGGGACCAGGTACTGTAGGATTGAGTGGTGTTGCAGTAGATGAAATGATGGTAGCAGTTAGTAGGAGCAACAAAATTCGTTTGTTGATTTAAAAATGAATAAATTTCTCACGTATTTCGGATGTTTATTTATTTAAAGTATTTAAGTGGTAGAATATGAAGTATTAAGTAGTAGAGGTCAGTTTTTTTTTCCTAATTAGATTTTTATATAACACATTTTATGATATATTTTCAAAAAAATAGTTTATGTTTGCCATATGGTTTGAACGTTATAAGATATAAAAACATATCCGTTTATCTTCATTTAATACAGAGCCTTTCGAACACATTCGTCAGCCAGCTCGATTTAAAGCCTTTATGTGCCCTGAGAAGCAAAACAGGGTCAACTTACCATCATAGCCCAAGTGTTTTTTTTATTATTTTTTTTTTTTTCTTAAAAACTTTTATTGCAATTAAATTCATAACTAATTGGAGATCATCGCAATAAATTTCCGAAAAACCATTTTTAAATGCTTTTTTCAAAAAAAAATCCTGTTGTGGAAGTTTGTATATTACCCTCCTTTGCTTTTGGGGAATTAAGCTTGAAACTGGGGACAAGTGGTTACATCGATGGATGACCTCAAATGATAGAATTTAGACAAAATATAACGAGGTAAAAGCAAAATTCTTCTGGATGTGGACAGAAGACAGCTAGCTATCTTATCACAGGTCATAACTCGTTAAACGCATGGTAAGAACCGGGGTAATGTCAAACGACACTTGCAAATGGTGCAATGGTTCTGTCGAGGATACCTTTAATTTATTATGCGAATGTCCTGCTTTATCATTTTGAAAATTTAAATATTTCGGATCTACGAGGTATAAATTCTTGGCTACTAATGTCATTTATTGAACTGTCGAATGAATGAAAGAGAGAAGGAAGGATAAGAATAGCAAGAATTCGTTCCCTAATCTTTATATTTTGGGATTGGCATCATCATTTTGTAGGTCACTAACCTAACCTAACAAAAAATTTACTTTTCCTCCTAACGTTGACTGCACCCACAAAAGCGCTATGGTATGTTATAAAAAGAAGCTGTGCTACTAAAATCTCGATTTATTTTTGTAGGTTACCAGATAGAATACAATATCAGGTTAGTCGGGTTCCATCGGTGTGAGTCGGGTCGGTTCTAAATACGAATAGTAAATCACGAGAAGAAACATTATCAGGTCAGTCCGGTTATAACTACAATCAGGATAAATCGGAATAACTCACGAAAGGACACAATTTCAGTTAAGTTAGGGTTAATTGGATTTAGTCAGATCGGGTTATAACTACAAGTATCTCACGAGAAGGAATAATATTAGGTGTTTCGGGTTCTAACTACTAGTTACTCATGAGAAGAAACACTATCAGATGAGTAGGGTTCTAAATACGATCTAAGTATTTCACGAGAAGCAAAAATGTCAGGTGAACTGAGATAAATATAAATCTAAGTAATTCACGAGCGGAAACAATATCAGGTGAATCGATGTAAATCGTATTAAGTTGAATTGGTTTCTAACTACGATTAACTTAGGAGCTGAAACATTATCAGGTGAGTCAGGTTTAAAATACGATCTTCTTTAAAGTAATTCGCGAGTGGAAATAATATCAGTTGACTCCAATTAAATCAAATGTAATCGAATTGGGTTCTAACTACGAGTAACTCATTCGGAGAAATACTAGCAGATGAGTCCGGTTTTAAATACGATTTCAATTGGTTCCGCACCCTCCGAATTCGCGAGATTAGGCTCCTAGCGATTTTTACCTGTTTTTAGACCTCAAAGAATGCTCGCTGGAAATCGATTTTGTTTGAATGAAGAGGTGATGGCCCAAACAGAGGCCTTTTTTGAGGCTTAAGATAAATAATTATATTAAAAAGGTATCGAAATGTTAGAAAGGCTTTGGAGTGATTTTATCGCTCTTTAATAATGTTAGGTTAGGTTGTAAGTGCATGCTGAGGTCCATTGTAATACCACTGTAGTAGGTTTCCCTACTGGTCCCTGCCGTTAAACCAATTTGAGATTCTTAGAAACTTCTTAGATATTGAATTTTGACATCTGACAAATCAGAAAGATCGTGCAGCTCCCTAGATCCCAGTGAAGCAAGTCTCTGACCATAAAATACCGGGAAATGGCAGATAAAGTGTTCGGTAGTTTCCAACTCTTCTTCACTTGTGCGCCTCTGATTAAGAGAAGCCCAAATCTGTTCTGTTGTCTCACTCGTCAATCCATTTGCCCATTTCTATTTAGTCTCCGTCGCGGGACAAAGCCGTAGATTTTGTTTGCAAGTTTCAAGAGGCATACCAACACATTCCAATTCTATTGGAACCTGTAAGGTATTTCCCAGTCTTGCAAGCTCATCGGCTTTGCAATTCTCTGAAATGTCTTTGTGCTCTGGGACCCATATGAGTCGTATATCAAACTGCTTGACCATCTCATTTAGAGTCGTGCGGCAGTCAAGGGCTGATCTTGTTTTTAGAAATATGGACTCCAGAGACTTGACCGCGGCTTGACTGTCAGAATAGAAGTTGACTGCGGTCTTGTAGATAAGACATTGCAACTCAACGAGTCAGGCACTATCTCTATTGCCAGCATCTCTGCCTGGTAAACACTGCAATGATCTGGCAATCTTCCAGCCAGGCTCAATCCAAGCTCTTCCGAATAGACTCCAAAGCCCAATTCATCTGTGTAAAAAATTATGCTAACTCCACTACGTGGAATTCCCCTCATACAAGACTCCCTGGATGGTATCATAGTGGTAAAGTGACGCCCAAAAAGGATCATAGAGGGAGCACAGTCCACATTTTGTGGTATTGTCATCTTCTTCAAGATCGATTGCAGTGTGCTATTAAGTCGAATTGCCGACGCATCCGCATACTGCCTGCCCAATATGTCCAATAGTATCAGGTGTAGCGGGATTTCTAATGCAGTCGTAGGTGTAGTATGAAGAGCACCACTGATGCACATCTGTACTTTCGTGATAAAGAAACAGTTCGCTTTTGTTTCTAAAGCATGCCACCAGACAATGATTCAATACAGCAGAATTGGACGCACCGCTGCTGTATAAATTCAATAAACGACTTTAGTGCTAAAACTCAATCGTCTTCCAATGGCCCTTTTACAGGAATATAAAACAATCGTTGCTTTTCTCACCCGTTCCTCAATATTACGCCTGAAATTCAACTTCTATCTAGAAATACTCCAAGATACTTGGCTCCATCTGTAAAGGCGAGTTCAGTGCCGTCGAGAAAAATAGGATCAAAACCAGGGTATTTCAATTCCAAACGGAAACGTTGTCGAACAGAATTTTAGTTTCGCAAATAATTAAAAAGAAAATATTTTTTTAGTAACAAAATTCTTTAGAATATAATTTTTCGTTAACGAATTTATTTTTACGAAATGTTTAAAATTTCCTAATTCGAGCGATTTCTTTCGAAAAAAAGTACGCGGTAACCCAACAGGAATCTTAATTTTCCATGTAAACACAACAAGCTCTGTTTTACTTAGATTAACTCCTAGACCACATCCTCTTGAAGAAGACTATGTTGATAAATAAAGTCGAATTTTGCCAAACAAAATTTTTGTACGGACTTATCAGTCGATGTGTTATAAGACTAACGACAACCAAACTATCCCAAAAACGCATGCATATACGGCCAAACGTTTTGAGATCTAAAAGAGATCTTTGTTCTTTTGACATTCTCTAGGAACCTGTTGGCACCCTGAGTGCCCCATCACGACGAAATAAGATATGTTTACTGAAAATCGTTTTAAAATAATAATGCTAACTTTGAAAACTGGTCTATAGAAGGCCCTTTGCCAGTCAGATAAACCAAACCTAGTCACGCTTAGCAAAAACTTTTCTCGAAGATTTTTTTCTTAGCATAAATGAAGCTCTACCTTTAACTGATAACTAGGGCTGTCAAACGGGATAGGTTTTTTAAAATCCCGGGATTCGGGATTTGAAAATCGAAATCCCGGGATCCCGGGATTTTTCGGGATCACGGGATTTTTCGGGATCCCGGGATTTTTCGGGATTTCGGGATTAAATTTCTTTGATTACAAAAGTAAAAAAATAGTAGACTCTTTATGTTTCAATTTTATTGTGCATAATAAGGGGCAACTGTGTGTTAGTTGGTAGCGTGCTAGCCTATTAAGCAGGGAGTCGTAAGTTTGATTCCCAAGAAAACCCTTGGGTCGATTTCACTACAAAGAAATTATTAAAAAAAAATTTCTAATTATTCTTATTTTATTTAAAGGCAATTAAAAAAATTAAGTATGCCCCACTTATGCAGTTTTCAAGTAATTATTAATATTAAATATTTAGCAATGAACTAAAAAAAGTCTTGAGGGGTTTCTAATGGAAAATGACAACTTTTTTTTTGCTTTTGGTCATCCCATTCCGATTTTGGTTGTTGTACTGTATAATTTAAAAACTAATTTAAAGAAAATTTAAAATAATAAAAACATTTTAAGTGGAAATGTAATAATATAATACATTAGACTTGCATTTTTTTGTATAAAAAAAGCTTTTCTTCCAATTTTGAACGTCCCGAAAAATTTTTATAATTATAGACCTAAAACTTATGTGGTACACATTTGAGGCCAATCGGATTAAATTTACCCGTGGCGCCCTTCGATTAAAGTTTTGGTTTTTTAGAAAATTTTCGACAAAACCTGCAAACTTTGGTCAAAGGGCTTCTTGACTGTGGCTTAATGGTTAGTGCGTTGGACTATTATTCAGCAAGCCTGGGTAGAATTCTCAGCTTAGCAAAATTCGTGGCCAGCTACGTTGAAAATTCAAAAAAAGTTTTAGTTTTAATTTGTTAATGTAAATGTAACAATAATTGAACAAAGTTGTATTTTTAAAAATAAATTCTCATACATTTTTAATATTTAAAAAATCCCGGGATTTGAGCTTAAAAATCCCGGGATTCGGGATTCATTTTAAGATAAAAATCCCGGGATTTCGGGATTCGGGATTTCGGGATTGACAGCCCTACTGATAACCGTTGTAATATTATAATGATAACTTTTAAAACTGCTCTAAATAAGGCCCTTTGCCGGTCAGATAACCCAAACCTCCCAGCAAAAACGTGGTAATGGGTTCTAATTCCCGCCTGGCTTACCTGGTAATGGCTGTGATAAGCGAAGTTTTTGCTGGGCTAGTCACACTTACAAGGGAAGTATCTCAACCCTTATGAACCGATTTGCCTGAAACTTAAAATATATATTAAAGAGACGATTTTAAGGTTGGGGTGTCTCGGCTTATCGGCCATATCGGTGTTTAAAAATTTCGTTGTCCCCTTATGAAACCATGTGGACCTTCGGGAAAATTTTGATAACTTCCTAACTAATAGGAATATCGTCTAGTGCAAAAAAACGTGTCGACCTAAATTTAATAAAGATTATTTCTTATTCATATGGATATCGTAGGTCTATGTCTTCATATAAGTACCCCCCAAAATTTACACATTTTCCTGAAAAAAATATTTAAAAATGCTGAGTTTTTACAAGGTTATGCCACCATTGAATAGGCATTAAAAAAACCTTTCTTCTCATATGAAAACATCATACAGTTTCTTAAAAAGAAATGGCTGAAAATTCCAAAAAACGATTTTTTCGCCATTTTTTGACCCATGTTTTGAACCCCTAAATCCACGATATGGCCGATAAGCCGAGACACCCCAACCTTAGAATTGTCTCTTTTATATATGTTTTAAGTTTCAGTCAAATCAGTTCATAAGGGTTGAGATACTTCCCTTGTTAGGAAAAACTTTTCTCGAAGATTTTTTCTTAGCATAAATTTAGCACTACTTTTAAAACAAGAAGTTGCCAAACCATAGTATACCTATTGCTTTTTAGCAAGTCTACATCAGATAATAAGGTGTCATTTAAACTGTTGAACTGACTTATTAACCTTCCAAAACACATTAAAAAATGTCCTCTACTATATACAGCACTTCCTAGTTATAAAATCTACTTCACGTTTTAAATGGTTTCGCAAAGCAACAGATGCCTCTAGAAAAGGCAAGAAGCAACAACAGTAATGATTCATTGTTAAGTCCCTTAACATCTATAGACCTCAAAAACATTATAATGCTCTAGCCCTCAAAAAAATAATACTAAACTAAAACCGGACAAAAATTTATAACGGTCATAAACAGCATCCACATTACAAATAAGAGTAGAGCAAACGACAAAAATTTAACAAAACTAAAACATGTAATAATGCAAATATGAGAAAAAATGTGTTAAACATAATAAAAGGAGTAACTGAACACGAACGAAACCAAAACAACCACCTGCCAAAATTAAATTTCATGTGTAAATTGAGAAATTCCCCAAAAACAAAAATAACAGCGCAAGTCACTAAAGGTGAATTTTAAATACACCATAGAAAGAGTGAGAGAGATAGAGAGGGAGAATAAAAACAATAAGACAAATAGAAAGAGAAAAGAGATAATTAGTAAGAAAATCTATTATAAAATTTAAGAGAATCAAACATAACAGTATTAGCAAAGTTACAAACCCTAGCAAATTTAACAGTGCTTGTATTAGCATCAGGTAGTTTTTTTCTTCCCCCAAGATGCAAAACTGTTACTAAAGCATCATGCCAAAGCAACATGTGTGTTTCATACCCGCGGTTCGTTAAAATGTTGTGTTTATGGTTGGTAGGTTGTGACCAGGGAATGAAACTCATGCATTTGTTGAAAAACCAACAAATTCAAATGCTTGGAAAATTTCAAAATTTTTGTTTGGTTGGTTGGCTAAACCAGACATAAACAGCAGCAAGCAGCATCCGTTTAACGACGAGTGTTTTTGTGTGTGTAGCGCGCCAAGCAAAAATATTATTCGTGTTTATACGTACGTTTATGTTCTATGCGCTCCATCCATACCTTTAGATCGTCGTCGTATGAAACAAACTAACAAACGTGTGTTGCGCGTGTATCATCTTGTCATATAGCGGCTAAAAATGTGTTTTTTAGTTGACTGTGAACAGGCAGCTGAACTTGACGTTTGCATACTTCGCATGATGCAATTATCTTAAATGTTCAATAACGGGAATTACTAAAATTTGTGAATAAGAATAGAATTGTGTAGTCGAAAAACGAATATTACGTAGAAATAGCGGTAAAAAGAAAATGTTGTTGGTGTTAGTTTTAAATACCGTTAATTGAAAAAGAACTTGCGCGCGCGTTTAAATTAACGGCTAAACAGAAAAGTGTATTGGTGAAGGAGTTTTTAAAATTGTAATTAAAACGAAATTTATTTGAAAAATATATTAAAAATTGGAATCGAAAAAAAAATTATAAAAACCCAAAATACGAAAAAGATTAACGAAAACAAAAAGTTATGAAAAAAGTGAAAACTTGAATATATTTATATATCGGAGTAAAACGGCAGAAATCAGATAACTGTAAAAAAAAACATAAAAAGTTTTGCAAAAACAAAAAAGTAATAAAGTAATAAAAAAATAATTTTAAGAAATATTAAAAAAAAAATTTAAATATTTATTGGAAAGTTTAAAATAAAAAATAGAATTTTATAAATTCAAAAAGTATTGATATTTAAAAGAAAAATGTAAGTCCTCGTAGCAAAAAACAGTTCTTAAAGTTGGTAAATTGAAAAAGCTGATTGATAGCAATAAAAAAGGAAATATCAAAAATAAAAATAAAATAAATAAAACTTGCAAAAAAATAAATATATTCTGAAATAAAATTAAGTGTTTAATAAAATTAAATTCATTAAAATTGTAAAAAAACTAATTTAGCGAATTTTTGTTAAACTAGTAAAAAAATCTAAAAAAAATATTTAAAAAAATAATATTTATAAAAAAAAATATTTTAACATTGAAAAATAACAAAAATAAAAAAACAAATAAATTTATACTTTAAAAAACTGAAACAATTTGAGAATTCTTTTTTATTTATTTTAAGATGTAAAAGAAAAGAGTGAAAAAGAAATTTTAAAAATTTAAATTTTGAAAAAAAAAATATAAAAATTAAACCATTTTTGCGCAGAGATACTTTTTTTTTTAATAAAAAAAAACAAATTCAAAAAGACTCCTATGATTTTGGAGTTCTCGGATATTGCCCGAAATACTAAAAACAATTAAAAAAGTTAAATTCGGCCTCCATAATGTAATGTGGTGGAAAAAATTTTAAAAGAAATTATTTGGAGAAAAAATTTTAGAAAAAAAATTTAAAAAAAAAGAAGTAAAAAAGTCAAATTTTGGTTTTGACGAATATATTTATACATTCCACAACGTAATAAAAGGTTATCTGCAAAAAAAAAAAATTGAAAAAAAAATTACGCGAAAAAAAAATCCGCGAAATTTTATTTTTGTAAAAAAATTGGTTTTTACTTGTAAAAATTCCATTCTGTGTCTAAGTCTGTTCACTTATCCAACCAGCAGCCAATTTAAAGCAATTGTATTTTTAGGTTATGTAGAATATACCAAAATGTTCGAGGTATTCTTACATTTTAGTTCATAACTTTTGAACCGCTGCACAGTGCCACATTTGGCCAATCTAGCACGACAAAAATCCAATTTTAATTATATTGGCTTGAAATTCTGTATAAATGTTCGCTTTGACTTCGAAAATAACATTATGACAAATATGGGAGGCCGGTTAAGGGCCACGCCCACTTTTTTAAAAATTGGTAATTTTGGCTACAATTTCTTTAAGTTAAGTATATATACTCTCAATGACTGTAGAAATAATATCACAAAAAAACGGGGTGGTCAGACAACTGCCACGCCCACTTTTTTAAAATATGTTTAAAAAATATGTAAAAAGAAGGTTTACATATCGCCCCACTGTAGTCGGCGTAGCAGACGGTCGCAAAAGTTAGCCGTTGAAATAAGTACTATGGATATTGGTCAATATATCTGAAAAAGTCCGGCGACCAATACGGACCAAAAACATAAGTTCTATTCCATGAAAAAAAAATAAATATATAATTTTCTTTTCAAAAATTTGTATTTTGTTAAAAATTTAATAAAAAATAGAAAAATTTGTTTTAAAAATAAAGAAAAGATATGACTTACACCATTTAAATATCCTTTAAAATTACCAAAAAATACTGGATAAATATCTCTTTTGGTTCAAAAGTTACAACAGTTTAAACTCGACTTAATTTATGCGAAATAATGTACACTAGTTATAGGATTTTACATGATGCAACTTTATACACCCACCTGTTAGTACCGAACAGAATTATCCTTCTTATATGATTATTTCCGTGCTATTAGGAATGTTATATAATACATACAAACATTTCATGAAAATCGGGGAACTTTTTGTTTTTGATTTTTGTCGTGCTAGATTGGCTAAATATGTCACTGTGCGCTGAACCGATTTTGCTCAAATGCAATACCAGACTACTTAGCACAACAGCAAGTAATAGTTTGGCCGTGATCTCCATTTCCACAGACGGACTGACAGACGGAGATCGCTAGAATGTCTTAAAATAGATCACTGATCAAGTATATATATACTTTATGTGGTCCCAGACCGATATTTCGATAAGTTACAAACTGAATGACAAACTTATATATACCCTTTAACACTAACATAAGTGGAGGGTATACAAATTCTGAAATAAAAAATCGTAGAAAAAAAATTATTGGTAAAAAAAAAATCGCGAAAAAAAAAAAATTTTGTAAAAAAATATATTTGTACCTAAAAATACAAAATGGTCGATGGTATGTGACCATTTTGTATTTTAAGGTTATGTGGAACGCACCTTAAATTTTGAGGTGTTCTTACATTTGCGTTCATACCTTTTAAACCGCTGAACCGATTTCGCTCAAATGCAATACCAAACTTTTCAAAGCAACAACAAGTAAATATGTTAAGTCACAGTCATATTTGTGTTATATTTTGGTACACTCAAAAAAAAAGTGTACTAAAATCTGGGAAAATTAACTAAATTTTGAGAAAAAGAGTGAATGGTTTGGCTCCAAAAATTTTTTTTCTTGGTTTTACTTCATAATTTTCCCAAAAATAAGGAAAACAAAGCTATTTAATTTTAAGCCAATTTTTACTAGAAAATGGGAAAAATTATATTACACTTTAGTTCATTCACATTTTAGAACTCCACGGGTCCAGCCCCTGTTAACTCGAGACCCCGTTGGGTCCTTCAAGAATCCCCATATATTTTGACCCAAAACTTGTGTCCGTTTCGCTCTATCTTGCTTAGTTTTTGAGATACGGTAATAAGGGGTCTGTTAGGGTCTTGAGAATCTTAAAAACTGGATAACTCAAAAACTGTTAATCGGAGGGATTTCGGGTATTTTGCGGAAGTGTTCTACGAGCCAATAGCTACAAAAATGCCGTTGGACATTTTTTCGTGTTGGCAGAATTTACCGAGATATGTGCATATATAAAATCTCTGGAATTTTAAATTTTAGATCTAAAATTAGGGTCTTGAGACCCCGGCAAATATGCAGAGCTAGGTTATTCCATATTTTTCTTTTCAGTCTTTCTTTTGAAAATTTCATCCGTTTTGCTCTATCTAGCTTAGTTTTCGAGCTATCGCCATTTTGAGTTTTAAACTAAATTCTAAGAAGTTATTAACTAAATTCTAAGAAGTACACTTCCTCAATTCAAAGAAGAGAAAAAAGATGATGTTTTTTTAGTAAATTTTAACTAAACTTGAACTAAATTGTTTTTAAAGAAATATGTCTTCAAAATAAGGATACGTTTCTTAGATTTGTGAAAAATTTCTTTGGCAGTAAGAATTTTTTTCCTAATATTAAAAAAATCCATTTAAAGAAATCTATGAACTAATTACAAGTAAATGAACTAAACTTTTTTCCTCATAGTTAAGAAAATTTCTAATTTTTTAGTTAAATTTAACTAAATTTAAGGAAAATTCATGATAAATTTTCAAAGACATTTTTTCCTTAATTTTAGTTATGTCTTTTTTTTTTCAGTGTAGTTATCGCCATTTCTACAGACAGACATCTTGTACGCAGAAGTAAAATCAATCACCAAGCTTAACTTTTTGATGAACCTTCACGTTTTTTAACATAAGCTGTCGACATCTCCACTTAGCCTGTGTTGTCACTTAATTTTTTTCAGATTTTCTCATTGTACAACAATTATTATTTCTCAGAAATAATTAATATGGACTTAAACCGAACTAAATAAAAAATTCAGTTATAAAATATACAGTCCAACAATATATAAACACAATTAATACACAACTCATAAGGTACATTGCAATTTAGTAATATTTCTAAGAATTAGAAATATGAAACAAAAATTCAAACCTAACGGACATTTTTCAAGATTTGAAAAGTCCTACTAAGGGTTAACAATGGGAAAAATACAACTCTGTTAAAAGTTAAGATGGATTAAGTTTCTGCCAAATGAATACAACACGAATAAATGGTGAAAAGGGGTTATTCAACACAAAGAGGAGTAATTCCAATTCTTAATTTCTTCAAAAGTTTCATTTAAATGGCTAATTTTAATCTGACACACATTAAGTGTGTGGCAATCGAAGGAGTGCTGATGATGGAAGGGTGGCATCTTCCGAAAGCTGTCGACATCTCCACTTAGCCTGTGTTGTCACTTAATTTTTTTCAGATTTTCTCATTGTACAACAATTATTATTTCTCAGAAATAATTAATATGGACTTAAACCGAACTAAATAAAAAATTCAGTTATAAAATATACAGTCCAACAATATATAAACACAATTAATTAATATCGGATTTATTTCACTAGAACAATTTTAAAACTGACCGAAAACATATTTGTTTGAAAAACTTAGATTTGGTTTATTAAAAAACTTACCATTTCATGACCATATTCATTTTTAGCTTGAGTCGAGAAGTTGTGTATTGCATTTGGGCGATATCGGTTGAGCGGTTCAAGACTTATGAACGAAAATGTAATTTCGCATAATCTAACAAGTAAGAGTGTTAAATTCGGCTGTGTCGAATCTTTTATACCCTCCAACACGTTTACAATTAAAAAAAAAAAAATCGCAGGGGCGTCGTTTTTTTTTTGTGGGGGGTCGGCGGAGTTGGTAGGGGAAACCTGTACCCCCGCTATATATATTTACAAATTATTTGTTTATGATATTTACGCATAAATAATAAATTTTTATCGTTATTTTCAATTAATTTCTTGAACCACGCCCCCAAAGGGGGCGGCCTGAAAAAATCAAATTTTCTAACCCCCTTGGTCCAAGCGCAGGTCTATGAACATAATATGGCATACAAATGTTACATTTGCTGAGCAAAAATTAAAAAAACTCGTAAAAATATCGTATTTTTCAGGGGTCGTTTTAGTTCTTCAAGGGGGAACTTTTTTCCCCCTGGTCCGATTTTGCCCGTCTTCGAACTTAACCTTACCAGTAACATTAGAGATATTCTTGCCCAAATTTAGGGGTCTAGCTCCTTTGGTTTGGACTGGATCGTTATTTCTACAGACGGATGGACGGACGGACGGACATCGCTAGAATGTCTTAGATTCTATCATGGATCAATATTATATATACTTTGTGGGGTCCCCGACCGATATTTCGAAGTGTTACACACGGAATGACAAAGTGAGTATACCCTCATACTGTGGTTGGAGGGTATAATTATGTTTTTCTGGGGTAGCTTTAGTTCTTTAATTGGGAACTTTTTCCCCCTAGTCCGATTTTGTCCATCTTCGAACTTAACCTTACCAGTAACATAAGAGATATTCTTGCCCAATTTCAGGGGTCTAGCTCTTTTGGTTTGTACTGCATTGTTATTTCTACAGACGGACGGACGGACATCGCTAGAATGTCTTAGATTCTATCATGGATCAATATTATATATACTTTGTGGGGTCCCCTACCGATATTTCGATGTGTTACACACGGAATGACAAAGTGAGTATACCCCCATACTGTGGTTGGAGGGCATAAAAACACAAAATGCTCTAATTTGCTGCTGCTGGTTGTCATGTGTCAACAAAATTGAATATTTTTTTTTTTGCTTTTTTTCAAATAACACCGCTCAACACTCATTTTCCGGTTTGAATTCTGATGATCAATTTTAGTAGACTTTGATCTCCTGTTTTTAAATCTGTTCTCCAAATTTTCCCATCACGTCCAAATTTTTAGTTATTCACGGTTGAAAATGCTAAAAATGATAATTTTAGCATTATTTGAAAGCCTGCACAGCAGCCATTCAGTGGAATAGAATTGGGCTATGGTCTTCAACATAGAACCCAATTTTTATTTTTAAGTTATAACGTTTGGTTAGGTTTTCTTGCGTTTTAAAATGATACCATTTGTGTAAAATTTATTTTTTATTTTACAAATTTAAGTTTTTTTGTGTTATTTTTCGTATAAACCGAAAGATATCCTTAGTGGGTTTAAAAGTCTATAAGAAAGAAGGAACTTTTGCCTAAATTTTTAGCTCATCGCAGTAAAGATTGTTCATCTGGTTTTTATTTTAGAGCCTTTTAAAAATGATGCTTTTTCTATTTTTTTTGACAGTGTTTTTTTAAAATGCGTGTTTGGCCAATAATAGTGCAACAACTTCAAATTTTTTTGATCATATTTTTGAGATCATAGTTCAATTCTACTCTCACGCAATATACCAGATTTTTATTCCACCCAGCGGCTGCTGTGTAGGCTTTCAAAAGAGCAAAATTTGCGTTTTTTCACATTTTCAATTGCGAATAATTAAAATTTTAGAAGTAATGGAAAAATTTGGAGCACGGATTTGGAATCAGCGAGTCAAAATCTATAAAAATTTTATATATGAAACTTCAAACCGGAGCCAAAAACCTTCGATTTGTTGAGCGGTGTAATCTTTTGGCCGAATTTAACTTGTTTTTAACTTGTGTAATTTTTGATTCGATAAAATAATTTAAATCCGAAGGCGGACATATTTTGAATTAAATAATGCATATAAAATGCTGTTTTGTTTTTTGAGATTTTCTCCACTTTATCAGGGCTTTTCTACGAAAATTTCGATAAATTTAAAAATTTTGTGTCAAGTTATCGAAAATATCATAGGAAATTTTGGGGTCTAATTATTTATCTTGATAATTGTCAAATCGTATAATTAGCTCATTATTCCATTACCGTGATAGTGTCATTTTATGGTAATAGAATAATAATCTAACGATACGATTTGACGACTATAAAGTTAAATAAAGTTGATAAAGTGGCTTGTAACGGTGAAAATCAAACAGATGTCATACACAATTAAGAAATAGTGAGAAATTTCGAAACTAAAAATATTAAAAAAAAAATAAAACTCCTTAATAAATTTGTCCTTAATTTTCAGATTCTGAATTAAAAAATTCAATAAATTAAGAAAAAATAATTTAATAAGAAAACTGCAACATTGTAAACATGAGAATCACAACCAAAACTAATTAAAAGTTAAGCCAAGGGCTTAAGAATAAGTGAAATTTCAAACACTGTTTTCCAAAAAGTAAACATCAGAAATCAATTGTAATCCTTAAAAATACAGTGAAAAATATTAACAGTGATTAAAACTTTCAAAAAATCTCAATAATCCCAGTCAAAAAAGGAAACCAAATAAATATGCTACCCCGGCTCTTAAGCCTTTTACTCCCCTTATGGGTGGTAGCAATAAGTTTCCCCCATATAGAAGCCATACCCAGTGATGTATATTTGAAAATGTTTGCTGCCCAGGCTCCTTCGGATCCCTGTTATGATGATGATAAGGCCCGTAAATGTATACCAGATTTTGTAAATGCTGCCTACGGGGCACCTGTTATGGCGTCCAGCACATGCGGTATGGATAAACCACAACGTTATTGTGAATCGTCTTCATTATCGTTAACCGGTAGCATGGGCCAAGATATGACTTGTAATATTTGTGATAATAGCAATCCTCAACAAAAGTTCGACACTACATCTTTAACGGATTTGAATAATCCAAATAATGTTACTTGCTGGAGGTCAGAGCCTATAGCACCTGTTAGTAACCCTAACGCACCACCGGATAATGTTACCTTGACACTATCGTTGGGCAAGAAATATGAATTAACTTATGTTAGTTTACAATTTTGTCCCAAGGCTCCTAAACCTGATTCTATAGCTATCTATAAATCATCGGATTACGGCAAAACTTGGCAACCATTTCAATTTTATAGCTCACAATGTCGTAAAGTATATGGTCGCGCAAATCGGGCCACTATAACCAAACATAATGAACAAGAGGCTAGATGTACTGATTCCCATCGTCATACTAGTGATATAATGGGTGGTTTACAAGGTTCCCGTATAGCCTTTAGTACTTTAGATGGTAGACCGTCTTCGAGAGATCTAGATGCCTCTCCAGTTTTACAAGATTGGGTTACGGCTACAGATATTAAAGTTATATTTCATCGTTTGCAAATGCCCGACTCAACTGCTCTGGTAACATTGGATAATCCGGCAGAAAAACTATCTGATGTCAAATCGGGAAAATACAATGAACCTAATTCATTAATCATCAGTTCTTTGGACCAAACTAATTCCATTATTGGTGGTTCGTCGTCCGCCTTGGCCGCTAGTTCCGGTTTACATTATGCTGTCTCAGATTTTTCTGTTGGCGGTCGCTGCAAATGTAATGGTCATGCCTCCAAGTGCATTAATGATCATCATGGTGTATTGAACTGTGAATGTAAACATAATACCGCCGGCCGTGATTGTGAACGTTGTAAGCCATTTCATTTTGATCGTCCCTGGGGTCGTGCCACAGCACGTGATGCCAATGAATGTAAAAGTAAGTAGATGTATATTTTTATTTTTGCCAAAACACGTGTTATGTTTTTAGTATTTTAAGCAAACTTTATGTTTATTTTGTTGTTTTTTTTTTTTTGGAAGAAAGGCATTTAATAGTTTTTGTTTGCCAAAGTTCTTTAAAGTTTGTTTGCAAGGGTTGCTATTTAGTTTAATTGCTAACCCGCCGAAGGAATGAAATTAAAACGTGTTGTTTTAAATGGCTCATTGAATTGATTGCAGTAATTGAGTGTAGTACTATAAGAGAAGTAGTTGTTAAATTTATGGTGAAAAATGTTTTAATTAAATAACACATGGTGGATTAATTGTTATGAAACTATTTTGAGATTTTTAAACTTCTTCAAAATCAAGATAATTAATTATGTTGGCATATCTTATTGGAAGTTGCTACCAGCACGTGCTGGATTAAAAATGGGGTCAGTTTATTAGGTTAAGTTTTAGATTTTATAAGCCGTAATTGAAAATGGCGTAGTTAAAAACAAGGCTATCAATGCATCTAAACACTACATATAGACTCCAAAGACCGTTGTAACACCACGCGATGATTTGAAAGTAATTATCTTAGTCCCTACCGTTAAACTAGTTGGAGCTTTATATGAAAATAACAGATTCATTGTGGCAACCAAATTTCTTGACAGTGAACAACCATATTCGGTTAGTGCAAAAAAAAATCGGTATTAACAGTTTATTTTGATTAGGTTGGATGGGTATCCGCCATCTGGCAAATTCAATCGGAGGTTATAAGGCCCATTGTGATTCCCTTACAATAATTTCCCTACTGTAACTAAGATCTACTCCTTAAGCCATCCCGACTCCCTGATATATTCAGCTAGAGAAGTCAAATAGATAACATTCAGTCATTTTAGATCACCAAAAAATCTTTGACCTTAAAACTTAAGGCAGCGCTTCGTCTAGGTCAGGTTAGGGTGACGGTGTGCGATTTAAACCTCATAGACCTCTCGGTCTATGGTTTCGCAAAGCAAACCAAAAAAACTTTTTTTTCGCTAGCGGTACAAATTAAACACGTTCATAGTCATTGCGAATCTATTTAATATTCTAAGATCCATTCGCGTTATATCCTCCAAAGTTATATCCTCGGTATTCTTAGCATGTTATTATTCCAGTCAGAGCTCGCTTTTTGTAAGTGCAGGCGCGGATCCAGGAATTTCATTTGGGGGGGGGAGATTTTTTTTTTTCCAAAAAAAAGTTTGTGATATCGGAAAGAAATGAAGTTCGGTTTAATGTAGAGGGGTGGGGGGGGTGTTGTTAAAAACAAAAGAAAAAAATTGAGTAAAAGCTATAGTATTTAAATCAGGCGCGACTTTTGGGGGAACTTTTTTAAATCAAAAAATATTTTTCACGAGGGAATCCTGACAGACCGATTTACTTCATAAATAACACCGTTTATAGTCAAATAATAAATGTGACTGTCATAGCCAGTCACAACTATGAATAGGCACGTAAACTTCTACATAAAAATTCATATTTTTCTAAACAAAAATTTATAATAAAACTCCAATATTTTGAAGACAAAAAAAAATAGTTTTTTATCAACGTTCCCTTCACAAAATTTCTCAGATGTTGATACATTTTTACTACAGAAAATTCTTAGATTTTAAAATATCTTTCATATAGAAAAATAACCCATTTCTGAGATATTTTCCTTTATAAAAATGTTCAGATTCTAAACTTTGATAAAAAAAATTTCTTTAATTCTTAAATCATATTTTCTGTTGAAAAACTCTCAGATTCAACATTTTCTTATAGAAAATGTCTCAGATTTCTAAATTTTTTTCTATAGAAATAATCTGAGATTCTGAATTCTGATTCTCATATTTTAAAGTAATTTTCCGATTCCAAGAACTATTTCGTATACAAACATTTTCAGATCCTGAAACACATTTTGTAAAAGAAAATTATCAGATAATAAGAAATTATCAGTTTCTAAAACATTTTATGAAGAAATTTTGATACACTTTTTTAAAAATTAAATCTTAAATTTTATAGCATTTTTTAATAGAAAAATTTTACGCTTTTAATGCCAGCTAATGTTTTTTAAGACGATTTCTAAGATTCTTTAACATTTGTTTATAAAATAATTATTATTATTAGAAAAATTTACATATTTAGAGACACATTTCCTGTAGAAATATTCCCAGGATTTTCCAACAGAAAAACTTTCATCAAAAAATCTCCAAAAGAAAAATTTCAATCTAAAAGATTTTTTATACAAAAAAAAATCTCTCAAAAAAATAATAGGTTTTGATAAACTTTTCATATAGAAAAATTAGCAGATCTAAAAGATATCTTAAAGAGAAAAAAAATATATTTCCTTATAGAACAACTCAGATTCTGAGCATTTTGCCAGTAGAAATCTTTCCGATTCTAACAATAAGATTTTTATTTTTTTTTAGTTCTTGGCCGATTCTGAAACATTTTTTCTAAGGAAAAATTCTCAATTGCTGAGGAATTTTTCCTTAAGAAAAGTTATAAGATATTTTTCTACAAATTTTAGATAATTATTCAATAAAAAAATTCTTACATTCAGAGTCAAATAGTAAGTATCAAAACATTTTCTAAAAAAAAGTCTGGAATTCTGAGATATTTTTCTATAAAAATATAATACTTTTTCTTTAAGAAAGTTATTCGGTTAGAAAATGTCCACGACTTTTTTTTAAGTTTTTCAAATGAATTTTCTCTAATTCCGAAACATTTTATCCCAAGGATGTAAAAAAATTCCTTAGGATGGAGGCTGTGTGTGCTGACGAAAATCATCAGCACACATACATATACCTCTTCAAAGGATTTTTATACATCCTGGTCATTTTCTTTCGATCCTTGTTCCTTTCCTTTCCCTTCCCTTTTTCCTTTTCTTTTTTCTTTTCCTTTTTTCTTTTTCTTTTCCTTTTCCTTTCTCTTTTTTTTCTTTTGAAATCGTTTTGGGGGGGAGAAATCCCATTCTCCCCCCCCCTGGATCCGCGCCTGGTAAGTGATAACAGATATTCAGTTTTCCCTTGGCCATAAGTTAGCCGCAAAGTTCTGCTGATTTGGAATGTTGTTAGCTCTATCCACTTTATGTTCGCTTTTGCAACATTGATGTAATTTCGTCTTAGTTTGTTGTGTTGGATTGATGATAAAACTAGCACAGTGGTACCTACACCATCAGCTACAAGTTTCGCGAGTTCGTCTGCCCTTGCTTTTCCTTGTAGCCCGTTGAGTCCTGGCGATTCGTGAATTAAGTTCATCAGTTCGACTAATAATAGTTTTGAATGCACGATCAATTTTTTTTATACCCTCCAACCACAGTATGGGGGTATACTCACTTTGTCATTCCGTGTGTAACACATCGAAATATCGGTCGGGGACCCCACAAAGTATATATAATATTGATCCATGATAGAATCTAAGACATTCTAGCGATGTCCGTCCGTCCGTCCGTCCGTCCGTCCGTCTGTAGAAATAACGATGCAGTCCAAACAAAAACAGCTAGACCCCTGAAATTGGGCAAGAATATCTCTTATGTTACTGGTAAGGTTAAGTTCGAAGATGGGCAAAATCGGACCAGGGGGAAAAAAGTTCCCCATTGAAGTACTAAAACGACCCCTAAAAAATACGATATTTTTACGAGTTTTTTTTTTAATTTTTGTTCAACAAATGTAACATTTGTATGCCATATTATGTTCATAGACCTGCGCTTGGACCAAGGGGGTTAGAAAATTAGATTTTTTCAGGCCGCCCCCCTTTGGGGGCGTTGTTATATAAATTAATTAAAAATTACGATAAAAATTTATTATTTAAGAGTAAATATCATAAACAAATAATTTGTATCATATATAGCGGGGGTACAGGTGTCCCCCAAAAACACCGCCGCCCCCCCCCCCCCCCCACACACAAAAAAAATACGCCCCTGCGTTTTTTTTTTTAATTTTAAACGTGTTGGAGGGTATAAAAGATTCGGCACAGCCGAATTTAACACTCTTACTTGTTTTTATTCATTCTTTCTATTTACTTACAACTCATTTTTAATAAATTCAATCTAGCCGAGAACTGGTAACAATGACCGTCGTCTCGTTGTAGCGAAAAAAACCAAGGGTTCTGGTGGGAATCAAACCCACGACCCCCACGTTGAAAGGTTTGCACGCTACCAACTAGCCTACCGGGGCCCCGACTATAGGAACCAAGATCATTAGTTTTTATAATTTTTGTTTCTAATGAAAAATTACTACTTGTTTAGCAAAGTTTTTGTAAAATAAGCATTGAAATTATGTTTTTAGTAAAAATGTTAAGAAATTAACAAGATTTTTGTAGTTAATTTAGCAAAAAAAATTGTTTTTGTAGTTAATTTGACTAAAAAAAATCTTAAAAACTTGCTCGTTGCCCCCCTGGAACCTTCAAATTGCCCCCCAGTGGGGCGAAAATCAAAGGTTGGGAACCATTGGTCTAGGGCAAAAATACGTGTCGACTTAAATTAAATAAAGATTTTTTTCGTAATCATATGGATATCGTAGGTCTATGTCTTCATATAAATACGCCGAAAATGCACACATTTTCACGATTTCTTATAAGGTTATGCCCCAGTTGGATAGCCGTTAAAAACCCTTTCTTCTCATATGTAAACATCATATAGTTTCTTAGAGAAAAATGTCTAAAAAATCCAAAAACGATTTTTTCACCATTTTTTGAGCCATGTTTTGAACCCCTAAATCCCCAATATGCCGAGACTCCCTAACGTTAGAATTGTCTTCTTTATATACATTTCAAGTTTCATGATAATCGGTTCATTAGGGTTGAGATACTTCCCTTGTCAGAGCCATTTCTCGCACATTCATCAGTCAATTCGCTCCCAATGACTCCAGGGACCCAAATTAGCTTGACTGTATTCTGACTGATTCGACGAAGGTATTGTATACAGCTTCCCACGATTCCCGATTTCATAGTGTTTGATTCCAAGGCATTGCATTTTACACGAAAATGTTACGACAGCCTTGGTTTCGCTGGCAGTGCTTCAATTTTTGATTAGATTAGATTAAAGAGGCCCTATGTACTGCGACCAGAATGATCTTTTGTGCAGCCTGAGAGGGGGTGCCCTAAATATTCAGGATTTTAACAAAGCCGAGAATCCTATTTGGCAAAGAGTTTCGTATGTCAGTTGGAGATAACAAGTGTCCCCCCAGATGTCAAAGCCTTCTACCAGTCAGTCTTGGGCATGTACAAAGAATATATTATGCCGTCTCTTCCTCTATCTCGTAGAATCTGCACGTGTCCGTGTCAGATAGATTTCTTTTCCTAAGGTGGTAGCGTAAGTTGCAATGTCCACTTTGGTAAGACGTTAGAATCAGGAGATTCTTTTTGTCCAAGGATAGTAGCAGCTTTGCTACCGAACTGGATGGAGTGATGAATCTCTGCGCCTGCCTTTGGCCAGCACAAAAGTTCCAGTTTTTTTTTCCAGTTCCATATTTTGAGTTTTTCCCTAACATGTCTTATTGGAAGACCAAAGAATGGTTCCGGACCGATGAATGGTCTACGGGCACCACGGTTTGCAATACAATCGGCACGTTCGTTCCCCATATGACCCTCGTGACCCGGAATCCATACCTGGGTCAGGTCGTTATCCCGTCCTATGTGCAGGACAGTCAACTCGCATGATCGTTTCGGCCAATCGATGAGCGCTTGCCATGAGATGACCAAGTCGCAATTTTTCCTACTCAACTTTGAGCGTTGTGTCACTTGTATGAAATATAGTGCCATCTTGTTGGAACCACTGCTCGAATATATAGGTGTTTCTGAGTTTTTTACCGCAGAAAGTCTTTTAAAGTTGCTTTTTTGACGGTAATAATATTTTAGTCATTATTTGGAAAGAAGTAAGGTCCGATTATGCCACCGTGCCGTAATCCACACCAAAATGACAATATTTGTTGATACACTAAAGCTTGGTCGAACACTTGTTGATTGTGCTTGATTCAATAAGGGAAATTTTGATTGTCGGCGTAGTCGCTGAGCTAAAAATGGACCGACGAGTTGAAGAACTACTAGCGAAGCCAAGGCGAACATGATATTCCATGCAAACTAACATCGAAGTAGCTTTAAAATACAGCCAGTATCAGTTTGATATCTAACACCGTTCTATCGGTCTTATCTTGTCACCCTATATAATGGCCACCTTTTCTTCAGCTTTCATTGGCTACTCCAGATCTAGGTATATATTTTTTGACAAAATCGCTTCATTCATATTTTTTGATTAATTGCAATCGACGACGTTCTACATTTAATCCTGCAGTGGGTATTTGAGAATGTCGACACAGTTACACCATAAGTTTTTATTTAGTAAGTCTTGCGGAGTAAATCGGTACTCAACTTTTTCTGATATATTGTTGAATCGTTTGAGGTTCTGCCGTGAATGTGGCATGAATGCCTCTACCGTAAGCGGAGGTTTCTGTATATCCGCTTAAAGATTGGAAATAGAGTCCCTGTTTGGGCGCCATATATTTCAATATAAAAGTGACACTGCGTATATCTCAATTAAGCAATACTCTGTCCTGATAGTGCAGGGCAACGAAAAGGAAAGCGTATAAACATTTCTACTGTTTATCGGTTATTACAAACACCACCCTTGAAATACCTCCTCTTGGGAGGAACAAACGCGTACAAATACGCTTTTGATTCAGATTGGCCATTTTTCTTAATTTTTGTCAAACATACAGGTTCCTGTCTTGGAATTCGCGTTATATCCTCGGCATTCTTAGCATGAATGCTGATAAGACAGTGATCGGTTATTATTCCAGTAAGAGCTGAACATTCGCTTTTCGTAAGTGATAACAGATATTCAGTTTTCCTTTGGCCATAAGTTAGCCGCAAAGTTCTGCTGATTTTGAATGTTGTTAGCTATATCCACTTTATGTTCGCTTTTGCAACATTGATGTAATTTCGTCTTAGTTTGTTGTGTTGGATTGATGATAATATTAGCACAGTGGTACCTACACCATCAGCTACAAGTTTCGCGAGTTCGTCTGCCCTTGCATTTCCTTGTAGCCTGTTGAGTCCTGGCGATTCGTGAATTAAGTTCATCAGTTCGACTAATAATAGTTCTGAATGCACGATCAATTTTTTTTTATTCATTCTTTCTATTTATTTACAACTCATTTTTTATAAATTCAACCTAGCCGAGAACTGGTAACAATGACCGTCGTCTCGTTGAAGCGAAAAAAACCAAGGGTTCTGGTGGGAATCAAACCCACGACCCCACGTTGAAAGGTTAGCACGCTACCAACTAGCCTACGGGGACCCCGACTATAGGAACCAAGATCAACCTCTTACCCTACCAACTGACAAGGGAAGTATCTCAACCCTTATGAACCGATTAAAACTTAAAAAAAATATTAAAGAGACGATTTTAGGGTTGGGGTGTCTTGGCTTATCGGCTATATCAGCGTTTAAAAATTTCGTTGTCATCTTATGAAACAATGCGGACCTTCGGGAAAATTTCGATAATTCCGAACAGGAATATCGACTAGGGCAAAAATACGTGTCGACTTAAATTAAATAAAGATGTTTTTTCGCTTTTGATTCAGATTGGCCATTTTTCTTAATTTTATGTCAAACATACAGATTCCTATCTTGGAATGTCCAAAGAGATTTGGATCTCTAAATGAAAAAATGTCCAACACCGTCAAGAAAGATATCACTAAAATTAATTGCGTCTATCAAAGTTAGTGATTCGAAGCTTTCTTGTAATTTTTAAAATTACATTTTACGCAACGAGCCTTAAACACAAAACACTACCACAACATCCAACATCGTTATAGCTGATGAAATATTTCCTTGTTTTCCTGGCCTAGTATCCCTTATTTTTATGCATTGTTGTTTTGTCAAATGATTACGTTCCATTTAAAACTCTCCGCTAATTAATACAAATTAGAAAATTCTATAGTTAAATGATATGTAAACTAATAGATAAACAAAAATAACCAACATTTTTTTAAAAGGAAAAAAATCGGGAAAATATAGGAAAAACCACAGAAATGCGTTAGGCCACATACCAACATAATCATCCTTGTAATTAATTTTCCAACTCATAATCTTGGCAATTTTTTCGTTAAGCCTCATCATGACCACCAGCAGCGATAGAACGGGGAAAAAAATTGTTAAAAATTATAAATAGCAAAACATTTAAAAAATCATTTAAAGAAGTAAAAGCACGAAAGGATTAGGAAGCATTTTATATTCTAATAGATAAATGACAGCTCATTACAAATATATTATGATGATGATGATGGCGATACCGCCTAGGAAGATGATGATAATGAGAAAGCAAAAGTTACTGAGCAATATAAAAAACCAATAAAGTAGATATAAAAAAAAGTGATTTAATTAAACCATCATTTACACGCTTTAAGCTTCCGCTTATACGAGAAGAAAAAAATATATTTAAAGGCCTAAAGCCAACTCAGTTAGATACGGTGAGTTATATATGACACACTTAGAGAAATATGTATGTAATAATATTTATTAAACGACAAACTCTTATTCCGTCAAATTCCGAACCATTAAAAATATCCGGTTTCAAGGAGCTGACTGGGAAGTCGTCTACGAGTAACGAGTGTACCGTGCCACACACGATCTAACGCCCTGGAGATATCTAGAGCAACCACTTTGCTTTCACCAAATTAGTGAATAGAACGTATCCAACGTTCCGATAGGAACGCTAACGATTTCTACGAAAGCTATACTGTCGATCGCACAAAAGTGAATTGGACTCTTGATAATGTACAAGGTAGTGATCACCTTAGAGAGTGTAGAACAAATAGCTATCGGGCGGTAATTCTCCGGATTCGTAGCCCTATCCTTTTTGGGGATTGACATTAACAACATCAATGCTATTTTTTCATAGTGAAAAGCAGAAATCCAAAGTTACGATAGGAACGCCAACTGGCCTCCCGTAGAATGACTTCTACGAAAGCTTTACTGTCGATGGCACAAAAGCGAATTTGACTCTTGATAATATACAAGGTAGTGATCACCATAGAGAGTGTATAACAAATATCTATCGGGCGGTAATTCTCCGGGTTCGTAGCCCTACTCTTTTTGGGGGATCGACATTAACATCATCAATGCCAATTTTTTTCCAGTGTATCACATAAACGCAAACCAAATTTAATAAGATGAAATTAAATGAATGAATTGTAAATTTTGCTATTAGTTGGAGTTAAATAGTAGTTTGGTTGGTTGGTTGGCTGGCTAGAGATGGTGATGGTAGACATTTAGACTCGGGTTAAAATCAATTTCATTTACTTCTATATTTTACTTCACCTTCTTCTTGTAAGTATGCCGTCTCTTCTATCTACCATCTGTGTCTCGTTGTTTCTATTTAGTTATGGTAATAAACAAACTAATGCATGACTGACTTGAAGTTTTAGAACTTAACAACTGGACGGTTTTGTTGTAGTAAAGTGTAATGCCGTTAGCAAATGATTCTACCAGTCGTCCGTCCGTCAGTAAGCCAAAGTGTAGTGTATAGTGTATGATTATTACAAAACTGTAGTTTGTAGTTGAAACATGCAAAAGCAATAGTGAGAGGAAGTAGCAGGAAAAGAATTTTGTCTTGTTGTCTATTTTTGGTTGGAAAATAATAGTGTTCTTAATGGATTTGAATTTTACAGGCCTATTAGACAAATCATAAAATTTTTATTTCTTATGAAAAAATATGAGTTTTATTTTTAACAGAGGGAAACAACTTTAAGGAAATTTGGGGGAAGTTATTTTCAATGTTAGACTGAGGCAAGGTTGTTAGAACTAAACTATTCTAAAGAAGGGATAGCAATCATAGTGACCATTAAGAGGAATGTTTAACTTCCCGAAGAAGTGTTTTTTCTTTGTCTACTTCTTTTTCAAAGTCATATGTATGGAACATTTGGATTTAAAAGTGGCGCCCAAAATTTTTTACTGAAGAACTCCTGCTAGGACTTCCAGACTCTAAAAGATAAAATCCGAAACATTTGAATCGTCTGAAACTCAAGACAAGCCAAACAACAGAAGCCTTAATCACACTATCTTCAAGTGTCATCATTTTTATGACGAAGAGTCTCTCGTCTTTTTGTTTAGACACAATTACCAGGAATAGCCAATCTGTTCATTTAGTTGTTCTTTACGTTAAATTTACTGTATAAAAGCTTAGCGGAAGTGTGTTAATAACATATTCCACCACATAGAAAGGCCAGTCTCAGCATTTGCCAGCTAGCGAGTCTCTTAGTACTCTAAGTAACTCAGTACGATTCCAAAAACATCCTATTTAATATAATCAGATGGTCGTTATAGTTTATGTCTCTATGATTCCTTAAAATGGGTGAAATCTTTTTAATGCAATCGGTTGTTCGCATAACAAAATATGTTGAAGGAAACGGAAACAATACTGCACGTTGCTATTTTCCTCAAAGTCTTTCGCTATGTGTAAGTCCATTGATACTTCCGGACAAGTGTAGTGTTTTCCAGGCTGAGGTACTACATAGCAACTGATATATCATCGCAGATGACTATGACAAGGGACCTACGTCCTTGCGCCAATAACATCTTCGTGGACAGTCTTAGAAATAAATGCTTTAAAATTGGAATCGCTAGGAACTGCAAAATCGGGAATCGTTAGAAACTGTATACAATCCCATCGTTGAATTAATCAGCAACATAGTCAAGATAATTTGGGTCCCTGTCTGATGAATGTTGGAGAATGGCTCTGAGCCACTGAGGGAACAGGATGAACCTGACATCTCTATTCCCATAGTGGATTTAATAAACGAAATTGATGATATATCAGATAATAGAATGAAGAGTAGGTGGATTTCACTGACTACGTACAGGATATCGCGAATCCTGCGGCCACTGCCAAATCCTAAAAGAACAGAAAGTCTTCTTACTTTTGGTGATCGGGCGGTTAGAATATTGGTGTGAGTACTGACAGGACATTGTATAATAGGCCATATGACAGTTTGCATGGAAATCTTTGGTGGGGTCTATTGTGGGAGTTATATGGAAGTAGAGGATGAGGAGTCAGTGAAGCACTTGTGTGAATTCCCAGGTCTAATAAAGCACCGCCTTAGGAATTTGGGACAAAGATCTTTGATGACCTGGAATGCCTTAAAGATGTCTTATTGACTTTTCTAGTAGAATATCTTTGAGAATCGGCGTTGTTTAAGAAGTAGAACTTTGTAACAGATAAATAATAATTATGGGAATCATAACCAAATCATAATGGAATAATAACGACGCAGTCAACCTAACCTTCGCTATGCCTAAGCTCTGATTGTTTCATCGTGTTGACTCAAATTAAGTTTAAGTTGAATTGGAGTCCGCCATTTTGGTGAGTTCACGCGGAAGACATTAGACCAATTGCAATGCCCTTGATCATTTACCATTTCCCCCAATTCTTTAAAGGTTTACTTCCTTAACCATTCCGTTTCCCTTAAATATTCTGCTAGAGAAGTTAACAAGACTTCATTTAGGCACTCCAGATTGTCAAAGAAACAAGCGACGCTAATTCAGTCCCAGACATTTGGCAGTAAGATCTCAGATATCCTACACATAGTCAGTGATGTACATCATTCATTTCATTTCCAGTTATTTTATCCATTTTGTTTATTTAAACTACTAGAGCAGAGCTTCTCACTTACTTTTGCTTTGCGACCCCCAACATAAAAAAAATTATTAAAAAATAAATTATCATAAACCTAAAATAATGGAAAAATTTGGAAACCAAATTCGGAAGCAGCATTGAAAGTTTGGTCAGATCCCAGAATTTCATATAAAAAACATCTAAAAAATAAAAAAAAACAATTTTTGCGAACTTTGACCTCAATTTTCTCAAACATTTGGAACCATGTCCCCAATCTCGGCATTTTATATCAAAACTTACTATCGTCATCGATTTTTTATTTCCGAAAATAAAAGAAAAATACTAGTTTAACCTGATCAGAAATGAAGATGTTTACCTAGAAAGCATTTAAAGTCCAATTTGGAGTAATGATTGTTCTTTTTTCAAAATTATGTACCAATGTTTGGTATTGATCAAAATTTTTTTTCGATCACGAATCCAGATCCATTGTTCGGATCCAGATTCGAAATCAGCATTAAAAACTAAATCGAAAAAAGTGGTCAAATCCCAGACGCATCCAAAAATTTCACAAACAAAGCTCTTAAAAATGCACAAGAATACGTTTTTGTGAACCTTGCCTTTAGTTTTCTCAAAAACTTAACGTGCTAGAAAAATTTGGAACCCAGAATTCGGAATCAGCATCGAGAAGTTAATAGAAAATGAACTGTCAGATCCCAGACACAGCCAAAAAAATTCACAAATCAGTGTTGGCCATTCCGGGAAATTAACAACTGCTCGTTGATTACGGAGGGACCTTAATTGATGGAAAAATTATCAGCCTTACCACAGAAAACATTTATGCTTGTGTGGGTAGTAGCAAGCGAAAAGTCAACAAATTTGCTCAAGCAACAGAATTTTATAGTGTACGTGTATCGACAGCGCACAAGCAGCATTTTTTAACCTATTCCCGCGGGAATAGGAATTACAAAAATGCCCATGACTGTACTAGAGGAACAGAGATGTTCGATTTTGCCTTTTTCCCCATTCGTTAACAGCAATCTCACTAGCTTGACTATATGCTTTCAGATTTAGCGAAGGGATCATATTCTGACGGACATGTAAATGTCTTGTCATTATACTCTTCATCAAAGTAACTTCTCCCCAATAGGCGACGTTAATTGAGTGCAAGACATACTTATAACATGTGCTGCAATGATTCGTTTTCTTCCACTTCTGCATAACTCCTACAATAATATCTGCCAGAGACTATTATCCAGCTAATGGGCTGACTGTCGAATTCTAAATGTAAGAAAGCTTTTTGTTCTATCAGGACTTTGCAGTGCCAATACGATCCCAGATATCCTACACGTAGTCAGTGATATATACCTGTCATTGATCTCATATTCAGTTATTTTATCAATTCTGTTCATTAACTCTTCTAGAGGAACTAAGATGGTAGATTAATGATGCTCCGCCACCAACTCAGAGGCATTCCTTGCACATTCGTTAGCCAATTCTTTAACAGCAATGCCACTTGCATGATTGTGTGCTTTCAAATTCGGCGAAGGGATCATATTTCGTTGTGATAGATTACAAGGCCTTCAAATTAACAAGACTATACACGACAATGATGTAAGTTCCTTGTCATTGTTATCTTCGCGACCTATCAATTGCAACTACCTCGACCGACCGACCGACAACCCAATTCTATCACCATCTTTGATCCGTCCATAAAAGTTTAGATTCTCCGTCATAACAGATTGTGCTGCTTAGATTTCCCTGGACAGTACTTGTAATTTGAAGCAAAATTTATCCGCTGAGAGATGTTGTCGGTTTTTTTTCTAGTAACGTCCCGCCCATGTGTGTTAAAATGTGTAAGGCTGAGTAAATTTAATGAAACATATGTATGGACTTAATTTGTCATTTGTTCGAGTAAATTTAAAAGTGGTGTTGGCCACTTTCCTACAGGTCTCACTTTGGGTCAGGATCTAGTCTTGTGGGCATTATGTCAACCTTTTAACCTAAGCATAAGTATGGAACATAAGTATAAAGTGTCTATTTATTAGGCAGTGATCGAGATTACAGTCACCATTGGCGAAATCTCTAGAGAATAGTAGAAGAGTCGGCCTGCTCTAACTGTAGGACATTATACAAGTAGTTTTGTCCTTTGTATGACGTAAAAGCCATTAAAAGCAAGTTATTATATTTATGTTGGTCGATAAATTGAAAAAGAGTGAGATTAAATTGCCACATGTTAAAGAGATTGTTGCTCGCTTTTAGTATATCCAAGGAGTTGTAGATTCCGCTTTGATACGGAGCTGAGTTGCTGGGGTGAAACGCCAAAACGTTCTAAACGTCGTTCTAAGGTTCAAAAAATTCTTAAGCAACCTAACTTTAACTGTCACTTGAAATGATTGTAGAATTCCGACATAGACCAGGGAAGCAGAGTAATGACATTCGTACGGAATGTACCTGGGGATAAAAAGACGGTGGAGCAAATCATTCTTCACTGCCCTACACTAAGACGTGATAGCGAAGTGTTTGGTAGACAACACATTACGAGTTCTGAGAGTAACCTCTGGATTTCTGACACCACTAAGAAACCCTAGTTGATTATGGGCTATATCAATTCAGATGTTGACTGACAAAAGTAGTATCATTATAAACTGATAACAGTATGAACCTAGATTGGTCTATGTGGGAGCTTTGAGAGCCCTGGTGAAACCTTAGTGAGTTTACACGTGCTGCAACTAAGCTGGTATGCTGTCATTACGTTAAAGACAGTTACAGGGTTCTGTTCTCCTTTTGGTCACACAGATAAATGCTGGCGTGGTAAATATTTCAAGCTTTTTTTAAATAAATCGCCATGAGGTCAATAATCTATAAACGAAATTTCATAGGTTTTAACATGTCATGATTCTCATTGGGTTAACATATCTTAACTCATAACGTAGAAACACTGGCATAAAGATCAGATAGTCAATTTGATAGAAGTGAAAAATAAATCTAGCGAACAATGAATTTGATAACAAATAGATCAAGATTCAAGATTTTTTCGACTGCTGATCATTTTCTTTCTGCTTTAGACAGACTCTTGACAACTTAACTAATTCTCCCAAAATAATATAAATTTTGTAAATCTCATTTGGTAAATAGTAATTAAATTCCACATATTTCAGCACACTTATTTACTTAACTTCACAACACAACCTTTTAACATGTTCCATTTTCATTAATGGTCTTCCAACTACACACTTTACATCGTATATAAATATAGTTTAAGTATTCCCATGGGCCAAATGTTGCATTGAAAGGATTAATATTCGTCTATGTATGAACAAGACAGTATGTCTATAAAAACATATGCATGTTTAGTTTAGAAAAAAAAAAAAAAAAACAAAATCGCCTAAAGGATAAACAGTTTTTAAAGAATTTTTGTAAATATGTCTGGATAAATATACAAGTATATATGCAATTTAAATTAAATTCAAGTAAGTAAAATTGATTTAAAACGGTTTTATCTAAGACGTGTGTTCATACCATTTATGATTGCCCATTTTAAGAAATAATTCCAAGTGATGAATTAAATTTTTGAAAGGTGAAACTCTTAAAGGGGGATGCATTTTTTTTATTATTCAATTTCTGTTTATATTTTTAAACTATCTGAAAGAAAAAGAAACCTCTAGCTTAATTCTTTGGTAGGTTTTGTAATGTAACACGTGTCTAATATTATACAATGACGGATAAGCTTAATCTCTTGTATAAACGTTATTATATGAGACCAAATATATACGTTATTATTTTTTTCTTGGTGGGGAAGGGGTGTGGGTATTGGCCTTAAGTCTGAAATAATATGAGAAAAAGAGCAGTTTAATTGAAAAGTTATTTATGTTGTTAAATCGTCATCAAAAACAGCGAGGAAGATGAGGATGTGGATGATGATGATGATGATGAAAGGTGGTGGTTTTGGCTATGTAATGTTATGCTAATAGTAAAAAGGGCGGGTGGCTAACATAAATATTTATGAATAATCCTTAACAAAGTTATGAATATTTGATTAAAAACATATTTTTCTATGATTTTAAAGGATTAAAAAAGAATTTGTTAACAGGATGTTTTTTTAAAGTAAATGAAAATTTTAAATTTATTGTGAGAATATTTATGGATATCACTGGAATATTAAGTATTTTATTTAAATACAAAAAGAAAATATTTTAAATGCCGATTATTCTAACGATTTCGTTTGGTTTTTAAGAGGTTATTATTATATTTCGCCGCTTCTTTGGAACCTGGCACTGAATTCAATGCTACTATCTCTAGAAGCACGTGGTTGTCATGTTGTCGCATATGCTGACGATGTCGCGATAGCGGTAAAGGGGAAGCATCTGCCAACATTGCGGGACATTCTTCAGGGTTCTCTGAAAGATCTGTCTAAATGGGCAAGAGACTGTGGCCTAGGAGTTAATCCTAGTAAAACAGAGCTTGTTTTGTTTACAATAAAAAATAAGATTCCTGCTTTTGATCCTATTTCTCTGGACGGTACTGAAATCACCTTCTCAGATGGAGCCAAGTATCTTGGAGTATTTCTAGATAGGAAGCTGAATTTCAGGCGTAATATTGAGGAACGGGTGAGAAAAGCAACAATTGCTTTGTATTCCTGTAAAAGGGCCATTGGAAAACGATGGGGTTTTAGCCCTCAAGTCGTTCATTGGATCTATACAGCAGTGGTGCGTCCAATTTTGCTGTATGGAAGCATTGTCTGGTGGCCTGCTTTAGAAACAAAAGCGAACTTTGTCTTTATCACGAAGGTACAGAGAATGGCGTCAATGTGCATCACTGGTGCTCTTCGTACTACACCTACGGCTGCATTAGAAATCCTCCTTCACCTGATACCCTTGGACATATTGGGTAGGCAGTATGCGGCTGCGTCGGCAATTCGACTTAATAGCACGCTGCAATGGAGGAGCAGTGATTGTGGCCATAGCGCGATCTTGAAAAAGATAACAATACTACAAAATGTGGACTGTGCTTCCTCTTTGAGCGCCACTTTACCAATATGATACCATCCAGGGAGTCTTGGATGGGGGATACTCCGGGTAGTGGAGCTACCATAAATTTTTACACAGATGGATCGAGGCTGCACGAACAAGTGGGCTTTGGAGTCTATTCGGTAGAGCTTGGGTTGAGCCTGGCTCGTAGATTGCCAGATCATTGCAGTGTTTACCAGGAAGAGATGCTGGCAATAAAGAAGTGGCTGACTGGTTGAGCTGCAATGTCTTGTCTACAACCGCAGTCAACATCTATACTGACAGTCAAGCCGCGGTCAAGTCCCTGGATTCAATGTTTCTGAAAACAAGATCTGCCCTTAACTGCCGCACGTCTTTAAATGAGATGGCCAAGCAGTTTAACATACGACTCATATGGGTCCCAGGGCACAGAGACATTCCAGGGAATTGCAAAGCCGATGAGCTTGCAAGACTAGAAACTACCTTACAGGTTCCAACAGAATTGGAATGTGTTGGTATGCCTCTAGAAACTTTCAAGCAAAACCTACGGCTTTGTTCTGCGACGGAGACTAATCAAAGATGGGCAAATGGATGGACGTGTGAGACAACAAGACTGATTTGGCCTTCTCTTAATCAGGGGCGCACAAGTGAGCTGATATCGCTTCCAAGAGGAGAGATTTCGACGGTGGTTTCTATAATTACCGGACACTGTCTTATAGGGAAGCACGCAGAGCGGTTAAATGTGCCGTCGAATGACTTTTGCCGAAGTTGCATGGATGAAGAGGAGTTGGAAACTATCGAACACTTTATTTGCCATTGCCCGGAACTTTCTGGTCAGAGACTTGCTTCACTGGGATCTAGGGAGCTGTACGATCTTTCTGATTTGTTGGATGTCAAAATTCAACATCTAAGGAGTTTTATAAGAAGCTCAAAATGGTTTAACAACAGGGACTAGTAGGGAAACCTATTACGGTCCCGTGGTATCACAATGGACCTCAGAGTCTACGTGTGTTGACGTAAAACGTCAGTAGCCACTTACAACCTAACCTAACCTAACCTAAGAGGTTATTATTAAAATTTTGAATATAGAAAAATATTCTAGCTCGAGGTCACATTTATCGTTACGATGGTATTGTCAAAGAAACAACATTGACCATATCATGTGTCATTGAGGAAATTGTGTCAATGAGGAAATTTTCATAGTGATTTCTTCAGGAAATGTCTTCAGGTTCTGACAGATCTTTGGTAATTCTTAATGGCATGTCTTAGCATTGTCATCAATGAATGTTTGTTGTCCTTATCGATTAAAAAAATATATAATAAATAATTTTTTCAAAATTTCAAAACGTTGTGCTGGACCAAAATTGCTCCATGAAAACTTTCAAAATATTTTTTACAGAATGTACTCTACCTACGGAAACTTTTGGCACCAATTTTAAAAATAAAAAAAAAAAAATTTTTGACCAAATGCACTACGCTGGTCGCGCCCTTAAGAGGACCTTCAAACATTTTTTAATATTTTTTCCCGTAATCAGCTCTTCACTTACTAAGCATCATTCTAGGGGTATGCCCTAAAACTTTTCATTTTTGGGACACGAAACTTTTCATTTTTGGGACACGCTACTGTCCAACAATTACAATTTTTTTTTAAAATTGATTTGGAAAATGTTTGTGGTGCTTAAGCTGTGTTTATATCATACCACTGAGTATTAAGACCTGGCAAAAATCGTGTGTAATATGATTTTGTTGACAGTCCAATAAGACTTTTGATTTTATGAAATATTTCAAAAAATGGCTGTGTGTTATTAGATTTGCATACAAACAGCTGTTTTTAAAAATGTCTTTTGATTTTGTTTATGATTTCTTGGCAGTATTAAGACTTTGGTAATATTTTACTTTCTTAAAATCCAAAGACTCTGTGGGATTATCTAAACACACCTTTATGAAGCAAAATGTTGGAAAAATATTTTTTTTTCATGTTTTTTGAAAATATTTTGCTTCATAAGCACCACAAAATTTTTTTCTAATTTATAGAAAATTGGTAAGCTAATTTAGAGTAAATGTTTTTCCTAAAAATTTAGTTTCTATCTTTATTTTGAGTGTGTCCAACAAATCTCCTAAAATACCCATTGACCGTTATAGGGTTAATTTAATTTCATGTTATTCTATACTTTACACTTAATTTCCTTATTCACATCAATACTCTATACAAATCAATAATCAGCAAAAAAAACCGTTTGCAATCAGCAACAAATTTGTATTTTAACATGTAGGGAACACGCTAAATCAAAAATTATCAACCCCTATCATTATCCCAAGCCATAATCAGTGGAAAAACAAGATCACAACTTTCAGTTTTTTTTTAATGCAAAATTTCTATAAAATTTAGTTTTTGTGTGTAGAGTTGTTTTGTTCGATTTAAAAACAGCAGGCGTTTACCAAATATAACACGGTGTTAATTCAAACAAAATTACCAGACGTAATTTATGAATTTTATTTTTTTGTTAATAAAGAAAAAAAAAATATGAATCGTATTGTCTGTCATTTAGTGGTGTATACAATCAAACAAAAGGATAAGAGGGTATTTTGTTTTTATAAATCGAAGAGGTATTTTTTTTAAGTTCAAATATTGAAGTGTGATTTAATTACAAAAAATTAAAGGTAGAAAAAAAATGTCTCAGAATCTGAGACTTTTTCTATATAGAAAAAATTTCTAAGAATCTGAGACTTTTGCTACACTCAAAAAAAAAAACTGTAATGTTAGCAAAAAAAAGCTTGTAAACCTACAAGAAAATTTGCTGATTTTGAACCCACAATTTTTTTGGTAAAGTTAGCAAAAATGTTTTGCTAAAAATTAGTTAACTGAATTTTTTTTTTCAACTTAGTTCAGACACATTTGAGGACCCCATTGGGTTCGGACCCGATAGGTCCAGACCCCGATGGGCCTAGACCTAGTTAGGTTCCTTAAAAATCGTCATACTTTTTGATCCAAAATTTGTGTCCGTTTCGCTCTACCTTGCATAGTTTTTGAGATACGTGATTTTAGGGGACCACCGGGGTTTTTTTTTTGCTAATATTAGCAAAAAATCTTGTAAAAATGTTGTCAACTCAATTTCATATCTTAGCAAAAGAAATTAGTTCAAAGTTTGTTTAAAATTGCTAGTGTCCTAAATGAAGTTTACAAGAATTTTTTGCTAACATGATAATATTAACTAAAAATTTGCTAAAAGTTAGCTAACCAGCATTAGCAAAAAAAATTAGTAAATCTACTAATGTATTATTTTGAGTGTAGAAAAAATGTCTCAGAATATGTGACTTTTTCTATATAGAAAAAATGTCTCAGAATCTGAGACTTTTTCTATAAAGAAAAAATGTCTCAGAATCTGAGACTGTTAAATAATCCATTATTTTTCTTAAATTGAATTCCCAAATACATGGGAGAAATTCTTACCGTCAAAGAAATTTTCCCTAAATATATGACAAAAATTTTTATTTTTGACACATATTCCTCTTCTTTAGTTTTAGGACGTAATTTCTACTAATTTGTTCATCTTCTTAGATTTGAGGAAGTTTTTTCCACTATTTTAGTAAAATTTTTATAACTCGGTGAAATTTTTTTTTTTAATTTAAAATGGCGGTATCTCGAAAACTAAGCCAGATGCACTGTGGGCCAGGATTTCCATTTTTTGGCCAATAAGGTCTGTAAGGCAACACATATTTAAAAATATTTTTTCGGAATGTCGACATCTTGAATTTTGTTCGCCTTTAATATCTTTTTATTATAGCTCAAAGTTTTTTTTTTTGCATGAGGTTAAAGTCAAAGTTTGAGAATTTTTTTATATTTTTTATTTATGAAACAAATAATTTTTTTTTGTACTTCAACACAATATTTTTTCAAATTTTTGGCGAATTTCTTTTAAAGACATACCTGTTTGTACAACACATGAGATAAACTGCCAAAAAGTATGGTATAAGCTTATTTAAAAAAAAAAAAAATAATGGAAATTCATAGTTTTGTTGAAATCCGCCTTTTTTCAACACCAAAGTCCAAAAAAGTCCAAACGATATTGACAAACCTCGAATTACGAAATGTCTCTGACAATGTATTCTATTCACATTTTTGCGACCCTGTGCGACCGTTCATAAACTTTTGATCTAGAGGCAATAAACCAAAACATGACGTTTAGAAATGCCCTAAAATGGACCTTCAAAATTTTTTTTGGATATTTTTGTTTCAATTGATTTCTAATAAAAAATGTCCCACTTTGACAACATTGGCGTGATAAGTGGTGATGGGCACGTGAGTGAATTTTGACTCACGTTGACTCACGCTCACGCAAAAAAAAAAACATAATTTACTGAATCGTTTTTTTTCTCACACTTATTCACTATTTACGTGAGTAAACAAAACACCACTCACGTGTGACTCACGCTCACTCGTAACTCACGCTAAACATTTAAAACACGAAAAAAATTGTAAAAACTGAATCAATACAATTAAATAATTTTGACTCACTCAAAAAAATTTCACTCACTACGAATCACTCACGAAAAAAATTGTCTCACTCACTTCTCACTCACGAACAAAAAATTTGAATCACGCTCACTTTCGATCACGCGTAATTCACGTGACCAGCGTCCATATCTAGTGCTAAACATTAAAGCTGGTAACGCATTTAAGCGGGCATATTTTGGCAATAGCATTTTTAATATTTTTTACGAAATTGTAAGTTATTTGTACATTTAGGATGGCAAAACTAATTGGAAATAAAAAAGTTCTCTCTTAAATAAGCCACTGAATATATGAACTTTTTGACGCATTTAAAAGAGAAATTTTTCATTAAAATCTTCTGATAAAAGCAAAAAAAAGGGATTTATAAAAACTAAAGAAATCCAAGCATTGTACATTTTATTATAAAGCTATGTCCCAAATTTTGGATCCGCTATTTTGATTTCAAAAAATCTGAGTTCGTATTCGTGTTGCGCAATCATTTCCTAGTAACATTTTGAAACATTAATCAATAATTTAAATATCTTGTCCGCCATATTGGATATTGCTATTTTGAATATTTGATTCTAAAATCATATTTTGCATTCCAAAAACCATCAAAATTAGACAACATAGAAAAAACATAATATTTTATTTGACGCCATATTGGATCCGCCATTTTGAATTTAAAAAATCGGAGCCCATATTCGTAATTACCGACCCTAAATACATCAAAAATTACTAATTTAAGAACAATTAGCTAAGAATTACAAAAGCATATTCGCCATATTGGATCCGCCATTTTGAATTTCAAATCTTTAATTCCAAAATCAGTTTTAGCATCCGAAAACCCATTGAAATCGAAGTTTTTGGACAAAAGAGACAACATATAAAAAATCTTAAATTTGAATTTGTCGCCACATTGGATCCGCCATTTTGAATATTAAAAGTCTGAGCTCATATTCGTTGTTAACGACCCCAAATACATCGATAATGATTATATTAAACACAATAAACAAATAATTAAAAAATCATGTCCGCCATTTTGGATCCGCCATTTTGAATTTTGAAATTTTTTTTCCATAATCGTGATCAGCGATCCTTTAACACCCATATGTAATACTTTTTTGACATATAGGTTAAGCGGTCTATTTATGGCCAAAATTCAGGGAAGCTGGCCCACAGTGAGATGGAGTAAAATGAAGGCCCAGTCGTCCCCTAAATTCACGTATCTTAAAAACTAAGCACGGTAGAGCGAATCGGACAAAAATTTTTAATTAAAAAATATGACGATACTTAAAAAACCCAACTGGGTCTATGCCCATCGGGGTCTGAACCTTTCCGGTCCGAACCCAATGGAGTCTTCACCCAATCGGGTCCTCAAATGTTTATAAACATAATTCATAATTATGAACGAAATTAAAATAAAAATTTTCCCATTTTTAGTTCAAATTGGCATAATATTAAAATTTTTTTTCTTTCCTTTAAGAAAAATATGAACTTAAAAAAAGGAAAACATGGAAATGGAGCTAAATCATTATTAATATTTCTTGAATTTAGTTAGTTTTTCCATTTTTTAGTCCATTTTTTTCTGAATATCAGAATCTGAGTCCTTTTTCTATGTAGAAAAAATTGTGTAAGACCCGATATTAAAAATATCGCTTAAGTAAAAAATTTTTACTAAAAATCGTTCCTTTTAAAAAATTTACACTTTTTATAATGAAACTTAAAATTTTTACTGTCGACAATTTTTTTTGCAAACAAATAAACAACAATAGCACAGAAAACAAATAGCAGATATAAAGGTCATAAACTCAATTGATTTTTATTTTAACAAAACATATGCGTGCATTTATATTTTTTAAAAACCATATACAAATTTTCAAAAAGAATTCATTATTGTTTTCGTAAAAATACAAATAACAAACAAATGTACAAGAGTATTTACCCTTAATAAACCTTTCTAGCAGCAAACAATAATAGCTGAAGCCAGGATTGTCATGTTAGAATTTTGGGTGCTAAAAATATCACCTTCAACAGTGATAAAGCAATAAAATTTTGCTAAAATAATAATCTACCCTCTTTTTCCAACACATTGAATAATCTAAAAGTTTTTTTTTTAAATTTATTTTAAAAATCGCACTTTATAAAATGGTATTAAATTAAAATTGTAATAGAATAATTCTAGGATCATACACAAAAAGACCAGATTTTAGAAAATTTAATTTTAACCTTAGTTCTAGAAAATGAGAAAAAAAATTATTTAAATTTAGTTTATACACATTTGAGAATTCGATGGGGTAAAGACCCCATCTGGTTTGGACCCAATAAATTGAGACGCTAATAAGCTCAGACCCAGTTGGGTCCCTTAAGAGATCGTCAGAGTTTTTAATCTAGCTTTACCTTGCTTTTTTCCCTAAAAAGTTTTAATTAAAAATTTCATCTACCACCTTAATAGCCACCACTTATGGCAACACTGGTTGAAGCTATAGCCACGCGTTAGGTTGGTGCTGTTGCTGGGAGATGGTGGTGGTAATTTATTTTGGATGCAATCGCAAAAATAAAACAAAGAAAGAAAGGATATTTTTACACAATTGACTTGCTGCGTTTGTATATTTTTGCTTGCAGGCAGTTTAAGGATTATATTGTTTTATAAAAACCTTCATTCATACAACACTTGCATGTATTGAACTGTTGTAAGAGTGTGTGTGTGTGTGTGTCGGAGTTTCAATGTATGCGATTTTCCATACGCTGCACAGTGATTCGTTTCATTGGCAAAAATCAAAAAAAAAAGTATGTCTTCAATGTTGATGATTTTTTGTATTTTTACGGTTTAATAGTAAACTAAAAGAAGTATGTACTTTTCTGATTTTTAAGAAGTCATATGTTGCCACAAGAGGGCGCTAAAGTATGGAAATTCAACGCTATTCTGTTAAAACCTAAAAATTGATTTTTATAGGTTTACTGAAATAATTATGAAAAATCGAATTTTAAAGAAATCAACGAACTTTTTTTTGCAAAAGTTACTTTAATATATTAGCTAAATGTTGTATTTCCATTTTTTGAGAATTAATCTTAAAATACATTTTTGTATTGCTCTGAAATCTATATTTTTTCTACCGAATTCCCAAAAATTTACAAATTTTGATGGAATGCATAAAAAAAGTTCGTGAGTCAAAAAATTATTTTTTTCGCTTTTTCGATAGCTCGGACTATGGTTTATAAGGCAAAACAATAAAAATAACTAAGTTTTTGTCTGAAGTTGGAAAAAAGTTAGGTTTTTTTTGTGTCTTTATTAAATTTTTTTCAAAAGCTATATTATTAATGGAAAAAATATTAGAAAAAAATCCAATATTAAGTATTTTTGTTTTACACATTGATATATTATATAGTATTCTGTAAAAATATAATAAAAAATCAGAAAAAAAATATGCAGTACGTGGGCCGTTTTGCTTTAAAAGTTATCTATGACTTTTACTAAAATCCCCAAAATCACCAAATTTTAATGGCCTTCATAAAAAAAGTTCGTGAATAAAATTTTTTTGTTTTTTATTTTTTTTGAAGCTTTAACTATGTTTTATAAGATCAAAAAATAAAAATAACTAAGTTTTTTTTTTAAGTTGAAAAAAATTTTTTTTTAAAAAAATCTAAAATTGGATTATTTTTTTTTTTTATTTATTTTATTTACTGTAAATAAATTTAAAAAATACATCAACATTTTAGTGTTTTTTTTTATATAAGGGGATTTATTGTACTGTATACCATAAATTTATAGCAAATAATTCGATAAAATAAGTATACAGTGGGCCATTTTGCTTTAAAACCAGTATTTGATTTTCGTTGGTATCCCAAATAAAAACCAAAATTTTTTTGAGATACATAAAAAAAGTTCGTACTTAGAAATTATTTTTTTATTGATTTTTTTAACATCCTGGACTGTTTTCTATACGATAAAATAATAAAAATAACTAACCCAGCAAAAACTTGCATTACCAAGTAATGAAATGTGTAATGGGAAATTCAAAAGTTATAACTACTTCTGATTCGAATTACCTTTCCCATTACATTTACAAGCAAATGTGCCAAATGTAATGATTATCAAACCAGTATTAATAACTAATTACATATATACTTATAGGTAATGAAAAAATTATTTAAAAAAAAATTTAAAAAAATAAAAAATATTTAATTTTATTTTATTTTTATTCAAAATAATGTACAGTGAGTCAAAAAGTGAAAATCTAGTTCTGAAATTTTTTTATTTTATTATAATGACTTATGTAAGTCATTATTAATAAGTCCTTATTTTTCATTTCAAAATAATGCTAAAGGTAATTTTCTGTCATTACCAAGTAATTCGAATGGTAATGATGTGTCATTACCAAGTTTTTGCTGGGAAGTTTTAAAAAAAAAACGAAAAAAAAAAAAAATTTTAAGTACCCAAAAAAAAAAAATTTTTTTTCAAAGTTTTTTGTTATTAACGGGGTATATACTTAGGAATAAAGCAAATATTAAACGAGTTTACTTAAAACTTATTTTGAATAATTTATTTTTCGGAAATAATTGTTGCGAATGTTTTGTTTTTGCAGTTATGTATTTTTATATTTTTGACTATATTTAAAAAAAGGATATATTAACAGCTTTTTTGTTACCGCAAGCAACTCAACGAAATTTGGCACACTTATTAACGCCATTTGATCTAATCTATATTAAAAATTTGATAGCAATTGAAACATTTTTAAAATTGTTACAGCGATTTCAAGAAAAAGGATATATGGCAGCCACGCGAGTCCTTGCTCAGATTAAAATACAAATGTTGTACGTCGATATTTATCTAAATTTCTAAGACAATAACTAAGTTTAGTAATTTTATAGCCAGTTTTGTGGCTAAAACTCCTCTTTTAAATTTCAGGATATACGACAGGTACAAATGTCCTTCGACCGATTTGCTCAAAATTTTTATTTTTTTTTCTACTAATTAATTTTGTGCTTGCGTACCAAATTTGGAAAATCGTTGACAACTCTTTCTATTTTATTTTTGTGATTAAATTATATTAACACTTTATTGCAGTTTTTAAAAAGGATATGTAAATAACTTTTGTTTTAAAGAACCGATTTCAGCGAAATTTGGCACACACATTGACATCACTTATTCAAATTTTTACAAAAAATTTCAAGGGTATCGAGTAATTTTTGAGCGATTTACAATATTTTTAAGAAAAAGGATATATGGCAGCCACACGAGTCCTTGCTTCAATCTAGAAAAAAATTTACACATCAAATACTATATCAAAATTGGTAACAATGACAAATTTTGTCAATTTTGTGACCATTTTTGTGGTTTTAATCACATATTTAAATTTCAGGATATATGGGGGGTAGGCGTGTCCTTGCTCCGATTTTTCCAAAAACTCGTTTTTTTCTTGATTAGATAATTAAATGCTTGTGTACCAAATTTCAGAAATCTGCGACCAATATTCTATTTTTGCCCACTCGATATATGGGAACGAATCACTGTGCGCTGTTTCGTTCTTAATGCCAACGGTGGTAATTTAACTTAACATTGCATTACGCAGGATATTTACATTGTTTTGGTGCATTGTTGTTTTGTTTTCTTCCTGTATCAGGATATTTTGCTTGTAGTCTCTGCTTGCATGATGCGTGCATGCGATCCTACTTTTCTTTTGTTTTTTTGGTAATAACGGATATAATGTGATGTGTTAACATGGTTTTTGATTTGTTTTTTGAAAGTATGAAAATGTAAAAAAATTCTCGGAAATTAAAATAGTCCATACTTAACCCATTAATGGCTTGGTATTGTGATTTTTTTGGAATCTCTATTTATTTTCATAATGAAGAAAAACTAATTTGGAAAGGAAAATGTATGGGCTATTTTTCAGAGTGGGTGTCGTATTTACAAGGGAGGTATTTATCCCCATTCGAACGAGTAAGCTTACGACCGACGGGCAACAGACTGACGGGCAAACATATAGATCGTCCTGAAATCGATTAAGAATCATAAATGTGCAACACTCGCAATGCAATTTTTATGGAGGGTAAAACAAAACTACAGGAGTTTAAATTTGTTAGCTCTACTTTCCGAATCCTTTCAGTCATGGACGTATACAGGGGGTGGGCACAGGGGGCACGTGCCCCCCCCCCCCCTTTTCGATTTGAAAATTTTGAAAAATTATTACACTGCAACGCATTGTACAAAAAAAAAAATACACAGGTTTCCAAATATTTTGGTTTTTAAAGAAAAGATTTTATTTTTTTTATAAAACTCCAAAATGTTATCTAATTTCGTTTCTAAAAAGTCATTTTTATCGAAATATCTGTAAAATATGTTTAAAAAACACATAAATTGGTTTTATCTAATAAAAATTATGCATCAGGATCATAAAAAAAATGTCTTTTCTAAGACACTTTCTCTATATTAAATTGTGAGATTCTGAAATATTATTTCAATAAGAGATTCTCAGATTTAGAAATTTTTTTTTTTATAGAAACATTTTCAGATTCAAACACACTTTTTCGTCAGGAAAATTCTTATATTTTGGGAGATTTTTTTCTTATTAAAAAATTTTTAGTTTCTGAAACATTTTCTCTATAGAAAATTTTAAAATTCTTAGTATTTTTTTTTACAGAGAAACTATCAGATTCTAAACTATATTTTCCATAGTAAAATTTTCATATTCTTAAATATTTTTTACATAAAAATATATCAGATTTTGAAACAATTATTATATAAAAACTTTTTAGATGCTGATACTTTTTCTATCAAAAAAGTCTTAAATTTTTAATATTTTTTATAAAAAAATCATCATATGGTACCACGGAACAAGCTTAAATCTAAAACAGCGCGATCACCAGACTGTTTAATGAATTTGGAATATCTAATAACAATTTTTGGATATAAAACTAAAATTTTCAATCTAGCACTTTTTCTGGGTTAAAATTGCACAAATGAACAAAGCTTTGAAATTATACTCAAAAATACTTAAACCTCAAGAATCTGCGCAAAATATACGCCATTTTGATCCATATGAGGATCTGCTAATTTAAGCAGACGCGGTTTGCTGAATTTTTGTCTGGATAATCTAGGTCGAGTCAGCAGAAAAATCTGTCAAAATAGACATTTTTATGGCTGTCACTTATGACTCTTACGTGAAGCAATGTGGTATGGGGTGTAGTCCTAGTTAAATCGGCGTTGACTAAAAAAATTTGGAAGTTGTGCCCCCCCGTTTTCAAATTCCTGGATACGTCGCTGCTTTCAGTATTGTTACGGCTTTAAAATCGTTTCGTTCAGTTAAGCAGATTTATTAGCAATTACCATTATAAATTTTTATTAGATTCAAAATAAAACTTTCATTTATAGAGAGACAATAAACATATTTACAAACAAGTAAAGTAACAAACTTGCCGAATGTATAATACTCTCCACAAAGTAAAATAGAAAAAAAAATTTTTAAACTAATTTGTTGTTAAAAATTAGGGAATTGAAATTAATTTTGAAAAAAAAAAATTTGAAAAAAAAATAATTAAAAAAAAAAAATCACGGAAAAAAATCCGTTGAAGAGTAAAAATAAATGCGGGTCGGTCTCAATAATGACCAGTGATGCCAATAAAGCGCGTTTCGCGCTAGATTTAGCGCTTTTTGATCACGCAAAAAGCGCATTTTTCAAATCTAGCGCGTTTTTAAAAAAAAGGCGCGTTTTCACTTTTTTATTTAGCGCCTTTAGCGCTTTCTTTCTAGAAGTAATCACTTTGAGAAAATAAGTACTACATTTAACAACAGAAACGTGCTTATAACAGTCTAAAATCCATATTTCCCACGTAGTCGTTGTAGTACAATCATGGAAATGTAAAACTTTGTTGAAAATTAAAAAAACAAGTAAGAAAATTATGGTCGGTCAAGACCGACCATATAAGAGTTTCCTGGAAAATGGATCCAAGTTTCAGCCATAGACTGATTAGATCTATATTTTGTCAAACCTTTAATAAGTTTAAAAACACCCACAAATCAATTTTGAGTGAAAAAGGCTTCTTTTTGTTGACAATAAACCGCTTTAACTGAATATCGGGCGAAATTTTCACATGGGGACTAAGTCCAAAAATGGTCCGATGATAACCAGATTTGATAAGGTTATTAAAGTACGCGTTTAACATATACAAACAGAATTTTAATTAAATATTTTCTATTTTCATAAAATTTGAAAGATTTATGTGAAAATCGGGAAGGTGGTTTGTATGGGGGCTACAAGAAGAACTGGTCCGATTTCTTTAAAATTCGGAATGGTGATTTATGTTGATGAAACATGATTACCTTCCAAGTTTCGAAAAGATACCTATTATAGTGCGGTTATTAGAGTCATTTGAGCCAAAACTAAAGAGGACCTTTGTATGGGGGCTAGGTCTAAATATGGACCGATTTTTTCCAATTTCAATAGGCTTCAAGTCAATTGATTAAAAATTGCGACCTGTATCGTGTTTACAACGTTTACATGGACAGACAGACAGACGGACAGACGGACGGACGGACATCGCTAAATCGACTTAAAAAGTGATTCTGAGTCGATCGGTATACTTAAAAGTGGGTCTAGAACCAATATTTCAGTTAGTTACAAACATCAGCACAAACTCATTATGCCCTGTACCACAGTGTGGTGTAGGGTATAAAAATGTGGTTTTAATAATAACAAGTAAGAGCAACGGCGTAAGGGCCCAACAACAACAACAAAAAAAATTTTGTTGTTTTTTTCGTGAGATTCGTGTTTTCCAATACATATAAAAAAAATATTTTTTTGTTGTTGTTGTTGGCCCCCCCCCCCCCCCCCTGTATACGCCAATGAGTAAGAGTGTTAAATTCGGCTGTGCCGATTCTTTTATACCCCCCAACATGCAAAAAAAAAAAATTGTAGGGTCATTTTTTTTTTTGGTTTTTGGGGGGGGGGGGGTTGTTGGATGTGGTAATTGGAGGGGGGGCAAATTTCCTCCCGAATATGTGTTTAAAAATTCTTATGATTTTTGCACTAAAGAAATACAAGTTTATCATTATTAAAAAAAAATTATTCCACGCCCATAAAAGGGGGGCGGACTGAAAAAACGACATTATCTAATTCTCCAGGTCCAAATACAGGCCTTTGAACTTCCTGTAGCATAAAAATGTTGCATTTGTTAAACAAAAACACAAAAAATCATGTAAAAAAAGTGGTATTTTTCATGAGTTGGTTTAGTTCTCTAAGGGGGTACTTTTTCCCCCTTGATCCGATTTTGCCCATTTCCGAACTTAACCTGCCTAGGAATATAAGACATATTCGTGCCAAACTTCGGAAGTCTAGCTCTTTTATTTTGGACTTTATCGTGTCCTCTACAGACGGACAGACGGACGGACGGACAGACGGACGGACGGACATCGCTAGAATGTTTTAGAATCGATCACTGATCAATAAAATATATACTTTATGGGGTCCTAGACCGATATTTTAATGCGTTACACACGGAATGACAAAGTGAGTATACCCCCATACTGTGGTTGGAGGGTATAAAAACAGAAAAAATGTTGTGTAAAAATTATATTTAGCAATTTTTTGGTCTTATTCTATGAATAGGCCTAATGATTTTTAAAAACTTTAATTAAAAACGTTTAATTAAAAATATATTTTTAGCGCTTTTTGGCGCGTTTTACTTTCTTTAAATTTAGCGCTTTTTAGCGCTTTTTGAGTCACTGTTTTGCGCGTTTTGACTGCAAAAAGTTAGCATCACTGATCCCCTCTAGAACGCACCATTGGACTGGTAAAAATTGATTAAATAAACAAATTTATAAAAAATAAAAAAAATTGTATGGGGGTTAGCCTTAAGAGTTAAAGATAGGGGTAGGTGTGTTCATTTAAAAAATGTCATTTTGTATGGGAGCCTCTTTGAAGTTGGAGATAGAGTATTAGTTTGTTCTGAAAAAAATGTTAAATGCAATTGGCCCCTCTACAGTGCACTATTGTCAATAACCAACAAAAATATTGTGATGAATAACCCTAATATGGATATTACTCACAACAACAACAACACAAATAACATATTGTTGTAGTCCAATGGACTATCGTATGTAAAATTGTTTTAAATATTTTTGTTGGTTATTGACAATCGTTGCCTTATTAGTATGGTACAATTTCTTCGTCTTTCTAATTCTCATTGTGAATAGAGGCGAATATGTATTAATATTTTAGTTTATGCACAAACGAATTGTCATTAGACTCGTTTGCTACTTTGTAGTAAATCGTTTCTATTTTTTGCTAAATAATCTTGACAATTAAATTTGACAAATTTTGAAACACGTATCGATTAAGTCTTGCAAAAATGACTAACATAAATAAATTTAAAACAAAAAATAATTTTCTTGAAAATTATGCTATGAGAATATCATGGTTTTAATTAGTAAAAAAAATAATGACCTCGAGCCAGAATAAACATCCTCAAAAGTAAAAAATCTTTAATTTTTTTTTCAACAAAGAAATTCAACAAACACAATTTGTTGACCTGACAAATGAAATTTATTTTTCAACAAAGAAATTTAACAAACACAAACGCTCTTTGTTGACATGATAAAAAAATTTTGAAATAAAATTACTGGACTGACTTTGTTGAAAACAAAATCGAAGTTTTGTATTATGGGCAAACAGGTTTCCGTTTTTATTAAATGTTTGGTTGATATCATGTTTGGTTAATTTACAATTGATGTTTTTTGATTTAAATTTGACGATTTTATTTTCTGTGCAGGATCTTATTGTGCAAAAAATTTGTCGAATCAATAAAAGTTTTCCACAAAAAAATGTTAAAATAATTTAAGAGTACCCACATTTCCAAAAATGAGATTTAAATTTCAAAAACTTAAAAATCACATACTACCCGCCCGAGTAAAAAAGAGTTATATATAGCCGTGACAAATTAGATCCCAAATATGGTGGACACAATTGTTTCAAATATTATCTTCGGTTATCCTACAAGATCTGAACAGATAATGTTATATATAATATGATACGTAAAATGGGTCTATCTGGTTTTATCAGTTTGATCCGGACTGATACAATATAAAATAAATTGAGACTATAAGACATAAATATATATGGTTAGATATTGCTTTACATAAAGAACATATTTTTGTATATAACATTACATAAAGTGCATATGATTATATATAATGTTATCCAACTTATATGACGTTATAAGGAGCAATATATGATAAGTTATAATGGTTTTAAATTATATTTAATCGTATCAGTTTTCTCCAACTGATATAATTATATAGACCCAATTCACGTATCAGATTATATATAAGGTTATCCCGCTAGATCATTAAATATACCCGTAGATAATTATTAAAGTAATTGTATCCGCCATATTTGGGATATAATTAGTCATGAACTTTTTTTCTTTTTTTACTAGGGCGTGTAAAAAAATAGTTATATCAAAACATATATCCTTTGATAAAAACATATATGGATCATATCTAAATGGATATAATCAGATCTACTCCATATATATTCATATCTGCTTCAGATATGTTTTAATCCGTAAATTGAGTCTATCTGGCTTCTATGGCATATATGATCAGACATTTTCAGATATGTTCATATGTGTCAAATTGTCAGATAGACTCAATTTACGGATCAAAACATATCTGAAGCAGATATGAATATATATGGAGTAGATCTGATTACATTTATTTATATATAATCCATATATGTTTTTGTCAAATGAGATATGTTTTGATATAATTATTTTCTTACACGGGTAGAACACTTTTAAGGATTTTTTATGATTTTTTATTTTAAATTTAAAAAAAAAAATTTTTGAATTTAAACAATTTTTGAAGAAGTTATGAGTAAAAAAACAACCTAACAATTTTTAAAAATTCAATATCTTTTGAACGGGTCATCAAAAAAATCTGAAAATTTACCACAAAGGAGTTTTCAAAGGGTACTAAAAACTGTAAGCAAAATGGGAAAATCTAAACAAAAAATTTCAAGGAGTCCGATTTGACATGGAATGCCCCATATAATTTATGGGGTCCCTGTACCACAAAGTGGAGGGATTGAAATATCAATTAAACTTTACAATACCTGATCTCCTTTAAACAGACAAATATGCAGAAAATTATTAGCACTTACCTGAAAAGAAAAATAGTAAAAATATTGTATAGTGAAAAGCAATAAATATAATTTATTTCAAGTAAAACTTTAATTAATAAAAAATATAATTTTCATTAAATTAGTTTATTCACTCAAAAAAATACATTAGTAGATTTACTACCGAAGTAAAAATATTATGCTAATTTTACTAAATATATATAATTTGATCCGTAAAATGGTTGTATCAAATAATATCTAATTGTATTACTTTAGATCAAAAAATATAAAAATTTATACAATTTGATCCTGAATCTGGTCAACTCAAGTTGATCTTATAATAGGTGTGTTCCAGAACTTTCCGGGTAAAGTTCGGTAAAATGAGAGAAAATCAAAAAATCTCTCACGATACCACAAAAATGCACAAAAGTACGGGAACGCTAAAAACCACATTTCAAGCCCAAAATAATAGAAAATGTAAACAAACCAATAACGCTAAAATATTTGCGTAAGAAAAATTACTTTAAACAAGAAAACAAATTGTAAAAGTTTATTTTAATAACAAATTATCTTTTTTTGTATTGAAATAACACTTTTCCTTGGTTTAGTTCTTTATTTTATTTAAATTTCCAATTCAGCTTCACAAAAAAAATCAGCTGTTTTTCAACATCTGACTGTTACCAGTTTACCCGAAAAAAAAGTGCGGGTAAGTTCGGTAAAATGAGAAAGTAATTTATTCTCTCAAAAACTCTCTCATTTACCCAATTTTTGCGTACGGGAACGCTTTTCGGGCTGGTTTGGGTACCCGCGGGCACCCGCGGTAACGTTCTGGAACACACCTAATATCTATTTTTATACAATTTGATGAGCAAACCCAAAATACGAATCTAATCATATATGGAGCAATATCTAACCATATAAAGTGGATCAACCGTATCAAAATGATAGATATAATTTTATATAAATTTCTACGGAAGCATATTAACTTATATAAGATTGTATCAAATTATATATGATTATATCAGAAAATTTTTACTCGGGTATTTTTTTTTTTTGCTAATGCTAGTAAGCTAACCTTTATCAAATTTTTAGTTGAGATAAGTATGTTAGCAAAAGATCTTGTAAACTTCATTTAGCGCAAAAATAAATTGTAATTTTTTTTTTAAGAAAACTTAAAATGGCGCTGTCTCAAAAACTAAGCCAGATAGAGCAAAATGGAGGCCATTTTTGGTTCTCGGGCTCCCCTTAGTACCGCCGGTCCTCTTCTCGGTAAATATTGCCGACACAACAAAAAGTCCAAAAGCATTTTTGTAGCTCTCAATACGTAGAACAAAATAATCTAAAGTTTTCCGAGTAATATTTTTGATGTTATTGTGTTTTTCAATTCCCAAAACCCCAGTGGTCCCCTAAAATCACGTATCTCAAAAACTAAGTAAGGTAGAGCGAAACAGACACCAATTTTGGATCAAAAACTATGACTATTTTTAAGGAACCCAACTAGGTCTAGGCCCATCGGGGCTAAACCTATCGGGTCCGAACCCAATGGAGTCTTTAAATGTGTATGAACTAAGTTGAAATAAAAAAAAAATCTGTTAACTAATTTTTGGCAAAACATATTTGCTAACTTTACCAAAAAAATTGTGGGTTCAAGATCAGCAAATTTTCTTGTAGACTTACAAGCTCTTTTGCTAACATTACAGTTTTTTTTTGAGTGTATAGGAAGAATGTCTCAGAATCTGAGTCTCAAATTCTATTGGAAAAATGTCTCAGAGTCTGAGTCCCAAATTCCATAGAAAAAATGTCTCAAAATCTGAGAATTTTTCTACAGAAAAATGCATCAGAACCTGAAAATTTTTCCTTAAACAAGAATGTCACAGAAACTGAGAAATGTTCTTTAAAAAAATTGTTTCGGAATCTGAGACATTTTTCTATAGAAAAAATATCTCAGAATCTGAGAATTTTTCTATAGGAAAACTGTTTCAGAATCTGAGAGTTTTTCTATAGGAAAATGTCTCAGAATCTGAAAAATTTTCTAAAGGAAAAATTTTTTAAAATATGAGAATTTTTCTAAAGAAAAAAGTGTTGCAGAATCTGAAAATATTCCTATAGCAAAAATATCTCAGAATCGAAGAATTTTACTATAGGAAAAATATTTAAGAAACTGAGAATATTTTATGGAAAAAAGAATCTGAGAAAATTTGTATATAAAAAAAAATCTTTCAGAATCCGAGAAAATTTTCCTATAGAAAAAAATATTTTTGAATCTGAGATTTTTTTATAAAAAAAATGTCTTTGTACCATAGAGTGGTGTAGGGTAAAAAACAAAAAACAATTATTATTTAATATTTCAATATGCATGACTTAATTTCCATTTACGTACATTTTTCAATACATTTCATACACCCAACATAAGCAACCACAAGTTTATGAAAATTTCCACATGTGTGTTTATAATTTTTGCAAAATTTCCTCTATATATTTTTGGACTATTTTTTTTTTGTATGTTAAAACCAAGGATGGGTACCAATTCGATAAAAGTATTGGTATTGGTATTGGTTTTTAAAATTATATTAGTATTGGTATAGGTATTGGTTTTCATTTTTTGTTGAATTGGTATAGGTTTCGGTATTGGTTTTGAATTATTTAGGTATTGGGTATTGGTATTGGTTTTAGCCTCGAATCGGTATCGGTTTTTAATAAGTATTGGTATTTATCTTATATCGGTTTTGGAATTTGTATCCAAAAGGTTTTGACGTTAATATTAATTAATTTAACGTACGTAGTCCTTCTGTCCGCCCACAGTGGAGAAAATTATACGTTTATGTGGAATTTTTAACCGAGTTTAGTTTTGATTTTAAGCCATCGATCGGACATGGTGGATTTTTGAATAATGATTTATTTTTCTTATATTAAGTAGAGATGGGCTCATGAGCGGATTAGAGCGTGATTCACGTGATTCACGCGTGAGTGTGACTGAATTCAATTTTATTCACGTGATTGTGAGTGAGTGTGAGTGGAGAAAAAAATTGCGTGAGTGAGTGTGCGTGAGTAAGATTTTTGCGTGAGTGAGTGTGCGTGAGTCGATTTTTTTGCGTGAGTTTGCGTGATTTATTTTCTCTTCATATATCCTTTCGTACAAAAAAAATGTACAAAAAAATTGTAAAATTTGGCTTAACTTTAGATTTCATCACGAAAAAAGCAAAAAAAAAAATTGTAAAATTTCTCTGAACTTTAAATTTTGTTTAAAATTTTAGAAGATTTTTCAAAATTTTAGTTTTTAATTTTTTTTTTGTATAAATAAGAGTTTTGTGAGTGTGAGTCAACGTGAGTGTGAGCGAAGCTTGCGTGAGTGCACGTGAGTGTGAGTTGTGTTAAATTTACTCACTTGATTGTGAGTGAGTGAGTGTGAGTAGAAAAAATTTGCTCGTGAGTGAGTGTGCATGATTCAAAAATTCCTGTCGTTAGCGTGAGTGAGTCAAAAATCACTCACGCGCCCATCTCTAATATTAGACATTTTTCAGTATTTTTTCTTTAAAAAAAATTAATAGGCAAGGGTATTTGAACCCCTTATTAATGATGTAAATAGCATTTGTTATATAATTTTAGTTTTTATAACCAAATTAAAATTCAAACAGCCTCACCACAAGTCCTCAAAAAATCGATAAAATCGACTTCTAAAATATATTTTTAATAGTCGACTTTATATTTAAAATTTTAAGTCGCTGGAGGGAATTTGCAAAGTTTTCGTTTTTTCTTTAAACAATTTCTGTTCTGATGAACATTGCATTTAATGCACATATAAATTGCGGTGGCCAAGGAGAGATATTTTTTAATTGCAGAAAGTTGAGACTTAACATTCTTTACAAAATATACCTGAAATTCATCCTTTTCATACATAAATATTTTTTGAAAAGGTGATCGAAATAGGTTATCGTGGAGGCCTCTTTTTCCATTTTAGATCTTTTGGTAATTGCGATTACACGGGTAATTGTATTCTTATATGGGGTTCAAACTTACGATCTTAAACAAGTTGTTTATCAAAACACCAGTAATAACATATTCGCATTCATTTAAACTAGTTTAATTATGTGTCTTCCCCATACAATTTAAAGCACTTTATCTGTCAAAATAAAACGGTGGTTTATTTTGACGTTTAAATTGTATGGGGAAAACCAATAATTAAACTACCCAGGCAGAAAAATACGAACGGGAGAGCGCTGGCAAAGTACCTTTTATGGTCGCTTGTGTGCTGGGAAAGCATCCCAGTTTAGTACTCTCCCAGCGTCCAAAATGATAAACACGGTAAACGGTATGCCGTTGCTATTTTAAAGCGCCTTGTGGTACAGGATATAACGAGTTTATGCTTATGTTTGAAACTACCCGAAATAATAGTCCTAGATTAACCTTTTAGCAAAAGTACCGAAAAAAAAGTGATGTATTGAACCGAAACGTGTTGTTTTCCAAAAGGATAGACCAGTGGCATTTCACATGTGATGTATCCGGAGTTTAAGACACTTCCTCACAAAAGAAACGTGTTTTTATATAAAAGGTGTCAAGTTTTCGATAGGAATTGTGTCTAAGTGGCATATCACGAGAGCTTTTAAGTACCAATAACTAATACTGCAGGGAAATGAAAAATATTCCAATTGTTATGAAAATTAATAAATTTTAATTACAATTATACTTTGAACGGATTTAAATAGAAAATATTGGCAGAGCGCTTGCAAAGCACTTTTTTTCGTACTACCTTATACACAAAAAATAAAGTGCTTTGCCGAGACTTTTTTGTGGAACGGTTGGCAGTTTCTGCTTGGGTAGTTAAAAATGAGTGCGAACATCGTTTTGAAGAATAAAAACGTAATGGATACAGAACAAAGATTTTTTTAAACACGTAACTCTTAAACTCTAAAAAATAGCAAGTGTGAACCGCACACTAAAATAAAATAAATTCTTATATAATATGACTGTGCCCGGCACAGTGTGCCTCTAATAAAACAAAAAAAAAAAATTTTTGGATTCTGGTGTTGTGACATAAAATTTTGTAACGACTGCTTGATTGGAATTTCCAAAAAAGGACATTAGTATTTTTTTTACAACCTAAAGAACAGTGCAGTGACACTTAATGTATATCAAATATAAACAATGTTTGCAAAAGAAAAAATTTCATCACAGAAAAGGTCTAAATTTTTTAAGATCTACTTTTATTAGGGGTCATAAAAATCAAATTTGGTTAAAAAGAAGTAAAAAAAAATATTTTTTTTTATGTTTTTATGGCCTTTTAAATTCAAGTAGCTAACTCCTTTTTGTTATATGACATTGCATGCAAACGATTACTGATCGATGTAACATCTTTTGTGAACATCTTTAGCAATTCGTTAGTCAGGTAAAACCTAATATCAATTACATTTTTTAAGATCTACTTTTATTAGGGGTCATAACAATCAAATTGGGTTAAAAATAGGGATATGGTACGTGACAAAAAAAAATTGTTTTATTTTTTTATGGCTTTTAAAATTCAAATAGCTAACTCCTTTTTGTTATGTGACATTGCATGCAAACTATTACTGATCGATGTAACATCTTTTGTGAACATCTTTAGTCAGATAAAACCCAATAGTGTGATGGAAAGAAAATGTTTAAATTCATAATTAAAACAAACGAAAATAAGAATACAAAAAACCGAAACAAAACCGATACGAAAGTAGAAAAAAATGAATTGGTATTGGTTTTTTATTGGTATTGGTTTTGAAGAATAAAAGTATTGGTTTTTAATTGGTATTGGTAGTGGGGAATCGGTATTGGTTTTTTATCGGTATTGGTATCGCACAAATAAAGGTATTGGTTTTTAATTGGTATTGGTTTTCAATTTGAATTGGTATTAACGGGTATTGGTATCGAAAAGGTATTGGTACCCATCATTGGTTAAAACAAAATAATATAATTATTATTAGCTGACACATGTTTCTAAATACTCTTCTCCTCCAAAATAATTGGTATACAAATGATACGCCCCGTTTTCATATGTTACCCACCCACTTTGTCTTTATTACTTTTTGCGTTTATTGTCGTAATTGTGTATGATAGAAATTTTCTGCTTAATTTGCACAAAAACAAAATTTTTAGCGTAAATTCAATTAATTTCCATAAATTTCAAATTTTCGCTTACCTTAACAGAATTTTTGTCATGGTTTGTTAAACGTTTCTATTAAATATACTAGTTAGAGTTGTTAGACAGTCAACTAAACTAACCGACGCAGCCAGGCAGGCAGTTAGTAATTGTTAATTAGTTTATACCTTTAAATGGTCAGGGAATTTTAGATGCATCATATGCATACAGATTTATATTAATTAGTTTTAAAATTTTATTAGGGGATTTAAAATTTTTTGGAAATAACAATTAATTGCATAATAAATTTTGAAGGGAAAATTGTATAATTGCTTAGGTTGTAAGTGGCTGCTGAAGCTTTGCGTCAGCACGCATAGACTGTGAGGACTCTGTAATACCACGGGACGTTAATGGAGTTTTCCTACCAGTCCATGTCGTTAAACAAATTTGAGCTTCTTATGAAACTCCTAATATTTTAAATTTTGATATCCGACAAATCAGAAAGCTCTTGCAGCTCAATAGATCCCAGTAAAGCAAGACTATGATCAAGGCTTTTGATTTTGTTTTTATTATTTTTGTAAAATCATCATCAACGTGAGTGAGCAACCGTGAGCGTAATCAAAAATTGCGTGAGCGTGAGTAACAGTAAATTGACTCACGTGATTGCACAAGTAAACTAAAAATATTAGCGAGTCGTCAGTGACTTTAATATTTCTTGCGTGGGTCAAATCGCTTTCACGCCCATATCTATATTGTACCACACATGAAAAAACAATTAAAATGGGATCAACTCGTTGGTTTCGCAAAAATTTGTTACTCATACGCCATGTTTTAACAAGAAAATACAAGGAAATTCCAAAATTGTCATAAAATTCAATATTCAAATGCGATTTTCTTGAAAAAAACGACGAACGTGTTTCTGAATTTTTTTGTGTGGATGGACAAACATCTAAACTTTAAAAAAAAAAAATTTAAAAAAAAAGTGGTCGGATTTTTGATAAATTGACTTTTTTACAAGGATGGGTACCAATTCGATAAAAGTATTGGTATTGGTATTGGTTTTTAAAATTATATTAGTATTGGTATAGGTATTGGTTTTCATTTTTTGTTGAATTGGTATAGGTTTCGGTATTGGTTTTGAATTATTTAGGTATTGGGTATTGGTATTGGTTTTAGCCTCGAATCGGTATCGGTTTTTAATAAGTATTGGTATTTATCTTATATCGGTTTTGGAATTTGTATGCAAAAGGTTTTGTCGTTAATATTAATTAATTTAACGTACGTTGTCCTTCTGTCCGCCCCACAGTGGAGAAAAATATACGTTTATGTGCAATTTTTAGTTTTGATTTTGAGCCATCGATCGGACATGGTGGATTTTTGAATAATGATTTATTTTGTATTTTTCTTATATTAAGAAGAGATGGGCTCATGAGCTGATTAGAGCGTGATTCACGCGTGCACCCAAAAAAAAAACAATTGTGGAATCCCGAGTAAAAATTTTCTGGTCTAATCATATATAATTTGATATAATCTTATATGAGTTAATATGCTTCCGTATAAATTTATATAAAATTGTATCTATCACTTTGATACGGTTGATCCACTTTATATGGTTAGATATTGCTCCATATATGATTAGATTCGTATTTTGGTTTTGCTCATCAAATTATATAAAAATTGATATTATAAGATCAATTTGATCTAATTAGATTTGACCAAATTCAGGATCAAATTGTATCAATTTTTATATTTTTTGATCTAAAGTAATACAATTAGATATTATTTGATACAACCATTTTACGGATCAAATTAGATCTATTCAGTAAAATTAGCATAATATTTTTACTAGGGATTATAAAATTTTAGGGTACAATTTACCTAAGTTTTTTCGCAGGAATCCAACTTGAAAAGTTTCTTTGCTTATTAGCCGAAACAACTTAGGTAAACTTACAAAATGCAACTAAGCATTATTTCAAATTTAGTTTTGTTTATTTAGCCAATATATTTAAATAAATGGTACAGTTTGATTGGTTAAATGACGTATTTTTTTAGGTTGATTTAATAATTTTATATATATCCCCTTCCATACAAAATGCTCAATATTATAAATTTTAATTAGATTTATTTTTAATAATTTTTTTTAATAAAAAGGACATTTTTATAATAAAATATAAATATTAATAAGCTATAATAAGCTAAAATACATACTTTTGATTTAAAGACTTGCCTTCAACATAATCGTAAATTTCAGGAAGAACAATTTTCTATAGAAACTTTCTTAAAGGCAATTTTTCTATATAAAATTTCTAAAAGAGAGATTTTCTATAGAAAATTTCTAATAGACAATCTTTCTATAAAAAATTTCTAAAAGACAGGTTTTCTATAGAAAATTTCTAACAGGCAATTTTTCTATAGAAAATTTCTCAAAGACAATTCTTCTATAGAAACTGTCTCAAAGACAATTTTTCTATAGAAAATTTCTCAAAGACAATTTTTTTATAAAAAATTTCTGAGAGACAATTTTTCTACAGAAAATTTCTGAAAGACAATTCTTCTATAGAAAATTTCTTAAAGACAATTTTTTTATAGAAATTTTCTCAAAGACAATTTTTCTATAGAAAGTTTCTCAAAGACAATTCTTTAATAGAAACTGTCTCAAAGACAATTTTTCTATAGAAAATTTCTCAAAGACATTTTTTTTATAGAAAATTTCTGAGAGACAATTTTTCTACAGAAAATTTCTGAAAGACAATTCTTCTATAGAAAATTTCTTAAAGACAATTTTTTTATAGAAATTTTCTCAAAGACAATTCTTCTATAGAAAATTTCTGAAAGACAATTTTTCTATAGAAACTTTCTAAACGACAATACTTCTATAGAAAATTTCTAAAAGATAATTTTTCGATAGAAAATTTCTGGAAGAATATTTTTCGATAGAAAATTTCTGGAAGAATATTTTTCTATGGAAAATTTCTGAAAGATTATTTTTTTTTATATCAAATTTTTTTATAGAAAATTTCTCAAATACAATTTTTCTATAGAAAATTTCTCAAAGATAATTCTTTAATAGAAAATTTCTCAAAGACAATTCTTTAATAGAAAATTTTTTAAAGATAATTTTTCTATAGAAAATTTAACAAATATAATTTTTCCATAGAAAATTTCTGAAAGGCAATTTTTTTATAGAAAATTTCTCAAAGACAATTTTTCTATAGAATATTTTTCAAAGACAATTTTTCTACAGAATCTTTTTTAAAGACAATTCTTCTATAGAAAATTTCTGAAAGACAATTTTTCTATAGAAAATTTTTGGAAGAAAAATTTTTTATATAAAATTTCTCAAAGACAATTTTTCTGTAGAAAATTTCTAAATGAGAGATTTTTTATAGAAAATTTCTAACAGATAATTTTTCTATAAAAAATTTCTGAAAGACAGGTTTTCTATAGAAAATTTCTCAAAAACAATTTTCCTATAGAATAGGTCTCAAAGAGAATTTTTCTACAGGAACTTTTTTAAAGACAATCTTTCTATGGAAACTTTCTCGAACACAATTTTTCTATATAAAATTTTTGAAAGACAGGTTTTCTAAAGAAAATTTCTGAAAGAAAATCTTTCTATGGAAACTTTCTCGAACACAATTTTTCTATAGAAAAGTTCTGAAAGACAACTTTCCATAGAAAAATTCTCAAAGTTAATTATTCTATAGAAAATTTCTCAAAGACAATTTTTCTATAGAATTTTCCCATAGAAAAATTTTCAAAGACAATTATTCTATAGAAAATTTCTCAAAGACAATTTTTCTTTAGAAAATTTCTGAGAGAATTTTTTTTTATAGAAAATTTTTGAAAGTCAATTTTCCATAGAAAAGTTCTCAAAGACAATTATTCTATAGAAAATTTCTCAAAGACAATTTTTCTATAGAAAATTTCTGAGGGAAATTTTTCTTTAAAAAATTTTTGAAAGACAATTTTCCATAGAAAAATTCTCAAAGACAATTATTCTGTAGAAAATTTCTCAATGACAATTTTTCTGAGAGAATATTTTTCTATAGAAAATTTCTCAAAGACAATTCTTCTATAGAAAAATTCTGAAAGACAATTCTTCTATAGAAAATTTCTGACAGAAAATGTTTCTACAGAAAATTTCTGAAAGTCAATTTTTCTATAGAAATACAATTCTTCTTTAGAAAATTTCTGAAAGACAATTTTTCTATAGAAATTTTCTGAAAGGCAATACTTCTATAGAAAATTTTTTAAATACAATTTTTCTATAGAAACTTTCACAAAGACAATTTTTTTACTGAAAATTTCTTAAAGATTATTCTTCAATAGAAAATTTCTTGAAGACAATTTTTCTATAAAAAACTTTCTCAAAGACAATTTTTCTTTAGAAAATTTTTCAAATACAATTTTTTTATAGAAAATTTCTGAAAGGCAATTCTTGTATAGAAAATTTTTGAAAGACAATATTTCTATAGAAACTTTTTCAAAGACAATTTTTCTATAGAAAATTACTCTTTAAAAAATTTTGCAAAAACAATTTTTCTTTAGAAAGTTGTCTTTATAGATATTTTCTATAGAAAAATTGTATGAGAAATTTTTTATAGAAAAATTGTCTTTGAGAAATTTTTTATAAAAAATTGCTTTTAGTGATATTTTCTATGGAAAAATAGCTTGAAAAAATTTCTATAGAAAAATTGTCTTTCAAAAAATTTTCTAAAGAAAAATTGTCTTTCAGAAATTTTTTTTTATAGAAAACTTGTCCTTAGAGTTATTTTCTATAGAAGAATTGACTTTGACAAATTTTCTATAGAAAAAGTGTCTTTGTGAAATTTTCTATAGACAAATTTTCCTTGAGAAATTTTTTCTGGGAAATTTTCTAGAGAAAAATTGTCTGAGAAATTTTCTATAGAACAATTGTTTTTGGGAAACTTTCTATAGAAAATTGTCTGAGAAATTTTCTATAGAATTGTCTGAGAAATTTTCTATAGAACAATTGTTTTTGAGAAATTTTGAAATGTTTTGTGAAAATTTTTTATAGAAAAATGTTCAGACTCCGTCCATTTTTTCTATAGAAAATTTTTAAGTTTCTGAGACGTTTTTTTTTTTATAGAAAAAAGTTTCAAATCCTAAGACAATTTTTCGATAGAAAAATTGTCAGATTCTTTGACACTTGTTCAAAAATTCTATAATTTTGTGAAATTTTTTCTATAGAAAAATTCTCGAATTCTGAGACATTTTTTCAATAGAAAAAGTCTTGCATTTTGAGACAATTTTTCTATAAAAGTTTCAAATTCTGAAAAAAAATTTTATAGAAAAAATCTCAGATTCTCAGACAATTTTTCTACAGAACAAATTTTAAATTCTGCAAAAATTTTTCTACAAAAAAGGCTCAGGTTCTGAGACAATTTTTCTATAGAAAAAATCTCAGATTCTAAGACAATTTTTCTTTAGAACAATTTTCTGAGACAATTTTTCTATAGAATGTACCAGATTGTAAGACCAAGGTCTAGGGTTTTTTAATTGTTTTTTATATATTAAACTTTTACCTCGGCTGAAACACTTGAGGCATGATTGGGTTCTCTTAAATTTGTTTTGTATCCCGTTCCTTAAAATGTAAACTGGCTAAAAGTTCCGATTTAAAGTGTGTGGCGGATGCCGCAAATATTCTGATAAACCACCACCGTCTGCAACTGAAAGTTAATATTTTGGTTAATATACGTTTAGCAAATATATAAACACATTCGTTTTGCTTACCATTTTAACCCAACAAACATTTACCTTTGAAATACATTGAATATTATATTGATAGCAAGTTTAAAATTTAAACCTTAGCCTTGAAAACCAGTTGAAAATAACATAGTTCTCAACGTGAAAACAATAGCATTCTCAAAGAAAACGGCATGTTAGTTCTCAAGTAAAATTTTCAAGTTTATTTAGATTTGATATATAGTTTGAGATTTTTTGAATGTATAATGTTTCTCCAATGTACACAAATATTTTTAGCTTGAAAATATGCTTACTATCTAATTGAATTTTAGTGTAGTTTTCAAAGAATTCTCAGCCTTATTTATAATGTTAATTTAACATTATTTTTCAAATGAACCTCAATACTATTTTTTATTAAAAAAACTGTAAATACGAATTTTAATAATATTTGCTATTTATTTGCACTAAAAATTGTTAATAAAAAAATTACATCCAATGCCATTTTTGAGGTCGTCTCCTTCCAGGTCTTCTTCTTCAGCCGTCTGCTCTTTAAAATTTGAAATCTTTAAAGAAAAGAAAAGAAGTTATTAAATGTATAACTTTTTTTTCATAAACTCATGTGTACTTACTTTTTAAACGTTTTTGCAAGTTTTTATACTTTTAGCATTCAATTAATTGGCACAAATGCATAAAAATACATTAAATTTATAGATTTTTCTTCTTAATTTTTAAAACAAAATTTTAAGTTTTCTTACAATTTGAAATTCGGAATTGAACAACATTTGAAAACAAAATTATTTCCACCCATAATCAATGTTCGATATTAGGTTTGAGAAACATGGGAAATCAATTTGATGTATATATTTTTTTAAAAAGAATTAATAGTGTAGGAAACAACAAATATTTCCAACATGTTTCAAATTTAGTTTAAATGTTTAAATTTTTGTCACTGAAAACAATTTGAAAAACACCCTTGATATTTAGTGCCAGTTTGATTTTTTTTTCAAAGGCTGGAATTGATGTTTGTTGGGAATTAATGAAAAAAATTACCTCCTCATGTTTTTTATAAAAAATTAAAGACAATGTGTTGTCAATATGTTGCTTACAATGTGGCATTAATTTGTCGACTTTATTGAATTAAATTTATTTATATTTATAAAAAAAACTTAGGTAAAAGATTCAAGTTTGTGTAGGTTAAATTTGATATTGTATACAATGCTATTTTACAAAATAAATGTCACATACAATTTAGTCAAAACTTGAGCAATTTCTTGAACTCAATATAAAAAAAATTTACCTAAGTCACATTAGACTGTTTAACACTAGTTATTTTTTTGGGTGTGAGTGTGACTGAATTCAATTTTATTCACGTGATTGTGAGTGAGTGTGAGTGGAGAAAAAAAATTGCGTGAGTGAGTGTGCGTGAGTAAGATTTTTGCGTGAGTCGAATTTTTTGCGTGAGTTTGCGTGAATTATTTTCTCCTTATATTTCCTTTCGTACAAAAAAATTGTAAAATTACTTAACTTTAGATTTCATCCCGAAAAAGCAAAAAAAAATTGTAAAATTTCTCTGAACTTTAAATTTTGCTTAAAATTTTGAAAGATTTTTCAAAATTTTAGTTTTTGAAATTTTTTTTGTATAAATAAGAGCTTTGTGAGTGTGAGCGAAGCTTGCGTGAGTGCACGTGAGTGTGAGTTGTGTTAAATTTACTCACTTGATTGTGAGTGAGTGAGTGTGAGTAGAAAAAATATGCTCGTGAGTGTGCGTGATTCAAAAATTCCTGTCGTTAGCGTGAGTGAGTCAAAAATCACTCACTCGCCCATCTCTAATATTAGACATTTTTCAGTATTTTTTCTTTAAAAAAAATAATAGGCAAGGGTATTTAAACCCCTTATTAATGATGTAAATAGCATTTGTTATATAATTAATTTAGTTTTTATAACCAAATTAAAATTCAAACAGCCTCACCACAAGTCCTCAAAAAATCGACTTCTAAAATATATTTTTAATACTCGACTTTATATTTAAAATTTTAAGTCGCTGGAGGGTATAAAAATTAAAAGCCTAAAATAATAAAATGCAAACTTTTCGTTTTTTCTTTAAACAATTTCTGTGCTGATGAACATTGCATTTAATGCATATATAAATTGCGGTGGCCAAGGAGAGATATTTTTTAATTGCAGAAAGTTGAGACTTAACATTCGTTACAAAATATACCTGAAATTCATCCTTTTCATAGATAAATATTTTTTGAAAAGGTAATCGAAATAGGTAATTATGGAGGCTTATTTTTCGATTTTAGATCTTTTGGTAATTGCGATTACACGGGTAATTGTTTTCTTATATGGGGTTCAAACTTACGACCTTAAACAAGTTGTTTATCAAAACACCAGTAATACCATATTCGCATTCATTTAAACTAGTTTAATTATGTGTCTTCCCTATACAATTTTAAGCACTTTATCTGTCAAAATAAAACGGTGGTTTATTTTGACGTTTAAATTGTATGGGGAAAACCAATAATTAAACTACCCAGGCAGAAAAATACGAACGGGAGAGCGCGGGCAAAGTACCTTTTATGGTCGCTTGTGTGCTGGGAAAGCATCACAGTTTAGTACTCTCCCAGCGTCCAAAATGATAACCACGGTAAACAGTATGCCGTTGCTATTTTAAAGCGCCTTGTGGTACAGGGTATAACGAGTTTATGCTTATGTTTGAAACTACCCGAAATAATAGTCCTAGATTAACCTTTTAGCAAAAGTACCGAAAAAAAGTGATGCATTGAATCGAAACGTGTTGTTTTCCAAAAGGAAAGACCCAGTGGCATTTCACATTTGATGTATCCGGAGTTTAAGACACTTCCTCACAAAAGAAACGTGTTTTTATATAAAAGGTGTCAAGTTTGTGATAGGAATTGTGTCTAAGTGGCATATCACGAGAGCTTTCAAGGACCAATAACTAATACTGCAGGGAAATGAAAAATATTCCAATTGTTATGAAAATTAATAAATTTTAATTACAAATTATACTTTGAACGGATTTAAATAGAAAACATTGGCAAAGCGCTTGCAAAGCACTTTTTTTCGTACTACCTTATACACAAAAAATAAAGTGCTTTGCCCAGACTTTTTTGTGGAACGGTTGGCAGGTTTCTGCTTGGGTAGTTAAAAATGAGTGCGAACATCGTTTTGCAGAATAAAAACGTAATGGATACAGAACAAAGATTTTTTTAAACACGTAGCCCTTAAACTCTCAAAAATAGCAAGTGTGAACCGCACACTAAAATAAAATAAATTCTTATATAATATGACTGTGCCCGGCACAGTGTGCCTCTAATAAAACAAAAAAAACATTTTTTTTGGATTCTGGTGTTGTGACATAAAATTTTGTAACGACTGCTTGATTGGAATTTCCAAAAAAGGACATTAGCATTTTTTTTACAACCCAAAGAACAGTGCAGTGACACTTAATGTATATCAAATATAAACAATGTTTTCAAAAGAAAAAATTTCATCACAGAAAAGGTCTAAATTTTTTAAGATCTACTTTTATTAGGGGTCATAAAAATCAAACTTGGTTAAAAAGAAGTAAAAAAAAATATTTTTTTTTTATGTTTTTATGGCTTTTTAAATTCAAGTAGCTAACTCCTTTTTGTTATATGACATTGCATGCAAACGATTACTGATCGATGTAACATCTTTTGTGAACATCTTTAGCAATTCGTTAGTCAGGTAAAACCTAATATCAATTACATTTTTTAAGATCTACTTTTATTAGGGGTCATAACAATCAAATTGGGTTAAAAATAGGGATATGGTACGTGACAAAAAAAAATTGTTTTATTTTTTTATGGCTTTTAAAATTCAAATAGCTAACTCCTTTTTGTTATGTGACATTGCATGCAAACTATTACTGATCGATGTAACATCTTTTGTGAACATCTTTAGTCAGGTAAAACCCAATAATGTGATGGAAAGAAAATGTTTGAATTCATAATTAAAACAAACGAAAATAAGAATACAAAAAACCAAAACAAAACCGATACGAAAATATAAAAAAATGAATTGGTATTGGTTTTTTATTGGTATTGGTTTTGAAGAATAAAAGTATTGGTTTTTAATTGGTATTGGTAGTGGGGAATCGGTATTGGTTTTTTATCGGTATTGGTATCGCACAAATAAAGGTATTGGTTTTTAATTGGTATTGGTTTTCAATTTGAATTGGTATTAACGGGTATTGGTATCGAAAAGGTATTGGTACCCATCATTGCTTTTTTAAAAAATGGAAAATTTCAGAAGGGATTCTGAAAATTTTCCAAAAAAAAAAATTTTAATCGATAGCCCATACAAAACTATATTAGAATGTAAATTTTTGAGATTGTGGTGCATTCCGTTTTAATGTGATAAATATTTAATCGAGGCAACTCGACAGAAATTTGACCATTTTTCCAATATTTGACCACGCCTCCTGAGCCCAGTTTTTGAAAAATTGAAAAACCAAAAACGCAATTTTCTTAGTTCCATATAGAGCTATCCATACAACTTATTCAGAAATTCGTGCGACACATGTTTTTTTGGACATTTGGTGTGGAATGCCTCATATATTATTGATCTTTGATCGATTCTAAGACATTTCTAGAATGTTCGTCCATCCGTCTGTATAAGACACGATGCAGTCCTAAATAAAATAGCTAGACTCATTAAGTTTGGCAGGAATATGTCTTTTGGTCCTAGGCAGTTTAAGTTCGTAAATGGTTAAAATCGGACCAGGGGGAAAAAAGTTTCCACTTGAAGAACTTAACGAACCTCTAAAAACGCCATATTTTCACAGTTTTTTTTTTTGTATTTTTGTTAAGCAAATGAAACAATTTGATATCAGAAAAAGTTCAAGGTCTTGCAGTTGGACCCAGGAAATAAAAAAAATCGTTTATTTTTTGCCCGCCCCTTTTTAAATAATGATAAATTTAAATGATAATTTTAAATAATGATAAAATTATATTAAATAAGCTCGAAAAGCATTATAAATGAACTTGTAAACATTTACCGCGTGGGTTTATGTGTCCCCCAATGACCCCCCCAATCCAAAAAAAAAGCCACTTCCATTTTTATACCCTCCACTCTAGTGATAGAGGGAACATATAAGTTTGTCATTCCGTTTACAACACCTCCAAATATTGGTCTACGACCCCATATATTCATGATCCTCGATCGATTTTTAGACGATCTAGCTATGTATGTCCGTCCGTCCGTCCGTCTGTCCGTCTGTCTGTTGAAAACACGCTAACTTTTGAAAGACTTTACGAGGGCTCCTAAAGTTTGGTATATGTGTTGGGAATTTACATGGTCAGGTTGGCATTGCAATCCAGCGAAATCGGTCCAGTGGTTCAAAAGTTATTAGCAAAAGACTGAATTTCTGCAAGGGTTTTTCGTGAACTTATGAGATAAAAAAACGCTAACTTTCGAAACACAATTCTGAGGATGCTGAAGCTTGGCACATGTATTTATCGTTCCCCTGGCCTGGTTCGTAGTAAATTTCAGCCAAATCGGTCCAGTGGCTCAAAAGTAATTAGCAAAACCGTGAATTTCAGATTAGTTTCACCTTAAATTCATATGTTGAAAACCCGTTAAACATGTTTTAAAAACATTGGTAAGTCACAAAAATATTTAACAACGTATTTTTGTCACTCAAAAATATTTTTACACTAAATAAAAATACACTCGAAAAAAATTTTACACTCAAAAAAAATTTAGTAAATTATTTTTTTTTTAATTACTAAAAAAAAGTTGTTTTACACAAAATAAAATATTTCCAATCAAAAATGTTATTTTATTCACGTTCAAAAATTTACTATCACTTAAAAAGGGCATTGTGGAGGGTATTTATTCATAGATTCGGCCAAATCGAATTTAACTTCTCTACTTGTTTTTTTAATTTTTTTTTTATGTTGAAGGGTATTAACGATTCGGCACAGCCGAATTTAACACTCTCACTTGTTTTAATTATTTATTTTTTTTTAATTTTCAAAAAACAAAACCTTGATCCCCGGACGCCACTTCATGAATTTTGAAATATTTGTAGTGGGAACTATTAAAACAAAAGGTTCAACTGAAATAATGAAGTATGACAATTTTCGACCAACGTAATTTGTCATCATGATGAACTAATTCTTCAATACAGTAAAACAATGCATCAAAATTGACAAAATTCAAATTAAATAAATATATGTTACACAGCCCCACAAAAATATAAAAAGGTTCTGACCCAGAAACCAGATGCACTAAGTTTTGTGTATTTTTACCTCAAGAATTCGATTCCGCCATCAGAATTGAATTCTATCTATTCTACCTAACCTGAATTAATGATTTTTGGTTCAAATGCATGTAACTTACACAACTTTTGACCGATATTATGAAAAAACCCCTTATTTTCTTCGTAATAAATCAGCCTTGAACTTTACATACAGAAATAAAATTTAATTTTTTTTTTTTAACTTGGTCAAATTTACAAATTATGTAGAAACACTTTGCGGACTTTCCTTGTAAATTACAGGAAAACCCAACGATAGAATTCAATTATGATGGCGGAATCAAATACATACAAATTAGAGGATTTTGTTTCTGGGTCAGAACCTTTTTATATACATATTTGTGGGGCTGTGTTATCATTTATCAATTTCTGATCGTCAATTTCGTTTTTGATGATACCTTATATAAATTTTTGATCAATTAATCACTTCATCATATTGATGCAACTTTTCATCAATATAATGAAATTTTGTTTTAATATTGTTTACTTTATAATTCTGTTTTTTTTTTAACATTCCCAAACATAAAATTTAGTATTTTTCCTTATAAATTTTTTCTCCTTCTCCAACCTTTTATCCTCATCTTTATATTCATAATTTTGTATGCAATTATCATGTAATAATTGGCTAAACAAGAAAAATCAACCACATTAACGAATATAATAATAAAGAGCAAATGTTTTGATTATGTTTAAAGTAGCGGCACTAAGAAGTCAATTAACATAAAAAGATTTATGGACTTTCTTTAAGGTCTACTGAGGTCTACTGAGAAATATATAGCCAATTTTTTGTATTCGCTTATTTATACCAAGCATATAAAAACATAAAATAAACATCCCCAGTATACCAACATATCTACACAACATCCATTTCATACATAAATATTTACCACTTATATGTAGAACAAACAAACATTAACAATATTTTAACGATTTAGACAGAGTAATAAAAAAAAAAAAAGATGATGGAAAAATTTATAGAAGAAAAACATGAAACAATAAGGAACAACTTACTGACTGCAGTCAGTAGTCATCTCAGCCACTGGTAGAACAAAGATGATGGAAGCAAATAAACAGAACAAATTTTAAAAATGTGTGGTTGATTTTTAAGTTTTTCGAGACATTTTTTGTTTAAAAATTTCTTAGATTCTGTGATGGTTCTCATGTGGACAAATTTCCAGATTTTGAAAAATTTTTTCTGTAGAAAAATTTCCAGATTCAGACACATTTTTCGTACACACACTATACTCGGCTGTGACAACCGAATTTTGATGTTATATCAATAAAAAATTAATTATATTAACAAAATTCAGTTGTGCCTACCGATATTTAATTGTGACGATATATTTGCAAATGTAGAAATTTTTATTATATCAACTGAAATTCAGTTGGAAATCAAAAATTTGTTGTCTGTGTGAGTAGAAAAGTTCTCAGATTCTGCGACATTTTTCGTACAAAAAATGGTCTCAGATTTCTTAACTTTTTAATTTTTTTTAAATAAATTTTTTGTGTTTAATTTATATATTTATATATTTTTTCTTTTCATTTCAGGTAAGTATAAAACTAATATTTTTGGCGATGTAAGTACAAACAAAAAAATTATTTACAAAAAATGTTGAATTAAATCTATTGATCAACAAAATTAAAATTTTTTAACTGTCGAATTACAAAATTGATTATCCTCAAATATATGAAATTCTACACTGAAAAAAAAGTTGGTGAGACTTTTAACCGCCTTTTTTTATACTGAAAATAAATTTAGTTTTTCATGGGCTTGCAGCACAATTTAGCACTTAACAGCTGACCATGGATGTCTCCCTGCACTCAAAAATGCGTGCGAATTTTGTACTCTTGCCCAAAACATTAAATCATGATAATGTTTTGCAGAAGATTTGGGTGTACTTGCCAAAGCAAAGTTTTTTTTAGAAAAAATAATGTTATATCACTTTCCTATTCCATGCAAAACGAATTGAAAAATCAGTCGAGGACCCCATAAAAAAACCAAAAAGAGCTGTACATTTTGTGAGTGCAAAAATAAGTGCAAACAAGTAAAAAAGTTAAATTCGGCCTTGCCGAATGTAGTGATACCCTCCACAATTTCAAAAAGATTATTGCCAAAAACTTTATATAAAAGGAAATTACTTTTGAAAAAAAAAAAAAAAAATTGAAAAAAAAATTCCGCAAAAAAAATTTTGGTAAAAAAAATCCGCAATTTTTTTTTTCTTTTTTTGTCAAAAAATATGTTCGTACTTGTTTAAATACCATTTGGTGTTCAATTATGTTCACATATGTCAACCAGAAGCAGAATTAAAGCATTTTGTATTTTTAGGTTATGTTGAATGTACTGAAATTTTTGAGGTGTGCTTAAATTTTCGCTCATAACTTTTGAACCGCTGAACCGATATCGCTCAAATGCAATGCCAAACTTCTCGGGAAAACTTCCAATAAATATGTTAAGTTTCAGTCATCTCTGTGCAATATTTTGTCCGTGATAGCATTTTCCACAGACAGACACCAGACAGCCAGACAGACGGACAGACGGACATCGCTAGAATGTCTTAAAATCGATCGGGCATCATGAATATATATACTTTATGGGGTCCCAGACCGATATTTCGATGAGATACAAACGGAATGACAAACTTATATAAACCCTCTATTACTAAGTGGAGGGTATAAAGTGTTTTTACATTTTGGAGAGTATAAAAGATTCGGCACCAAAGAATATAACACTCTCACTTGTTTTATGTACATTTGATAAACAAATGGAAAATTTGTATGCGAAAAGCTTAGACTTGGTGAAAAAGTAGTTTTGGTAAAAAAAAAATGTTTTTTTTTTCAAGAAAAACAAAATTATGTTAAAAAAAAAATTAATGAACCCAAAATTTGTGGTGAAAAAAAAATTTTGATGAAAAAAAGTTTTTGATTAATTTTTTTGATGAAAAGAAAAATTTTTTGATGTAAAAAAAATTGATGAAAAAAAAATATTTTTGGTGAGAAAAAAATTGATAATAAAAAATTTGATAAAAAAATTTAATGAAAAAAAATTGATGAAAAAAAATATTTGATGAAAAAAAAAATTAATAAAAAAAAAATTGATGAAAAAAAAAATTCATAAAAAAAAAAATTATGAAAAAAAAATTGATGAACAAAAAAAAATTTATGAAAAAAAAAAAATTGATGAAAAAAATTAATGCAAAAAAAATTTGGTGAAAAAATAAAATTTGATGAAAAAACAAAATTTGATGAAAAAAAAAAAAAAAATTTATGAAAAAAAAAATTGATGAAAAAAAAATTTTGTTTTTTTTTAAGAATAATTATGTTACTTTTTATTCACCAGCTGGTGAAAAACGGTTTTATTCACCACGAGGTGAATTATTATCCAAGTTACAAACCCAAGTTATTAAAATTTTTTGTTTTAAGAAAATGAAAATAGTAATTCTTGTTTTCTTTTTCTTTAATTGTTAGCTTATATATCAAACTGAGGTGGCGTCCTGCAACTTTTTTAAAATTAGACACCAGCCTAAAAACATTATCATGTTAAAAAAAGTGAACTTAAAAATGGAAAATTAACTAAATTTTGAGAAAAAGAGGGAATGATTTGGCTCCAAAGATTTTTTTCTTGGTTTTAGTTCATGCTTTTCCCAAAAATAAGGAAAACAAAGTTATTTTAATTGTGGGGGACAGATTAGCGACTCTGTCTCAAAAATTAGCAACTCTTTCTTAAAAAACATCATGAATTAGCGCCATCTGCGTATTTCGAATCCAAGCATTTTCGTTTGAAAAACTGTATCCGAAAAATGCAAAAAGTAAATAAATTTTTTTAATTTTTTAAGGAAAAAATTTAAGCCGTCCTTGGCTTATTAACAAGGATATTCTAAGATTTTTGTACAATGAACAACAAAAATATGTACAACCTTTTATGTACTTTAAATTCTGATCCAATTAACTGTTTATAGCAAAGTAAACAAACAAACGGCAATCTTAACAATAATAACGTAGAAAAATCTAAAATATTACGAAGGGAGAGATTATAAATAAATACAAATGCATTATAAACATTTTTAACATAAACACATACCAACACATACACATCATACACTCACAAAAAAAAACTAAAGTGTTTAGTACAAATAAACACGGACAGACTGTCTCAACTGGCGCAATAGTCAAAAGGAGGATGAAGATAAAAAACAACAACAAGAAGACTCTAACTGACAATATGCGAAAAAGACCCATTCCACTTAGCAAAATTGCTACAATGTTGCAAAAAAAAACATGAAGAGGGAGTTTATAATCCTTATCTGTGTGTGTGTGTGAATTAGACCATTTGGGAAAGGGATAGCCTTAAGGTCATGTTTATATAAAATCATATGTGGCTGGCTGGTCATTGTTGGAAAAGATCCTTTCATTTTATGAAATTTATACAATTTGTTAAATGTTGATTTTAATGTTTTTTTTGTAAACAAAAATGCTAAAAAGCAGCAATTATAGCATCTAGGGTTTGTAAAAAAATATAATACTGAGTACCCTACACATGGTAATTAAAGTCGGAAAAGTTTTATATATAAAACAAATCTCTGAATTTAAGAATTTTTCTAGAGCAAATATCTCTCAGAATCTGAGAATATTACAAAAAATTGGTGGTCAAAAGAATTGGAGGTAAAAGAACGCATATTTGTATACCCTCCACTCTAGTGATAGAGGGTATATATAAGTTTGTCATTCCATTTGTAACACCTTGAAATATTGGTCTAAGCCAGTCTAAGCCTATAAAGTATATATGGGGCATTACATGTCAAATCGGACACTTTGAATAATTTTTTTTTTTTAGATTTTTCAAATTTTTTTACAGTTTTTAGTACCCTTTGAAAACTCCATCGCGGTAAATTTTCAGATTTTTTATAACCGGTTCAAAAGATATCGAATTTTTAAAAATTGGTAGTTTGTTCCTTTCCCAGTCGGCAAAAAGAATCACACCTGACATACTGCTGACTCTCCCTTTATAAAATTGCTGACATCTTCATACAATTTTTCAAAATGTCATCAATGACATGTCAGCAGTTGGTCAGCGGTTGTTTAAACGAATTGTACGTGGCCACGGATATTGGTGGACACTGCTGACCAACTGCTGACATGTCATTGATGACATTTTGAAAAATTGTATGAAGATGTCAGCGATTTCATAAAGGGAGAGTCAGCAGTATGTCAGGTGTGATTTTATTTTGCCAACTGGGTTACTCATAACTTCTCCAATAATGGTCCAAATAACATTTGTTTTTTTCAAAAAAAAATTTTTTACGTACTTTAAAAAAAAATCCAAAAAAAGTCTTAAAAGTGCTCTAGTATGCGATTTTTAAGTTATAAAATTTAAATCTCATTTTTGAAAATGTATGTACTCTTCGATTTTTTGGAAATTTTTTTGTGTAAAACTTCTATTGATACTACAAATGTTTTCCCCAGTAGGATCATGAGATAACGATTATTTCTATTTTTTAAATTTTTTTTAACAATTTTGTTGTAATTTTACAATCTTAAAATCATTCCTACTGCTTCAATGGTGCGTCATAGAGGGGTCATTTCCAAGACCGACCCCATTAATTTTTACGTCTTAACATTTCTTGGGAACAAACTAATAACCTATCTCTAATTTCTAAGGGGGCTCCTTCACAAAATGACATTTTTTAAAATTTGCACCAACCGCTTTAACTGCCCTAATAGTGCCCTTAGAGCAATCAAATGTATGACCGACCCACAATATATTTTTATTCCAACATTTTCTCTGAACAATCTTACCCTCTATCTTTAACTATTAAGGCTGTCCCCATACAATTTTTTTTATTTGTTGTAAATTTGTTTTATTTAATTAGCTTCTACCGGTCCAATGATGCGTCCGAGAGGGGTCATTAGTGAAACCGACCCCAATTTATTTTAACCCCCCGACATTTTTTTAAAACATACGCCCTATCTCCACTCCCTAAATAGCCTCCCATACAAATTACAGTTGTAGCAAATTTTATAAAAATGTAATTTTGAATGGAAGCCTACTTAGGGAGTGGAAATAGGGCGTAGGTATGTTTTACAAAAATGTTGGAGGGTAAAAATTAATGGGGTTTGGTCTCACTAATGACCCCTCTCGGATGCACCATTGGACCGGAACAAGCTGATTAAATAAAACAAATTTACAAAAAATAAAAAAAAAATGTATGGGGACCGCCTTAATAGTTAAAGATAGTGGGTAGGTGTGTTCAGCGAAAATGTTTGGAATAAAAAAATATTGTGGGTCGGTCATACATTTGATTGCTCTATGGACACTCTTAGGGCAGTTTGTGTGGGAGCCCCCTTAGAAATTCGAGATAGGAAATTAGTTTGTTCCGAAGAAATGTTAAGACGTAAAAATTAATGGGGGTCGGTCTTGAAAATGACCCCTCTATGACGCACAATTGGAGCAGTAGAAATGATTTTAAGATTGGAAAATTACAATAATTTTTTTTCAAAAAATTTTAAAAAATAGTAATACTTGTTATCCCACTGGGAAAAAAATTTTTAGAATCGATACTCAAAAATTTATGTAGGTAAATTCCAGTGAATATTCACGTAAAACAAATGAAATTTTATTTAAAAACCATTCCACTGTTTTTTCATTTAAAATAAAAAAACATTACAGTTAATTTTAAATGTTAATTTAATGACTAACCAAAACATTAAAAAACTACTGAATATTCACTTATTTTATATTGAAAAAGAGTAAAACTATAGAAGAAATTTTTTACTGCTGAAAATGAATGTAACAGAAAATTCGTTTTTAAGACAGTAAAATATATTTTTTAAACTACAGAAATAGTAAAAAAATTAAATCCTTTATAAAATAAGTGATTTTTCTTTTAAAATGACTTTACTGATTACTTTTTAAAATAACCTACAAACAGTTAATGGCATAATTTTCTTAGTGTAGAAGTTTTACACAAAAAAAATTCAAAAAAATCGAAGAGTACATACATTTTCAAAAATGATATTTAAATTTTGAAACTTAAAAATCACATACTATAGCACTTTTAAGATTTTTTTTTTGATTTTTTTTTAAAAGTAAGTAAAAAAACAAAAATTTTGAAGAAAAAAAAAAAAAATTGTAATTTGGATCATTATTGAAGAAGTTATGAGTAAAAGAAGTTTGAGTTAAGGAACAAACTACCAATTTTTTAAAAATTCGATATCTTTTGAACGGGTCATCAAAAAAATCTGAAAATTTACCACGAAGGAGTTTTCGAAGGATACTAAAAACTGTAAACAAATTGGAAAAATCTTAAAAAAAATTATTCAAAGTGTCCGATTTGACATGGAATGCCCCATAAATATTCATGATCCTCGTTCGATTCTAAGACGATCTAGCGATCCGTCCGTCTGTCTGTCTGTTGAAAACACGCTAACTTTTGAACGACTTTATGGAGGCTCCTGAAGTTTGGCAGATATATTGGGCATTTACCTGGTCAAGTTGGTATAGAGCGAAATCGGTCCAGTGGTTCAAAAGTTATGAGCAAAAGAGTGAATTTCGGCAGGGGCTTTTCGCGAATTTACCAGATATAAACCATGATAACTTTATCATGGTTTATATCTGGTAAAATGTTTAGGAATCTTAGTCTTTTTCGACATAGGAAATTTGTCAAAGACTCCGAACCTTTTTCTATACAAAATATGTGTTTAAATCTCAGACATTTGTCTACATAATTAAAAATTAAATTCCTTTTTAATTTTTCTAAAAAAAAAAAAACATTTTTCATAACATTTAGAGTTAATTTTTTTAATTCTGCAAATAATAATACATTTTTTATGTTTTAAACATAGTCACTTGAGGGCGCCAAAAGCACAATACAAGTACAAGGAAAAAACATAAATAAGTAAATCCCTTTTTTCAACTTCCTTTTCTATGAAAAAAAAAAAATGAAATTATGTATTATAGTAGCCAGTCTATATGATCTGTACTTTACATATTTTACCTTTATTCATAACTTTTAGCAACAAAAACAACAAAACAGAAAAAAATGGGTAAAGGATAAAGATTTATGTTTATTTATGAAAGTATATTCTTCTTCAAATGGAGATTATTTTGCACAAAACAAAAAAAAAAGGACAAGTGCCTTTTTGTATGATTGTTTACATTTTATACTCTTGTGAAATAAAAAAAAAACAGAAAAAGTTTTTAAAAGATAAACACTCTCAATTTTTTTTTAGCTTTTGTTCGTCCTGTTTACACAAAAGTGAAAGTTAATGAATATACAAATTTGTACTTTTTCGAAAAATAAAACAATTGCAGGTGGTAATAGACGAATTTTATTAAAACTAAAATTTGTAAAGGGTTTGCTATAAAATTCAGAACTTTTTCAGATTCTAAAAAAAAGTAATTTTAAACATTTGATTAGCAGATTTGGAATCAGCTGACCAACATCTGTACGGACCAGTCAGATATTTTACTGAACGGATTTTGCTGTCGAACAGTGTTGTTGAACACTTTTGATGATGCATATGAAATATATACGACCACAACATTTATGCTTCAAAACTTTTTCAATTCGCGTGTTATGCAAAATCTTTTTTTGTCGATAGTTCCCATTACTCAGAGTACCCCTTTTACTCTACTTTTTTTATATGTTACCAAAATACCCCCAAACTAATAACATTTTCTTTTATATATAGTGAAGTGCAGATTCAACATAAATATCCTAACAAAAAGGATACAATTTATGAAATATTATGTTAATTAGTTTTACAAAAAAAAAAAATATTTGTTAAGATGTTTTTTTTAGAAAAGGTTTATAACGAGTATTTGACAAATAGAAATGGTATCCTAGATAAATGGTCTCTCATGCAGAGTAGTGAAGGAAGGGAGTGCTACCTACCTGTAGTTTTGAAATTCCTTATCATTTTAATTAAATAAATAAAAAATGGTTTTTTGACCTTTTAATACATATATTTTAAGAAAGATTTTTTTGGTCGTTGTGCACATAACACTTTTCAGCACTGTGTTGAAAAAGACAGCTAAAATTTACGATTTTAAGAAATTCCCAGTCGGCAAAAATAATCATCCCTGACATACTGCTGACTTTCCACACCCATCTTCAAGCAAGTTCAGACTGTGTTTAAATGGTGACGAAATCGGTTAATGGCATTTCACTCCTCTTTATTTTATACTTTAAAAATCGTTAACACGAAAATCCTAGCTTATCCTGTTTTCGAGCTATTGCTCGAAAATATTTTGAGATATTCGCTCTAAAAAAGTCAAAAAACCAATAATTTCGCATTTTTAGTGGTCCACTGTTACAGATTCTTTCATAAAAATAACTTGATCTCTTATAAAATAAACCTCCTGATTCCAAATCTGCAATCCAAATTTTTCTAGCATGTTTTGTTTTCGAGATATTCGCGCTTGAAATTTTTTCCACGCGAATATCTCGAAAAGCAAACGTGCTAGAAAAATTTGGATTACAGTTTTGGAATCAGAAGGTGCAATTTATATGAAATCAATAGCTATTTGTTAGAAGCAACATAACAGTGGACCCCCAAATGTGCGAAATTATTGGTTTTTTTACTTTTTTAACAGTGAATATCTCAAAAACGGCACGTGCTGGAAAAATTGGATGGCGGATTAGGATTCAGGTGAGCAAAATCTATATGAATCAGTTGGAGATTTTATGGGGAGGTTTTGTTGTCGAACAGTGTAATTATTTAGCAATAACTTGAAAACAGGATCAGCTAGGATTTTCGTGTTAACGATTTTTAAAGTTCAAAATAAAGAGGATTGAAATGCCATTAGCCGATTTTTTCACCGTTTTACACTCAAAAAAAAAAAAACTGTAATGTTAGCAAAAAAAGCTTGTAAACCAACAAGAAAATTTGCTGATTTTGAACCCACAATTTTTTTGCTAAAGTTAGCAAAAATGTTTTGCCAATAATTAGTTAACAATTTTTTTTTTTTTGACACATTTGAGGACCCCATTGGGTTCGGACCCGATAGGTCCAGACCCCGATGGGCCTAGACCCATTGGGTTCGGACCCGATAGGTCCAGACCCCGATGGGCCTAGACCTAGTTGGGTTCCTTAAAAATCGTTATAGTTTTTGATCCAAAATTTGGGTCCGTTTCGCTCTACCTTGCTTAGTTTTTGAGATACGTGATTACAGGGGACCACTGGGGTCTTGAGAATTAAAAAACTCGATAACTTCAAAAATATTACTCGGAGAGCTTTTGGACTTTTTGTTGTGTCAGCAATATTTACCGAGATATGAGCATTTTAAAATTTTCGGGAATGCTAACTTTTATGGATCCAAAGTTATGGCCCATTAGGGTCCACACATGTGAAGAGGACCCGCGAAAGTATGGAGATTCTAAGAACCAAAAATGCCCTCCATTTTGCTCTATCTGGCTTAGTTTCCGAGATAGAGCCATTTTAAGTTTTCTGAAAATAAAAAAAAATTAACCATTTATTTTTGCTAATGTTAGCAAAAAATCTTGTAAAAATGTTGTCAACTCAATTTCAAATCTTAGCAAAAGAAATTAGTTCAACGTTTGTTTAAAATTGCTAATGTGCTAAATGAAGTTTACAAGAATTTTTTGCTAACATGCTAATCTCAACTAAAAATTTGGTAAAAGTTAGCTAACTAGCATTAGCAAAAAAAAATTAGTAAATCTACTAACGTATATTTTTGAGTGTATTACAATCTAAACTTGATTAAAGAGGGATGTGTCTCCCTTTATAAAATTGCTGACATCTTCATACAATTTTTCAAAATGACATCAATGACATGTCAGCAGTTGGTCAGCGGTTGTTTAAGCGAATTGTTGGTGGCCACCGATACTGGTGGACACTGCTGACCAACTGTTGACATGTCATTGGGGACATTTTGAAAAATTGTATGAAGATGTCAGCGATTTCATAAAAGGAGAGTTAGCAGTATGTCAGGTGTGATTTTATTTTGCCAACTGGGTTGGATTAGTTCAAGTAGAAACTTTTTCCTCCTGTTTAAATTTTGACCATTTACGAACTTGAGTAGTCTACGACCATGAAAAACCTTTGTGAAAGCAAGCTAGTAACACAGACTAATCATTTTTATGCTACAAGAAGTTCAAAGTCCTGCATTTGGACCCAAAGAATTAGAAAATGTTGTTTTTCCGGTCCGCCCCCCTTTTATGGGAATGGAATAATTTTTTTTTTTTAAATATTGATAAACTTGTTTTTCTTTAGCGCAATAAGCATTAGAATGAATTTTTAAACACGCATTCGAGAGGAAATTTGGCCTCCCCCAATTACCACTACCGACCCCCTCCCCCCAAAAAAAAGAAAATGCCCCTGCAATTTTTTTTTTATTTTTTTTGCATGTTGGAGGGTATAAAAGATTCGGCACAGCCGAATTTAACAATCTTACTTGTTTGTAAAACTTTACTGTCGAATCTGTATATAGTCTGTGCAAGGGATCTAGGGATGGGGGCACATGGTCCCTTATCGGAGTCAAAGTTAAACGTAAAGTTGTAAAAATTCACAAAAAGCCAACTGCCCTAGAAACGACCGTGGAGAGGTGCAATGTGAGATCGACCGCCATTATTTTCCACCCTTAATATATTTCCTGAGCATACCTAACCACTATCTCTACTATATAAGGTGGCTCCCATATATAATGGCATTTCTAGGGTATCCCTTAGGGTAGTTCATAAAAACAAAAGTTGGTTTTTTGTATGGGCCATCCGGAATATATGTAAGCACCATGAGAAAATAACAAGTGATTTTATTCAAAATTTTTCATTAGGGTGTAGGGGTCGTTACTGGGCCCTTAACATTGAATCTAAAAAAAAATTTCACACAACGAACAAAAAAATATCGATTTTTATTTTTTTATTATAATTTAGCTTGATTGGCATATTAATGACAAAAAGTTTCATTGTGGTCGGACAAGTGTTTCAGTTCCAAAACTGACCATGAAAAAAATGTTAGGCTGGTTGGGGTCTCAGTTTTGATAATATATGTAAATTCCGGGTGGCCCATACAAAAATAAAAAAAAAAAAACAAATGAGGATGTTAAATTCGGCTGAGTCGATTATTTGATACCCTCCAATATGTAAAAAAATTAAAAAAAAAAAAATATTTTGACAGGGGCTTTTTTTAGAGAGGGCAAGGGGGAAGGGGTCGGTTAGCTGGGGGACTCCTTGGCCCTCGCGGTATATATGTACAAGTTAGTTTTTTTCTGCTTTGTCCACTAAATTATTATAATTTTATTATTATTTAAATTATTTTTTATACACTCCCTAAAAAGGGGGCAGGCCGAAAAAAGCGTAATTTTTTAATCCCCTGGTTCCAAATGCAGGACTTAAAACTTCTGCGAACATAAAAATGTTTCATTTGTTTCACAAAAATACAAAAAAACATCTAAAAAATTTAAATTTTTTAGAGGTTGGTTTAGTTCTTCAAGGGGGAAGCTTTTTCCCCCTTGTCCGATTTGGCCCATTTTCGAACTTAACCTGCCTAGGACTATAAGACATATTTGTGCCAGACCTGAAAATACCTGCCTATTAATATAAGACATATTCGTGCCAAACTTCGAAAGTCTAGCTCTTTTATTTTGGACTGTATCGTGTCCTCTACAGAAGGACAAACGGACGGACGGACATCGCTAGAATGTCTTCGAATCGATCACTGATCAATAATGTATACTCTATGGGGTCACAGACCGATATTTCGATGAGTTACAAACGGAATGACGAACTTATATGTACCCTCTATCAATAGAGTGTAGGGTATAAAAACACCCGTTTGGCCAAAACATCAAATTTCGAACTCTAACTTAGAGAGTCCTCGACGGATCTTGTTAAAAAAATTGTATCTAAACTATTATTCAATAGGAATAATCATTGTGCAAATTTCATCGCGATCGGAAGGCATCATTTTCAAAAGTTGTGTCACTTGAGATGACCCCCATATATATTTTGAGTAGTTTTATTCTAGCTCGAGGTATTTTTCCTTTACTAATTAATAATATGTTTTAGAAAACTGCAATTTGCAGTTTCCCTACTAGTCCCTGTCGTTAAACCAATTTGAGCTTCTTATGAAACTCCTAAGACTTGAATTTTAACCCACGTAAAATCGTGCAGTTCGTAAGATCAATTCCTATTCATCCATGTTACTCCGGAAAAAGTCATTTGACGTCACATTTAACCGCTCAGCTTGCTTTCCTAAAATACAGTGTCCGGTAATTACAGCAACCACCGTCGAAATCTCTCCTCTTACAATTAGAAGCGATATCAGCTCACTTATAGGCTTCTGATTAAGAGAAGGGTGATCAATTTTAAAATTTTAATCGAATTAGTCAAAAATTCCAAATATCGATTAATCGTCTAATCGAACAATAAAAAACCCGATTAATTGAACTCCCTAGTTAGAAGTCTCACACGTCCATCCATGTACCCATCTCAGATAAGACTCCATCGCGGAACACAGCTGAAGATTTTGCTTGCAAGTTTCTAGAGGCATACCAACACATTCCAATTCGTTTGGAACCTGTAAGGTTCGGCTTTGCATATGGTTTTTATATTTGCTAAATAGTCTTGACTATGAAATCTGACAAATTCCAAAACACGTGTCGGGTAGGTCTTGCAAAAACGACCAACATAAATAAATTTACAACAAAACAAGTGAGAGTGTTAAATTCGGCTGTGCCGAATCTTTTATACCCTCCAAAATGTAAAAAAAATTGTCAGAAGCGTTTTTTTTGGGGGGGGAGGGGGGTGTGATGGAGTCATTGGGGGACGTTGAGAGCACTTTCCCATCGCGATAAATATACCAAATGTTTCATTTTTTTAACAAAAATACACAAAAACATATAAAAAAAGTGTATTTTTTCAGAGGTTGGTTCAGTTCTTCAAGGGGGATTTTGCCTATTTCCGATCTTAACCTGCCTAGGACCATAAGACATATTCGTGCCTAGTTTCAGGAGGATAGCTGTTTTATTTTGGACTACATCGTGCTATCTACAGACAGACGGACGGACAGACGGGCATTCACAGAATGTCTTAGAATCGATCATGGACCAATAATATATATATATATAATTTATAATATATAATTTATGGGGTCCGTGACCGATATTTCGATGCGTTACAAACGGAATGACAAAGTGAGTATACCCCCATATAAAAACATTTTTCATGAAAATTATTTTACGAGAATATCATAGTTTTTATTTGTAAAGGAACAATTACCTCGAGCTAGAATAAAACCATTTTGATTTTTTAATAAAAATTAATCAGAATTATACATATTTAATTTCTCGCATTTGACATTGAAATTATTTTTAAAACTACTGTAATTATAATCAAAAATCTTTAAAAAAAAATAATTATTCTTAAAATGTCAAAAGTTCTCATAAAAGTTAAAACACTTTTTAATTGGATTTTGTATTTTGAAATGACCATAAATAAAACTCATACCATAAAACAATGCACAAATTACACTACAATCCATTTGGTAAAAAAAAAAATTAACATAAAAATCCTAAACACGCAAATGTTTAATATGGTGACAGGGTGGTTCAGGGAGAGGTTACTTATTCGAAATAAATGATTTTGAATATATGTATATCAATATAAGGGGTGTTCTTATTTGTAAATATCGGATTTTTGTGTACCACGGGCCAGATTCTTATTACTTAATACTTTAAAACTTAATAAATAGAATTTGGAGTTTATCCGACAACTTTAAGTGGACCCCGTAAAGACCTGAAGTTTGAAAAACGGATTACTGGAGAAAAAACAAACCTTTTTTTGAATTTTGTAAACTTTTTCAATATTTTAAAGTTTGATTAAATGTAAAATTTATGAAGTAAATATTTTTTTAAAGGCTTTAGGTTTGAATCCTGCTTTCAATAATAAATCCATGGAAAAATATAATAACTTTTATTTTAAAACTACCCCCAGTCTTTTAAAAAAAAATACGTTTAATTTCAATATAAAAATACATTTCCATTATTAATCACCCTGTCTTTATAATAATTACTTATAAATAAACGAATAATAAAATAATTATTTATACAACATTCTTAAACATTTTTTTTTTCTGTTTGTTTCATGTATAAGATTAATGACTTAATGTGTGTGTAAAATTCATAATATGTATAAAGAAACCCTCTACTTAAAAAACGTTCTCGTTTTATTTATTTAAATGAACCATAAATATGTATAAATTAGCAAAACACGAAATAAAAAATAAAACATGAATTTTAAAATAAAAACAAATTGTGATAGTAGAGGGCAGTCTATAGAGGGCAGTCTATATAGTATAAAAAAGAACATGAAATAAATCTATCAACATTATTATTTATAAACAAAAAAAAAACACAAAGAAAATTTAAACAAAATATTTAAAAACATAAATAAATATCAGAAAAAAATAATCAAAGGAAATTTTAAGTTGTGATGTTTAACACGATTTTAAATTTTTAATAAAATAAATTTTCAAAAAAAAAAAAAAAAACTTACTCAAAAGGAAATTTTTTTTTGGGGGGGGAAGATAGGCATGGCAATGAAATTTGAATGTGCAATAGAAAAACAAATTTTCCAAAAGATCAATTCAAATTCACTTAACACTATCACCACATTACTACCATCATTACTTTTTACAGAGTTACTTCTCTTGAATGCATTCTTCACGCACAATACTAACAATAAGTGCAAAAACTTTAATTGAAAATATTCTGAATAATTTTTATTAGAGTTCGATTAAAATTGTTTCATTAGACCTTTAAAATATAATATTTTGAGTAGGTTTATTCTAGCTCGAGGTCATTATTTTGTTTACTAGTAAATGACACGAGCTAGGTTTATTCTAGCTCAAGGTCATTATTACCTTTACTAGTTAAAACGTTGATATTCTCATAGAATAATTTTCAAGAAAATAACTCTTCTGTTTTAAAATTATTTATGCTGGTCATTTATGCAAGACTTAGCCGACACGTGTTTCGAAATTTGTGAGATTCCATTGTTAAATACCCAGGAAAATTTTTGGGAACAAATTCCTGGTTCAATAGATTCTTGAATATATTCCACTGTAATCACAACAACATTTTCTATGTAAAATTATTTTTCAAAAAACTACTTGCTCTAAAAAACGATTGCTTTCGGGACAATTTCAAACAAAAATCATTGATTCTGAAATATTAAGTAGAACCGATTGCAGGGTAATTTGATACGTTCTGGAACCGATTATTTGGAACAGAAATGTTGCTGGGTACAAGTAGCAAAGGGAATTTAAATGGCAAATCGCTAACGTTCAAACAAAATATTCATACATATTCAATTCTCAAAAAAGTAATTTTCAAGAAAATTATTTTTCTGCTTTAAAATTATTTATGCTAGTTATTTTTGGTAGATATCGAAACATGTGTCGACAAAGTCTTGTACAAATTACCAGCATAAATAAATTTAAAACAAGAAAATAATTTTCTTGAAAATTATTCTATGAGAATATCATAGTTTAATCTCAGAATATGAGACTTATTCTATTCAAAAAATGTCTCAGACTTTTTTTATACGAAATATATCTCAGAATATGAGACTTTTTCTGTACAAAAAATGTTTCAGAATCAGCGATGCCAATTTAGCGCGTTTCGCGCTAAATTTAGCGCTTTATGACCACCCAAAAAGTGCATTTTTTAAATCTAGCGCGTTTTTATAAAAGGCGCTAAACTGGCGCGCTTTCACTTTTTCATTTAGTTCATCCATAGAAATGTAAAACTTTGTTAAAAATTAAAAATAATAATGTTTTTCATAATAAAAACAGAAAAAAATTAGTTTAAAAATTATCTTTAGCATTTTTTTAGACCTGTTCTATGAATTGGCCTGATGATTTTATAAAAATTTATATTAAAACCGTTAAATTCAAAATAATTTTTTAGCGCTTTTTGACGCTTTTGACTTAAATCAAATTTAGCGCTTTTTACCGCTTTTTTAGTCACTGTTTTGCCCGTTTTGCCTGTAAAAAGTTGGCATTACTGTTCAGAATATGATACTTTTTCTATACAAACAATGTTTCAGAATCTGATACTTTTTCTATACGCAAAATGTCTCAGAATCTGTGACTTTTTCTATACGACAAATGTTTCAGAATCTGACACTATTTCTATACAAAAAATGTCTCAGAATCGGAGACTTTTTCTATACGAAATATATCTCAGAATATGAGACTTATTCTATTCAAAAAATGTCTCAGAATATGACACTTTTTCTATAAGAAAAATATCTAAGAATCTGAGAGTTTTTCTGCACCAAAAATGTCTTGGAATCTGGGACTTTTTCTACACGAAAAATGTCTCAAAATCTTAGACATTTGCTATTCGAAAAATGTCTCAGAATCTGAGACTTTTTCTATACGAAAAATGTCTCAGAATCTGAGACGTGTTCTATACGAAAAATGTCTCAGAATCTGTGACTTATTTAGAATCTGAGACTTTTTCTATACGAAAAATGTCTCAGAATCTGAGATTTTTCCTATACGAAAACTGTCTCAGAATCTAAGACTTTTTCTATATAAAAATTTCTCAGAATCTGAGACTTTTTCTATACAAAAAATATCTTAGAATCGCAGACTTTTTCTATACGAAATATGTTTTAGAATCTGAGACTTTTTCTGAATGAAAAATGTCTAATAATCTCAGACTTTTTCTATACGTAACATGTCTTAGAATCTGGGAGTTTTTCTATACGAAAAATGTCTTAGAATTTGGGACTTTTTCTATACGAAAAATGTCTCAGAATCTCAGACTTTCTCAATACGAAAATGTCTCAGAATCTGAAACTTATCTATACAAAAAATGTCGCAGAACCTCAGAATCTAAGACTTTATCTAAACGAAAAACGATTTAGAATCTGAGTGTTTCTCTATACGAAAAATATCTCAGAATCTGAGACATTTTCTTTACGAAGAAAATCTTAGAATTAGAGACTTTTTTTAAACGAAAAATGTCTCAGAATCTGTGACTTTTTCTTTACGAAAAATATCTCAGAATCTAAGACTTTTTCAATACGAAAAATATCTCAGAATCTGAGACCTTTCCTATACGAAAAATGTCTCAGAATCCAAGACTGTTACTTTTTCTATACGAAAAATATCTCAGAATCTGAGACTTTTTCTATACGAAAAATGTTTCAGAGTCCGAGACTTTTTCTATAAAAAAAATGTCTCAGAATCTGAAACTTCTACATGAAAAATGTCTCAGAATCTGAGACTTTTTCTACACGAAAAATGTGTTTGAATCTGAGACTTTTCTATACGAAAAATGTCTCAGAATCTGAGACATTTTCAATACGAAAAATGTCTCAGCACGCAGAGAAGAAACATGATTGCGACACCGGTAATGGAAGGGGATCAAAGTATGATTGATAACTTTATCATTACATGATTATAGCGGTAATATTATGATCTTCGCTGATCATCTCAGAAAAAAACATTCTGGAAAAGTAATTTTCGAAAATTCCGTTTCTTAGGAGGGATGGGGGAAAAAATTTACTTCTTCTTTTAATATTTCACTTGACATTTGGAATTCAGGTTCCTTCGGTAAAAAAAATATTTGGGAAAAAGTACTTTTTGGTTTCTTAGCTGGCCTAAAAAAAGTGTACTTTTGGTACTTTAATATTCACTAAAATAGTGATTCTAGATATTTGCAATTTTGTATGTATGATCGGTTGGTGAAAAAAAAGATTCTGCAATTGTTACTTTTTGAAAATTTTGTCTCTTAATGGGGTAAAAAAGTGTCCTTTTGGTACTTTTAATATTTCCAGAAAAAATGATTTTAGATACTTTAAATTTGGAATGTAGGATCCTTTGGTGAAAAAAACATTCTAGAAAACGTAGTTTTCAAAAATTTCTATTCAATGGTGGGTTAAAGAGTAAAAATTGTACTTTGGTACTTTTATTATTTCCTGAAATTTGGAATGTAGGATCCTTTGGTGAATATTTCCTTAAAAAAATTTTAATTTGCAATGTGTAAAAAATACTTTTTGGAAATTTCGTTTCTAAAGGGGTAAAAGGGTTCTAGAAAAAATGTACTTTTTTAGTTCCTGAAATAATGGTCTTAGAATCTCGAAATCTGGAGTGTAAAATTTTTGGGTGACAAATCATTCTCTTTTAAGTATTTTAAGGAAATTCCGTTATTAAAAGTGTAAAAAAGTGTACTTTTGGTACTTTTTATATTTCCTTGATTAATTTTTGGAAATCTTGTTTCTAAGGGATATAAAATTGTAAGAAATAGTAAATTTGATACTTTTTATATTTCCTGAAATAATGGTCCTAGAAAATTTATATTTTATATCTTGGATCATCTAACAAAAAAAAAACAGTTTTTGGAAAATTTATTCCTAAGTCCATAAAAAATGTTAAAATGGTTATTTTTATAACTATTGAACTGAGAAACCCTCGAATCTCAATTTTCATGTGGGATCCTCTGGCAGAAATAACATACAAGAGCAGGACATATTTTTAATTTTCAGGGCAAAAAGGGGTACCTATATTGCTTAAAGTAGTATAAAATAGTACTTTTTATGTCTTAAAGATAAAGGCTAGAACTTTTTTTATTTCTTTAACGCATATTAATGTTGCAGGGAAGAATGAAGCAAGGAATTATACTTTTTTCGCATTTTTTCATAGCGAAGATTTGGCGGGCATGCTAGTAGTTCATACACCGAAAAAAATAAAAAAAAATATTTGAGTAAATTTTTAATACTATTGAGTAAAAAATTACTTAATTTTGCACCAGTAAACGTTTTAATAGTATTGAGTAAATTTTTAATAAAAATTTATTAAATGTTTTAAAAAAAATTGAGTAAATTTTTAATTGACACAATTAAAAATTTACTCAAAATTTATCTATTTATTTTTTTAAAAGTTTTAAAAAGTTTTAAATTTTTTTACAAAAAATAAAAACAAAAACCTTGTTTTTTCAAACTTTACCAAACATATTAATGTCTCAAAAACATAGGAAAATTTTATAAAGTCGATTACAAACTTTCATATACATGAGGCATTCCACACCAACTGTTCCACTACCGAAAAACCATAGTGGTTTCAATGGGATATCATTTGCAAATTATTCGCTCTTGGGATACTATTAAATAACAAAAATAAAGTTTAAGTTTTTTCAAAAAGTGGGCCTTGTAGGCGTGGTCAAATATTGAAAAAAATCAAACTTTTTTGCCTGAGTATCTTTACTTCAATATTTATGCAAATTTAATGAAACACAGTAAATTCTTTAGGACAAAAGATTTTTATAGATTTTTGTATGGGCTATCGATTAAAAAAATAAAAATTGAAAAATTTTCGGAAGAAGTTCTGAATTTTTCAAATTTAAATTTAAACTTTATTTATCAAAAAACATGCCGCAATTTAATTTTTTTTAATTTTTAAAAAAAAAAGTTAAAGTTCTTTCCTATCTGTTCTGAAATTTTCATAGATGTGTTTTGCCTTTTTTTCGAGAAATCAAATGTTAAAAATTGCAATACCCTAATTTTATACAATAATGGTGTATAAATCGTTTGCGCATGAGTAATATCAATACTTAAAAAATATTTTAAGAGGCGATGGGAGCGTGAGTGAGTTTTTATTTATGATCACGCACGCGAATGAAAGAAAAAAATTAGTCACAACTTTTTTTTTGCTGAACATTTGGTGTGGAATGCCTCACATACACAAAAAACTATAAACTAAACGAGAATTCAAAAAACTATGAGAGCTAAAAAAAAAAATTTAAAAAACTATTAAATTTTTATTAAATTATTTACTCAAATTGTTTTTAAAATTTTTAAGTAAATTTTTAATTGCGTCAATTAAAAAATTACTCAATTTTTGTTTTTAAATTTAAACAAGTGACTACTCAAATTTGTTTCATCCATATTTTTTTTTCTGTGTATGATAAAAATTTTCATATTATAATTGTTGAGGATCATAGTATGTTGTCGCAATCGTATATATGATCAAATGGATCAATCATACTATGACCCTCTCCATTATTGTTGATTTGGTTTTCCAAACATGTTTATTCTGTATGTGTGGACACAGGGGGTTTACAAAATATAATTAATTTTCGTCCCGCCCCCTATTGTGGGCGTGGATATAAAAAAATATTTAAATAATTATAAACTTGTACTGAGTGTTAAAATCATAATAAAAAAATTTTTAAACATTAATCATAAGGGGGAAGGTATCGTCACTTTTAATGGGAGTGGTAATTTAAAAATGGAACAAATGAAAGTGTTTAGTTTGTTGTCAATTTTCGAAGGAAAGTAAGGGCGGACGACCTCTACATTCATTTTAAATGTTTCTTAATATTCAGAGTGTCCAAAAATTCGAAAAGGCCGACAAAAACACTTTTACTTTAGTTGTCTAGTTCCATTTGGCAACTTGGCCAAAAAAAAACGATGACTAATATTAAATTTTAATTATTAAAATAAACATAAAATTTGTTTATATTTTAAAAATGTAGTAGACAAAAACAATCTATTATAATAACATAAATCAGCAGATGTTAAAATAAAATTTGTTTAATCTCTTTTTAAAAGATTTTAATAATTTAAAAAAATAATTCAACAAACAAATAAACAAAAATGTTGTTTTAATAAAAATCTTATTAAGCCCTTTAGGCCACAAAATTGTCAAAATATTTTGGTTTTTCTGATGTTTAAGTTTCAAAAAAAAAAAAAAAAAAATTTTTTATGTCTCAAGCATCTATAAGGTTAATGAATGGAAAAATTCGGCATAAAAAACGCGACCACTTGAAATTGCGTATGAAAAAATATGAATGATTGTACCAACAACTGACATCATATGGCTTGAAACATCTTTATCCATGAAGATGTTAATAATAATGATGACGATGAGATGATGCTGGTAATGATTATCTTCATCATTTCAATAGACCATCATGTCATCATTATTATTTCATATTTTTTTTTTTCATTTGTTGGTTTTGTCTATCTTCTCTATGTGTATGAATATTTTTGATTGTTAATTTTTTTTTTGTTTTTCCAAGAGAAACATCCTTTTTTTTGCCATATTCTACCAAATTGTTGTATAAGTACTTTTCCTTTTTTATGTCCTTTTTCAAAAAAACCCATGCATTGTTATGACATCTTTTTTTAACCATTTTTTTATTTTTGGAATTCTTTTTTATCTCAAACAAACAAAATATTGACAAAAATATCCTTAAGGCATTTGTTTATTACCACTTGTCTAGTTTGATATTTTTTGTTTTTTTGTTCGTTTTGTTTATCATGTGAGTCCTTTTTTCATGTTATTAAGCTTTTGGTGGAATTATTACATTCTCGTTTTAATAAGAATTTCTTGGTTGGTTTTTTATATCTTACTCAATGTTCTATGTATGTTGCAAAATGTTGTCCAATCGTCCAACAATTTAAAATTTGGTTTAGCTGTTCTTCTACACAGAAGAAAAAATACAATTTTAATCTGATATACAGTAAGTGTAACACTCGAAAAGCGCCGATGAGCAAAAGGTGACAACTTTCGAAAGCTGTCGATATCTACGCTCAAAACCTTCAAGAGTCTAGTTCTTCTATTTCAGAGACATTTTTCACATTCAGAGATATTTTTCTTGTTGAAAAAGACTCAGAATCTGAGGCATTTTTCTTATAGAAAAAATCTCAGATTCTTAGACATTTTTCCGACAAAAAAAGTTTCAGATTCTGAGACATTTTTCTTATGAAAAAAGTCTCACGTTCTGGGACATTTTTCCTATAGAAAAAGTTTTAGATTCTAGGACATTTTTTATAGAAAAAGTCTTAATTCTGAAACATTTTGCCTACAGAAATAGTCTCAGATTCAGAGACATTTTTTGTATAGAAAAAGTCTTAGATTTTGAGAAATTTTTTTTTATAGAAAAAGTCTCAGACTCTGAAACATTTTTCTTATTGAAAAAGTCTCAGATTCTGAGGCATTTTTCTTATAGAAAAAGTCTCAAATTTTGAGAAAAGTCTCACATCCTGAGACATTTTTTTTTATAGAAAAAGTCTTTGATTCTGAGACATTTTTCTTATAGAAAAAATCTTTGATTCTGAGACATTTTTCTTATAGAAAAAGTATCAGATCCTGAGACATTTTTCTTATTGGAAAAGTCTTAAATTCTGATACATTATTCTTACAGAAAAAGTCTCACATCCTGAGACATTTTTCTTATAGAAAAAGTCTCAGATTCTGAGACATTTTTCTTATAGAAAAAGTCTCAGATTCTGTGATATTTTTCTTATAGAAAAAGTCTCAGATTCTGAGACATTTTTCTTATAGAAAAAGTCTCAGATTCTGAGACATTTTTCTTATAGAAAAAGTCTCAGATTCTGAGACATTTTTCTTATAGAAAAAGTCTCAGATTCTGAGACATTTTTCTTATAGAAAAAGTCTCAGATTCTGAGACATTTTTCTTATAGAAAAAGTCTCAGATTCTGAGACATTTTTCTTATAGAAAAAGTCTCAGATTCTGAGACATTTTTCTTATAGAAAAAGTCTCAGATTCTGAGACATTTTCCTTATAGAAAAAGTCTCAGATTCTGAGAAATTTTTTTATAGAAAAAGTCTCAGATTCTGAGACATTTTTCTTATAGAAAAAGTCTCAGATTCTGAGACATTTTTCTTATAGAAAAAGTCTCAGATTCTGAGACATTTTTCTTATAGAAAAAGTCTCAGATTCTGAGACATTTTTCTTATAGAAAAAGTCTCAGATTCTGAGACATTTTTCTTATAGAAAAAGTCTCAGATTCTGAGACAGTTTTCTTATAGAAAAAGTCTCAGATTCTGAGACATTTTTCTTATAGAAAAAGTCTCATATTCTGAGACATTTTTCTTATAGAAAAAGTCTCAGATTCTGAGACATTTTTCTTATAGAAAAAGTCTCAGATTCTGAGACATTTTTCTTACAGAAAAAGTCTCAGATTCTGAGACATTTTTCTTACAGAAAAAGTCTCAGATTCTGAGACATTTTTCTTATAGAAAAAGTCTCAGATTCTGAGACATTTTTCTTATAGAAAAAGTCTCAGATTCTGAGACAGTTTTCTTATAGAAAAAGTCTCAGATTCTGAGACATTTTTCTTATAGAAAAAGTCTCAGATTCTGAGACATTTTTCTTATAGAAAAAGTCTCAGATTCTGAGACATTTTTCTTATAGAAAAAGTCTCAGATTCTGAGACATTTTTCTTATAGAAAAAGTCTCAGATGCTGAGACATTTTTCTTATAGAAAAAGTCTCAGATTCTGAGACATTTTTCTTATAGAAAAAGTCTCAGATTCTGAGACATTTTTCTTATAGAAAAAGTCTCAGATTCTGAGACATTTTTCTTATAGAAAAAGTCTCAGATTCTGAGACATTTTTCTTATAGAAAAAGTCTCAGATTCTGAGACATTTTTCTTATAGAAAAAGTCTCAGATTCTGAGACATTTTTCTTATAGAAAAAGTCTCAGATTCTGAGACATTTTTCTTATAGAAAAAGTCTCAGATTCTGAGAAATTTTTCTTAAAGAAAAAGTCTCAGATTCTGAGACATTTTTCTTAAAGAAAAAGTCTCAGATTCTGAGACATTTTTCTTAAAGAAAAAGTCTCAGATTCTGAGACATTTTTCTTAAAGAAAAAGTCTCAGATTCTGAGACATTTTTCTTAAAGAAAAAGTCTCAGATTCTGAGACATTTTTCTTAAAGAAAAAGTCTCAGATTCTGAGACATTTTTCTTAAAGAAAAAGTCTCAGATTCTGAGACATTTTTCTTAAAGAAAAAGTCTCAGATTCTGAGACATTTTTCTTAAAGAAAAAGTCTCAGATTCTGAGACATTTTTCTTAAAGAAAAAGTCTCAGATTCTGAGACATTTTTCTTAAAGAAAAAGTCTCAGATTCTGAGACATTTTTTTCTATAGAAAAAGTCGAATATAATTTTTTTTTTTATTTATTTGACTCGATTATTTTCTGTGTATGTCCGTCTAAAGTGAATATATGTGTGTTTAGTTTTGTTTATTATCCTTTTACTGGTAGTATTTGTTTATCCTTTCGTGTTTTCCACCCTTTGGCTGTAATTTTGAAATCTGTTTTTTAGTTTAGAAAACTGTTGTTGTTTGTTCTTTCTGGTACAGAGATTTTTATTAAAAGTTTTTAAAATATTTTTGTTTGTTGGTTGTTAAATTGTAGCGAATTTACAAATCAATAGAGATTTTGAAAAACTATCCATTGGGTAGGATAATGTTATGGTATTGTAAAGGGCAAGGAAGGCAAGAGTTAAACAATATATTTGTGCAAAAAAGAAAAGCATTGGAGATGGTACTTCAATGCAAGGGTTGGTCATTAAATATTATATGTGTATACCAGCGTTGCCAGGTACTTTTTTCCGTTGTCCCCAAAAATATAACAAAATATCCCCAAAAATCCCCAAACAATAAAAAAAATCGTTTTTTTAATTACACAAAAACATTTTTCTTAATTTAAAAAAAAAAGCGTAAATAAACGGTGTTTGGCAGTTTAAATATATACATTTTACAGCCGAAAAATGCAAGTTTTGCTAAATGAGCTTCGTAATCTCTTAGTAAAGAGTGGTTATCACTAAAACTATTTTTAAAAATCGTTGATTTTATTTTATTTAGCTTGATGTATTATATAGATTTAATTTCGAATATCCCCAAAAAATCCCCAAAATAATTTTTAAAATCCCCATAAAAATCCCCAATCCCCAAATGAGATTTGTTTTCCTTTTTTCTAGCATGAAATCCCTAACTTTGGGGATAAATCCCCAAGTCTGGCAGCCCTGGTGTATACGCCCAATAATAATGTATTAATTCCTAGTTTCTTACGACAAAATCTTTCGTCGTGCCTTTAATCTATGACATCGGGAATACACCGAAAAAATCAATGCTTAATATATATAAATCTTTTCTTATAAGATCCGAAAACATTCGTTATTTTGCACAAACTTTTTTTCAGAAATTAAACGAAAATTTCCGAAATGTATCGTACATTGTACCAAATATTTTTTTCCAAATAGTTTTTTTGTATTTTATCTATAAATTCTGATCAATTTTTATTAAAAAATAAAAATTGTTTTATTCGACCTTTAAAATATTATATTTTGAGGATGTTTATTCTGGCTCGAGGTCATTATTTACATTAGAAAAAAAAATATTTTCTTGAAAATTATGCTATGAGAATATCATGGTTTTAATTAGTAAAGAAAATAATGACCTCGAGCCAGAATAAACATCCTCGAAACATTCTCTATAAATTGTATTCAAATCGTCCAATTAGTATTTTTACACTCGAAACTGTTTTTTATTAATTTAAAAATTGAATTGGCTGGAATACTTAAAGTTTGTCGTAAATTTGAGTGGGTTTTCTGATTCCACTTTGCGATTTTAAATTGGGAACCTGTTTGGGCACCATTTACTTTAAAATTTTGTATGTAAATTTTTATGTTTTTGAGGAAAAACTAACAAAATTGGAAATCAACGGTTTCGGTTTTCCTAAATACAGAACGATCGTTTTCGGTTTTACTCAATTTTAAAAACCCGAATTCTTTTTATACCCTCCACTCTAGTGATAGAGGGTATATATAAGTTTGTCATTCCGTTTGTAACACCTCGAAATATTGGTCTAGGACCCCATAAAGTATATATATTCATGATCCTCGATCGATTTTAAGACGATCTAGCGATGTCCGTCCGTCAGTCCGTCCGTCTGTCCGTCTGTCCGTCTGTCTGTCTGTCTGTCTGTCTGTCTGTCTGTCTGTCTGTCTGTCTGTCTGTCTGTCTGTCTGTTGAAAACACGCTAACTTTTGAAAGACTTTACGGAGGCTCCTCAAGTTTGGCATATATGTTGGACATTTACCTGGTCAGGTTGGTATTGCAATCCAGCAAAATCGGTCCAGTGGTTCAAAAGTTATAAGCAAATGAGAGAATTTCGGCAAGTGTTTTTCTGGAATTTTCGAGTTAAAACACACGGTAACTTTCGAACGAAAATTCTGAGGGTGCTGAAGTGTGGCATATATAGTTACCGTTTCTTTGGTCCAACTCGTTTTAAATTTCAGCCACATCGGTCCAGTCGTTCAAAAGTTATTAGCAAAGCCGTGAATTTCAGATTAGTTTCACCTTAAATTCACGTGTTGAAAAGCCGTTAAACATGTTTTAAAAACATTTGTAAGTCAGAAAAATATTTTACAAGGTATTTTTGTCACACAAAAATATTTTTACACTAAAACCAAAAAAAAATACACTCAAAAAAAAATTTTACACTCAAAAAAAATTTTACACTCAAAGAAAAAAATTAGTAAATTATTTTTTTTTTTCAAAAATTAATAAAAAAAAGTTTTTTTGCAGAAAATAAAATATTTCTAACAAAAATTTTATTTTTTTCACGTTAGAAAATTTACTATCACTTAAAAAGGGCATTGTGGAGGGTATTCATAGATTCGGCCAAGTCGAATTTAAATTTTCTACTTGTTTTTTTTTTATAAACTTTTTTTTTTGAATCCCTTAACAAATCAGGTTAACATATCGATCTGCCTCTCAGTAGGATTTATTCAGTTTTCTGATTTTTTCAAACCCTCGGATACAAAATTACCACACCTCAATAGCTTTATAAAAGGCAATTAATTCAATCCACATTTTTGTGATTTTCTTCTAAAACATTTTAATGTCACCATTTGTAGTAAGTATTTAAATTTAACCACCTAAATTCCTTATCATACAAAACAACATATAAAGCCGTGGGAAATCTTATAGTGTTTTACAAAATTATGACTTAAAAACTAGAGATTACGATTAGAATCCATTTAAGTAATTGATTTCGATAAAACAAAACACCAACCCAAAACAAACAACCATAAACAAACAGTAATTTTTTGTGATTTTTGGCGGCTTTAACTTAAAAGTCGAATACAAAACAAGCAGCAAATAACAACATTAAAAAGTAACAAATTAATAAATCAAAGATCTGCAGTTGAGATCTCTTCAAAAGACAGCAATAACAACAAACGGACAATTTTTTTTTTTTTTTTGTTTTAAAAAAACAGATACTACATACTTAAGATGGCAATCAACCTGTTGTTGTTAAAAAGGCAAATACAAAATTTCAAGTATGCAACATGAAGCAAGAAACAATCAGCAGCAACAGCAGCACTTGTTTAAACATATATTTAAACCGCAACACCGACAACAGCAATCTGACCGATATATGTTTTATATGTAATGGCAGACCGAAGAGTTCGTCACAAAAATTTGAAGGTGTTATGACACTTGCAATTTTTTGTATTGTATTAACATTTGCTAGCAATGTATATCATATTAGAGAACAGCATTACCGATCTCAATTTGAGAGATAAAGATTTATTATTCACGCAATTTTCTTTCTCTATAAGTGATTTTTTCAATTTTTCGTCAATATCAATTCAATACAAAAAAATAGCCGGTGTCATAACCCTCTTAACGTAAAATGTTTGTAGAAAATATCGAAAATTTATTTTATAGCGAACGCAAAGTGAAGCAACAATTTCCACTATTTACTGGTGTAGCAGGGAACCACGTTTCCCTTCTTAAATAGTGGTTACAAATTACGAGGCGCGAAAAATTTATAATTTTTAACTCCAAGTCTAACACCATGAATTTTTTCTGTTCACAAGAAGCAGCCCACTCACAAATTTAGTATGAGCAGGATTATAAGTCATATTCCTCATAAGAAAAATGTCTCAGATTCTGAGACTTTTTCTATAAGAAAAATGTCTCAGATTCTGAGACTTTTTCTATAAAAAAAATGTCTCAGATTCTGAGACTTTTTCTATAAGAAAAATGTCTCAGATTCTGAGACTTTTTCTATAAGAAAAATGTCTCAGATTCTGAGACTTTTTCTATAAGAAAAATGTCTCAGATTCTGAGACTTTTGCTATAAGAAAAATGTCTCAGATTCTGAGACTTTTTCTATAAGAAAAATGTCTCAGATTCTGAGACTTTTTCTATAAGAAAAATGTCTCAGATTCTGAGACTTTTTCTATAAGAAAAATGTCTCAGATTCTGAGACTTTTTCTATAAGAAAAATGTCTCAGATTCTGAGACTTTTTCTATAAGAAAAATGTCTCAGATTCTGAGACTTTTTCTATAAGAAAAATGTCTCAGATTCTGAGACTTTTTCTATAAGAAAAATGTCTCAGATTCTGAGACTTTTTCTATAAGAAAAATGTCTCAGATTCTGAGACTTTTTCTATAAGAAAAATGTCTCAGATTCTGAGACTTTTTCTATAAGAAAAATGTCTCAGATTCTGAGACTTTTTCTATAAGAAAAATGTCTCAGATTCTGAGACTTTTTCTATAAGAAAAATGTCTCAGATTCTGAGACTTTTTCTATAAGAAAAATGTCTCAGATTCTGAGACTTTTTCTATAAGAAAAATGTCTCAGATTCTGAGACTTTTTCTATAAGAAAAATGTCTCAGATTCTGAGACTTTTTCTATAAGAAAAATGTCTCAGATTCTGAGACTTTTTCTATAAGAAAAATGTCTCAGATTCTGAGACTTTTTCTATAAGAAAAATGTCTCAGATTCTGAGACTTTTTCTATAAGAAAAATGTCTCAGATTCTGAGACTTTTTCTATAAGAAAAATGTCTCAGATTCTGAGACTTTTTCTATAAGAAAAATGTCTCAGATTCTGAGACTTTTTCTATAAGAAAAATGTCTCAGATTCTGAGACTTTTTCTATAAGAAAAATGTCTCAGATTCTGAGACTTTTTCTATAAGAAAAATGTCTCAGATTCTGAGACTTTTTCTATAAGAAAAATGTCCCAGATTCTGAGACTTTTTCTATAAGAAAAATGCCACAGATTCTGAGACTTTTTCTATAAGAAAAATGTCTCAGATTCTGAGACTTTTTCTATAAGAAAAATGTCTCAGATTCTGAGACTTTTTCTATAAGGAAAATGTCTCAGATTCTGAGACTTTTTCTATAAGAAAAATGTCTCAGATTCTGAGACTTTTTCTATAAGAAAAATGTCTCAGATTCTGAGACTTTTTCTATAAGAAAAATGTCTCAGATTCTGAGACTTTTTCTATAAGAAAAATGTCTCAGATTCTGAGACTTTTTCTATAAGAAAAATGTCTCAGATTCTGAGACTTTTTCTATAAGAAAAATGTCTCAGATTCTGAGACTTTTTCTATAAGAAAAATGTCTCAGATTCTGAGACTTTTTCTATAAGAAAAATGTCTCAGATTCTGAGACTTTTTCTATAAGAAAAATGTCTCAGATTCTGAGACTTTTTCTATAAGAAAAATGTCTCAGATTCTGAGACTTTTTCTATAAGAAAAATGTCTCAGATTCTGAGACTTTTTCTATAAGAAAAATGTCTCAGATTCTGAGACTTTTTCTATAAGAAAAATGTCTCAGATTCTGAGACTTTTTCTATAAGAAAAATGTCTCAGATTCTGAGACTTTTTCTATAAGAAAAATGTCTCAGATTCTGAGACTTTTTCTATAAGAAAAATGTCTCATAAGAAAAATGTCTCAGATTCTGAGACTTTTTCTATATGAAAAATGTTTCAGATTCTGAGACTTTTTCTATAAGAAAAATGTCTCAGATTCTTTCTTTTTCTATAAGAAAAATGTGAGACTTTTTTTATTAGTAAAATGTCTCAGATTAAGAGACTTTTTCTATTAGAAAAATGTCGCAGGATCTGCGACTTTTTCTATAAGAAAAATGTCTCAGATTCTGAGACTTTTTCTATAAGAAAAATGTCCCAGATTCTGAGACTTTTTCTATAAGAAAAATGTCCCAGATTCTGAGACTTTTTCTATAAGAAAAATGCCACAGATTCTGAGACTTTTTCTATAAGAAAAATGTCTCAGAATCTGAGACTTTTTCTATAAGAAAAATGTCTCAGATTCTGAGACTTTTTCTATAAGGAAAATGTCTCAGATTCTGAGACTTTTTCTATAAGAAAAATGTCTCAGATTCTGAGACTTTTTCTATAAGAAAAATGTCTCAGATTCTGAGACTTTTTCTATAAGAAAAATGTCTCAGATTCTGAGACTTTTTCTATAAGAAAAATGTCTCAGATTCTGAGACTTTTTCTATAAGAAAAATGTCTCAGATTCTGAGACTTTTTCTATAAGAAAAATGTCTCAGATTCTGAGACTTTTTCTATAAGAAAAATGTCTCAGATTCTGAGACTTTTTCTATAAGAAAAATGTCTCAGATTCTGAGACTTTTTCTATAAGAAAAGTGTCTCAGATTCTGAGACTTTTTCTATAAGAAAAATGTCTCAGATTCTGAGACTTTTTCTATAAGAAAAATGTCTCAGATTCTGAGACTTTTTCTATAAGAAAAATGTCTCAGATTCTGAGACTTTTTCTATAAGAAAAATGTCTCAGATTCTGAAACTTTTTCAATAATAAAAATGTCTCAGATTCTGAGACTTTTTCTATAAGAAAAATGTCTCAGATTCTGAGACTTTTTCTGAAGGAAATATGTCTGAGATTCTGAAAAATATTTCATATTCTTAGACTTTGTAAAGGAAATATCATATTTCAAATATGTCTCAGATGTCGCAGAATCAAAGATTAGAGTATTGTCGCAGAATCTGAGACATTTTCTTTAGGAAAATCTATCACAATTTGAGATTTTTTTATAGAAAAGTGTCGCCAAATCTGAAATTCTTTCTATAGGAAATATGTCGCACAATCTGAGACTTTCTCTGTAGCAAACATGACGCAGAATTTGAGACTTTTTCTATTCACTCAAAAAAAAACCTAGTAAAATTACAAGAAAAACTTGTAACTTTTTTTTTGCTACCTCCTATTTGACAAAAATTCCTAGTAATTTTGCAAGCTTTTTACCAATAATTTTGTAATTTTACAAGGTTTTTACCAATAAAATTGTAAATTTACAAATTTTTTGACACGATAAAATTTACAAGGATGTTTCGTAACTTTTTTTGCTACCTCCTATTTACGAGAACTCCTAGTAATTTTACAAGATTTTTACCAATAATTTTGTAATTTTACAAGCTTTTTACCAATAAAATTGTAAATTTACAGTTTTTTTTGGCGCAATTATAATTACAAGAAATTCTCGTGAATTTAATATATTTTTTTTTAAATTATCTTGGAAATTTGTAAAATTACAAAAAAATTGTAAAATTACAAAAAAAATGTAAATTTCGATTTTAATTTGTTTGTTAAAAAACAAGGAAAACTGTCAAATATTGGTAAAATAGGATTACGAGACTTTTCCTTGTAATTTGTGTGTTGCAAAAAGTATCCTGAAATTTCTTAGCATCTGAAATATTTTCTTTGGAAAAGATGTTCCGAATCTGAGATTTTTCTTTTAAATTTTTCCAAATATCCAAAATAACCGAATATTTTTCTTGTCCGATCGATTCGGTAGAACACTAATACTTGTCATACTTTTATGGGAAGTTGTTTTTTTAAGAATATTGTTGCATGTCGCCAATAATTCAACAATCATACTATATAGACAATTTGATCACTGTAAGTCATGACTTAATGGCCAAGTGTGTGTTAGTTTTTTTGATTCCCAGTCTGTGTGTGTGTGTTTTAGGATTTTTAATACACCGCCACATCCACTTAATAACACTTTACAACTTTAAGGAGCCTGATGTTGTTGCTGAGGCGGCTGCTTAACACTTGTTTAAGATATTGAATTAACTTTTTCATTTGTTTTCATTGTTGTTTTTTTATGAGCGGCTTGTTTCTAGTGTAGTTTCGAGTGTAGTAGTACTTGAAATATGAGTTGAAAAATTATTAAAAAAATAAAAAATTCTACTACTACTTAAAATTTTAAATCGCATGACCACAACAGAGATTAAAACAAGCAAACACCAGCAACAACATCAATTTAAATAACCAATAACAACAATGTTCAATGGTTGTTATGGTAGACACCATCCTTAAAACACCATCCCATAGACAAATCCCAAACACCATTCATAAATCCTTTGGCAATGTATCTGTTATATTTTGCTGCTGATGCTGTCGATTGTTAGCTGTGTTGCTGGTTGTTACAACAATTTTGAGTTATAACATGCAATTTATTGCACTTTATAATATATATGCGACCAACTAAACAGGCAGATGTTTCAGATTTTATAGAAAGAGTCTCAGATTCTGAGACATTTTTTCTATATAAAAAAGTCTCGGAATCTGAGACATTTTTCCTATATAGAAAAAGTCTCGGAATCTGACACATTTTTCCTATATAGAAAAAGTCTTAGATTCTGAGACATTTTTCTTAATAGAAAAGGATATTGAGGCATTTTTCCTATATGGAAAAAGTCTTAGATTTTGAGACATTTTTCCTTTATAGAAAAAGTATCAGATTCTATGATATTTTTCCTACAGAAAAGTTTCAGATTCTGAGACATTTTTCCTATATAGAAAAAGTCTCAGGTTCTGAGACTTCTAAGACATTTTCCTATAAGTAGAAAAAAACTCAAATTCTGAGACATTTTTCCTATATAAAAAAGTCTCAGATTCTGAGACCTTTTTTCTATATAAAAAAGTCTCAGATTCTGAGACATTTTTTCTATATAGAAAAAGTTGTAGATTCTGAGACATTTTTTCTATATAGAAAAAGTATCAGATTCTTAGAGATTTTTTCTATATAGAAAAAGTTGTAGATTCTGAGACATTTTTTCTATATAGAAAAAGTATCAGATTCTTAGACATTTTTTTCTATATAGAAAAAGTCTCAGATTCTGAGACATTTTTTCTATATAGAAAAAGTCTCAGATTCTGAGACATTTTTTCTATATAGAAAAAGTCTCAGATTCTATATAGAAAAAGTCTCAGATTCTGTGATATTTTTTCTATATAGAAAAAGTCTCAGATTCTGAGACATTTTTTCTATATAGAAAAAGTCTCAGATTCTGAGACATTTTTCTATATAGAAAAAGTCTCAGATTCTGAGACATTTTTTCTATATAGAAAAAGTCTCAGATTCTGAGACATTTTTTCTATATAGAAATAGTCTCAGATTTTGAGACATTTTTTCTATATAGAAAAAGTCTCAGATTCTGAGACATTTTTTCTATATAGAAAAAGTTTCAGAATTTTTTTTCTACATAGAAAAAGTCTCAGATTCTGCGACATTTTGCCTATACAAAAAAATTTTCAGATTCTTTCCAAAATCTGTTGGTCGCATTACCGTAATACTCCTATATGTCATGGTTACTTTTAGTGTTATTGTAATTGTGAAGAAAAAAAAATTAAATGTTTATTTGCCTAAGCATTTAGCGGCTTTTAATATACAACAATTTTAAAAAATCCAATATTAACAAAAAAGTAAATACAGTGGCCAACGAAAGTCTACGTACGACTACGTGTTTTTGTAAAAAGTGATGTGTAGGTAATTAATCAAGCTTTAATTTAAGCTTAATGGCATCCAGATTGGGTAAATATTAAATATGCTTTGTTTGAGCCGTTGGAAAAGTTTGTTGATAACTGTATATAAACTATTAAATCATTTTTAATGGAAAGATCGACTTAAAAATATTTTTAAAAATTTTTCTTTCAATAATTTCAATTTTCATTTCGACCCTAGTAGCACATATAATATTAACTCAATCTGGACGTCATTAAGCTTAAGTTAAAGCTTAATAAATTACCTACACAAAACATTTTACAAAAATACTTGTTTGATAAATAAATAGATCTATTATTCTTAACTTTTTCGGTAACGAATTACATTTGCTATTACTTAAGTCGTCTGTAGACTTTTCTCTGCCACTGTACATATAATTCTGATTTGCAACATTGCAACGGCATCATCCTCAAATTCACAAGGCTCTAAAATGTTGTTGACCAAGCGTATCTTTAAATAACAATTCTTTTTTATTGTTTTATTTATGTAAAACATACAATTCCTAGGAATTGTCTGCATATTTGTTTCTACCAAAAAAAAAAAAAAAAATAAAACAGCTGCATTTTAAATATGCATGCATATTTTTTTTTTGCTGCATCATTCAGGAAGGAAGGTGTTTTAACACGCGGTGAGAGAAGGAGAGTATCACATGCAAATTGTGTGTGATTTTCATGGGTAGTAAGTAAGTATTGTGTAAAGTGTGTTGTATGTTATTACAGACACTCCTACTTTTACACCTTCAGAATGCAGAATGTTTGTTTTTACACAATATGTGTGTAGTACTACATACAAACATTTGGTTTATGACATTGGCATCTGTTAAATTGGTATTCTAGAAGGAATTGCTATTGCACAAGAGATTTTTTTATTTTTTTTTTGTTAGTTTGGCATTTTCTAATTGAAAAATTAAAATTTTTTGAATTTTTGTAATTACCTAAGTTTTACTTAGGTAAATAAATTTGAGAGATATTATTAAATTTGTATAATAATATTTTTGGGTTAAATTTGACCAAATTTTAGTAATTTTGTACCAGAGTTTTTTTGTTGCTAATTTTGATTTCTTTTTTTGTTTTTCTTAAACTTAAATATTTGAATTTTAGTATTTACCTAAGTTCTACTTCGGTAAATGAATTTAAGAGATAATAGATATTAAATTTTAAGTTAAAATATATTTTAGGGTTTATTTTTTTACCAGATTATGTTTGTAATTTTTTATCAAGTTCTAATTTTACATATTCTTATTGCAAAATCACAATGTTTAAAGTTGGCTTCTGTTATATTGGTACTCTGGCAGGAGTTGCTAATGCACAAGAGTTTTTTTATGTTTTTATTTTTTTTTGGCTAAATTGGGATTTTTGTGTTAAAAAATTAAAATGTTTAAGTTTTAGTAATTACCTAAGTTCGAGTAAGTACCTAAGTTCAACTTAGGTAACTTAATTTAAAAGATATTGTTAAATTTGAAGATTGTGGTTGTCCAAATTCTAGTCATTTTTTGCATCAGATTTTAATGTTACACGTTCTTATTGTAAAATAACAATTGTTGCAATTACCTAATTTCTGCTTAGGTAACTAAATTTTAGAGATAGTATTAGGGTTGCCAGACGTCCCGCATTTGGCGGGATTGTCCCGCTTTTCATAACCGATTCCCGCGTCCCGCGCGGGATTCCATATTCCCGCTTTTTTGCAATTTTTTTTACCAACAACTGTTTTTTACTTTAAAAGACTAACAATAAGTTTTTAAAAGGCTTATTTGTAAGCTTTTGTAAAATTTGTTTTACCTTGCCGCCCAAATGATGTGGATTTAGAACCTTTTTAAGGAAAAAAATAACAAAAAAGTTTACAATCTTAATGTTTGTTTGCAAAGAAAAAATATTTTTCAAAAAATGTGATCCAAAAGTTGCACAATATAGAGTACATTCCGTGAAAAATATTTATAAAATTTCCATGGAGTGATTCTGATCCAGCGTTGTATCTTAAAAATCAATAAAAAAAAACTACGTAAAATCACAAGAAAAACTTTTAACTTTTTTTTGTTTGCTACCTTCTATTTGAAAAAATTCCTAGTAATTTTACAAAATTTTTACCAATAATTTTGTAATTTGACAAGATTTTTACCAATAAAATTGTAAATTTACAAATTTTTTGACACGATAAAATTTATAAAGAGGTTTCGTAATTTTACTAGATTTTTTTGCTACCTCCTATTTTACGAGAATTCCTAGTAAGTTTACAAGCTTTTTACTAATTATTTTGTAATTTTACAAGCTTTTTACTAATAAAATTGTAAATTTACAGTTTCTTGGCGCAATTAAAATAACAAGGAATTCTCGTGAATTTACTAGATTTTATTTGTAAAATTATCTTGAAAATTTGTAAAATTACAAAAAAATTGTAAAATTACAAAAAAAAAAATAAATTTCGATTTGTTAAAAAACAAGGAAAAATGCCAAATATTGGTAAAATGGGATTACGAGACTTTTGCTAATAATTTGACAAAGTTTTTTTTTGTGTGTAAAATTTACTAAATTTGTCTCTAAAGCAGCGCGAAAGAGATCTAATTTTTTCGAAAAAAACAAACACATTTTTATACCCTCCAACCACAGTATGGGGCAACGGCGTATGCAGGACTGTTTTTTCAGGGCCCAACAACAACAACAAAAAAAATTTTGTTGTTTTTTTCGTGAGATTCGTGTTTTCCAATACATATAAAAAAAATATTTTTTTGTTGTTGTTGTTGGGCCCCCCCCCCCTGTATACGCCAATGGTATGGGGGTATACTAACTTTGTCATTCCGTTTGTAACGCATCAAAATATCGGCCCTGAACCCTATAAAGTATCTATATTATTGATCCATGATCGATTCTAAGACATTCTGTGAATGTCCGTCTGTCTGTAGATGCCACGATGCAGTCCAAAATAAACGAGCTAGCCTCCTGCAATTTGGCATGAATATGTCTTATGGACCTAGGCAGGTTAAGTTCGTAAATGGGCAAAATCGGCCTAGGGGAAAAAAGTTCCCCCTTGAAGAACTAAACCAACCTCTGAAAAAATACACTTTTTTACATGTTTTTTTTTGAATTTTTGTTAAATAAATGAAACTTTGGGTATATTTATTGGGATGGGAAGGTGCTCTTAACGTCCCCCACTGACCCCAATCACCCCCCCCCCCCCCCCCCCCCCCAAACAAATAAACGCCCCTGACAATTTTATTTTGGAGGGTATAAAAGATTCGGCACGGCACTCTCACTTGTTTCTATTTCAAAATGCACTAGAGGCTGGCAGTCTCTATTTAAAACAATAAAACTCGACAACATGCTGCTGAATTGTTCAATATAAAAATATTTTTGTCCCGCGAAAGTTTTTAAAATCCCGCCATTTTTGTAATTTTCGGGAGGTTGTCCCGCATTTTTGAAATAAAATTCTGGCAACCCTAGATAGTATAAAATTTATGAAAAAAAGGTATTTTGGAGTCCATTTTTGACAAAATTTATAAATTTTTCGTGGTTTTACGTTAAATTTTAGTCTATGCAAAGATATTTTTTTAAACTAAAACTTTAGATTTTTGAATATTTAAAAAATTAATTTTTTCTCTTGAATTTAAATATATTTTTCCTTATCTTTAATATTTCCAAAAAATAACTGTAATATTTGTTTGTTAACAATAACTTAAATTAATTGTTTATTTTTCCTTCATTCTTTTGACTCCATTATATAAATTATTTCTTTAAGTAAATATACACAGAAGAAACGGAAATAATTTATGTAAAAGTTTTCCGGATTCAGAATATACAAATACAAAACATATTTACTTGAGCATTTACATACAATATTTTCATGAATGTTACAGCAACAAAAAAAAAACAACACTACTACAACTTAAAAAAGCATCCTCTCTACAGTATGTTAACATAATAAATTATGAAATTGTGTTGACAAAGAATAAATATTAGAAAAATAACAAAAAAAAAAAAGTTAAAAAGGACGTTAACAACATATTGAACAAAATGGAAGTAGAGTGCTTTTATAATTTGCACTACACCATTTACAGATGTACTTCGAAAAATATCAATTGTAATTCGAAAATTCTACTTGTAGTCCAAAGATTCCATTTTTTAATTCGAAGATTCTACTTGCAATTCGAAGATTTCATTTGTAATTCCAAAATTGCAATTGTACTTTGAAATATATCAATTGTTATTCGAAAAAAATAAATTGTATTTCGAAAAATATCAAGTGTTATTTAAAAAATCTTAATTGTAATTCGAAAAATATCAATTGTAATTCGAAAAAAATTAATTGTAATGCAAAAATGATCAGTTTCAATTCGAAAAAAATCAATTGTAATGCAAAAATATTCAATTCTAATTCGAAAAAATCAGTTGTAATTCGAAAAAGATCAATTATTCTAAAAAAAAAATCAAAACAAAAAGATCAATTGATCTTTTTCGAATTTTAATAGGAATCTTCGAATTACAATTGAACAGTTCATGCGAATAAGGACGAATAGACCATTTGTATAATTTTACATATGACGATAAAAACGCAGGAAATGGCTAAAAACTAATATTTTTTCCAACATTTTTGCATAATGCACTAATCCGTTAATGCAAAAAAGTTCACAAAAATATAAGTTTTAAACCGTTTCCTGCGTTTTTATCGTCATTTGTAAAATTATACAAATGGTCTATTCGTCCTTATTCGCATGAACTGTTCAATTGATTTTTTTATACCCTCCACTCTAGTGATACAGGGTATATATAAGTTTGTCATTCCGTTTGTAACACCTCGAAATATTGGTCTAGGACCCCATAAAGTATATATATTCATGATCCTCAATCGATTTTAAGACGATCTAGCGATGTCCGTCCGTCCGTCTGTCTGTCTGTTTAAAACACGCTAACTTTTGAAAGGCTTTAAGGAGGCCCCTGAAGTTTGGCATATATGTTGGACATTTACCTGGTCAGGTTGGTATTGGAATCCAGCAATATCGGTCCAGTGGTTCAAAAGTTATGAGCAAACGACTGAATTTCTGGGTTTTTCTTGAATTTACGAGATAAAAAACACGCTAACTTTCGAAAGGCAATTTTAGGGATGCTGAAGCTTATATATTTGTCGTTCCCCTGGCCTGGTTCGTGTTGAATTTCAGCCAAATCGGTCAAGTGGCGCCAAAGTTATTAACAAAACCGTGAATTTCAGATTTGCTTCACCTTAAATTCACGTGTGGAAAACCCATTAAACATGTTTTAAAAACATTGTTAAGTCACAAAAATATTTTACAACGTAATTTTGTCACTCAAAAATATTTTTACACTAAAAAAAATACACTCAAAAAAATTTTACATTAAAAAAAAATGTTACACTCGAAAAAAATTTAGTAAATTTTTTTTTTTTTTATTTACTAAAAAAAAGGTTTTTTACACAAAATAAAATATTTCTAATCAAAATTGTTACTTTTTACACGTTAGAAAATTTACTTAAAAAGTGCATTGTGGAGGGTATTCATTAGGGTATTCAATTAATCGGGTTTCTATTTTAATCGGTTAATTGAGCAAATAATTAATCGGGGTTCAGATTTAATCGGTCATTGATGGGATAAATTTAAATTATTCGATTAACCGAATAAAATCAATTTCTAATGAAATTGAAAATAAAACCCCGAATTTTATGTAGTTTATTAACTAAAATGCCCTCCAAAATGTTTACTAGAGTGTCCCTTATTTTGGAAATGTTGGAAATGTTGAGACGGTACCCCCACATTTTTTTCCTTTTGACTAAAAAATAACACAGGAAAAATTTTACGCCCCTACGACCACGCCTTCCCTACGCGACGGGGCCGTAAAGAGCGGGGCCTTAAAAATCATTTTTCCATACAAAGCAAAAATTTTTTTTTTGATTTTAAATTTTTTTGTTATTAATTATAATATTACTTGGTTAGCTTATTCACGACAAAGAATTTGATTATGGTGGGATAAGGCTTTCAGTTCTAAATTTTTTTTTTCATAAAAAAATATTATTCCTATCTGTGACATCTTTATCGTGATCTAAAAAAGGGTAAAAAATGCATTTTTGATGTTTTTCGATACACGATCAAAATGTCACAGATATGAATAATATTTTTTTATGAATATATATCATTAAAAGCAACATTACAACTAAAACCGTTGCTTGTCAAAACTAAGAAAAAAAAATTTTTAAAAAATTTTTACTGTAGGACCCCAAAAGCTCTAATTTTTTTTTTTCGAAAAATTTTTTAGAACTGAAAGCCTCATCCCACCAAAATCAAATTTTTTGTCGTGAATAAGCTAACCAAGTAATATTATAATTAATAACAAAAAAATTAAAAATCAAAAAAAAAATTTTTGGTTTGTATGGAAAAATGATTTTTAAGGCCCCGTTCTTTAAGGCCTCGTCGCGTAGGGAAGGCGTGGTCGTAGGGGCGTAAAATTTTTCCTGAGTTATTTTTTAGTCAAAAGGAAAAAAATGAGGGGGTACCGTCTCAACATTTCCAACATTTCCAAAATAAGGGACACTCTAATGTTTACCCAAGTATTTTTTTTTATAAGTCCTATTTTTTAAGGGCTCGCAACAAAAGTAGCAGTAACAAATCAGCTGTTCGTTTTTATCATGGCAATACATGTAAACGATTACTGAACGAAGTAACATCTTACGTGAAAATCAAATGCATTTCGATTGTAACGTAAGAAAAATCTAGCGAGTACTTGTTACTTTACCAGTTGGCTAACGAGCCCTTTACGCAGTACACTTATCAAAAATTTGAGATATCTCAAGAACGGATTTCATAAACTGATTTCGTTCAACGGCTTCAGTGTGAAAAAATATTAAAAAAAAATTATCTTGGGTGGCATTGCTTTAAAAATATTGGCGGATAAGCTCAACTTAAGTTGTTGTCTTATAGAAATATATTTGGTCCGAAATTGCAATAGTTTCTTCGATCGATATCTCCATGATGAAAAAAGATATCTGAAAGATTCCAAAAGCATTCTGAAGATAAAAACGACTATCTTCAGATGTGCGGAAAAGTTTTGAGATAAAAAAATTTTAATTTTATAGGTTTCCGAACACAGCAAAAATTTTTATATAAATCGAAAATTAAGAAGTTAATGAAATAGATCAATTTTAAATGCAGATGCTGATTTAGCGCATAAAAATCTAATAGACAAATTTATAGTGGTAAGAATGTATAAACAATTTGGCCAGGGTTAGCAGAGCCATTTTTTTTTTTAACCGAAACATTTCTTTAGGACCTCCATGAAGTATTTGTTTGGTACGTTTACAAGTGCACTTGCTAGGGTTATACAATAATGCCGGGTGCCAGAAAGTTTGGTAATTTTTTCGAATCCTAAAAGTTTTTTTAGCAGACCCGTGATATAAATAAAACTAAAAAAATAATACTCAAAAAATAAGTAAAAGTGCTAAAAAAATAAATTTCAGTAAATCGGTTAATCGACTCAAATTAACTGATTTATTTGTTATTTGAAAATTGGCAATTTTAAATTATTCGAACTGTTAAACGTCAAAAATTAATCGGTTAACCGATTAACGGTTAATCGATTGAATACCCTAGTATTCATAGATTCGGCAAAGTCGAATTTAACTTTTCTACTTGTTTGAATTACAATTGATCTATTTCGAATTAAGATTTACAAACTTTTTACCAATAATTTTGCAATTTTACCAGCTTTTTACCATTAAGATTGCAAATTTACAACTTTTTGGCGCAATAAAACTAACAAGGAATTCTCTTGAATTTACTAGATTTTTTTTGTAAAAAAACTTGTAAATTTATAAAATTACAAAAAATTTTTGTTAAAAATAAGCATTTTTTTTTGTGGGAAAACATTTTTTTAAATAAAAATTTTACTTTCTTAAAATGAACTGTTAACTTAATAATCATTAAAATATCTTTCATTAACTTATTTTTAAAATTTCTTAACACTTTCTTGGAGGAAAACTCCATTAAAAATGTTTTTCTATTTCGCATATTAAAAATTTTTTGCCAAAAGCAAAAGTGTAATTAAATTTTTAAAATATCATTTTTAACAACAAATTACATATTTCTATACCAAACACTTGTTATGTGTTACACTTACACATTTTTTTTCATGTATTCCAAAAATAGTTTGAAAAATTTTTAGAAAAAAAAAATTAATCGTAAAATTCTAAAATTAATTTCAGCATGTTATAGTTTTTGAAATTAAAAAGAGTGTTAAATGAGTTTCACCTCTGAGGTGAGAACTATAACATGAACAAATAAAATAAATTTTGAATAACACGAAACAGATAAAGTGTTATAAATAAAAAAAAAACGAAAAAAGTTGGCCTAAATTTTATGGAACTATATATGTTTAGAATACTTATTGTAAACAATTTAAAAAAAATTAAATTATACAATGTATAATGTTTGTAGACCACAATACAGATTATTTTTAAAGTAATCTGTAAAAAAATTTATAAATTTAAGGGTAAAGAAATTCAGAAATCTAAATTGGCAAATTTAGAAAATCCCAATTTTAATTAAGACATACAAATTTAAATTAAAAGAACAATTAAAATTCTGAAATGATCAATTGAAGTACAGAAAACCTCAAAAATTCAGAAAAGCCCGGACGGCCTAAGTCATTATTTTAATCGTACTATTTGATTTTTTTCTTAAATTTACAATATATTTTAAATTTAATTTTCAATTAATAACTTACCATAAGTTTTACTTTGCACAAAGTTTCTCGTTTATTTCAATTATTATTTTTACAAAATCAAATAGCGTTTATGTAAATAATTGTTTATTATTATGAAAATTTAATTACATCAAACAGTGTAGAGTGTGGTTTCTTCCAGGAATTGTACTACCACTTATAAGTTGTATATTTAACATTTAAACAACATAAATAGAAAGAAACATTGGTGACTGAGTGACGGACGGACGGACGATTCTCCTTGTTTCATTTAAAATTGTAATCACTTCAAGAAGAAAAACCACTTGGTTAAAAAACCAACCTATATTAAGGAGTCTCAATTAAAATACAATATATAAATATAATACAGGGTTGGAAAAACTTTCGCACAAAAACGCAGTAGACCTGACCACAAAACAACTCAAACAAAACAAAGAAAGAAACTTTATGTAGTGTTTTGTATACCCTCCACTAATTGTAAGTGATAGAGGGTATTATACGTTTGTCATTCCGTTTGTAACATTCCTAGTAATTTTACTAGCTTTTTACCAATAATTTTGTAATTTTTACTAGATTTTTTCGAGAATTCCTAGCAATAATACAAGCTTTTTACCAATAATTTTGTAATTTTACAAGATTTTTACCAATAAAATTGTAAATTTACAGCTTTATTGGCGCAACTAAAACTAGAGATGGGTGCGTGAGTGATTTTTGACTCACACTCACTCACTCACGAGCATATTTTTTCTACTCACACTCACTCACAATCACGTGAGAAAATTAATACAACTCACACTCACCTGCACTCACACAAGCTTCACTCACGTTGACTCACACTTACGAAACTCTTATTTATACAAAAAAAAATTTAAAAACTAAAATTTCAAAAATCTTACAAATTTTTAAGCAAAATTTAAAGTTCATCGAAATTTTACAGTTTTTATTTTGCTTTTTTCAGACAAAATCTTAAGTTAAGCTAAATTTTAAAGTTTTTTGTTAGTTTTTTTGGTACGAAGGGAAATATAAAGAGAAAATAAATCACGAAAAATCACGCAAAAAATCGACTCACGCACACTCACTCACGCAAAAATCTTACTCACGCACACTCACTTACGCAATTTTGTTCCCTACTCACACTCACTCACAATCACGTGAGCAAAATTGAATTCAGTCACACTCACACGTGAATCACGCTCTAATCTTATCATGTGCCCATCTCTAATTAAAATTACAAAGAATTCTCGTGAATTTACTAGATTTTTTTGTAAAATTATATTGGAAATTTGTAAAATTACAAAAAAAAATGTAAAATTACAAAAAAATGTGAACTTCGATCCAAATTTGTGTTTAAAAAACAAGGAAAACTGTTAAATATTGCTAAAATGGGATTACGAGACTTTTCCTAGTAATTTGACAAAGTTTTTTTTTGTGTGTGGTATTGAATTTCAGCGAAATCGGTCGAGAGGTTTAGAAGGTATGAGCTAAACCGTGAATTTATTGATTGATTTTACCTTGAATTCACGTGTTAAATTTTGTTTTATAAAATTTATTAAAAAATTTATTCAACATAAAATATTTGTAGTCAAAATTGTTGAAAAAAAATTTTTAACGTTAGAAAAATTTACTTTCACTTAAAAAGGTCATTGTGCAGGGTATTCATGGATTCGTTCAAGTCGAATTTAACTTTTCTACTTATTTTTCTACTAATTCTTTCCGCGTTGTCGTCGTCGTCGTCATCATAAGGATCTAAACACAGCATGGCGGAAGAAGGCTGGTGATGATGACGACGACTTTATAATCATGATGATGGTTTAATAAAACCGGCATCCAGAGGAAAAATTAAAACTTTAAAAAGATTTTTCTTTAATGAAATTGTTAAGTTTAGTGTAGAAATTTTAGTCTTAGTAAGGATTATAAGGAGTAATTAAAAAGTATTTAATAAGAAATAAGGCTTTTTTAATATGGTTGAGAGGGTAACGAAGGTGAAGTTTTATTTTAAAGACAATTTAAATACAGAAGGCCCTACTTAAAGTATTTTAATCTCGTTTTTAAAAATGTTTGTACTTTTTGAGTTTTTTTGAAAATTTTTTCTACACATTTTTTGACCAATAAGATCGTGGGATTTCGATTATTACTATATTTTTAGATTTTTTGAAAAATTTGCATTGCAGTTTTATAATCTTTAAATCATAACGAGAAATGGGTAGGTATGTTGGACCAATAGAAGCTGTTTTTATAAAACAAATCTAGGACACATTGTTTGAGCAGTAGACCAGATAAAAAGAGTGCACTCAAAATAATAACTCCAACAAATCGAAATTTACAGTTTTTTTGTAATTTTACATTTTTTTTGTAATTTTACAAATTTCCAAGATAATTTAAAAAAAAATCTAGTAAATTCACGAGAATTCCTTGTAATTTCAATTGCGCCAAAAAACTGTAAATTTACAATTTTATTGGTAAAAAGCTTGTTAAATTACAAAATTATTGGTAAAAAGCTTGTAAAATTATTAGGAATTCTCGTAAAATAGGAGGTAGCAAAAAATATAGTAAAATTACGAAACCTCCTTGTAAATTTTATCGTGTCAAAAAATTTGTAAATTTACATTTTTATTGGTAAAAACCTTGTAAAATTACAAAATTATTGGTAAAAAACTTGTAAAATAACTAGTTTTTGGCAAATAGGAGGTAGCAAACAAAAAAATTTACAAGTTTTTCTTGTAATTTTAAAAGTTTTTTTGAGTGTCTGTAAAATGCACTGTAAAATGACTGTAATCTCAATTCAACAGATATTTGACAGAGTTTTCTGTCAAAATACAGCAAATACTTTGTATTTTGTTGTGACAAAAAAAACAAAGTTTCATCTGTTATATTACTTGTAACTTTGTAATCTTAATTTCACAGATAATTAACAGAGTTTTCTGTTAAAATACAGATTTAAGCGAAATACTCTTTTTTTATAACTAAAAAACTAAGTTTTGTCTGTATTTATACTTATTCTATGAAAACTTAATTTCATAGTTAAAAACAGAGCTTTCTGTAAAAACACCAAAATTGTATCTGTATTTTTTCAGAAAATAATAAAAAAGTACCAAAAAAAATCTGTTCAAAAACCTTCTAAAAATTTTACAAAATAATATGTATTTTACAAAATTCTGTAAATTTACAGTTTTTTTTCTGTAAAATTTTTGTTGCATCAAATGCATTTTACAAATATATGTAAATTTACAGAGTTTTTCTATGCTAAATGGTATTTTATTTAACCAATATTTTACTAGAAACTCTGTAAATTAACAGTTTTTTTGCCAAATCATTTTACAGAGTTTGCTAGTTGGAAAAGTATGGTGTGCTCTGTTAAATTAGCAGAGTTTTTCTGTAATTTAACAGAGTTATTATTTTAAGGGTGGAAAATAAAAGATCCACTATGGCTGGGTTTTATGAAATAACGGTCCAAGAATTTTGAAATTTGGAATCCTACTGGAATCAAAGCAGTCAGAAAAAATACTTTTTGGAACTTCTGATTCTAAGGGGGTAAAGTGTTTTTGGTATTTCTCTATCTCCTCAAATAATGGTTATAGAAACTGGAAATTTAAAATTTAAAAAGTCATGATAAAAGAACTTTTTGGAAATTACAATTTTAATGTGATAAAAAATTTTATTTTGGTACTTTTCTATATCCTAAAATAATAATTCTTATAGAAACTTAAAAATTCTGGAAAGAAGGATCATCCAGCGGAAAAAAAATATTGCTGTAGTAGTTTTAAATCTAAAAAACTTCTGATTCTAAGGGGTAAAAAAGTGTTCTTTGGCACTTTTGATATTTCCTGCACTAATTGTCCGAATATTTTAAAATCTAGAATGTATAATTCTTTGGCGGGCAAAACATTCTGAAAACAATAGTTTTTCGAAATTCCGACTCTAAGGCAGTAAAATAGTGGACTTTGGTACTTTTTCCCAAAAATGTGCTGTTTAACAAGTTATTATTCTAAAAGGGTAAAAAATTACTTTGGTACCTTATTTCATTCTGAAATAATGGTCGTAAAAACTTGATATTTGGCAACTAGGATCCTCCAACGAAAAAAAAAACAATCTGGAAAAATACTTATTCTTTGTTCTGATTTTGAGTGGTTAAGAAAATGCAATAAATGTATATTAGTACTTTTTCGATCTCCAAACTTTTGCGATCTACCAAAATTTTATAGTTTCTTATAACTGATGAACTTATGACCTCAGAATCTAAAAATGTAGCATTACTTATAGAAAATTTCTCAGATTCTGAGACATTTTACGCATAGAAAAATTTTAGGATTCTGAGAAATTTTTTGTTCTCAGCTTCTAAAAGATTTTTTGTATTGATAAATTCTCAGACTCGAAGACATTTTTTTGTAGAAAAATTCTCAGTTCTAAGACTTTTTTCGCATAGGAAAGTTTTCAGGCTGTAAAACATTTTTCGCATAAAAAAATTTTAAAATTTTTAGACATTTTGTTTTAGAATTTGAGAATTTTTCTTTATGAAAAAAATTCAAAAAAAATTTCGGATTAAAAAATTCTCAGATTCTGAGGCATTTTTTGTATAAATCCTTTTTTTTTATTTAATTTTTTTGTTTAAATTAAAAAAAAATTATACAACAATTTTTAAAATTCCAAAACTTTTTCATTGAAATCAATTACACAGCTTGAGGTGTTAAATAATATTTCTTAATTAAATCAAAAGTGTTACATCTTTTAGTAACATAAAGTAAAAATAGAAAATTTTCGAAATTAAAAAAAAATATAAATTAAACAATTACAATTTAAATCATATTGAAATTTTAATAAGAAATCATAATTTCTGTTGAAAACTTCTTATGGCACTTTAAAATATCAAAGGGTTTTAAATTTAATTGTTTATATAAAAAAATAAGAAGAAATTATATAAACCATACTATTGTCTCCTACCTAAATAACAATTTATCACTTTCAATCATCAAGTTTTTTATTGAGGGTGGTGGTTCAACGTCTGTTCTTATTTAGGACGGAGCTCTAGTTTCTAAAGTTGTTGTTTATAAACAATTTTAATAAGATATAGGAGGAATAAAGAAAATATAAATTAAAAGAAATTTTGTGGTATTGTATGCTACAACAATATAGAGCGTCCGTCGTGCAACATTATTTTTTTTTTATTTTTTAAATAATGCGTTTTTGAAGAACACAAAAAAAAAAAAAAAGTGTGGCACACAGCTTAATTATAAACAAAAAGAGATCAATACACATGCGAGTACATTGAAAACTGATGATGGATATTAAAAAGAACACCATCATTATCCACACACAAAAAAAAATTGAATTTATTGTAAAATTGTGGGTAACACAAAAAATATTAGTGGCAGACGCAAAACATTCACAGACAAAGGAGTTTAATTTCAAGAACACGAGATTAACAATAAATAAAAATTATAAATTGAAAAATATTGATAATTTTTTGCTTAAGAAGCAAAAAATAAGCCAAACATTTTTCAAGATTTAAAAAGGGATAATAAAGTGGTACTTTTGGTACTTTTTCTATGTACTGAAATAATGGTCCTAGAAAATTAAAATTTGGAATGAAAGATCTAGCGGAAAAACGCATTCTGAAAAAACACTTTTTGGAAATTCACATTTTAGAGTGCAAAATGGATAAAAAAAAGTGTACTTTGGTACTTTTCTATCTACTGAAATAATGGTCATAAAAACTTGAAATTTGAAATGTACCATATCCAACGAAAAAAACACATTAATGGTAAAAAAAAGTGCATTGGTACTTTTTCGATCCCCAAATTGAACATAAAATCTTGATATTTATTTTTTTTTGACGCGATAAAACTTACAAGGAGGTCTCGCAACTTTACTAGATTTTTTCTACCTCTTGTTTTATGAGCTTTTTTCACATTTTTCAAGCGTTTTACCAATAACATTGTAAATTTACAATTTTCTTGGCACAATAAAACTTACAAGGAATTCTCGTGAATTTGCTCGATTTTTTTTTAATAAAGTTGGAAATTTGTAAAAAAACAAAAAAATAAAACAAGTAAGAAAGTTATGGTCGGTCAAGACCGACCATATAATACCCTACACCAGAGTTTTCCGGAAAATGGGTCCAGGAAAAGGGGTCCCATGGACCGATTAGATCTATATTTTGTCAAATCTTTAATAAAAAACACTTACAAATCAAATTTGAGTGAAATAGGCTTTTTGTGTTGACAATAAACCGCTTTAACTGAATATCGGGCGAAATTTTCACATGGGCCCCAAGTCCAAAAATGGTCCAATGATAATCAGATATGATAAGGGTATCAAAGTACGCGTTTAACATACACCAAAAAAATTTTAATTAAATATTTTCTATTTTCATGAAATTTGAGAGATTTATGCGAAAATCGGGAAGGTGGTTTGTATGGGGCTACAAGAAGAACTGGTCCGATTTCTTTAAAATTTGGAATGGTGATTTATGAAGACAAAACACCTGCCAAATTTCGGAAAGATACCTACTATAATACGGTTATTACAGTCATTTGAGACAAAACTAAAGAGGACCTTTGTATGGGGGCTAGGTCTAAATATGGACCGATTTTTTCCAATTTCAATAGGCTTCGTCCTTGGGCCAAGAGAGGCTTAAGTTTCAAGTCAATTGATTAAAAATTGCTACCTGTATCGTGTTTACACCGTACATGGACAGACAGACGGACGGACGGACATGGCTAAATCGACTCAAAAAGTGATTCTGAGTCGATCGGTATTAGAGATGGGCGCTGGTCACGTGATTTGCGTGATTCACGTGAAGTACGCGTGAGTGTGAGTGATTTTCATATCAATCACGTGATTGTGAGTGAGCGTTAGTTGAAAAAAAATCTGAGTGAGTGATTAGTGAGTGAGTCATTTATTTTTTGCGTGAGTTTGCGTGATTATATTTTTTGATTTGCTGAATTTTTTTTTGGAGTTTTTTTTTGTAAGAACATTTTATTGCGTGAGTAGCTTTTGCGTGACACACGTGAGCGTGATTGAATCTGGCGTTGGTTACGCGTGAGCGTGAGTAAGTTTTTTATTACTCACGTGAATAGTGAGTGAGCGTGAGTAAAAAAATTGCGTGAGTGATTAGTGAGTGATTCAATTATTTTTTGCGTGAGCGTGAGCGTGAGTGAGTGTGAGTCAAACTCCACTCATCGGTATACTTAAAGGTTGGTCTAGGACCAATATTTCGGGTAGTTACAAACATCAGCACAAACTCATTATACCCTGTACCACAGTGTGGTGTAGGGTATAAAAATTGTAAAATTACAAAAAAAATGATCGAAAATTTTTTGTTAAAGAATTTTGTCAGAATCTAAGACTTTTTCTATAGAAAAAATGTCTTAGAGTCTGAGACTTTTTCTATAGAAAAAATGTCTCAGAGTCTGAAACTTTTTCTATAGAAAAATGTCTCAGAGTCTGAAACTTTTTATTAAAAAAATTTCTCAAATCTGAGACTTTTTCTATAGAAAAAATTTCTCAGAATCTGAGACTTTTTCTATAAAAAAAATGTTTCAGAATCTGAGACTTGTTGAATAGAAAAAATGTCTCAGAATATGTGACTTTTTCTATAAAAAAAAATATCTTAGAATCTGAGACTGTTTTGTATAAAAAAAATGTTTCAGAATCTGAGACTTTTTTTATAAAAAAAAAAAATCTCAGAATCTGAGACTTTTGTCTCAGAATATGAGACTTTTTCTATAGAAAAAGTGCCTCAGAATCTGAGACTTTTTCTATAGAAAAAAAATGTCTCAGAATCTGAGACTTTTTCTATAGAAAAAAAATGTCTCAGAATCTGAGACTTTTTCTATAGAAAAAATGTCTCAGAATCTGAGACTTTTTCTATAGAAAAAATGTCTCAGAATCTGAGACTTTTTCTATAGAAAAAATGTCTCAGAATCTGAGACTTTTTCTATATTAAAAATGTCTCAGAATCTAAGACTTTTTCTATAGAAAAAATGTCTCAGAATCTGCGACTTTTTCTATAGACAAAATGTCTCAGAATCTGAGACTTTTTCTATAGAAAAAATGTCTCAGAATCTGAGACTTTTTCTATAGAAAAAAAATCGCAGAAAATCGCAAAATTTCTGAATATGAGAATTTTTCAAATAAACAAAAAAAATCCTTAAATTTTATAATCTTCAAGCATTTTTCAAAAGTCAATTGTCCCTAAAAACTTAAATCTCATTGTGGTATTTCAAAATTTATTACTTCCGTTATAACCTTTTCAAATTTCCGTTATTGTCAAACATTACCACCACACACAAGTAACTGTTGCATTTTACAATGCGCCCTTTTATAATTTTAAACTTGAACTTTGTGTCACTCACCCCTTCTACCAAAAAAATGTCTTGACTACAACGGATATTTCAAAAGCTCAAAAATTTGCAGTTAAACATCATTTCAAAAGCCCACCAAACAATGTCAAAAAATACCCTGATTGTCATTGCTGTGTATGTTGTTGTCGTATGTGCTGCTGCCACTGTTTGTTGGAGGAACAATAACAACAACATATGTGTTGCTTGCAACACAATTTACAATTGTTTCGCTGTTTGTATCGTTTTGTATTATTCTAACAATAGTGTTTGCCATTTAGTCCGTCTGTCTGTCCGACAATGTTGTCTGCAGCTAGGCAAAAATTGCAGAGAATTGAAAGAGTTTATGCAACAATACAAAATTTATATTTTGAGAAATTTTTCGGTATAGAAATATGTATTTTCAGATTCAGAGGCAAACATTTTTAGATTCCAAGAAACTTGTCAGTACAGAAAACTTTACGAATCGAAAAATTCGAAATTCTGATCCATTTTTTAGTGAAAAAAACACTTAAATTGCAAGACATTATCAGTATAAAAAATAGGGTCGTAAGAAAATTAAAAGACATGATTAAAAGACATTTTTCCTTATAGAAAAAATATTCAAATTCTAAGAAATTTTTGTGCATAGACAAATTATTAGATTCTAAGCCATTTTTCAGAACAGAAAAATTCTTAGATTCTAAGCCATTTTTCAGTATACGAAAAAATTTCTCAGATTCTGAGACATTTTTCAGTATAGAAAAAATTTTAGATTGTGACATTTTTCGGTGTAGAAAAATATTTATTTCAGAGAATTTATCTTTACGGAAAAATGTCTCAGAATCTGACATATTTTTTCATGTAGAAAAACTCTCAGATTTTGAGAAATTTGTCCGTATTTAAAAATTCTCATATTTTAGGACATTTTTCCGTATTAAAAAATAATCAGATTGTGAGAAATTGTTTCGTATAAAAAATTTTTCAGATTCTCAGACATTTTTTCGTATAGAAAAGTTCTCAGATTCTTAGAAAATATAGAAAAATTCTCAGATTCTTAAGACATTTTTCCGTATAGAAAAATACACAGCACATCTTCCTTGTTAAATACTTATTTAAAAAATTTCATAAACCAAATGAGAGTTACAAGTGATACTTATATTTTCCTAATCTCATGTTTAGAATTCATTCATTTAACTAAAGTTTAATAGCAGTGTTAATATTATTGTTGTTGTATATTTGTCTGTCTGTAATGTGGAATTTACACTGTTTATTTTTCGTCGTTTGTTTATTTGCCTCTTTTGTACGGGAGTACCAACCAAGTCAACCAAACGGTTTATAAAAGACACATTATGTCCATCATTATGTATTTAAAGCATTAAAGCAACAGATGACGATTTTATTGTTTAAACATTTATTTTTTTACAGTGTAAATAGAGGAAGACAATGTAAATTGATTTTCTGGGAATAGCAATAATGCAGATTTTTTCTATAAATCATTCTTCAATTAAATTTATTAAGTGGCAAAAGTTATTAAGTGGCATAAAAGTTCATGATTTGAAAGAATTCTGGCCGGATAAATATATGATTTTTTTTTGAGTAGGTTTTTTCTAGCTCGAGGTCATTATTTCCTTTACTAATTAAAACTATGATATTTTAATAGAACAATTTTCAATAAAATAATTTTTCTGTTTTAAATTTATTTCTGCTCATTATTGCAAGACTTAATCCACGCATGTTTAGGATTTTGTCAGATTCCATTGTCAAGATTATTAAGCAAATATAAAAACTCTATACTACAAGTAGCAAAGGGGATTTTAATGACAAATCGTTAATGATCAAACTAAAATATCAATACATATTCGATGATTTTCGTAATTTTAATTCATATTTTTTAAACAAATTTTTAAATATACATAATTTTAAAATAATTCTAATTTTTATTCTCTTTGTCTTTTCAGGTAAGTTAAAAACATATTTTTTTAAAAATAAAATGATTGGACTAAGTACTTTAGTAGTTAACGTTTTTCAGCTGTAATTTGACAATAAGTTTTGAAAGGAAAAAAAAATTGTAAGTAAAATATTTTTGTAATAAAAAAAAAAAAAAAACGAATTTTTGAGTTAATTTTTTTAATTTTTTATAATTTAACATAATTTTTGTAAAAAAAGGTATATTTTTTTACAAAAATATGAAAACTGTAGCAATTTGAATAAATAAAAACAACTGTATAAAAACAATTGTTTTTACAGCATCTGTTGTTGTTTTGGTAGACATTTTTGTCACCCATTTTGTAGTTGTTTCTATGACATTAGTCATTTGCTAAAATTTTAAACTAAAAAAATGTTTTTTTTTATAAAAATTACATAAACAGTTTCAAATCAAAACAACAAAAGGTTCAAATCGGGTTTTATTTACACTAAAAGAACTTCTGGCATAGGAGAGCTCCAAAGAAACTACTACTATTAATTTTTCCAAACAAATTGAAAATAGTCAAACGTTTTGTATTTTATATCTTCTTCATTTTAAAATCAAATGTCCTTCGTTGGTAATTGCATCAGTTGAGAAGGTCGTGACCGATTTCGAATTTTTTTTTTTTAATCGTCACAGTCCAACTTAGGTTTTTATGAAAAGAAAAATTGAATACTTTCACTTTTACGCCCACTTTTTTCGATTTATCTAAAATTGGAAAACGGCTGCATCGATTTGGCAATTATTTTTTTTTTAAATGGTCGTAGAAATCCAATTTAAGATTTTACTTAAAGAAAAATTTACAACGCCCACTTTTACGCCCATTTTTTCGATATATCGAAAATCGTAGAACGCCTGGCAATTTTTTTTAATGTTCGTCATAGTCAAACTCAGAATTTTACGGAAATTGATCACACCCACTTTTACAGCCATTTCTTTTTGATTTATCAAAAATCAGAGAACGACTGGACCGATTTTGATTTTTTTTAATGTTTGTGATAGTCCAACGTGTGTTTTAACATAAAAAAGATTGACCATGCCCACTTCAACGCCCATTTTTCGATATTTAAAATCGGAAAACGGTGCACCGTGTTGGCCAATTATTTTTTATATATTCGGCATAGTCCAACTTAGGTTTTAACGGAAAGAAAATTGTCCACATCTTTTTTGCGACATTTCTAAAAATTTTTTTTAGTCCAACTAAGTTTTTTACAGAAAGAATAATTGTTCACTCCCAAATTAACGCCGACTTTTTCGATATATGAGGCATTCCACACCAAATGTCCAGCGAAAAAATACACGTATACAGTAAATTTCTGAATAGGTTGTATGGATAGCCCTATATGGAGCTAACAAGGGAGTTTCCCTGGTGTCAACCTCCGATCTTCATTAAATTTGGGTATGTTGTTAAGGACAAAATTTAATTCGACACGTATTTTTTTTAGCGGCCCAAACTCATTTTTAGGGGGTCGATTTGTATGGGGGGAAATTGACCTTTTTCAGTTTTTTACGATTTACGCCTATTTAAATAACGTTTATATAGGCATGTAAGGTATCAGATATACATATCTCGTGGTGCTAACAACGGGCCAAAGAAGTTAATATTTTTCGACTTATTGACAAAAATGTCCTAAAATTTTGGTATTTTACTTAATATGACGAAAAGTTGTGCATCTTTGGACACGTTCTTAGCACACGTGGATAGGTTTTCCAAAGACCTTTCATTTAGTATGTAACACGACTAGGTTTCTTTGCATAATATAGGAGATAAACGAAAAAAACTGAAAAATGGCACTGTCTTCCGCCTTCCTTTTTACCCCCTAAATATGAATTTGGGCCGCTAAAAAAAATTCGTGTCCCTTTATTTTTTCGGCTCTACAAAATAAAACCAAGTCCATAAAGATCCGCGGGTGACACTAGGGAGACTCCCCTTGTAAGAAAATTGCGTTTTTGGTTTTTAAATTTTTCAAAAACTTGGCTTAGGAGGCGTGGTCAAATATTGAAAAAATGGTAAAATTTGTGTCGAGTTACCTTGTTTAAATGTTTATCAAATTAAAACGGAATGCACCCCAATCTCAAAAATTTACATTCTTGTATAGTTTTGTATGGTCTATCGATTAATCCACTTTCCCAGCAAAAATAAATCGAGATTTTGGCGACACAGCATCTTTTTATAGCATACCGAAGCGCATCCAAAGAGCGCTCTTGAGGATGCAGTAAAAGTAAGGGGAAAAAAATTTAAATTTTTTGTTAAGATTTTTTATATAAAACTTAAAATATAAAATTATATTTTGATAAAATTTCAAACATGCTTTCCTTTTAAATATATTTAACACTTTTTTTTAATAAAAAACCATGAGTTTTGGACAAAGACACATGATTTCACTGCATCATTATTGCGCATTAATCAGCGCTGCAAAGAGTGCTTTAATCATACCACCTTTAACACATTTTGACAAAAAAAAAATTAGTACACCATTTCCACTTTAGTTTCAGAAAATACAAATTATATTACAAAAAATGTCCAATCACATTTAAGACTCTCCAATTATATTTAAAAATGTCCAATTATATTTCAAAAATAAATGGTAATATCTGAAATATAAATAGAAGCTTCTGAAGTATAATTTGAAATTTTCGAAATATAATTGGAAATTTTTTAAATGTAATTGGATTCCTTAGGCGATATTTCTTCCAAATGGTTGCAGGGAGTCAACTGATTTTCATAATAAGTCAATTGTATTTAAGATTTTCAAATTATATTCAGAAATAGTCAATTGTATTTCAGATTTTGTAATTTGCATTTCAGAAATAGTCAAATGTTCTTCATCTTTATTCTGCTTAAATAGCTATAAAAAGATAAATGAATTCACTGTATCTTTATAGCGATTATTTCAGCGCTCTAAAGAGATGTGAATTCAGAGCAACTTAAGAGCGCTTTTTCGGTGTATCCAACTAGCGCTCTAAAGTGTGACATCGCCTTAGAGAATCATGCATGAATTCAGCAGGTTTGGATGCGCTCCTTGACTCGAGTTTCCTTTCCAAAAGCTGCTGCCAGTTCAGCAAAATTTCTGCTGGGCAGTTGCTTAGGAAAATATGTCTCTGACAATGAGTCTGAGACTTTTTGTGTAGAAAATATTTCTCCGAGTCTGAGACTTTTTCTATGGAAAAATGTCTCAGAGTCCAAAACTTTTTCTATAGAAAAAATTTCTTGGAATCTGAAACAGATTCTATAGAAAATATGTCTTAAAATCTAAAACTTTTTCTGTAGAAAAAATGTCTCAGAATCTGAGACTTTTCTGTGTATTCGTTGAATCGGCCAAGTCGAATTTAATTTTTTTACTTGATATACCCTATATTACTTTGTGGTACAGGGTATAATGACTTTGTGCTGATGTTTGTAACTACCCGCAATATTGGTCCTAGACCCAATTTCAAGTATACCGATCAAGTCAGAATAACTTTTGAAGTCATTCTAGCTATATCCGTCAGTCCATCTAAACGTTGTTAAGACGATACAGGTCGGAATTATCAATCCATTTGGCTAAAATTTGAAATTAAGCTTTGTTTGTCCTAAGGACGAAGATTAATTAATTTAATTTTTTTTAATAATTTGATCCAATGATCAGTTTTTTATTTATTTTTCCAATTTTTATTTACAACTCATTTTTAAATAATTTTAACCTAACTGGTTACAATGACCGTCGTCTCGTTGTAGCGAAATCGACCAAGAGTTTTGGTGGGAATCGAGCCCACGACCCCCTGTTTCATAGGCTAGCACGCTACCAACTAGCCTACACGGGCCGAAGATTGTTGAAATTGGAAAAAATCTGTCCATGTTAGCCCTAGCCGCCATACAAAAGTCCGCTTAAATTTTGACTCAAATGACTCTATTAACCGTATTTTAATAGATATCCTTTCGAAATTTGGCAGTTAAACGTTTTTTTTATTCAATAATCAACATTTTAAAGGAATCGGACCAGTTCTTCTTGTAGCCCCCATACAAATTACCTTCCCGATATTTACATAAATAAATTTCATGAAAATATAATATATTAAAATGTTGTTTGTGTGTATTTAACGCGTACTTTAATAACCTAATCAAATCTGATTACAATCGGACCGTTTTTGGACTTAGGCCACATATGAAAATTTCGACCAATATTTAATTAAAGCGGTTTATAGGCAACAAGCGGAAGCTTATTTCACTTAAATTTGGTTTTTGTGTGTTTTTTACACTAACTAAAGATTTGACAAAAGATATATACAATCGGTCCATGTTTGAACTTGGGACCCATTTTCCTGGGAAACTCTGGTGTAGGGTATTATATGGTCGGTCCTGACCGACTAACATTTTCTTACTTGTTTTCTTTTTTGCTGCCCTTGTCAAATAACGCTTTGACATTAGCTTTTTTTTGGTAACTTACCTGATTTCACATTTAGAAAAGCACTTTATGTTGCTACTACTTTAGTTTAAACAAAAAAAAAAAAAAAAACATCAAATAAATATTATTGTTATGATTTTGGGTTAAAACCCTTATTAAAATTTTCTACTTGTTAACTTTTATTTCCTCATTATCAAACCAAAAATAACCATTTTTGTAACACATTAAAGTGAAAATAATAATGTAAGGGTGCTGTTTTCTAATTAGTAGGATTTGTTTTCTACTTATTCCCTTAAAGTAACAACCATATTATTAAAAAAAAATCTTGAAAAAATGGTATCCTTTTTTTCTTCAAGAAATTCTTTCCCTTTTAACCGTATTTTTTAAAAAAATCTCCAAACCAAGAAAGGAGTTATACAAAAATCAAATAAGAAATCATAACAAATAAACCTTTGAACAAATAAATTCTATAAATGAAATTGTCAAAAAACGCATTGTGGCGTAAAAAAGGATAATAATGAACGGAAATATAAATAATAACAATATAAAAAAAAAAAAACAAATAAAAAATCATCCTGAATATAAAATCTAAAAATTGAGTGAAGGATTTTAACAGCAAAACAAAATTTATATAAACCTTCAACAAATATATGAATTTCTTGAATTTGTTTTATTTATATTGTGTAAACAACCCTAAATTTTAAAAATATATCCTTATTTTTATAAAGTTAAAGCAAATATTTGTACTTAATAAGTACAAATATTTGATACAATAGAATTTTTCAACTTGAGTGCATTTTGAATTTTTTTTTTTACAAAATTGTGTAGGGGGATACAGATAGAACAGAACACAGTAAATACTCGTATTTAGAGTATTAAAACGTTGGCACTAATTTTTTAATACCATTTTGAGTGGAAAAATTGTCATCATGCGAATAATGACAATTTTTCAACATTGAATTTTGTTATTAAATTTATAAAAAAAACAAGTAAAAAAGTTAAATTCGGCCTTTCCGAATGTTTCGATACCCTCCACAATGTCACAAAGATTATTTGCAGCAATTAAATTAACCAAAAAATGGAAAAAACAATTTCCATTAACAAGACAAACGGACATTTAAACTCCTACTGATGTTAACACTAACTGGAGTGTTTTAAACCGGTATGGGAATACCAGAAATGTCGATAATTTTTAGAAACTCAATTTTTCTTCTGCAACTTGAACCCTTACAAAATGCTTTAATTCGTGTGTTGGATGACAAATGTGAACAAAATTGGATACCGAATGATATTTAAACAAGTACAAACATTTTTATTTAAATAAAAAAAATTTTCAACAATTTTTTTTTTTTCACAAAAAATTTTTTTCCGCGGAAATTTTTTTTCACAAACATTGTTTTTTAAAATTTTTTTTCAGATACTTTTTTTGCAATCTTTTTTAATGCGTTATCCGTACATTCGGCAAGGCCGAATTAATTTTTTTTATTCATTTGGGTTTTTTTTTATTTTTCATTTTGCTCTTTCCCGACAGACGATGTCCTGTCCAAATTTCAATAAACTTTCTTGGGATCGTTTTGTGAATTTGTGGTGGAATTTACATTTTAAATCAAAATGAATCCCAAATTGGTGATACACACTCAAAATAATAACTCTTGTTAAATTACAGAAAAACTCTGCTAATTTAACAGAGTACACCATACTTTTCCAGCTAGCAACATTTCTTGGTAATTTTACTATAAAACTCTGTAAAATGATTTTGTCAAAGCAAACTGTTAATTTACAGAGTTTATAGTAAAACATTAGTTAAATAAACATCATTTAGCAAATACGCTTGATGCAACCACAATTTTACAAAAAAAAAAATCTGTAAATTTACAGAGTTTAGTAAAATACATTTTATTTTGTAAAATTCTTATAAGATTTTTAAAAATATTTTTTAGTACTTTTTTTAGCAGTTTTTCAAAAACAAAAATAAGAGATAACATTTTGGTATTTTTACAAAAAATGTTTAACTATGAAATTCAGATTACATAGAAATAAGTAAAAATACAGATAAAGCTTAGTTTTTTAGTTATAAAAAATATAGAGTACTTCGCTTAAATATGTATTTTAGCAGAAAACTCTGTTAATTATCTGTAAAATTAAGATTACAAAGTTAAAAGTAATATAACAGATGAAACTTTTTTTTACAACAAAATACAAAGTATTTTCTTAAAATCTGTATTTTGGCAGAAAACTCTGTCAAGTGTATGTTGAACTGAGATTACAGTCATTTTATAGAGCATTTTACAGAGTTATTATTTTGAGAGTAGAAATTTGATAAAAAAAAAATCTAAAAGCATTTTTAATGAATTTTTTACTCCAAAACGCAAAATAAAAAAATGCCAAACATTTTTGTGAACGGGACTTAGAAAATTTTAAAAAAATTTTGAAACTTTAGAAATTTTTAATTTTTTTGCTATAAAATACTTGGTATTCCAATGTAAATGATTGTCAGCCAGGTCGGTCCCGCCGTTCTCAAATGCTGCGATTTTAAAAATACCGAAAAAGAGGGCGTAAAAATTATGTGGACTATTAAGAACATTTAAAAAAAATAGGGAAATCGGTCAAACCGTTCCGTGATTTTTTTTTTCTTTCAGTTATAAGTAACGTTAGTTAGACTATGACGAATCAGCCGTTCTCAAGTAATTCGATTACAAACGAACAACATTTAATTTTTATTTATATATTATAGATTTATGAAAAAATCTACTAAAACTGAGAAAAAAAGGATTTATATAATTAACAACACCATTTCCATTATTTTATCAATTACTAGCTATACCCGGTCCGCGTTGCTGGTCCTAAGAAAATACTGTTTTATATTGCTTCTTAATTTAAATATAGTGTCGGACAAAATTAAAGCACGGGTCCGGGTCCAGCTAGTAACCTTTGGTTCCACCCTCGGTTAGCACTATCTATAGAGAAATCTCAACAAAATCGCATGGCATTTTACGCTCATTTGTCCGATCAAGCTCTAATTTGGCACATAGTTAGTACTCGGTTAGTACTATCTTTGGTTTAAATTTCATCAAAATCGGTTTATCCGTTTTGTTTATATAAAGATGTCATTAGTGGTAGAATGTAATAATTTGATTTTGCCACGCCCCTCCGCCCACAATCAGAAAATAAAAATCTGACCGCACAGTGTTACTCCCCAGGCTATTCTGAATATTCCCCGAAAATTTCATCAAGATCGGTCTAGCCGTTTTCGAGTCCATTCGGAACATACATTCACATATCCATGTTTATATGAACATTTCCATTTAACTTTTGATTTTTGGATTTAAAAAAATAAAATTTTTTTTTTGAAGGCACATCAAAATCGTTTTGTACACGTATTAACATACATTTAGTGACTTCAAATCCGTTCGCGTGAAGAACTTTCACCTAACGGCGCAAAAGTTATGGCGGTTTGAAATTACAATTTTAAAAAAAATCTCAAAATTATAATTTTTATCAGAATTTAATAATCTTAACGTTTATAAATGTTGCATACTAACCCTTATTAAAATTTATTTAATTATATATATTTTGGTGGATATATATCAAAATATTAGCGGTTAAAGTATATTTTAATATCTTCATTTCCACTATCTTGCGTAAATTTAAGTTCTATGTAGTTTAAACATTTTAGGAAATTATTTTCTGAATTCTGTAAAGAATTTGCTATGTAGTTAAGAAAACTTTATGAAATTATCTCCAATAGTGCAAAAATTACAGTAGTTTAAAAATTAATGTTTCTCAATATTATATTTCACAATAAAACAAAGTGTTGATTTTTTAAAGAACATAAAATCCCAAATCTTCAAAATTTATGAATGCCGCTCAGTTTTGTGATTAAGCTTCATAGGCACTTGCACTTGCCATTTATATAAATTAATTTCTATTAGCGGTTTGGGTGTGCCCTGGCGGTTTATGTAGAGACAAAATTGGCGCGTTTTCAGCGATTTACGTGAAAACTAAAGATGATGGACCAAATTAAAGGCCATATTCAGGTTTAGCACCTTAAAATTAGTTAAAAAGCTTGTGCATTATGCAAAATTGTAAATTTTTTAAAGAGATGAAATTTCTGATTAATGAAATTTTGAGAGATGCATAAAATCCACAATCTTCAACATTTATGAATGCCGCTCAGTTTTGGGATAAAGCTTCGTAAGTACTATCAATTACCATTTATAGAAGTTAATTTCTATTAGCGGTTTGGGTGTGCCCTGGCGGTTTATCTGGAGACAAAATTGGGGCGTTTTCAGCGATTTACGTGAAAATTAAAGATGATGGACCAAATTAAAGGCCATATTCTGGTTTAGCACCTTCAAATTAGTTAAAAAGCTTGTGCATTATGCAAAATTGTAAATTTTTTAAAGAGATGAAATTTCTGATTAATGAAATTTTAAGAGATGCATAAAATCCACAATCTTCAAAATTTATGAATGCCGCTCAGTTTTGGGATAAAGCTTCATAAGTACTATCAATTACCATTTATAGAAGTTAATTTCTATTAGCGGTTTGGGTGTGCCCTGGCGGTTTATCTGGAGACAAAATTGGCGCGTCTTCAGCGTACAGTTACATTAAGTCCCAATTTTTGCACACGATCCATAATACGCATAACAAGTAATCGTCTGACAAGTATATTTTAAATCTAAATTCTTTTCACGTGAAAATACAAGCAAAACTTTAAAATCGTGAAATGTCAGATTTTTGCAAAATTTTTGCTAATCAAAATTTTAACACGCTATATCGATTTTATTATAAAAACTCAAAAAATATTTGGATCACGCGAAGTGCTGGGCACTTTTAAATAATATTGCGAATTTGCCTCGCAAAAAAGTGGATTTTTGATGACTTTCACGTTTTGTCTCTCAACTTTTGTCTAGCTAGTACTCCACTCCCATTGAGGGCACATTCATGGGACCGGTTTTAAATTGTAGGGAATTACGACAGCTATCATTTTGCGTATCAGATTTTAAAAAGTATGAAGCGGCGCAAATTTCCTGATCAAAAAACGACAAAAAATTGAAAATGAAGAAATTTTAATTTCAAACCGTTACCACTAAATAACTTTTTTAATATTGATGGCACATCAAATTCATAAATACATCTTTTTTGAACAAGTGTAGGGACCATATGTTTTAAATCTTCGAAGAATACGTTGGACGGCGCAAGTACAATAGGCCAAAGAGTACATAATTTTTATGAAATTTCAATCGACTTTTCCACATTTCTGAAGTTTGATTGTCGCTAACTACCGCAAATTAAGATTTTTTGCCTTAAAAGCTTGTAAGATAATTGCATTAGAAGTCCTTTATGCATTTCTATCAGTAGATAGCCATTTCAATGCAAATAAAAAAAGTTTTTGCCAAAAAAACAAAATTTCAAACAAATGAAAAGTTAAATGGAAATGTCCATATACAGTGTTGGAAAAAATAATGGGGACGACGAGCTTAAATTTAATTAATTTTTATAAACTTTTTCATAAATGTCATATTTTTTTCGCTTCAACTGAAAAATCATCAGTAATTTAACGGGATTTAATAATCTGTATAGCTTTTCACGATTCTGTTTTAATTTAAATTTTTATTGGCAGAATAGTAAGAAAAGTATTGAATTTACCTGGAAAAAATAATAGGGACGAAATAGTTTAAATGAATTAAAAGTTATTTTCAATTGTGTTAACCTTTAAGTTCTTAAATAATATTAATACAAAATGCAAAAAAAAAATATAAAAAATAATTCTGTCCATTCTTGACTTTTTAGCCTCTTTTATACTCGATAATAGTTTAGGATAATGGGTACGGGTGCCCATTGTAGGAATTATAATCGAAAACCCAGTTTAAACTTAAAAGCGGATGGGATATCTATGATGTAAAGGTTCGTAATAATAAATTGTTTCAAAACAAAGCATTTACCTAGTTTGGCTCAAAGAATTGGCTCGAAACCAGGGGTAGAGACTGAAAAATATCAAAGCATTTTTGTCAAAATTCTTGGTTTTCATTCGAAAATTATCCCTTTTATGACATATTATGAACTTAAATATGAGGTTTCTGCTCCGGTGACGAGTCGTACAATAAAAAATTAACTCCTTAAATCTGTTCTTAAAGGTCGAAGTCCAAGAGAAGAACCACCGCTGAGCTTACAATTAATACAAAAAAGTTCAGTATTTGCCAGAAACCACCTTGACCGTAAGAACTGGTAAAATGATCCATTGCCCGATGAAACAAAGATGCAAATTTTGACATAAGGCTCCGTTAAATCGGCAGTTTAAACATAATTTTAAAAAAATATTTCTTAAAAATAAGGTTTTTTTAACCCATTTCGATCCTCTGTTCGATTTTTCAAACAGTAGAAAAAATATTTATGTATGAAAAAGGTGGAATTTCAGGTACATGTTGATACGAATGTTAAGTCTTATCTTTCTACAATATAAACAAGTAAAAAAGTTAAATTCGGCCTTGCCGAATGTAGTGATACCCTCCACAATTTCAAAAAGATTATTGCAAAAAACTTTATTTAAAAGGAAATTATTTTTGAAAAAAAAAATTTTTTTTTGAAAAAAAAAATTTCCGCGAAAAAAAAATTTTGGTAAAAAAAATCCGCGATTTTTTTCTTTTTTGGTCAAAAAATATGTTCGTACGTGTTTAAATACCATTTGGTGTTCAATTATGTTCACATATGTCAACCAGAAGCCGAATTAAAGCATTTTGTATTTTTAGGTTATGTTGAATGTACTGAAATTTTTGAGGTGTGCTTACATTTTCGTTCATAACTTTTGAACCGCTGAACCGATATCGCTCAAATGCAATACCAAACTTCTCGGGAGAACTTCCAATAAATATGTTAAGTTTCAGTCATCTCTGTGCAATATTTTGTCCGCGAAAGCATTTTCCACAGACAGACAGACGGACATCGCTAGAGTGTCTTAAAATCGATCGGGCATCATGAATATATATACTTTATGGGGTCCCAGATCGATATTTCGATGAGTTACAAACGGAATGACAAACTTATATATACCCTCTATCACTAAGTGGAGGGTATAAAAATATGACGCCCTTGACCATCGAAATTTATATGTGCATTAAATGCAAAGTGCATCAGCACATAAATTGTTTCCAGCAGCAAAAACGAAAGTTTAGCATTTTTTGATTTTCGACTTTTAATTTTTTTATTAATTTTAAATTTTTTTAGATTTAATTTATTATCAAATTCCACTAATTTGAATCAATTTGAAACTACTTATTTTGATAATAATGAAATAAATTAATAAAATAGCAAATAAATCCAAATATTAAAATTGCATAATTTTACATTAGACATATTTTGTTGACAATATTTTTGATATCAGCGAAAAATAAAAAAAAAATAAAAATCCAAAAAAGAAAATTGAATCTTGGTCCAAAATGGGTTAAATATAGGCAAATTTTCTTTGGCGAAAGGAATTTCTTTCATATTAAAGGGAACTTAATTTTAGGAAAACAATAACCTATTAATAACTATATATGAACTTATTCATCATAGTTAAGAAAATTTCTTAACTTTATGTATTTAATAATTTTTTTTTGGAAAATGTATTGAGTATTTTTTTCCTGGAGTATGGTTTTTTGGATTGTCTTATTGTTGGTGTACGATATCTCTCCTGTTAATAACAAAAAAATTTTAGATTTTTTTAGGGTTGTTTTAATTAAATTGTATAGAAAAGGTCAGTTAAACCAAAAGTATTGCTAAACTCATGTTTAAAAGTTTACCTCAAAAAAAGGTAACTAAATTAAACTGGAATTCAATTTTTTTAAACAACATATTTCAAAATTTGTTCTGCATTTGAAAACCAAATGGAGGGTGGCATAAATACCAACCAACAAAACATTTAATATCTCTGTCGTAACTTAAAAAAGGGGTGGCTAAATTCCTAAAATTATTCAAGTGTTTTGAAAAATATATAAAATTAAATTAAAACAAAATAACTCAAAGCAAAAAAAATAAAAAAAACAAAATTTGAAATAAACCCAAATTATATGCAGACCATAAAAAATATATGCACGTGTTTCATAAGTTTTCAAAAACAAAATAAAAATAATTCTTTAGAAAACGGCAAAATTTTTAAATAAAAAAAATAAATTTAAATACAAAAACGTGAGATGAATAGAAGATTTTGAAGTTTGAAGTATTTAAAGAGAAATATACTAAGGACTTTGCAAGGATTTAGGTGGGATAAACAAATTAATGAATTTAGACCTAGTTGTGTTGATTAAATAAAATGGTCGTCTTATAAATGCACCCATCAGAAAGTTGTTTCCACTTAAATTTATTTTAAAAATTTTTGTTTACATAAAATTCGGCCTGCGGAAGTGATAAGATACAATTTTAAATATCTCCAAAATATTAACGAAATATTTTTGTATTTTAATGCCCAACTCCCCAAGACTGTCAACCGTGATTGGTCGCACTAACACAAAAAAAAATGCTTCCAAATTTAAAATTACTTAATACAAATAGTTACTAACAAAAAAAATTCAGAAAAGAAACTTTTAAAAAATTTTTAGAAAAGAAACAATTTTAAATTAAGTTTGACTGCTGTTCAATCCATACAAATATTGCGAGTATGTTAATAGCAACGTGCACGAACACCCTTTGTAAATATTTAGTATAGAAAAATCGATATTTTAAATTGTTTTTTTTTTGTTAACAAAATAAATTTTGTCATTCTTTGAATTTAAATTTTAATTTCTATATCCTTGTTGTGTAATTTGTTTGTGCATTTTGTTTTTGTTTACTTACACACTTTTGTTCCAATTAACATTTAACACTTTCTATTGCAATATTTCAACTTTAACTCAAATTGAAAATGACAAGGTAAACATAAACAGTGATTGGTAAAATTAAGCGTACATCGTGTGGCACACAGAAAAAAAAAATTGTCAATACAATTAATTTGATTGTTAATACAATTAAACATTTAATTTAAACTGAGCCTACATTGGATTTTGTCAATACAACAATGACAATTGTAACTTTTGAAAAAAAATCAACTTCATTCATTGTTACATTAACAATGAAATTAATTGAAAAATTTGTAAAACCTAAAAATAGAATAAAAAAAAATCTAAAAATAGAAAAAAAAAAAAAATAATGTCTACCGCCATCTGGCATCGAACCCGCAACCTTCGTGCTACGCGTCTAGCACAATACCACTGTGCTATCCTTATACATATTTGTATTTGACTAAACGTCATATTTAAAACAGTCTACAATTAGAATGATAAAAAAACAAACTAAAATTGGAAATTAAAAAAAAAAAAGTTCCGCCAACTGGCGGCGAACCCACAACCTTCAAGATTCGAAGCTAGCACACTACCACACTACCACCGTGCTATTCCTCATGTATATTTAAAGTTGACTAAATGCGTACATAAGGTGTCTGTGATTTCAATATGCATTTTTGCGTTTTTAACAATAATAAAAAATGTGGCATTATATATACATATTTAAAAATAAATAATAATGTTGCATCACACAAATTTAAAAAAATCTAAAAAAAGGATAACAAAAAAATAATCTCAAATAAAAAAAAAAAAAACTGTTCCGCCAACTGGCAGCGAACCCGAAACCTTCATGATTCGAGTTTAGCACACTACCACCGTGCTATCGTCGCGTCGCATATATTTGTGCTTGATTAAATGAGTTTATAAATTGTTTGTGTTATTAATGTGAATTTTGTGGAATCTTTAACAATGATTTTATTTTTATTTTTTTATTAAGAATTACCATATAATTACAAATTATATACTAATTTTACCTAACCGAGAACTAGTAACAATGACCTTCGTCTCGTTGTAGCGAATCAGACCAAGGCCTCTGGTGGGAATCGAACCCACGACCCCCAGACTCATAGGCTAGCACGCTACCAACTAGCCTACTGGGGCGCCTAACAATGATTTTAATTCATGCATTTAATTGGAAATAAAACCGGATTTTTGTCACATTAACAATACACATTGTTGATACAATTAAAAACGTTGTTGAACTAGTATTTCGTTGGTAACAATTTGTTTTGTTACTCTTGATTTTACGATATTTGTTTCTGTGCACAGTAGAAATCTTTCAACAAGACAATAGTATCACACATGGTGGCCCCGTAGGCTAGTTGGTAGCGTGCTGGCGTGGGTTCGATTCCTACCAGAACCCATGGTATTTTCGCTGCAACAAAACGACGGTCATTGTTACCAGTTCTCGGTTAGGTTGAATTTATTAAACATGAGTTGTTACTAAATAGAAAGAATAAATAAAAATAATTGATCATGTGATCAAAACTAATATTAGCCCTGTTTTTTGCAGACCGGATTAAGATTAGAATTAACTCTATTTAGTTAAAAAATGGGTCAAAACAAGTCTAGATTTTTTTTTTTATATTTTTTTCTGAATTTACATTTAATTAGTTAATATAAACGCGAAAAAAAGTAATCGTTGTCTAAAATGTAAAATGGTACAAATAAATTTGAGTTAATCCAAGGATTTAACTAAATTTATTATTCATTCATTGCATTTAGAACAAAGCTTAATTTGTTTTTCTGTTTATATTTACTAACTGTATGTAATTTCAGAAAAAAATTATAAAAAAAAAAATCTTGATTTGACCCATTTTTTAACTAAATAAAGTTAATCCAAATCTTAATCCTGTCTGCAAAAAACAGGGCTATTATATATTATTATCCCACATTTTCAAAATTTAAAAAAAAAACTTCTAATTGTAAGTCACATTTGAAAATTTTCTAAGTCTCGGACACAAAAATTTTGTGAAATACCTACCTGAAATTTTTGCTGAGCTGGAAGCAGTATTTGGAAGGAAGTCACACATCAAAGAGCGCTTCCAAATTTAGACAACCCAGTTGGAAAATGTGACACTGAGGAAATTTATACAGTGATTCCTTGAGAAAATGTCTTCAGGCTATGACAAGTCCATGATGACATGTCCAAACATTGTCAGCACTGAATGTTTATTTTAAGAGTGTGGACAATTCCTCTTAGACGTCGAAAAGGACGTCAGAATAACAGTATATTAAATTATCATTATAAATCTGGGCAACTCTTTAATTTCCAAGAACACAATGGCAACCGATTTATTTAAAATTAAATTAAAAACTTACAAGTAGTATCAAAGCAGAGCTTCGAAGAATGAAATCCTTTTCGAATGAATTCTCAAAAAAATTCATTCAATTTTGATAGTCATTGAATGCATTCGATTTCATAAATCAATGCATTCGATTTTTTATCATTCCACTGCGAATGCAATTGATTTTTTAAATATATAGACCAAAACGGAGCCAAATTTTGGTCCACAGTATCGCCTACTCTTTTTACATACGATGACTCTAATGGGATCTAATTTTGAATCCAAAAAAATTGGTGTTCCCGAAAATTTAAAAAATGCACATATTAGCTGCCTATACGACAAAAAAAATGTGAAGAGTGTTAGCGATACTATGGACAAAAAATTGGCTCCTTTTTGCTCTATCTTGGTTAGTTTTTTTAAGTTTTTTATGCAATGAATGAATAAGCCATTCGATTTTTCAAATTGAATGAAGAGAAAATCGATTGCATTCGCAAGTGAATGCATTCGATTTTTAAAAGTCGAATGAAAAAAAATCGAATGCATTCGATTTTTGAAAGTCGAATGAAAAATAAAACGAATGCATTCGATATTTATAAATCGAATGAGTCCAAAGTGAATTCATTCAATTCGCTAAAATGTGATTGGGGAATGCAATCACTAAATTTTCACTCAGAATGACAAATCGAATTAGGGAATGAAATCCTTCGAAGCTCTGTATCAAAGTAATAAATACACACAAAAAAACCTTGTTAAATTACTAGAAAAAAATCTCGTAGTCCCATTTTACCAATATTTGACAGTTTTCTTTTTTTTTAACAAATAATTTTCAATCGAAATTTATATTTTTTTTTTTTGTAATTTTACAGTTTTTCTTGTAATTTTACAAATTTACAAGATTTTTACAAAAAAAATCTAGTAAATTTACTAGAATGTCTTGTAAGTTTTATTTCGCAAAAAATGTTGTAAATTTACAATTTTATTGGTAAAAATCTTGTAAATTACAAAAAAGTTCGTAATTTTTACTAGGAAGTCTCGTAAAAGGTAGCAAAAAATCTAGTAAAATCACGAAACCTCCTTGTAAGTATTATCGCGTAAAAAAAATGCAAATTAAAAATTGTTTGGGTAAAAAGCTTGTAAAATTACAAGGTTATAGGTAAAAATCTTGTAAAATAACAAGGAATTCTTGTCAAATAGGAGGTAGCAAAAAAAGGTTCAAACTTTTCTTGTAATTTTACAAGGTTTTTTTTCTAAGTGTAGAAATACAATTTTTAAAATAAAGTTTGAAACAAGTAGTTAAGTGTGGCACTAATAAACTGGAGGTTCCGGGTCCAAGGATAAAAGTAAAAACAAAAGGAAATACGAAATTTTTTGTATTTTCGCGTGACCCACATCAGACATTTCCCCGAAGAAGTCTTAGATGTCCCCAGAAAGTCAGCCAGCCCTGACTACTGCTGACTTTGAGTGAGGACATTTTAAAAATTTATATAAAACTGTCCTCAATTCAGTACATAGAGATGTCTTGTGGATGACAGCAGTGACTCCGACATGTCATCGCGCCGTTACTGAGGATGGCTCGAGGACGTTGCCAACTGGAAACTCAAAATTTTCTGAAAAAGAGTACTTTTGCCGGGAGGACAAACAATTCAAGAAAACGCTGTAGCCCTAATTCATTATCAATTTTCTTCACATTTTGTTAAATTCTTTTAGATAACACCGCTCAACACTCATTTTCCGGTTTGAATTCTGGTGATCAATTTTAGTAGACTTTGATCTCCTGATTCCAAATCTGTTCTCCAAATTTTTCCATCACGTCCAGACTTTTAGTTATTCACTGTTGAAAATGCGAAATATTACGATTTTTGCATTATTTGAAAGCCTGCACAGCAGCCATTCAGTGGAGTATAAATCTGGTATAAAGCGCAAAAGTATAATTTATAATTTATGGTATCAAACATAGAAAACAATTTTTTTCTAATTATTGCGTTTGGTTGGGTTACACTTGCGTTTTAAAATGATACTGTTAAAATTACCATTTTTATAAAAAAGGTAAGGTACCTTAGTTTTTTTTTGATATTTTTCAAAGAAAAACTAAAAAAAAATATTTTACAAATTTAAGTTTTCTGTGTTATTTATCGTATAAACCGGAAGATATCTTTAATGGGTTTAAAAGTCAATAAGAAGGAATTTTGCCTAAATTTGAGCTCATCACAGTAAAGATTGATCATGTGGTTTTTGTTTTAGAGCCTTTTAAAAATGGTGCTTTTCTAATTTTTTTCACAGTATTTTTTTAAAATACATTTTTGGCCAATAATAGTGCAACAACTTAAAATTTTTTTAAAATTCTAGACGTGATGAAAAAATTTGGAGCACAGATTTGGAATCAGCGAGTCAAAATCTTTTAAAGTTTTATATGAAACTTCAAACCGGAGCCAAAAACCTTCGATTTGTTGAGCGGTGTAATTTTTCTTTTAATGTAACACCAAAAGGAATGTTTTCCGTACAATTTTTGTGCGATCTGACACAGATTACTAGGGACAAGATTTTCGTGCACTAAAATATCGGAAATATGCGCTTAAAATATGCGCTAAAACACTCAAAATATGCACTAGAAACCCTAAAAATATGCACTAAAAAAAACGTGTGCAATAAAAAACTTCTTTTCATACGAAAAACTTCTAAAAAAAATAACACCGGGTTTAAATAGTAACATCTAAAGTTTTAAGTAAGCAAGATATTTTAGAAATTAAGACAATCTATAAAAAAAATTAAACAAAAAAATTTTTTTTTTCATATTTTCAAAAAAAAATTCTAAAATTTAAAATAGTTTTTGAAACAAATAAATTTCCATTTGTGTTTTAGCTTATTTATGCCAAATTATGCAAAAATATGCACTTAAAAGTTGTATAAAACCAAAATATGCAAAAATATGCATTTTCACTAAAATATGCAAAAACATCTCATCCCAACAGATTACAAACCGTTTACGGTATCATTTTTATTCCAAATTTTTAAAGAAAAAGACGGACAGTATTCCAAAAATCTTTTTATAGTGTTCACAAATTGTGTCAGTGACTGTATCTAAATATTTACCTTAAATTAGTACTATGTATTGTACCTACATGTAGTACTTTTACTAAATAAAGCTCCTTTTATGTTTGTTAAATTAAACACTTACGTGTGTGTTTTCATAAACTGGTATGTGTGTGTAAATAAGTGAATATTTGTATGTATTGAAAATGTGTATAACACACAATTAAACGTTATACACAGTCCACTTCAAATTCTATAAGTAAAAAGGACATTTAGATTGCTGTATTGTTTGGACTTAAATTAACCGAAACAAAAGTTTTTAAACAAAAACAATTCAATTGTAAAATTTTTGATCGGGCTTGGAAAGGTTTTCTGAAACTACACTCAAAATAATAACTCTGTTAAATTACAGAAAAACTCTGCTAATTTAACAGAGTACACCATACTTTTCCAGCTAACAACATTTCTTGGTAATTTTACTAAAAAACTCTGTAAAATGATTTTGACAGAAAAAAACTGTTAATTAACAGAGTTTATAGTAAAATATTGGTTAAATATGAAAGCTTTTTTACAGATAAAACTCTGTAATTTTACTTTAAAACTCTGTAAAATGATTTGGCAAAAAAAACTGTTAATTTACAGAGTTTCTAGTAAAATATTGGTTAAATAAACCACCATTTAGAAAAGAAAACTATGTAAATTTACATATATTTGTAAAATGCATTTGATGCATAAAAAAATTTACAGAAAAACTCTGCAAATTTACAGAGTTTAGTTAAATGCATGTTATTTTCTAAAATGTTTATAAGATTTCTGAAAAAATTATTTTGATAACTTTTTTTTGCTACTTTTTCAACTTTTTCTCAAAAAAAAAAAATATACAGATAAAATTTTGATGTTTGGTAACAAAAACAAAAACTACTCAAAACAGAAAACTTTTTTGGTTATAAAAAAATACGAAGTATTTTGCTTAGATCTGTATTATAGCAGAAAACTCTGTTAATTATCTGTAAAATTAAGATTACAAAGTAAAAAGTAATGTAACAGAGGAAACTTTGTTTTTTGTCACAACAAAATACAAAGTATTTTCTTTAAATCTGTATTTTGACAAAAAACTCTGTCAAATATCTGTTGAATTAAGATTACAGTCATTTTACAGAGTATTTTACAGAGTTATTATTTTGAGTGTAGAACAGGGCTGTTACAAAGGCGTCAAATTTTGGACATGACATTGAACTGTCACAAAAATATGAAAAATATTCGAAATTATATACAACGAATAAATTTTAAGTCAATTACGAAATTTTCAATATTAATAAAAAGTTTGATTGACTGTATTGATATCGAGTCCATTAAAGATTTAATTAATGTAACAAATTTCGTTATGTGCACAACATCAATTAATATTTTAATTGAATTAATTATTTTTTTTGTTTTAAATTGATCACTTTTTTTCGTCGCGCTCATTTTTTAGCACAACTTTTTTCTATTTAATTTTCCTTTCAAACTAACTTCCCTGTTAGATTTACAACAATAATAAATTTTTATTATAAAATACCCGTTTCTAATGACACCCTCACTTCTTGTTAATGATTTCATCAATAGATATGAATAATAAAAATCTATGGGTAACTCCCATTTTTTCAAAATCAAACAAATCTATTAATCTCTTACGGAAAATGTAATATGAACATTAAGTTTCACAACATACTGGACATGATTGTAAAATTCTGTAATATTTACAAGTTGTAAAAAACCCACTTGTGTATACTAACATAAGTATTAGGGTAGTATTTTTTTCTCCATAAATTTCACTTTTTTTTAAAAAAGAAAGTTTTCAATGATGCAATGCCATGTGAAAATAACAACTAAAAAACTTAAATGTAAAAAAAATATTGCAAAAAACTTTTTTTTACAAAAAATATATTAAAAAATGAGTTTAAAAAAAAAAATGCTAAAAGAAATTATTTTCGAGACAAAAATTTCCGCTGAAAAAAAAATGTTGGTAAAAACAAGTACGCAAAACAAAATTTTTGACTAAGCAAATCTTTTTATACTCGTTAAAATACATTTCGGTATCAAATTTTGTTTACATACATACATATGTCAACAAGCAACCAAATTTAAGCCCTTTATAATTTTAGGTTATGTAGAATGTAATAAAATTTTTGAAGTGTTCTTACATTTTTGTTCATAACTTTTAAACTGCTAAACCAATATCGCTCAAATGCAATACCAAATTACTCAAGGCAACAAAAATTAAATTTATTAAGTTTAAGTCATATCTGTGTAATAGTTTAGTCGTAATCGCTGTTTTAACAGACAGACGGACAGACGAACATCGCTAGAAAGTCTAGCAATCGATCACTGATCAGTAATATATACATATACTTTATGGTGTCCCAGACCGATACTTCTATGAGTTACATAAAAAATGATAAACTTAAATACACCTTCTGCCACTAATTGTAAGTGGAGGGTATAAAAGTTTGGAATGTAGGTTCAGCTTCTGGGAAAAAAGTTCCACTAAAGCTGGGTTTTTAGAAATTATGATTATAATGGAGATAAAAAGTAAAATTTGAAACTTGTAATATATCCTGAAAAAATGAAATTTGGAATGTAGGAACCTTTTTCGGGGAAAACATTCCTTGGAGTACATTCCTTAAAGTACTTTGTGGAAATTCCAATTTCAGGAGGGCAAAAAGTGAAAAACAATTTACTTTGGTACTTTTTCTATCTCTAAAAACAATAAAAACTTTAAATTTGTAATGCATGATATTTTAGAGGAAAAAACATATTTTTAAAAAAGTACCTTTTAGCAATTCTGGTTTTAAGGGGGTCAAATATTGTACTATGGTACTTTTTCTAAAATAATTATCTCAGAAGTGAAAAAAATGTAGACAAGGTTCCTTTGGCAATTCTGGTTTTAATGGGGTCAAAAAGGTAAACAATTTCACTATCTCACAAAATAATGGTATTAAAAACTAGAAATTTAGTACCATCGAGCAGAAAAATCATTCCAGCAAAAGCTCTTTTTAAAAGTTTTGATTCTAAGAGGGTGTAATAGTGTAATAAGTGTGTTGTGGATTTTTTTTATTTCCTGAAATAAAAGTTCTAGAAACATAAAATTTTTAATGTATGATCCTCTAATGGATTCTAATGGCCCAAAAAGGACTATTATTTCTAATGAAATAATGGTCAAATTATCCTAAAATTTAAAAGGTATTGGCAATAAAAGGGGTAACAAATTGAACTTTGGTACTTTTTCTATTTCCTAAAATAAGGGTTTTGCACCATTTCCAATTGTATTTTAAAAATTTCCAAATGTATATTAAAATTGTCCAAATGTATTTTTAAAATTTTGCAAATGTATTTTAAAATTGTCCAAATGTATTTTAAAATTGTCCAAATATATTTTAAAATTGTCCAAATGAATTTTAAAATTGTCCAAATGTATTTTAAAATTGTCCAAATGTATTTTAAAATTGTCCAAATGCATTTTAAAATTGTCCAAATGTATTTTAAAATTGTCCAAATATTTTTTAAAATTGTCCAAATTTATTTTAAAATTGTCCAAATGTATTTTAAAATTGTCCAAATGTAGTTAAAAATTTTCCACATGTATTTTAAAATTGTCCAAATGTATTTTAAAATTGTGCAAATGTATTTTAAAATTGTTTAAATGTAGTTTAAAATTTTCCAAATGTATTTTAAAAATTTCCAAATGTATTTTAAAATTGTCCAATTGTATTTTAAAATTGTCCAAATATATTTTAAAATTGTCCAAATGTAGTTTCAAATTTTCCAAATGTATTTTAAAATTGTCCAAATATATTTTAAAATTGTCCAATTGTATTTAACAAATTTCCAAATGTATTTTAAAATATTCTATGTGTAATTCAATGTAAAATATTTTTTAAAATACATTTGGAAAATTTTAAAATACAATTGGACAATTTGAAAATACATTTGGACAACTTTAAAATACATTTGAAAAATTTTAAACTACATTTGGACAATTTTAAAATACATTTGGACAATTTTAAATTACATTTGGACAATTTTAAAATAAAATTTTGAAACTACATTTGGAAAATTTTAAAATACATTTAGAAAATTTTAAACTACATTTAGACAATTTTAAAATACATTTGGACAATTTTAAAATACATTTGGACAATTTTTAAATATATTTGGAAAATTTTAAAATATATTTTTACAATTTTAAAATACATTTGGACAATTTTAAAATACATTAGGACAATTTTAAAATTCATTTGGAAAATTTTAAAATACATTTGGACAATTTTAAAATACATTTGGAAATTTTTAAAATACAATTGGAAATGGTGTAGAAACTTGAAATGAAGGATTATTCAGCAGAAAAAACTTTCCCTAAAAAGTACTTTTTGAAAAGTTTTGATTATAAGAGGTTTTTTAAACCTCTTGGGTACTTTTTCGATACTCTTAAATAATGGATATAAAAACTTAGGGCCTAATTTTGTAAATCACTCGCGTTGAACGCATCACCAACGTTAACGTGAACGCGAGGCTCAAAAAGTGCAATTTTGTAAATCACTACGTTATTGCGTTCAATTTTTACGTCATCACTTAAAATGTCAATTATATTTGAATCAGTGTTGCCAGACATTCTAAAATTAATAAAATTGGCCACCCATTTTGTAGGGGATACACACCCATTATAGTGGGGAAACACATATATATGATAAGCAACACCTGCAAAGAGAATATTTGAGAAAAAAGAGAACAAAAAAACAGTAACATAAATTTGTTGAAAAAAGCAATAAAAATCACAACGAGACGCTTTGCTATTTTCGATGTTTTTCTTCTGCCGGAGAAGTTTTTTTACACATTTATTACTTTTTTGTTGTATATTTACATATTCCAACATTATTTAATTATTTTTTGCTGTTTGAAAGCATATTTTTTACATCAACGCCCCAAAATTCCAAGTGATCATTTTGACACTTCAAGTGATGAAAAAACACTCTTGCGTTTTACAAAATTCCATTTTCCATACAATTTGTTCTACAAACACGTAAGTCAACGCGAAAAAAACAGCTGTTCAGTGCTCGCGTTTTACAAAATAGAAAATTGTCCAACGCGAGATAAAAAGGCGCGTTGCGTTTTACAAAATTAGGCCCTTAAAATTTGAAATGAAGTACCCTCCAGAAGAACAGAACGTTCCAAATAATTTTAGAAAATTTTGATTCTTGTTGGGTAAAAAGGTTAAAATTTGGGATACTGTACTTGAGTACTTTTTCTATCTCCTGAAGTAATGGACGGAAAAAATAGTCTGCTACATTTTCTATTTTCGGATGTAATGGTTTTCGAATAAAGGATTTTCCAGCAGAAAAACTTTTCCGAAAAAAGTACTTCTACTTTTCAAAAAAGTTTTAACTCTAAAAGGGTTAAAACCTGTTCTTTGATTCTTTTTCAATCCTCTTCAATCAAACAGAATATTCTGAAAAAATACATTAAAAAATTTTAAATTCTACTGTGATTTTTACGTCGGTTCTTTTTTTCAATAGTCCTAAAAATTTTAAATTTTGAATCAGGATCCTACAGCAAAAAAAAAAAATAATCTAAAACAGTTGGTACTTTTTACAATCATTGAAGTTTTTTTCATTGGAATGTTATCCCACTCCAAAGATTTTTCCATTTAATTTTTTTCACCAAAAACTTTTGTACTTTTTCTAATTCCTGAAAAAAAGCACCTAGAAACATGAAATGTGAAATTTTCTAGTAAAAAAAAAGTACCTTTTGCAATTTTAGTTTTATGGGCTAAAAAGGGTAAACAACTTTAAATTGCTACTTTTTATATCTCCTGAAGTAATGGCTTTAGAAACTTGAAATGTGGGATCATTCAGTATAAGTATTTTTTAAAAAGTTTTATTTCTAAGAGGGCTAAAAAGTGTACTTTGGTACTTTGTCGATCTCCCAAAATAATAATATTTCCAATTTCATAAAAACTTAATTTTTGAAATGCAGGATCCTACAGCGAAAAAAATTAAATAAAGTACTTTTTTGTATTTTAGATTAAGGTGCAAAAAGTGGTACTTTTGTTACTTTTTCTTGCTCCTGAAGTAATAGTCCTAGCCTTTGGAAATCTGAAATGTGCATAGTCCAGCGGAAAAAAACATTCTGGAAAAAGTACCATTTGGTAATTCTGGGTTTATTTAAATAAAATGGGTAAAAAAAATTACTGGTTTAAAACTTGAAATGTGCCAGAACAAAAAAAAACCGTTTGGAGCTTTTAAATTTAAAATTAAAACAAATTAATAAAATTTGTGTTTTTATTTTGTACAAATAAGTTTCCACCTTATAAAATTAAAATATTATTGACCACTGTGAACACACCTAAAATTTATGACTGCGCAAAGTATGGAAAAAGCCCTTATGTATAATAAAACAGCTTGAATTTGCTCCTATTTCAAATTTATTTTTTTATTTATACTGAATGTTAATGAATAATTTGCATTTAATTAGATGCATTCAACAATGGAATGACAAAATACAGGTAAAGAAACTCAAATCCAAATGATAATTTTAATTTTTTTAAGAAGGTGTTTATCTTGTTTTTTAAGTTTTTAATCTAAAACCGCTGCTTACAAACATTTACATTTATTTGATATAAAGACCAGGTCAAAATGAACTTAACAACTTGGATATCTATAAATCTAAAGAATGCATCGTGTTCATGAGGTATACAAAAGTAACATAAAAGCCATAAGAGTTACTGTATTAGTGGTATTAGACCTTCTTAATACATTTTATAAGCTTTAATAGTAGAGATAATAGAGTTGTTACTTTTTTGTATGTTTTGGAGGCAAATTTTCGTCAACTATAATAAACAACAAAAAAAACAGGCGGCAGTTTCTTTCAAAATATGTGTCCAACTTCTTTTTATAGGTTTGCATTTACAGTGAGTGTAAAAAGAATTTATACAGGGAAATAGTAATAGATGGTATTCGTTAAAGACACAGTTAACAATGGCAATATATTAAAAAACACGTATTTTTCAAAAAAGGGCTGTGTAGGTACTCTATCAAGCTTTAATTTAAGCTTAATGGCGTTCAGATTGAGTTTATAATAAATGTGCTACGAGGGTGGAACTGGAAAATATCATTTTCCATTTTAGCAATAGACTAGCAGTTCTAAATCAAAGTTTTGGGTTTTTTCCGAAAATCTTCACCAAATCTTTATGAAATAAACTATGGAAAACAATTTTGAGACTTTATTTTAAAAAAAGGTATTAAACGAATTTTTTTCTTTACGATTAGTAAAATGTATATGAATAGGAAACATTTTTCAGAATCTAAACATTTTACTTCCAGAAGCAATTTTCTATAAGAAATAACTCAGAATATGATTTCTGCAAATAAAAATATTTTTCCATAAGAAATAGGTGATAGGTTTTGAATTTTCCTAAGAAAGTTTTGATAAAATATTTATGAAAATTGAAAAAGTCCAATTTATATGAAAATATGCATTTATACCAAAATATGCAAAAATATGCAACTACAAATCGATGCGATTTTATTGCAAATTTCTTGATTCGGATAGATAATAAGTTTGTTGTATGATTAAAGTGCCGAGTAAAAATATGCATTTTCATTAAAGTACTTGCCCTACTTATCAAATTTGATCAAATCTCATCTAATCTGAATAACTGCCCTATGAGCAGGGTTTGAAAAAAAACTCTAACGTACGGTACGTTAGTGTTCTGTACGGAACTATGGAGCGACCGTACGTTATCAAAACGTACCGTTCCAAGAACACATTCACTAAAAAGTTTTTTAGTGGTTGTGAAGGTGTTCGCAAACAGAATTCCGAACGTTATGCCTGCGAGTTGAAGAACAGAAACTTTACGATAACGTACCGAACTAGGTTAGAAACAAAATATAGTTCTTTTAGTGTTCTGTTTGCGAACTTTTGAGACATTTTTTAATTTTAAAATGGCGATATCTTGAAAACTTAGCAAGATAGAGCAAAACGGAGCACATTTTTGGTTCTTGGGATCTCAATAGTATCGCTAGGCCTCTACACATTGAGTCCTTATTTTGAATCTAAAAAAGTTAGCATTCCGGGAAATTTAAAAATGCACATATCTCACTAAACGTCGGCAGTATTTAGTGTCGGCAGTATTTAGCGAGATATGTGCATTTTTAAATTTCCGGAATGCTAACTTTTTTAGATTCAAAATAAGGACCCAATGGGGTCCACCTATGTGTAGAGGCCTAGCGATACTACTTATGGTGATCCCAAGAACCAAAAATGTGCTCCGTTTTGCTCTATCTTGCTTAGTTTTCGAGATAACGCCATTTTAAATTTAAAAAAAAAATGTCTCAAAAGTTCGCAAACAGAACCCTAAAAGAACTTTATTTTGTTTCTAACTTAGTTCGGTACGTTATCGTAAAGTTTCTGTTCTTCAACTCGCAGGCATAACGTTCGGAATTCTGTTTGCGAACACCTTCACAACCACTAAAAAACTTTTTAGTGAATGTGTTCTTGGAACGGAACGTTAAATAAGGTACTGTTTTTTTTCGAACACTGCCTATGAGTGCCCTTAGAGCAATAAAATGTATGACAGACCCACAATATTTTTTTAGTCCAAAAATTTTCTCTGAACACACCTACACTCTATCTCAAACTATTAAGGCAGTCCCCATCACATTAGTGAGACCGACCCCCATTTATTTTTACCATACAACTTTTTTTAAAAAATACCTACGCCCTATCTCCACTCCCTAAGTAGGCTTCCATTCAAAATTACATTTTTATAAAATTTGCTCCAACTGTTATTTGTATGGGAGCCTACTTAGGGAGTGGATATAGGGCGTAGGTATGTTTTAAAAAAATGTTGTAGGGTAAAAATAAATGGGGTCGGTCTCACTAATGACCCCTATCGGACGCACCATTGGACCGGTAGAAGCTGATTAAATAAAACAAATTTACAAAAAATAAAAAAAAAATTGTATGGGGACCGTCTTAACAGTTAAAGATAGAGGGTAGGTGTGTTCAGAGAAACTTTTTGGACTAAAAAAATATTGTGGGTCGGTCATACATTTTGTTGGAGCAAATTTTAAAAAATGTCGTTTTGTGTGGGAGCACCCTTAGAAATTGGAGATAGGGTATTAGTTTGTTTCAAAGAAATGTTAAGACGTAAAAATTAATTGGGGTCGGTCTTATAAATGACCCCTCTATGACGCACCATTGGAGCAGTAGAAATGATTTTAAGATTGGAAAATTACAATAAAATTATTTCAAAAAATTTTAAAAAATGGTAATAGTCGTTATCCCACAATCCTCCTGGGCAAAAAATTTGTAGAATCGATAGAAGTTTTACATAAAAAAATTTGAAAAAAATCGAAGAGTACAAACATTTTTAAAAATGAGATTTAAATTTTAAAACTTTAAAAACGCATAATAGAGCGCTTTTAAGAATTTTTCTGGATTTTTTTTTTTTAAAGTACGCAAAAAAACAAAAATTTTGAAAAAAAAAATGAAATTTGGACTGTTATTGAAGAAGTTATGAGGAAAAGAAATTTGAGTAAAGGAACGAACTACCAATTTTTAAAAATTCGATATCATTAAAAAAAACTGAAAATTTACCAAGAATGAGTTTTCAAAGGGTACTAAAAACTGTCAACAAATTGGAAAAATCTAAAAAAAAAAATTATTCAAAGTGTCCGATTTGACATGGAATGCCCCATATATTCATGATCCTCGATCGATATTAAAACGATCTAGCGATTTCCGTCCGTCAGTCCGTCCGTCTGTCTGTTGAAAACAGGCTAACTTTTGAAAAACTTTACTCAGGCATCTGAAGTTTGGCATATATGTTGGTCATTTATCAGGTTGGTATTGCAATCCAGCGAAATCGGTGGTCCAGTGGTTCAAAAGTTATGAGCAAAAGAGTGAGTTTCGGCTAGGTTTTTTTTTTGTGAATTTACGATATAAAACATACGCTTACTTTGTCGTTCCCCTGGCCTGGTTCGTATTGAATTTCAGCCAAATCGGTGCAGTAGTTATTAGCAAAACCTTGAATTTTAGATTGGTTTCACCTTAAATTCACGTGTTGATAAAACCGAGTTTTAAAAAACAAGCTTTAAAAACATTGGAAAGCCACAAAATTACTTTGAAAAGTATTTTTGTTACTCAAAAATATTTTTACACTAAAAAAAAATTTACACTCGAAAAAAATTTTACACTCAAAAAACGTAATTTTTCTTTTTTATTACAAAAATGACAAAAAAGAAGTGTTTTACTTAAAATAAAATATTTCTAATCATAATTTTTAATTTTTTTCACGTTAGAAAATTTACTATCCTTTAAAAAGGGCATTGTGGAGGGTTGTCATAGATTCGGCCAAGTCGAACTTAAATTTTCTACTTGTTTTTTTTTTTTTAATTTTTAAAAATTCAAAACTTTGATCGCCAGGCGCAACGGGTAAGTTTGAACCAATGGGCTTAAAATTTGTACCACATAAGTTTAAAGCTTAGTAGAATTTATATTTGCCCGGACATTCAAAATCGGAGGGAAAACTTTTTTGTCAAACAAAAAAATTACGCTGTACCGTAGCACACTTATAATTAACTCAATCTGGAAGCTATTAAGCTTAAACTAAAGCTTGAAAACCTTTACAGCAATTTTTAATAAATACTGGCTTGCTTATACAAAAAATTGGTTTTGTTAACTTTGTCTATAACGAATAGACAAAGTTAACTGTAGCCCTGTATTAATTCTTTTGACGGTCACTGTTTTAAATAAATATAAAATTGTTTAGTTTCGGTTTTTTTATAATTTTAAAATCTTGTTAGTTTTTTTTTTGTAGTTTTATTTTAATCTAGATGTAATAAATTTTATTTGCTTATCTGTAATTTGTGATTTTTATTGTTAATTTTTTTGGTAATTTGATCATTTATCCCTCCAGTCAAATCTTTTGGTATCGATTTCTTTTTTGTTTTTATTAAAAATTAAATTTATAACTTTATTTATATTTGTTTTTACAGAGAATTTTGAAAATGTGATGTTATTTTGTTGTCATTATAAAATCATTTTATGTTTTTATTATTTTGTTTTAAAACACAAACTTTTCTTTAGAATTTTTATTGATTATTTTAACAAAATATTTAGATGTCGATTAAGATTTATGTTAATTTTTATATAATTTGGGTTTATATTCTATAAAGTAATTTTTTTTTTTTTTCAAAACATGGTTTAGCTTTTTAGGGTTTATAATTAGGTTGTTAAAATGTTCTTGGCGGTTATTAAAACAAAAGTTCTAAGACAAGACATTTAACAAGATTATTTTTTTTTTAATTTTAATTACACCAAAATTGTCAATTTACTAGGAAGAATATTATACTAAATATATACACTCGAAAACTATTTAGTGATACCTTTAAACTAGAAACTGCAGTTAAAAATGTATAACATAAACGGCAGTGAGTTTATTAACCCCACTTAGGGTTGTTTTTGCTTCCAAGTCTAAGAAAGAATATTACATACGAGTATTGTCAAAAAGTTTAAAAACCGATCAGTATATTATCGAATTTTTCGGGTTTATAGATTTTTTTCTGTTATAGTTTGTTCAACAATCTTTATATTTATAAACGACTTCTTAAAGAAAATTTAATTCTGAATACGCACAGAAAAAAATATGGAGGAAACAAATTTGATTAATCACTTGTTTAAATTTAAAAACATAAATTGAGTAATTTTTTAATTGACGCAATTAAAAATTTACTTAAAAATTTTAAAAACAATTTAAGTAAATAATTTAATAAAAATTTAATAGTTTTTTTTTAATTTTTTTTTAAACTCTCATAGTTTTTTGAATTCTCATTTAGTTTATAGTTTTTTGTGTATGTATATGAAAGTTTGTAATCGTCTTTATAAAATTTTCCTATGTTTTTGAGACATGAATATGTTTGGTAAAGTTTGAAAAACAAGTTTGTTTTTTTTGCAAAAAGATTTACACATTTTTTAAACTTTAAAAAAAATAAATAGATAAATTTTGAGTAAACTTTTAATTGTGTCAATTAAAAATTTACTCAAACTTTTCAAACATTTAATAAATTTTTATTAAAAATTTACTCAATACTAGTAAATCGTTTACTGGTGCAAAACTGTGTAAATTTTTAATAAATAGTATTAAAAATTTACTCAAATATTTTTTTTATTTTTTTTTCTGTGCGATAAACTTTATCCTGAAAATATCGGATACAAATTGACAGAGTTGCGATATTTTTTCTAAAAAAGAAAATTAAGATTTTTGCCAAGGCAAAACAAAAAAAAAAAAATAAACGAACATCATGAGAGGTCGCGTGCTATTATTCTAAAGGTTTTTGGCCCGCTAAATCTGAATTTGACATTGAAATTGCTCTATCGCATTAAGTTTTTGATATAACAAGAAATGTTAAATATCTCAAAAACCTGATGCAATAGAGCAATTTTAAGGTCGAATTCGGATTCAGCGCACCAAAAATCTTAAAAAATATTATACATGACCTCTTATGACGAATTTATTTAACAACTTTAATAATAACAATAGCAATTATAAACAAGTAGAAAAGTTATTCGACTTGGCTGAATTTATGAATATGCCTTTTTAGGTGTTAGTAATTTTTCTCACTTGAAAAAAAATAACATTTTTGATTAGAAACATTTTGTTTTGTGTAAAATTTTTTTTTTTTTTTTTAATTTTTGAAAAAAAAAAATAATTTACTAAATTTTTTCTTGAGTGTAAAATTTTTTTGAGTTTAAAATTTTTTCGAATGTATTTTTTTTAGTGTAAAAATATTTTTGGGTGAATAAAATACGTTTTAAAATAATTTTCGGGTTTTCAACACGTGCATTTAAGGTGAAACTAATCTGAAATTCACGGTTTTGCTAATAACTTTTCACGCACTGGACCGATTTGGCTGAAATTTAATACGAACAGGCCAGGGTAACGACAAATATATATGCCAAGCTTCGTCATCCTCAGAATTGCCTTTCAAAATTTAGCGTGTTTTTTATCTCTGAATTCACTAAAAACCCTTGCCGAAATTCAGTCTTTTGCTCATAACTTTTGAACCACTGAACCGATTTCGATGGATTGCAATACCAACCTGACCAGGTAAACGCCCAACATGTATGCCAAACTTCAGGAGCCTCCGTAAAGTCTTTCAAAAGTTAGTGTGTTTTCAACAGACAGACATACGGAAGGACATCGTTAGATCGTCTTAAAATCGATCGAGGATCATGAATAATACTTTATGGGGTCCTAGACCAATATTTTGAGATGTTACAAACGGAATGACAAACTTATATATGCCCTCTATCACTAGAGTGGAGGGTATAAAAAACATTGTCAACTGTTTTGTCACCAAAACATAATAAAATTGTTAAAATTCGATGTACAGCGTCATCTGTTTTTTTTTTTGTTGTCTTAATTCTTTCTCATTCTTAGGTTTTAATACACTCAAAATAATACATTAGTAGAATTACTAATTTTTTTTGCTAATGCTAGTAAGCAACCTTTAGGAAACTTTTAGTTGAGATTAGCATTTTAGCAAAAATATCTTGTAAACTTCATTTAGCGCATTAGCAATTTTAAACAAAATTTGAACTATTTTTTTTTGCTAAATTTAAAATTGAGTTGACAAAATTTTTACAAGCTTTTTTGCTAATATTAGCAAAAATAAATTGTAAATTTTTTTTTAGAAAACTTTGTCGAAAACTAAGCCAGATGGAGCAAAATGGAGGCCCTTTTTGGTTCTCGGGCTCACCATAGTATCGCCGGTCCTCTTCACATGTGTGGACCCTAATGGGTATTAACTTTGGGTATTAAAGTTAGCATTCCCGAAAATTTTAAAATGCTCATATCTCGGTATAACATTGCCGACACAACAAAAAGTCCCCAAGCATTTTTGTGGCTCTCAACACGTAGAACAAGCAGAAATTGAGGACGGTTTTAAACAAACAAGAGTTCTGAATAACAACTTTTTGTCAATTTTTATTTGTTGTTTAAGTAAACAAAAATCATCAAAAATGTTTTTAATTTTTTTTTTAATTTTCTAAGATTCGAAATTTTTTTGAAAAATTTTCTAACCCCCAGTCATTCGTCTGCGACGAATTTGCATGTATTTTGTTTTTGTTACAATAACAAACTACACACAAATTCGTCACGAACGAATGACGTTAGTGTTACAGAAACTGGGGGTAAGTTTCTTGGAGTGCAAAATTTTTTTTTTCGGATTTCACTTTATATTAAACAAATTTTTATAACCGAAGTAAAACAGAAATTCTTTACTTTGGGTTTTTAAAGCGCTTTGATGACTTTAAAAAAACGTTCTCAAAGCACTTTTTTACATCGCTTTTAAAACGCTTTAAACTTAGCGTAGATCGATGTTATCATTCGGATCATCTGAAGGCACTTTGAAGTTGGTATACAAAACGCTCGTACAACCGTCCACAACGCTTTTGCGATTGTATTTTTCTGACTGGGTAACCAAAAGCTCTCCGAGTAATACTTTTGAAGGTATCGAGTTTTTGAATTCTTAAACCCCCAGGGGTCCCTTAAAATCACGTATCTCAAAAACTAAGTAAGGTAGAGCAAAACGGACACAAATTTTGGATCAAAAACGATGACAATTTTAAAGGAACCCAACTAGGTCTAGGCCCATCGGGTCTGGTTCTATCGGGTCCGAACCCAATGGGGTCCTCATATGTGTATGAACTAATAAAGGAAGTCTCCCTGGTGTCACCCTTTTATCTTCATATTTGTCGATTTGTATGGGGGAAATTGATCTTTTTCAGTTTTTTACGATTTACGCCTATTTAAACAAAATTAATATAGGCATGTGGGGTATCAGATTAAAGGTATTAAAAATACCTATCTCGTGGTGCTAACAACTGGCCAAAGAAGTTAATATTTTTAGAATTATTAACAAAAATGTCCTAAAATTTTGGTATTTTACTTAATATGACGAAAAGTTGTGCATGTTTGGACACGTTCTTATAGGTTTTTCAAAATCAGCAAATTTTCTTTTTGGTTAACAAGCTTTTTTTGCTAACATTACAGTTTTTTTTTTGAGTGTATGTTTAGAGAAGATGTTGGGGTGGAAAAATTGCAATTCGGTCATATATTTGACTCCTCTGGGGGCACCATCGCACAGTGCCACATTTGGCCAATCTAGCACGACAAAAATCAAAAAAAAAAAGTTCCCCGATTTTTATGATTTGTTTGTATGTATTATAATACACGGAAATACTCATATAAGAACTATAATTCTATTCGTTATTAAGATGTGGGTGAATAAAGTTGCATCTTGTAAAATCCTGAAAGTAGTGTTCATTATTTCGCATTAATTAAGTCGATTTTAAACTGTTGTAACTTTTTAACAAAAAAAGATATTTATACACTATTTTTTGGTAATTTTAAAGGATATTTAAAGGCTTTAAGTCATATCTTTTCTTCTTTTTTTAAACAATATTTTCTATTTTTTATTAAATTTTTAACATAATAAAAATTTTTGAAAAGAAAATTATATATATTTTTTTTTGATGGAATAGAACTTTTGTGTTTGGTCTCTATTGGTCGCCGGACTTTTTCAGACATATTGACCAATATCCATAGTACTTATTTCAACGGCTAACTTTTGCGACCGTCTGCGACGCCGACTACAGTGGGACGATATGTAAACCTTGTTTTTACATATTTTTAAAAAATATTTTTAAAAAGTGGGCGTGGCAGTTGTCTGACCGCCCCCTTTTTTGTGATATTATTTCTACAGTCATTGAGAGTATATATACCAAGTTTAAAGAAATTACAACCAAAATTAAAAATTTTTTACAAAGTGGGCGTGGCCGTTAACTGGCCTCCCATAATTTTCAAAATGTTGTTTTTGAAGTCAAAACGAACATTTATACCGAATTTCTAGTCAATATAAATAAAATTGGATTTTTGTCGTCCTAGATTGGCCAAATGTGGCACTGTGCATCGGGACAGTTTAAGCAGTAGGAGCAGTTTTATTAATATGTAATCATTGTATTTTTTTTGCTTAATTGTATTTGGAAAAAATCTTAGAGTGCGAAAAATAATGGGGTCGGTCTTACATTTTATCCATCTAGGAGCGACATCAAGCCAGTTGTGGTGCCTTTTGTGGATTTTTTAGTCAAATATGACCAATTTTAAGCTACAGAGTGGTCTTCATGAGCTTTGTAGGAAAGTCTGATTAAGACGTTGGACGAAAACTGATGACACCATATCTTGTGTGTCTCACTGGTTTTCAGAATCTTTGGAGGGCCATAAAAACCATACTGGAGTATAGTGTTTTACTACCAAAAGGTTGTAAAACACTATACTCGAACAAAGGTCTTGTTTTATTTCAAAAAGTCTTTATTTGTTGCACAGTGTAATACATTAGTTTTGTACTTACATAACGAATGATATATTTTTTCAAATTTACCTTTAATAAATTTTACGCTAAATTTAAAAAAGGTGTAAATTTAATTTTTATCAACCAATCACATTAAAAATTATATTAAACATGCTTCATTTGTATTTCATCATCATCTACAGTAGCAGCAACAGCATTACCACTAATATATTGGAACAGATGTTCTTACATTTTCTCGCAATTTAACCAGAACAACATAACAACCATATCCTTTCGTGGATCATTGAATCATATAAAATACAGTGACGTGGAAGAACAAACATGTTTACAAATCATGCTGATGACAGTTTAAAAAAACCGAATTTTGTCACCTTCCATGTTTCATGTTCATGTTCTTGATGGTGTTGCTGTTATTTATGTTTGCGGGAAAAATTGTTATAAATTAATCATGAATTTAAAAAATAAATAAAATGTATGTAAAATGAGGCAAACAAGTAAAATGGCATAAGTCTACAAGTTAAATTATAAATAAATAAAAATTCTTCGAGTTCGAGGCCAGTTTTTCTTGCAAATAAATATTCTTTTATTCCATTTCAATATTTCGATCCTCTTTGAGGATCATCATCACGGAATTTAGTGAATTTTTAAACACACAACATATTTTTAAGTTTTTGTGTGTATAAAAATTCACTAAATCCCCTGATGATGATCCTCAAAGAGGATCAAAACATTGGAATGGATAAAAAAAATATTTTTTTACAAGAAAAACTGGCCTCGAGCTCTAAGAATTTCTATTTATTTTAATGAAAATCAATCATAATGGAGGGGGTTGTAGTGTGATTGATCATTTGATCATATATATGTTTGGGCCAATCATACTATGATCAGTGAATGTCATAATATGATCGCAACAATTATATTGTGATAAAATTATCAATCACACTATGACCCTCTTCATTATGGCTGTTACAATATCTCATAAAGTGAAAACCGAAAATTGTTATAGCCGAAAGGGGAACTTAATTTTTTAATGCAATTATATCTTACATCAACTTAATCTCTTTTGATTTTCTTCCATAGAAATGTTTTAAATATTTTTACATCATGTAAATTACATTTTACAAAGTACGTAGGTGGTATTGCTGGCATTTTCTATATTATTTTGTTGTGATGCTATGTTGTCGTTTCAGAAGACACATTTTTACCTTCTATTAAGTAATTTATTAGAAATACAAATTTTTAAATTAAACATATCATAAAATTAAATTTGATATATATTTGGAAATCTGCTAAAGTAAATTATTAATGTTTAAATAAAAAAAAAAATGAGACACAATGTCACCGAATGTCATTTGGAAAATTTAATGTAAATTTAATTTAGAGGTGTAGGTTTCTAAATTTATTGAGAATTGAACTTTATGTGAAAAAAGTTGATCAATAAATAATTATTTGACTGACGAAGGTAACAACTAGGGTTCTATAGTCGAAAAGTCGAAAAGTCGATTAATCGACTTTTTGTATGAAAAAGTCGAAAAGTCGAAATCGACTTTTTTGTTCTTAAAAAGTCGAAAAGTCGACTTTTGCTTTCGACTTTTTCGACTTTTTTCGACTTTTTTTCGACTTTTTTCGATTTTTTTTCGATTTTTTTTTACTTTTGCTAAACGAAAATAATTTCTTTCTTCTGAAAAAAATTTCAAATGAGAGCTGAGTTTAATAACAACTGAAGCTATTGGTGTTTCCATGTATTTTGTATGTGAAGCAAAAATGTCAATGCCAAATTCATGAGTTAGAAAGTATTAACTGCAATATTTACCAATATTTTTGATTATTGTTAACACCTCAGTGATAGGGTTCTATAAATCGAAAGTCGAATCTTTTGCTTTCGATTTTTTCAACCTTTTCCACATTTTCGATTTCTTTGACTTTTTTTGATAAATAAAATACAACCAAAAAAAAATAGCACCTAAATTCTTACAACAAGTCAAAACTAAACTTTTATTTACAAATAAAATCGACTTTTTAAAGTTGGAAAAGGTCGAAAAAAGTTAAAAAGTCGAAGAAAGTCGAAAAAAGTCGAAAAGTCGAAAAAAGTCGAAAAAAGTCGAAAGAAGTCGAAAAGTCGAAAAAAGTCGACTTTTTAAAATTTGAAAAAAGTCGAAAAGTCGAAAAATCGACTTTTTAGAAATTGAAAAAAGTCGAAAAGTCGAAAAGTCGACTTTTTGTTGCGACTATATAACCCTAGTAACAACAGTTCTTTTATTTTATTTAAATTAAAATAAAACACTGTACCACAAAAAGGGGGCCCCTGTAGGTTAGTTTGTAGCGTGATGGTCTTTGCAACTAGGGTTGTGGGTTTGATTCCCACCAAAACACTTTGTTTTTTTTTCGCTTCAACGAGACGACGGTCATTGTTACCAGTTTTCGTTTAGGTTCAAAGATATGGGTTATTCAACCCAAAAGATATGGATTATTCAAAAATACGGACCTTAAAATTTTGATGCTCAAGTACAATAAAAACGATATTTTTAAACTTTTGCGATAATTTTTAAATTTAAAACCATTCAAGTCTGTTAAACTACTATAACAAACAATAATACCCTTAATGTTTTCGCGAAAAACATTTTTTATCCGCGAAAAATCTTTGTTTTCGTAAAAAAATTGGTACAATACAATTATGTCTATAATTTTTAGAAATTCAATTTTTCTTCTGCATTTTTTCAACTTGAACCCTTATATCAAATATAATTAGAGCCCGTGCTCGATCTGTACTTACAGAAAAAAATCAAATAAAATTACTGACAAAATATGTCGCTATTAGGCACGTCTCCGAAACAGAAAATGCAAATTCCTTCATTTGTGTCTGCAATTACAGATCATGTTGGTAACCCTTGCGAAATAATGTAAGAGACAAAAAAGTTGAAGGAAAGTGTGAGGTGAGGTTGAGATTGCTAGAAATAGAATTGTAGTGTTGGAAACTGTCAAAATTTATTCTGTAGAAACTATAAATATTCACATATATAAAAAACAGTTTTCATTAACAAGACAAACCGACATTTAAAATCCTACTGAAGATGACACTAACTGGGGTGTTTGAAACCGGTATAGGAAATACCAGAAATGTCTATAATTTTTAGAAATTCAATTTTTCTTCTGCATTTTTTCAACTTGAACCCTTATAACAAATATAATTAGAGCCCGTGCTCGATCTGTACTTACAGAAAAAAACAAATACAATTATTTTTAGTTTGATTTGAATTTATGACAGCCATCTGGTAAAGCTAGTTTGTGTAAACTAAATCCCATTGTAATATCAGTTTTTTTAAAGTTAGCGTATGTTTTAAGCTGTGTTTATATCATACCACTGAGTATTAAGACCTGTCAAAAAATTGTGTGTAATATGATTTTGTTGACAGTCCAATAAGACTTTTGATTTTATGAAATATTTCAAAAAATGGCTGTGTGTTATTAGATTTGCATACAAACAGCTATTTTTAAAAATGTCTTTTGATTTTGTTTATGATTTTTTGGCAGTATTAAGACTTTGGTAATATTTTACTTTCTTAAAATCGAAAGACTCGGTGGGATGATATAAACACACATTTAAGGTTGCTTCAGACTATAATATTTGTAATAACATCTGTCAAAATTTTGTATAAAACCTATAAAATAGTATGGTGTAAACACAAATCGGTATAAAACCATGAGAAATACGGATTGAAAAATGACAAGCGGATACGTATTCTCATTTTTAGAAATTTCTCTAAAAATGAGATAACGTATACGCTTTTCATAAGATCAGGGTTGTATTTGTTTTGATAATATTTAAGATGTGATGGTGTAAATACGCAAAGGATTTTTTAAAAGATTTTTTGACAAGCGGAGAAAATTTCGTATTATTTAAGATACGTATTTTCTTACGACTCAGTATTATAGTCTGAATTGGGCTTTAAGGTGGCTTCAGACTATAATATTTGTAATAATATCTGTCAAAATTGTGTGTAAAACCTATGAAATAGTATGGTGTAAACACAAATCGGTATAAAACCAAGTGAAATACGGATTGAAAAATGACAAGCGGATACGTATTCTCATTTTTAGAAATTTCTCTAAAAATGAGAAAACGTATACGCTTTTCATAAGATCAGGGTTGTATTTATTTTGATAATATTTAAGATGTGATGGTGTAAATGCGCAAAGGGGTTTTTAAGATTTTTTGACAAGCGGAGAAAATTTCGTATTATTTAAGATACGTATTTTCTTACTACTCAGTATTATAGTCTGAAGTGGGCTTTAGCGATATTCGCGATTTTTTTTATTTTAAGGTAAATAAAAGTATCTTTTTATATTATTTAGACAATTGCTGAATTTTTTTCATCGAAACTCTATTGAATATACAAAAAAAAAAATAATTATTCGCGGATTTTTTTTTTACGAAAAAAACAATGCATTTTCTAAATTTATATTTAAAAAGTATCCTAAAGCATAAAAATTTAATTTTTGTAGTACTTTAGCTGTACAATTTGGAATCGCGAATACGAGCGCTAACTTCGAAAAACGGATTGAATTCAGCGTACCCGAATTAGCTTTACATTTTTTTGGTGAAAAACTTCTATCGGTTCTACAAGTTTTTTTCCCAGTAAGATCGTGGGATAACAATTATAACTTTTTATATCCTCCACTCTAGTGATAGAGCAATGGTTCTCAAACGATGGGTCGCGGAAGCTATACTAGGGGGTCGCGAAAAGTTAAGCAAACATGCTAATATTACACTGTGCTACAGTGAAAAAATACTTCTAATGTGACATAGTATAGGTTGTTGGTCATGTCGAGTAGATCACAAAAATGCCCATTAAACTTGCCAGACACCCTCAAATTTTGGAGTTATTGTCAAAAAACTTTTTTTTGTGACTTCTACTAAACCTTGTGGAATTCAGAAAATTTTCAACCGATTTTAAATTTTTAAACTGTTTTGGATAGAAAAAAGATAGAGCTTTCCATGTGTGTGAATTTCTCAATACGTAAAAGAAAGATATCTATTGATTTTTTTCTACAAAATCATTTTTTTTTTGTTATTTTTCGAAAATTTTTCGAGTTTGTCGATTTTTTTCTGGTATAGTTCATTTAACAAACTTTATTTTTATGAGCGTTTTTTTAAAGATAATTTAATTCTTAATACGATAAGCTTTATCCGGAAAAAATCGGATAATAACACAGGCACACAAAATAAAAAAAGTGTCCAGACCCAGAGGGTAGACCCAGTTATTTCTAGGTTTTTGGGGTCGCTGAATGCGAATATGGCCATAAAAAATCATTTCAATTGCCAGTTTTTCCCCTACCGCCCTCTATAACCCCCCGGAGGATTGACTTTTAACTGTTATACAAACTTAAAATTAATGTGCACTTTTATGTTCTATTGGCAACTAAACCCTAAAATGACAACAAAAAAATTATGTGACCCTTCCCTCAACCCCTAGCATGCCCTCACAACCACCAGAAAGAGGATGAATTTTGAGTGTTCATAAAAAATCACGATGCATATGGATTTCTATGTTTTTTGGGCCGCTAAAACCGAATATGACTACAAAAAATTTATAATACCCCGCCCTCACTCCCTAGCACACATTATCACGCCCTGTAGGGGATTTAATTTTTAAATTTTCAATAAAATTAGGATGTTGACAAAAATAATTATGAAGGTAAATTTCAAAATTAAATTCCCTATAGGGCGTAGTAATGGGTGCTAGGGAGAGAGGGAGGGGTATTATACATTTTTTGTAGTCATATTCGGTTTTAGCGGTCCAAAAAACATAGAAATCCATATACATCTTGATTTTTTATGAACACACAAAATTCATCCCTTTTCAGGGGGTTGTAAGGGCCTGCTAGGGGTTGAGGGAAGGGTCACATAATTTTTTTGTTGTCATTTTAGGGTTAAGCTGCCAAATAAACATAAAAGGCGACATTAATTTTGAGTTTGTATGAGAATTAAAAGTCAATCCTCCGGGGGCTTATAGGGGGGCGGTAGGGGAAAAACTGGCAATTGAAATGAATTTTTATGGGCATATTCGGATTCAGCGACCCCAAAAACCTAGAAATAACTGGGTCTACCCTCTGGGTCTGGACACTTTTTTTTATTTGTGTGCCTGTGTAATTGACAGAGTTGCGATAAGTTTTCTAAAAAAGAAAATTAAGATTTTGCAGGAAATCGCCGTTCAGATAACCCAGGCAAAAAAATAAATTTATCATAAATGGTCATGTACAATATTTTTAAATGTTTTTGGCGTGCTGAATCCGAATCTGGCCTTTAAGTTGCTCTATCTCGTCAGGTTTTTGAGATATTTAACATAAATTGATATATCAAAAACTTAATAAGATAGCGCAATTTCAAGGTCAAATTCGAATTCAGGAGGTCAAAAACCTTTAAAATAATGATACGCGACCTCTCACAAGGGAAGTATCTCAACCCTTATGAACCGATTTGCCTGAAACTTAAAATATATATAAAGGAGACGATTTAAAGGTTGGGGTGTCTCGGCTTATCGGCCATATCAGTATTTTAAAATTTCGTCGTTCCCTTATGAAACAATATGGACCTTCGGGAAAATTTCGATAGCTCCCAAACTAACAGGAATATCATCTAGAGCAAAAATACGTGTCAACTTAAATTTAATAAAGATTATTTCGTATTCATATGGATATCGTAGCTCTATGTCTTCATATAATTACCCCCCAAAATTTACACATTTTCATGAAAAAAATATTTAACGAAGAAGAATTTTTACAAGGCTATGCCACTGTTGAATAGGCATGAAAAAAACCTTTTTTTCTCATATGTAAACATCATATAGTTTCTAAGAGAGAAATTGCCGAAAAATCCAAAAAACGATTTTTTCGCCATTTTTTGACCCATGTTTTAAACCCCTAAATCCCCGATATGGCCGATAAGCCGAGACACCCCAACCTTAGAATTGTCTCTTTTGTATATATTTTAAGTTTCATGCAAATCGGTTCATAAGGGTTGAGATACTTCCCTTGTCAGTATATTCGTTTATTTTTTTTATTTTTTTTGCCTGGGTTATCCGCACGGCAATTTTACACAAAATCTTAATTTTATTTTTTAGAAAAATTATCACAACTCTGTCAATTGTTATCCGATTTTTTTGGCATAAAGCTCATCATATTCACAATTAAATTTTCCTTAGGAATACGTTTATTAATATAAATGTTGTTGAACAAACTATAGCAGAAAAAAATCGATAAACTCAAAAATTTTTCAAAAAATAACAAAAAATTAGATATTGTGGAAAAAATCAATACATATCTTTCTTATATGTATAGACCAATTCACACACATGAAAAGCCCTATCCTTCTTCTATCCAAAACAGTTGACAAATTTAAAATCGGTTGAAAAATGTTTAAGTTACACGTGATTTAGTGAGAAAAGTCCCAAAAAAACGTTTTTTGACAATAACTTTAAAATTTGAGGGTGTCTGGCAAGTTTGATGGGTATTTTTGTGATCTTTTCGACGAGACCTACAACCTTAACTACCTCATTATAAAAGTATATTCGATTTTGTGTTTTTTGTAGCACAGTTTTATTAAAATTAAAATTTATAAGAAAAGTAAAGCATAATTTTTTGGCTACATTAGGATCTGCCAATTTATGCCAATTTTTAGCTGTTCAGCTTATCAGTCGGTTTCAAAAAACATTGGAAAAGACAGAATTAAATTTACCAGCATCCTTGCTTAATTGGGGACTTTTAAAACAGCTAAAATGTTAATAAACTGTGTTAAAAAAATCGGTCCATGTTTTGACCAAGCCCCATACAAACGTCTCCTTTATATTTGGCAAAAACTACTCTTAAAACCGTATTATAATAATTATGCTTCGAAATTTAGCAGGTAAAAGTATTTACAAAGAATCATTCCAAATTTTAAAGAAATCGGACCAGTTCTACTTGTAGTCCCCATACAAACCACCCTTCCGATGTTCGTAAAAATATCTCAAATCTCATGAAAAGGAAATATTTGACAAAAATGTTGGTCGTGTTTGTTAAGCATGTACTTTGGTAACTTTATCAAGTCTGATCATAATTGGACCACTTTAAGGCTTAAAATTAGTTCTCATATAAAAATTTCGCACGATATTCAGTAAAATCGGTCAATTGGCAGTAAAAACGTCTACTTCCCTCAAATTTCGCTTCTGTGTGTTTTCTACACTAATTAAAGATCTCAAAAACTAGTGATCTATGGACTTGAGAAACATTTTAAGCAAAACCTGGTGTAGAGTATAATATGGTCGGTCTTGACCGATTTAAATTTTCTCACTTGTTTTTTTTTTGTGGGGGTTGCGAGAAATTTGAAATATGGAAAAGGGGTTGCGAAGCAAAAGTTTGTGAGAAGCTCTGTGATAGAGGGTATATCGCTCATTTACTTGTATAGTATTATAACTCAAAATATGTCGTTTATGGGTAAACCATACAGAATTATTTGTTATATCCTGCTTTATATTGTGTCAAAAATTCGTATTAATATCTTTTAAATTCACCCTTTGAGAAGAGAACACGCGACTATAACATTTTCTACTCACGGGCCTTTTGCAACGTAAACCAAGTTTCAATTGTAATCTTTAAACAGGTTTTCTGTAAAATCAAACATTTTGCGATATGACACACAAGTAAATGAGCGATATATACCCACCAAAAAAGACTGCTTGCCAAAAAGCAGGTTTGTAAGGGAGTGATTTTTGTTGTCTGCTTACAAACCTGCTTACGTATGGCATGATATTTGTTCGCAATGGCCCACTTTAGAGCATTTCTTTCGAGCCCTTATATCGGCGCAATGAATATGAATTGAAATCATGCCTTTTCTTAAATATTTTAAGTATTTTTTTATGTCACTGCCATACTTTATTGCAACCGGTATGCAGGTTAGTATGTCAATAAAATCTCTCCCTTACACTACTGCATACGGTATGCAGCTGTGTAAGCGAATGTCATAAAAAAACAACAACATCAAAAATCATTCGCGTACACAAGTGCATTCTTGTATGCACTGCTTCCAAAATCTCGATTATTTTTTGCTGGGTAAGTTTGTAATTTTTCGCCAAAAATTTTTTCAGTGAATTTTTTTTCTGCTAATTTTTACGCGGATTTTTTTCCCCAAAATTAATTTTATTTATCAGTTTTTTTATATCAACATTTTTTTCTGATTTTTTTTTTACCAAAATTTTTTTTCTTAAGTGTTTTTTTCAAAAATATTTGTAATTTTTTTTTTTTCAATTTTCTTACATTGTGAAGGATATCCAATTATTAGGCAAGCCCTAATTTAACTTTTAAACTAGTTTTTTGTTGGTGTTTTAACCTCTTTAATTTTCCTCACTTTTAATAATCCTTAAACTATCTTAAACCTAGACCTTATCTTATATTTTATTCTTTTAACAATTCCACATAAATTTACATTTTAAAAACTTTTTAAACAAAATTTATGTTTATTTTACACCTTTCAGCCCGATTTGTAGGTAACCTACATTTTTTCATTTTTGTTTTTTTTTGCAACAAAACTAATTAAAACAATAACAAGAAGAGAAAAACTTCTTGTTTTATGTAGTTTTAACACAATTATTTCTAACACAATTCCCTAAGCAACAAAACAAAAAAATGTAGATGGTAAAACAAACAACATTAACAAGTTGTTAGTCAACAACATGTTGTTGTTGCTGCTGCTGTTTATGTCTACCATAATTTGCTTGTAGTGTACTTTTTCTACAAATACAACACACAAAATAACTCATACGCACTACAGGACATAGAAGTTTTACGCACAAATGTTGTTTTGTGTTTTGTTTAGGCATAAAAAAGGACCTTATTTTATGCCTAAAGGATATTTATGATATGTTACTAGAAATGTGCTTTGGTCTCTTTTAAGTTTGTAAGAAAATACAGATAACCCTCGATTTACGAGGTTGAATGGGATCAATTCTAAGACATTCCCAGTATGTCTGTTGAAACAACAACCAAGACCAAAATATTATACAGATAATACTGAAACTTAACACATTTACCTGCTATTGTCCCTATCATCTTGGTATTGCATTTGAGAGATGTCGGTTTAGCGGTTCAAAAGTTAGGAAAGAAAATGTAAGGACACCTCGAAAATTTTGGTACGTTCCACATTACCTAAATATGTGTTCTAAATTCTAAATTTCGGCAGCTAGCGAACATATGTTAACTGAATTGGTTACCGGATGGTATTTAAACAACTATAAACTATTTTTTTTTTCTCGAAATTAATTTCTTTTACAATCTTTTTTTCTTCACACACAAAAAAATACTTTGTCAAATTACCAGAAAAAGTCTCGTATTCCCATTTTACCAATATTTAACAGTTATCCTTGTTTTTTAACAAACTAATTTCGATCAAAATTTAATTTTTTTTTTGTAATTTTACAATATTTTTTGTGATTCTACAAATTTCCAAGATAATTTTACAAATTTTTTTTTTGTAAATTCACGAGGATTCCTTGTTAGATTTATGTTTTCAAAAAATTTTTAAATTTACAATTTTATTGATAAAAAGCTTGTAAAACTACAAAAAAAAACTCGTAATTTTTACTAGGAATTCTCGTAGAATAGGAGGTAGCAAAAAATCTAGTAAAGTAACGAAACTTCCTTGTAAATTTTATTGCGTCAAAAAAGTTGTAAATTTACAATTTTATTGGTAAAATTTTACAATTTTATTGGTAAAAAATCTAGTAAAGTAACGAAACTTCCTTGTAAATTTTATTGCATCAAAAAAGTTGGAAATTTACAATTTTATTGGTAAAAAGATGTAAAATTACAAGAAAAGTAGAGATCAAATGAAGTAAAACTGCATTTACAGTTTTAAAAGTACACTTTTCAAAATATTTTTTAAATACCCAGCAAAAATTAAACGAAGTGGTTCAAAAAGAATTAGTGGTTTCACTACATACAAAGTAGCGATAGGTGCCGAACTTCATATTCCGTAGGAAGTACTTTTAAAATCACTTCCAAAAATGCTACAAAATAACAATAAAAACATCTTTCACCAGTTCTTTGCTTAATGATTTTGAAGTACCTTTTTCATATGTTTTTTAGGAATCAAATCACCACACCATATGAACTTCTTTTTTAACTGAAACAATTAGAATGAGGGTGATACACGAAGTATACAATTTTTTCTACGTCCAGCTTCAAATAGATTTAGGTTTTGCAAAAATGGTGACAAAATTTGGTAGTGGCATTTCATTTCTCTTTATTTAGAGCTTAAAAATCGAAAAGACGAAAATCGATTATTGATTAAATTTTCAAATTTCATATCTTATATCAAAAAAAAAATGGTCCTAAATTAAATAAATACTAAAGCGGATGTTGCTGCATCACATTATTAAAGATTGTTTAAGCTTTTTAGAAAATTGAGGTATAGGCTTGTGGTCAAAACAAACTTGTGAATCAATTCGCCGTGAATTTTTATAGTTTTGTGATCTCTATAATTACTCCTTTTTTAATTCGAAGTATATACGTTAGATTATCAATGAAATTAATTTTTCTATCACGTAAGGTTTTTAAGATATTCGCGTTTTAATATTGCTCAAACACAATAGAACTCGATTTAGTAAAAATAAGGCATCTTTATTCCAAATCTGACATCCAAATTTTTCTATCGCGTACTGTTTTTGAAATATTGGCGTTTGAAAAACTCAAACTCTACTGTTACGCACTTATATTCTTTACAAATCACACTAAAATTTTCAAACGCGAATATCTCAAAAACAGAACATGCTTGAAAATTGTGGATTGCATTTTTGGAATCAGAAGGTCCATTTTATATGAAATCAAGTCCTATTACATGGAAGCAACCAGTGTTGGCTACCGTTACCCTTTCAATACCGTTACCGATTAAAAACCCTTTAATATTGACTACCGTTACCGTTACCAATACCGAAATAAAAAATTTGAAATACCGTTACCGATAAAAAACCGTTACCTTTATTCGGATTTTTACCGGTATTATATCGGTTTTGTTTCGGTTGCATTAATATTACTTATTTTAAGTTTTTTGTGGACTTAGAACATATTGAAATATTTTTAATATACTCAAAATAAAAAAACAAATTTGTGTACATTGCCAATCCAACCAATGATCATATTCGCAATTAACTAAATTCGAATATCGATCTTGGACCTCATAAAGATTTTATATTATTGGTCAATGATCGATTGTTAGCGATGTTCGTCTTTCCGTCTGTAGAAGACACGATACGGTCTAAAATATAGTGCTACTCTGCTGGTACGAATACGTCTTATGATCACAGGCTGTTCCGAAATGGGAAAATCGGGCCAGCCCAGCAAAACTTTGGTAATGGGTGGTGATTATATAACACATTACCAAATAATGCATATACCTTATTTGTAGCAATATTTTAGGATGTCTTACCAAACATTTGTTCCACAACGTATTATTTAAAAGTGAAAAATAATGCTTTACTAATAATTTGTTACGTAATGCATGGTTATTGGAAAAAACGTATTTCATATTTATTATTTCTAAACATTAAATCATGGATGACTTATATGTATTTGGTTACATTAGAGGTATTCAGAGTCTTGTTGCCACCCCTGGCAATGTAGCAAAAGAGTACTTCTTTCAAAAAATACATGTATTTTGAAAAGTAATTTTGAAAAGTGCTCTTTTACCACCAGTGCCAGGGCTGGCAAGCAAGACTCTGAATACCACTATTATGTATTATTTCAAAGTTTGAAATAATGCATTATTTATAATTGGATATATAATGCACTATAATAACAAAAAAAATAAATATTTTATAAAAAAAATGCACAAGTTTAAACTAGAGATGGGCTCACGACAGGAATTTTATAATGACACACACTCACTCACGAGGATATTTTATCTACTTACACTCACTTACAATCACGTGAGTAAATTTAATACAAAATTACTACTCGTAACACCTTATATATTATCTTCTGGTATGCTATATTTTAAACCTTACTCGTATGCTTTGCTATAAATTTGATCAATTATTTTATACCAGTATTCTTTGTCATAATGTGGATGCATTACTTTGAGTCTCATCCCCTGTTAAAATCATCAATACTGCAATGTATAAAATAATCCTTTCGATACCGCCCGCCCTACCCCTTAAAAAAACAACTAAAACATCCTTGCCAAGTATTTTTATCCCTGCCGATTTTTTTTAACAACAGGATAAACAATTTTGACAAAGAAATCTGCTGATTTCAAATAAATCAGAATATTTTTCTGTATAAAAATCAGCAGATTTTTCTGCTGTCTTGGCAGTTTTTTCAGCATATTCTGGATTATCCAGTCAGAAATTTAGCAAACCGCGTCAGCTATTATCATAAGATTTCTCAAATGATTCAGATTTTTCATATGGCTCAAAATGCCGATTTTATTGCTTATTATTCGTAGAGACGAACATGAGTTCGTATTTGTTGCATTGCAATATTGCGTGAATGTTTAATTCTGAATTAATTCATAGTATTTAAAACTAGTACAAATATAATTATGTATAGAAACTGCACAGAATTTAGCCTTTTTATACCCTCCAACCACAGTATGGGGGTATACTCACTTTGTCATTCCGTTTGTAACGCAACGAAATATCGGTCGGGGACCCTATAAATATTATTGATCCATGATCGATTCTAAGACATTCTGTGAATATCCGTCCGTCCGTCTATCTGTCTGTAGATGGCACGATACAGTCCAAAATAAAAGAGCTAGCCTCCTGTTATTTGGCATGAATATGTCTTATGGTCCTAGGCAGGACCATAAGATGGGCAAAATCGGCTCAGGGGGAAAAAAGTTCCCCCTTGAAGAACTGAACCAACCTCTGAAAAAATGCACTTTTTTTATTTTTTTTTTTTGTATTTATGTTAAATAAATGAAACATTTGTTATATTTATCGGGATGGGAAGGTGCTCTCAACGTCCCCCACTGACCCCCATCACCCCCCCCCCCCCAAAACAAACGCCCCTGACAATTTTTTTTTTATTTTTTTAACATTTTAGAGGGTATAAAAGATTCCGCACAGCCGACTTTAACACTCTAACTTGTTTTAATTTTTTTTAAATAATTTTTTATTTTTTACGCGTTTTTTAACAAATTTGTGACTAGTTAAGATTTTATTTATAATACCGGTACGTACCGGTATTGATGTTTCGGTAACGGTTCACCGTTACCGAAATAATCGAAAATACCGTTACCCTTACCGTTACCGATATAAAAAATATGTAATACCAATACCGTTACCGATACCGTTATTCGTTTCGGTTGCCAACCCTGGAAGCAACGTAAGAATACGTAACAGTGGACCCCTAAAAGTGCTTTTTTTACTTTTTAACAGCGAATATCTCAAAAACGGTACGTGCTAGAAAAATTGACGGTAGATTTGGACCAAAATCTATAAGGACCAGTTAGAAATTTCACTGGAAGGTTTTTGCTGTCGAACAGTGTTTTTAGTGTAAATATTACAAAAAATACTCTTTCAATCAATCTTACAAAAATAAGTGAAAAAGAACTTCTAATTTAGAAGTTCTAAATCACCAACTAAAAATGACATAATCACACACAAAATGCCAAGAAATATGTACTTCTAAAGAAGTGATGAAAAAAGTGCTTTCAAAAGGTCAAGTTATATTAACATCCGGATCACTACTTCAGAAGTTGTGATAAAAACACTAGTGATATATGTTATACTTAAGTGTCAATCTTTCGCCACTGAAAAGTGGCGATAAAAAGAACATACTTTGTGTGTCACGCCCATATTAAATTCATCAATGTTTCAGTTGAAGAAGAAGTACATCTGGTTCATAAGTTGTGGTGAATTTTGTAGTGAATGGTAAGATCTTTTTTTGCTGGGTAATTAATTAATTAATTTGTTTTTTCGACCTTTTTGGTTTATATTCAATAAGTAAACGGATATTCAAGCTCGAGGCCTTAGTTTTTTAATAAATTTTATTTATTTATTTTATTCATTAATATTTCGTCATCCTTTGGATGACATCTTCAGGTTAAAAATACAGAATTTTTATTTAAAACGAGTTACAATTGATAGACACTAAACGACTGCCCGCTAATACGATCTTTATTGCACTCAATAAAATGCAATAAAGATAAATAAAATTTATTAAAAAACTAAGGCATCAAGCTTGAATATCCGTTTACTTATTGAACTTATTTTTGAAATATTTTTACTTGTCCAAGGATGACACTGGTGATGGTAAACGAAAGAGAAGGATCTCCCCTAATTTTTTTAATTTTTTTTTTATTTTGCCATATCAGAATTAAAGGAAATAAAGTTCTTTAAAAACTTTATAAAAATATTTTGTTAAAAATTTTGAATGATATTGAAGAATACATTTTTGAAAGGACATAACTTACCTCCTTTTCCCTGATATGTTAAAATAGTAAAATAGGAAAATTAGGGAACATCCTCCTCTTTCATTTGTGATCACTAGTGGCATCCTAGGACAAGTACAAATATTAAAAAAATATTTTATAAAATTTAATCCTCTGAAAATTTGAAGTCCTTTTAAAAGGAAACAGGATCACGAAATGAAAAACTTTCAATGCAGTTTTATTACATTTTGTTTCCAGTTTCAAACGCATGTTATCCAGTTCGTGTTCAACGACTTTTCGTTTTTGTCGGACGTAGTTATGATTTCCATGCAAGTGCATGTTTTTTGTCGATAGTCTAAAAACGATATAGACTAATTATCTTTCCGAATCAAGAAATTTTTTTGGCATAAATTAGCAAAAACAGAAATTGAAATTTATTTGTTTCAAAAAATTTTTATAAATTTCAAATACTTATTTAGAAAATATGAAAACATTTTTTTTCTTTTTTATTTTTTAATAGATTGTCTTAATTTTTATAGGGGTTTTATTTTTGACAATGGGATCTGACAAATCTCGAAACACGTGTCATTAAGTCTTGCAAAAAATGACCAACATAAATAAATTTTAAACAGAAAAATATTCTTGGAAATTTATCTATTAGAATATCATAGTTTTAATTAGTAAAGGAAATTCTGACCTCGAGCTAGAATAAACCTACTCAAAATATTTTTAAAAGATTGTACAATTTTCTTCTTCTAATTCTCAATGAATGTAGAAGAGACCACACCTAGAAAAGTTTTACAGTAACTATTTACAGTTATTCAAAAAGTTTTTGGTTAAAGTTGTTTTAAACGTTTTATCGTTTGTTTTTCAAAAAAAACTAAAATATTGAAAGATTTATACAGTTATTAAAACAATGAACTACAAAATTTACGGAAAAATATTTTTATCAGTTAAATTATTTGTAACTGATTAAACCGTATAATTTTACAGAAGTACGGTTTTTGTAGTTTATTATTCAAAAAAAAAATATTTTTACTCCACAAAATAAAAAATTGTAAACAGTTAAAATAACTGAAATATCATTTGTTTTTACGGAATACCTAGTCATTTATTAACGTTTAAAAATAACTGAAAAAGTATGTTGTTTTAAATGAAATATAAGTAGTCCGTTTTTTAAAAGGAAAAACGTTTGTTTTAAACGTTTTTTCAGTTGAATTTACTTACAAAATATTTTGAGTGCATCTAAATATAATTATTTTTTGTCTTTTAATCATTAGCGATTTGTCATTTAAATTCCCTTTACTACTTGTAGTATAGTCTTTTTATGAACAGCAGTTAGAAAACTTAAAAAAGGAATTTTCTTAAAATCACTTAGAAAATTTTGAAATGGAAATTTTTAAAATATTTTTTTTTTTGGAGGGCAAACCTTAAGACACACAACAGCTGATAAGAAGTGATGCCAACGTAGTGATTTTCGCACTACATATAGAGCTTTCTTACTTGAAATATAGGAATTTTCAGTTTTTTTTTTTTAATTTTTGTTCGTGTTTTCTCTCAAAAAGTTGACATTATCGCTGATAAGCTCAAATACAGCGATGCTTATAATTCAGAAGTTAAGAAGCAATAAAAAAAGTTGTGGAAAAATCCAAAAAGTAGGATAACCCCGTACAATTTCTAAAAAAGAAGTAGGACTGCCCCGGACGTCCTAAAAAAAGGACGGTGTCCGGGGGAAATAGGACGGATGCCAACATTACCCTTATCCGATTGCCACCAAACTTTAAATTTTTAGTTTTTCGATACATATAAACAAAACTAGACCCATTCATGTTTGAGAAATATATTTTGAAAATGTTTTCTGTACTTAAGAACAGGTCTAATACTCACTTTGTATATGTTGATCCATGAGAGATTCTAAAAAAATTTTCGTCCCGCCCCTTTCTATAGGCGTGTATAATTCCAAAATTTTTTTTGAAGAATTCCTAAGTTTTTAAGGACCACACTGATCGACTCAAACTTATTTTTTAAGTCGATCGAGATACGACAAAACAAAAATAAAAGTATGTAGACCAAGGACTATTTAATCTATGCAGTACTTTTATCAAAGACTTTGTTAGAAAAATAGTTTACACTAAATTTTGAATTTTAGTTTTTTTTTGTTGCTAGATAATTCGAACTAATTTTTTTTTTAATAAAAAAATTTTCATTACAATTTTGTTTAATCTTTGATTAATTTAAGAGTATAATGAACTATGATTTTACTACACTCTTAACCTAATGCCTGCTTATGTTACAATTTTAAAACAACCATGGGTGGTTTTACTAAATCAAATCACAACACTTTCGTTTATTTCTATGTTTAACAAGATTTTTTTTAACAAAAACTATTTTACTCATATGATGATGATGGTTGGATATGTGATTTATCTTGAATCTATTGAAAAATTTAAAACTACACAATATAACCAACATAGTGTATTAAAAGCTCTGTTGGATATATTTAAGAGAATCATATTTGGAAGGTTTCCATAAGAAACAATTTGATTTTTTTTTTAAATCTTAAAAATTTTGTTCACAAAATTTTTTGATAGTATCGTTTTTAAATTGATCAAACTAAAAATAAAATATTTAGTATTGAGTTTAAAATAAACTATATGTACCAGTTTTGGGTCCAAAAAGAAACGTGTTAAAGGTTAAATATTTGTAAAACTGATTTTTTTATTTAACTGCATATTGGTTTTGTAAGACTATTTTGACCACGACCCAAAAATTTTTTTTACTCAAAACCTTTTTCATTTTACTACCACTTTTTAGATCTATTACAATTTCATACAAAAAATGTTTGGATTTGTAACCGGTGAAAAAAGTACCCATATATGAACATTTTTCACCGGGTATTGCTGAAAAGCTTCATTATATATAAGGGACAATTTCGTCCGATCTAAAATTAATGTAACATTTCATCAAATTATTGAAGCTGTTTTTTGGTTGTACTAACTCACCAAAAATCGTATCAACTTCCTAAAGGATAACCTCCCTTTGGTTAAGTAACACAAACCGTTTAAAATCTTTCAATATTTCAAATACTTTCAGAAGTGACTTGTAAGAACTTAAAACAATAGTTCAATTTTTTTTGTTGTTGTTATTTTACTAACAACAATGTGTTCTTAAGAACAACAACGTCAACAACAATAGTTTGTGTTTAACAGTATTATAAAGATTATACACTCAAAAAAAACTTGTAAAATTACAAAACAAAATTTAAAAGTTAAATTCGATCTTGCCATTTTTACACATTTTTATAAAGCCTGCTAATAGCCTGTTTAATGAGATTCATTCAATAGTGACGATAATACACACAATCTAAGTTAAAATTGTATTATTTTTTGCTAAAGAGTGTTGACAATGATCTCTTGACTAAGATTTAAATACGTGCCTGCTTAGTCTTGCAAAAATTACAAACAAATAAATTTTAAACAGATAACTTAAGTTCTTAAAAATTATTTCATGAAATTATCATGGGTTTAATTAATAAAGAAAAACGACCTCGAGCTAGAATAACGATATTCAAAATGGAATATTTTTAAGGTCGAATATAAAAAATTGTATTTTTAATTATAAAAATCGGTCAGAAACTAAAATATTTTATAATGTAAAATTATTTTTGAGTAAAGCTAAGTAAGTTGTTCACCGGTGAAAAAAAATGTTTCGAAACATCAATTAATTTGTAGCGAAAATTTGACAGTCATATGTTTGGTTATGTTTTGCGCGTCAGAATACATAAAATAACATTAAATAATATTAATTACTTCATTTTACATCTGAATGTTAAATTTCACCGCTTTTTAAATGGTCTGTACAATTTAAAAAAATGTTGCTTATAGTGTTGATGCGTATTGATGCAACATATACCGGGTTATTTTGCCGGTTTTTCACCAGTGAACAGAATACCTCTTCAGCGAAATTTTTACGCTTTTGTAAAGCCAGTGTGAAATTTATGTTTTTTTATATGGAGTTTGACAGATTTTCACGTGAAAACCGAGCAACTTACCCACCTTAAGAAAAAATTAATTAAAAAAAATTTAAACAAAATTTTTCGGAACTTAAAAAATTTTAAATTTTTTTAATAAAAATCAATTTTTTTAAATTTTAGAAAATTGGTTTTTAGTTGCGTTTTACAATAACTTCACTAAGTTTGCATACCAGATTTTGTGAGAGTAAGAAACTGAGTGATTAATAGGAGAATATCTTAATAAATAAAGTAGTGTTAACATAAGTACTTGTTAATTCATAACGGGGAACACAGAAAGGCCTCGAACTGGAATACATTTTTTTTTTTCATTGTTTTCAACTTTTTGCAATTTTTATTACTCTTCGAAACCTACTTCCTAGTATGTTTTGCCCAGCAAGATCGTGAGATTGTGATAATTACTATTTTTATACCCTCCAACCACAGTATGGGGATATACTCACTTTGTCATTCAGTGCGTAACGCATCGAAATATCGGTCTAGTACCCCACAAAGTACATATATTATTGATCAGTTATCGATTCTAATACATTCTAAGACATTCTAGCGATGTCCTTCCGTCCGTCTGTCTGTGGAAGATACGATACAGTCGAAAATAAAAGACCTAGACTCCTGAAGATTTGGCATGAAAATGTATTATGGTCATAGGCTGGTTAAGTTCGGAGATGGGCAAAATCGGATCAAGGGGGAAAAGTTCCCCTTTAAGGAACTGCAACTATTTAGAAAAATACATTTTTTTATGCTATTTTTGATGCTATATTTGTACAATAAATGAAACATTTTTTACCGTATAAAGTTCATCGACCTGCACTTGGACCAAGAGGATCAGAAAATACCATTTTTTGGCCCGGCCCTTTTTGGGGGCGTAGGTATAAAAAAATAGTTAAATTAATGATAAAATTGTATTAATTAAGTGCTAAAACCATAATTAATATATTTTTCAACACTAGTCACAAGGTGGAAGATGCACCAACGTCTACCGCTGACCCCCCCACTCAAAAAAAACATGCCTCTGAAATTTTTGTTTTGCTTGTTTACAAGTTGGAGGGTATAAAAGATTTGGCACAGCCGAATTTAACACTCTTACTTGTTTTGTATTAATTAAAAAAAAAAATTGTATTGCAGTTTTTAATCAGCTTCTACTGCTCCAATGGTGCATCTTAGAGGGCCCAATGGTAAGACCGGCCCCATTAGTTTCCAGACTTTAACATTTTTGCTGAACTAGTTAACACTCTATCTACAATTCTAAAGGGCGCACCGACACAAAATTACATTTCTTAAAATTTGTTTTAACCGCTTTAACTCCTAAAAGAGTGTCAAATGTATAACCGACCCACAATATTTGTTCAAAATAAAAATTTTCTTAAAACATACCTAGTACAGTCGAACTCGGTTGTAACGAACTCAGTTATAACGAATTCTCGGTTATAACGAATTAATTCTAAAGTCCCGACGTTTTGGCATCAATTTTCACACAAAATACTTCTTTTATAACGAACTCGGTTATAAGGAATCCTCGGTTAAAACGAACTACTTATAAAGGTCCCACGAATACAATTGCATGTGTATTTACCTTTTTATAACGAACTCCCATAAATATTTTTTAATGTGCGGCAATCATGTTTATCGAACCCACAAAAGGTTGGAAATTTTTGGTTTTAATGATAATTTTGATGAAATTTATTTATATTTTGAATGTTTTCTTCTCAAAAAGTATTTTATTTACAAAAAAAAACTCTTATAAATAAAAATTGGATCTATTTTATTGGAAATAAAACTAGGTTGTTAAAAAAATATACCTCGCTTATAGCGAACTACTCTTATAACAAACTATTTTTACTGGTCCCTTGGAGTTCGTTATAACCGGGTTTGACTGCACATTCTATCTTTAACCCATACATTTTGTTTTATTTAATCAACTTCTACCGGTCCAATGGTATATCCCAGAGGGGTCAATAATTCGACCAAGGTCTCTTTTATTATTGCCTCCAAATTTTTTTTAAAACATACCTACCACCTATCTTCCACTTCCTAAGTGTGCTGCCAAACAAATTATAGTGGGGGCAAAAAAAATTATGGGATTTCGCTTGAGAGCCCCTATTGAAAATAGAGGTAGGAAAAAATGTTGGAAATTAAAAGTTAATGAGGTTGGTCTCACTACTGAACCCCCTAAGACGCATTATTAAACCGGTAGAAACAGATTTAATACAATAGATTTATGAAAAATAAAAACATTGTATGAGGTCCGCCTTAAAGATTGAAGATATGGTAGGTACACTCATAATATTTTGTAGGCAAAAAAAATTAAAAACATATTTAAAAAAAGTGATAGAAGATTTGAAAACCATCCCAGTAATTATTCATTTGTTTTAACAAACATTAACATTTTTTTTTTTAACTGTTAATAAAATTTTCTAAAATAAATAACATTGAACATTAAAAAATAACGTCACTTGCATTTTTATTTAAAACAAATTCGAAAAAATTACCAAGAAATTGTTGTGTTATTTTTACCAACAAATTCAAAGAAAAAATTACCTACGAAAACATAAAAAAATAATGATTTCGTAGGTTTTTTTACAATTTTTCTATTGAATTTTATTTTAAAAAAAATTTTAATAAAATGTTTGTGGAATCGATCCCGCAATCAACTACATTCTCGCTAGACACTCTACCCATCGTGCCAAAGTCACTTGGTACAAACGTGTTTTTATATTTCTATAAATAATTTTTTGAATTTTTTTTAGTGGTCCCCATTTCCCGGGAAACGGGATTCCCGGGTTTCCCGGTATTCCCGGTATTTTCCCGGGATCCCGGTATTCCCGGGAAATTAATACTTGATTATGAAGGTGTTTTGATCCACAAAGTTAATCCAAATGACTGGAAATTTGTGGGTACAATCCACAGACATGTATCAACATTGGTATAAAAATTTAGCTCAGCTCGGGACCCAAAAATTTTTCGTAATCTACATAAATTTCAATGAAAAATTGCTGGTTTCATGTATATCCCGGACCGGCGTTTTGCCGTCATTGCTTCAATTGTCTTGAAATTTTAAATCAGTAATAGTGCATGTATGAAGATTATTTTTGCCTTATATCAACTCATTCGGTTCATAGGTGTAAAAACGCCGGTCCGGGATAGATAGAAAAATAGCATTTTTTCCTTTATATAAAAGAAAATATTGAAATTTTATCCGTTCCCGGAACTTTGTGAACAAATGGATGCAGTTATTTAAATGAAATTAAGCACAAAATATTTGTATACATCCACGCACTATAGGTACTACATATAAAGCCATTCGGATTAAAAGTGTGAAAACTATGGGCCAAAAACCCAAAAAATTCTGTGATTTTTTTCAAAGATTTTTTACACTTTGCACCGACGCCTCCGCATTAATAAACGAAATTTCGCGATAGTGACAAAATATCATCTCTACATCAGTTAGAGCCCGTATGCTAAGTATCAAGGCATTTTGTGAAAAAATGTGGAAACGCCGGTCCGGGATCGGATTTTTGTTTGTAATTTTCATACATTTCAATGGAAAATTGCTGGTTTCATGTCTATCCCGGACCGGCGTTTTTCCGGCATCGCTTCAATTGTCTTGAAATTTAAAATCAGTAGAGTCCGACCGAATATTCGGTTTCGGTCTCGGTTTCGGCCGAATAATGGGGTCTCGGCCTCTATTCGGTATTCGGCAAAATTTTGGCCGAATATTAGCCGAAACCGAAACTTTTTGGTATTTTAAAAAATATGTAAAAAAGTCGATAAATTTTTTGATTTCGTATTTGATTACACTTGTTTCAGTTCAATTGAAGAAAATGTTACAAGTTTATGCAATAAATGTAAAACTGATTCAGTTCAAAAATTATTTTCTCGTAATCTACAAACGAAATATACAAGTTTTTTAAAAAACATAAATTTTTTTCAAAAATACAACAATTCATATGGTTTAAAATCATTTTATGCTGTATATTTATCTTTAACAACTTTTTAATAATTTTATTCATGCCAGGCGATAATTTTTTTTTTTAAGTTTCGGTTTCGGTTTCGGCCGAATATTACTTTTTCGGCCGAATATTCGGTTCGGTTTCGGTTCGGCCTCGAAAACTGGTTTCGGTCGGACTCTAAAAATCAGTAATAGCGCGTGTATGAAGATTATTTTTGCCTTATATCAACTCATTCGGTCCATAGGTGTAAAAACGCCGGTCCGGGATAGACAGAAAAATAGCATTTTTTCCTTTATATAAAGGAAAATATTGAAATTTTATCCGTTCCCGGAACTTTGTGAACAAATGGATGCAATTACTTAAATGAAATTGAGCACAAAATATTTGTATACATCCACGCACTATAGGTACTACATATAAAGAAATTCGGATTAAAAGTGTTTAAACTATGGGCAAAAAACACAAAAAATTCTGTAATTTTTTCAACGATTTTTTACACTTTGCACCGGCGCCTCAGCATTGATTAACGAAATTTCGCGATATTGATAAATTATCATCTCTACATCAGAGAGAGCCCGTATGCTAAGTATCAATGGATTTTGTGAAAAAATGTGGAAACGCCGGTCCGGGATAGGATTTTTTTTTGTAATTTTCATACATTTCAATGAAAAATTGCTGATTTCATGTATATCCCGGACCGGCGTTTTCACAATTTTTCACAAAATCCATTGATATTTAGCATACGGGCTCTAACTGATGTAGAGATGATAATTCATCAATATTGCGAAATTTCGTTAATCAATGCGGAGGCGCCGGTGCAAAGTGTAAAAAATCGTTGAAAAAAATCACAGAATTTTTTGGGTTTTTGGCCCATAGTTTTCACACTTTTAATCCGAATGGCTTTAAATGCTGTACCTATAGTGCCCGTATGTATACGAATATTTTTGCTCAATTTCATATTAATAACTGAATCCATGTGTTCATAAAGTTCCGGAAACGGATATAACTTCACAATTTTCCCTTATAAACAGGAAAAAATACTATTTTTCTATCTATCCCGGACCGGCGTTTGTGCACCTATGGACCGAATGAGTTGATATAAGGCAAAAATAATCTTCATACATGCGCTATTACTGATTTTAAATTTCAAGACAATTGAAGCAATGACGGCAAAACGCCGGTCCGGGATAGACATGAAACCAGCAATTTTTCATTGAAATGTATGAAAATTACAAAAAAAATCCGATCCCGGACCGGCGTTTCCACATTTTTTCACAAAATGCCTTGATACTTAGCATACGGGCTCTCACTGATGTAGAGATGATAATTTATCAATATCGCGAAATTTCGTTAATCAATGCGGAGGCGCCGGTGCAAAGTGTAAAAAATCGTTGAAAAAAATCACAGAATTTTTTGTGTTCTTGGCCCATAGTTTAAACACTTTTAATCCGAATTTCTTTATATGTAGTACCTATAGTGCGTGGATGTATACAAATATTTTGTGCTCAATTTCATTTAAATAACTGCATCCATTTGTTCACAAAGTTCCGGGAACGGATAAAATTTCAATATTTTCCTTTATATAAAGGAAAAAATGCAATTTTTCTGTCTATCCCGGACCGGCGTTTTTACACCTGTGGACCGAATGAGTTGATATAAGGCAAAAATAATCTTCATACATGCGCTATTACTGATTTTAAATTTCAAGACAATTGAAGCAATACCGGAAAAACGCCGGTCCGGGATAGACATAAAACCAGCAAATTTCCATTGAAATGTATGAAAATTACAAAAAAAAATCCGATCCCGGACCGGCGTTTCCACATTTTTTCACAAAATGCCTTGATACTTAGCATACGGGCTCTAACTGATGTAGAGATGATATTTTGTCAATACCGCAAAATTTCGTTTACCAATGCGGAGGCGCCGGTGCAAAGTGTAAAATATCGTTGAAAAAAATCACAGTTTTTTTTTGGGTTTTTGGCCCATAGTTTCCACACTTTTAATCCGAATGGCTTTATATGTAGTACCTATAGTGCGTGGATGTATACGAATATTTTGTGCTCAATTTCATTTAAATAACTGCATCCATTTGTTCACAAAGTTCCGGGAACGGATAAAATTTCAATATTTTCCTTTATATAAAGAAAAAATGCTATTTTTCTGTCTATCCCGGACCGGCGTTTTTACACCTATGGTACGAATAAGCTGATATAAGGCAAAAATAATCTTCATATATGCGCTATTACTGGTTTTAAATTTCAAAACGATTGAAGCAATTACGGCAAAACGCCAGTCCGGGAAATACATAAAACCAGCATTTTTTCATTGAAATGTATGAAAATTACGAACAATTTTTTGGTTCCGAGCTGGTGTTTCCATATCTTTCCACCAAATGTGTTAAGTTTTTATACCAATGTTGGTACATGTCTGTATATTGTACCTGCAAAAATTCCAGTCATTTGGTTCCACTTTGTGGACCAAAACACCTTTATAATGTACTATCAATTTCCCGGGATTCCCGGGAAATTTTGAATTCCCGGGATCCCGGTACGATTTCCCGGGAAACCGGGAATACCGTTTCCCGGGATTCCCGGGATCCCGGTACTGACCGAGAGCTCTAATTTTTTTTTTTACAAAAAAATTACCAACACAATTAGGTAAAAACTAATGACTTCTCTTTAAAAAATGCCAACAACTTAAAAAAAAAATAACGTACACAAATCATTAAAAAATTAAAGAAGAATCACTTATTTTTACTTACAGAACAAAAATAAATGACTTTAAAAATTGAATACTAACGAAAGTCTTTATTTTTTAAGTTGTTATTTTTGAAACAAAGAACAGAAATAGTCATTTAAAAAAACTGAACATTGAACAAATGTTTTTTTTTTTAAACAACAAAACGTAAAACTTTTTAAATAAACTATAAACAGTTAATAACATCATTTTTTGAGTGTATGTTCTGAGAAAATATTTCGGGTTAAAAAAAAAATGTGGGTTCGTTATACATTTAACTCCTCTAGGGGCACTCTAAGGGCAGTTAAAGCGGTTGGAGCAAATTTTAAAAATTGTCATTTTGTATGGGAGCCCCATAGGAATTGAAGATGGAGTGTAAGTTTGTTCAAATAATTTTTTTAGGAAAAAAAATTGCTAAATATATTGAAGTTTTCCAGAAAAAAAAAAATTTTAAATTTTTTTGAGTGTAGAATAGGATTACAAAATATTTAATAGTTTTTTTTTCAGTGGAGAGAGAAGAAAAAAAAAAACTTCAACAACACCCTAAAGATTTAAGAATTTTTGTATGAATTGTTTTGGTTTGGAAAATGTGGGTCAAGCGTGTGTTTTTTTGTTTATAAACTTATTGTTAGTTAAAATAAAATGAAAAATCTTGAAAAAAAACTTAACGAATATTTAAGAAAAAAATACTGTAATCTGTTTAAAAAAAAAAAACTTCTAACAACAATAATGCATGTTTAAGCATACATAATCAACATCCCAGTAAAACATCTTCCCAATCATTACTTTCCTGTTTGCTAAAGTCATTATTTTATGCAATGTTTCAAACTGTAAGTACCCACGCTTATATGCATGATTACCTGTAATATGATAAATGTACAAAGTGACTGCTTTTTGAGATATCGCTTGTGAACTAATGATTCTTGTGAGCAAAAAAGTAAACGTTCCGCACTTATATATTACAAAAATCATAATTTTTCACATTTTCTTTAAGCTGCCTCTCAAAAAAGAAAACTGACTGAATAAAAGGAGCACACAAAAAAATTATTGGCTACAAATTTTCAATTAAATCTATTGATCAACAAAATTTGAATGAGTCAATCAATGTTTTGATTGAAAATTTTTGCTATTTTCTTTAACTGTCGAATTACAAATTTTCAACATACCAGATTTTTTTCGCTTTAGCGTCCAACCTGAATCAAATTGCGTCGCGTAAGGCGTAACGCCCAATAATTTTTCGTTTCTAATATTTAAATGTGACGTACCTAAATCAAACGGACGTAAAAATTTAAAATTTGATGTGTTTGTTTTTGTTTTTTTTTTACGTCTTGCGCTACGCATTTGATTCTGGTTCGACCCTTAATTTATTTGAATAGATTAATTCAAAAATATTCAAAACAATCAGGTTTTACTTTTTTTTATTGTTGGCTACATATTGGAAAGCAATAAAGATACACTTTTTGATAATTTTGCCATGAATTGTAATCGTTTGTTAATTCAATAATTTTTTTGATTGACTTTAAATAAAAAATTTACAAATTTTTGATTAAAATCGAAAAAATGTTTGATTGAAAAAATTTTCAATCAATCACCAACAATTTGATGATTGGTATAACAATTTTTTTTAATTGGAGGAATTTCAATAAAAAAAATTATTAAATCCGCCTTTTTTTAATTGAAATTCGTTTTAAATTTTTTCTGTGAATGTCATATTTGAAAACCTTATTCCTGGATTATTAAGTATTATCTTATATCTGCTCATCACCAAATCCATGTATGTCCATCAGTGCTAGCAGAACACTTTTTGCTGGGTTATTTATCAATTCCTAATAATGGGGGACTTTAATTTGGATTTTTTTTTTGTTTTGTTTTCAAAGATGATGATGAGGCCAGGCCAACCAACCAACCTCTTTCATTATCACCGTTTTATAATAAATATATGAATACCATACAATTATTATAAACTCTACCATTTCCACCCGCTTTATATCTCTCTAGCAACATCTTTAACTCACGAATTGTTGTCTTGTTGAATTTCATTTTCATTTGAAAATGATATACGATCATTAAAATGACATTTTAACTGCATTAGTACCAACATACATATGTGAGGTGTTGATGAGAAATTCCCTAAATTTTATGAATATTTCAATATTTTTTTGTATATTTAAAAATAATTTATTAATTTTTTTGATTAATGGTTTGTAGGTGATTGTTTTTTGTAATTAAAAACTTAAACAAAAATCAATGGTAAAGTGCAAAAAAATGCAGCTTATAACACCGCCTAACAAAAATGAAAAAAAAATCGTTGAACACGAGCTGTTTAATATACGTTTGAAACTAGAGACTAAATGAAGTAAAACTGCATTTACAGTTTTTCATTTCGTGATCCTGTTTCCTTTTAAAAGAACTTCAAAGTTTTAGAGGATTCAATTTTATAAAATATTTTTTTAATATTTGTACTTGTCCTAGGATGCCACTAGTGATCGCAAATGAAAGAGGAGGATGTTCCCTAATTTTCCTATTTTACTATTTTTACATATCAGGAAAAAGGAGATAAGTTACGTACATTCAAAAATGTGTGCTTCATAATCATTTAAAATTCTCGACAAAATATTTTGATAAAGTTTTCAAATGACTTCATTCACATCCTATTATCCTGATATGGCCAAATATAAAAACGTAAAAATTAGGGGAGATCCTCTTCTCACCACCAGTTCTATCATTTGCCGTCACCTAGGACAATTACAAATATTTCAAAATTATTTTACAAAATTTTTCCATTAAAATTTTGAAGTCCTTTTAAAACGAAACAGGATCACGAAATGAAAAACTGTAAATACGGTTTTACTCAATTTGATCTCTACTTTCAGACGTTTATCATCTGGTTCATGTTTAATATTGGCTGTCGGACGGTGTAACATTTAAGTTTTATTTTCAATACTTTTTATGGATTTTTAATACACAGTGCCATACTGAATCTATACTTCTCATGTCATCAAGAGTACATCCAAAGAAAAAGCTTCTTCATATTGCTGAAAACCTACATCAATATGATGAAATGTTGTATCAATGTTCGTCCAATAAAACGTGTCATCAATATGATGAAGCGGTGTCATCAATATGATGAAGTGTGTCATCAATAACAAGAATTTATTTTTATTTGAAAAATAAGAAGAAAAAACAATATTTGAAGGGCTTACTGCAAAAACTTGTTAAGCAACATTTTATTTTTTTGTTGTTTTTCGCTTTCTACTGATGTTCCATAGACAGATTTTCGGGAGAAGTCTTTCTTAAACCCTCCGTACAAGTATCTTAAGTATGAAATTTCTTCAAAAGATCTGTTTTCTACATTATTTCAAAAGTTTTAAGTCAAAAACCACCATAAAATGAAATGTTGCTTATCGAGTTTTTACAATAAGCCCTTCATTTGATGTATTTAGGAAAGAGAAAATAGTGTTTTTGGACGTTTAATTTGATTTTTTCTAAATTTTAGCTGACTAGAAAGACTTCTGCGGGGAGTTTATTCCACATACGGCTAGTTCGACTGAGAAACAAATTTTCTCTGTAACCCATCAGATCCACCTTCCATTATTATGTAAACATAAAGCAACAAACACACGCAAAACAAAAACAACAAACAAAAATTTGTTATTGCTTTGTGTCTATTTGTTGCCTTTATGGAAGGTGAAGCTGAGGGGTAATGCGTTATGCGATATATTGGACAGTCGATAACGAACGGATGTGATCTGCTGAAAAGGCGATTACACTTCCTTTGTCAAAAATAATGGATTTTTGCTTTAGATTTTTCTTTTTTTAAGCACTATACATTAGGGATATAACCATTTGCGTTTTTTTGCAAATATCGAAAAGGACCTATCATATTGAGAATGTAGATGAAAAATCAAGAAGAAATGTGTGTTCTTTTTTTCGCGAATGTTAAAAAAGGTTCGGCACCGATCGCGATGAAGTTTTCGCTAATATTTTTTTTAATTATTCGGAAAACCCGTATTTCTAGTGTCGAAAACCATTTTATAAATTTGTTATTGTTTTATTTTTGTTGTAAAATGACAAAAAGCCAAAAAACGGTGGATGGGAAGGAATCCCACCATAAAACATTAAAAAAATTAAATTTATGGTGTTTTAGAAATTGCAATCGGTGCCGAAGGTTTTTGGACCAAAATGTCCCCGGATAACGTTTTTTGTTATCAGTATAAAATTGCCCATACGATTATGATAGGTTCCTATTTTGGTTATATCCCTACTATACATATTTCGCACAAACTAAAAAACCATGTAAAATAACAAAAAAACATTTATTTTTTGCTACCTCCTATTTGACAAGAATTCCTTGTAATTTTACAAGCTTTTTACCAAAACTGTTGTAATTTTACAAGATTTTTACTAATAAAATTGTAAATTTACAATTTCTTTGACGCGATAAATCTAACATGGAGGTTTCGTAACTTTACTAGATTTTTTTCTACGTCCTATTTTACGAGAATTCATAGTAAAAATTACGAGCTTTTTTGTAATTTTACAAGTTTTTTACCAATAAAATTGTAAATTTACAACTCTTTGGGGCAGTGAAACTTAAAAAAAAAACTTGTTAAAAAAACATTGAAATTTGTAAAATTACATAAAAATTTGTAAAATTACAAAAAGCAAGGGAAACTGTCAAATATTGGTAAAATTGGATTACGAAAGGTTTTTTTTTTGTGTGTAGGATATATTAATCCTATAAATCAGTGGTCAGCAGAAAGAGGGAACATTTTTACATTTTCCTAAAACATAGCTTCATCTACCCGCTTTTTTAAATGCTACCATGACACTAAATAAAATATTTGTATTTTTAATACTCTCAGTTGAGAGTTTCGTTGACGTTCGCGTTGTCTACGTGCAAATAGCCAATTTTATTATGCACCTGGGTGCAATGGGTGCCGACCACTGCTATAAATGCATGAAATAAATGAGTTAGTAAACATGTTCGCTTGAGGGAAGGTGTCAACCACCGCTGCTGAGACTTTGCGTGATTGAAAAATTTCTTTCATAACTATGAGTGAGTCAAAAAGCACTCACCCTACCATCTTCATCATAAATATTCTAAAATAAAGTAAATAACTCACCTTAGAAAATTTCGGTGTTGGCAATTTTGTTGATAATTTCTGCAAATAAATTAAGAAAAAAAAAAATCTCATAAATTAATGTCGGAATAAAAAACTAAAAGAAGTTGTTACAAAAAAGTTTTTTTCGATTGCTATAAAATATGAACTTAATTTTAACAATTAACAACACAAGTTGGGAGAACAAAAAAAAAATAAAGAAAACAAAAGTTGATGTAATCCGACTTAATGAAACCATACGTTTTTAGGTGACAATTCAAATTGACAATTTGCTTTAAATTTAAAGCTGTATTATGTTGTGCATTAACTACATAATTCTCATTATGTATACTTACAGACGAATATAAGTATTTATATTTTGCCACTTACTATAGCCAATTTGCTTAATACTCTTGCCAGGATCCCGACAAGACGAAACACGTGTCGAGTAAGTCTTGTAAAATGGCCATATCAAACAATTTAAAACAAACAACATTATTAATATCTTCGTGAAAACAACTACTTTGACAATATCATCGTAATGATAAGTAAAGAAATATGACCTCGAGCTGGGGGTTATCTATCTCAATTTATTTATCACTATGTAGGAATTTTTGGTTATCTAGGTCTTGTTACAACGGATGTCAGAGCCTATGGCGTTAAGCGTCAGCAGCCACTTAAAATCTTAAACCTAAACAACAACTTTGACCGCTTAGAGCCATGGCGATCCTTCAAAAGTGTATAAGAATTATTATTGAGTGGCTTTCTTTGAATCAGCGTATTTTTTATTAATAGTTGGTCGCCTCAGATGAATTAAATTGTAACAATTGATATACGGTTAAGACAATCGACAAAATCAGCTGTGACCACGAAATATTTAGTTATGACAACCAAGTATCATCACATATTTTACTATGACAACCGATATTTTGTTACATCCATCAATATTTGGTTATGTTTTAGCAATTTGATTCTACTTTTTTAGGAGGGTTTTCTATCAGAACAAATTTCTTACAAATACTTGTACATTGTGCTGTAGGGTATCAAAACCTAGTGAAAATTATTAATGTAAGTAAAAGTAATGAAAAAGAATAAGCAAAAAAAAGTTAATTGTGGCAATTAAATGTAACACAAGAATACAATAAAAGCTAAGAAGAGAAAGTCCACTTAATTACTTTTTTTGGACAAAAGGAGAAACAAAGTTTTAGTAAGAATGTTTAGTTAACACAACGTTATAAAAAAATCTATGTACTTTGCTTAATTTATAACCCAGCGAACAAAAAAAAATTGGAAAAGTGTACTCACATAAGAAATACAGTTGCCACAACTATGAATATTTCAACCTCATGTTATAGGTTGTCGTATAAACGTTCATGCGCTAGTAAAACTTTCAAAACGGTTATGGCAACCAAAATAGGGTTGTGACAACAGTAATGTAGTTGTAACAACCGAATTACCGGTCGAAAGACCCTGAAAAATGAGGTTGGAATATGTACGGTTGAGACAACTGTATTTATTATGTGAGTGTGGAAACTTCAGCACTAGATAGGCATACCAAGATGAAGTGTGATCTTCCGTAAATTTTAACCATATTGTTTTGGCATCTTTTTTTTGCCAATCCGTCATAGCACTGAAGTGAAATTTGCGAAAAAGCATTTCTCGCTCCAATCTAATTTACAAATATATGCCTCTCAAAAAAAGGCAATGTAAAATTTATTTTTATTACAACGTCCTATAAAAATTAAAAAACTCGTTAAATACGAACTGAATAATATATGTACGTTTGAAACTAGGGACTAAATGTAGTAAAACAGCATTTACAGTTTTTCTTTTCGTGATCCTGTTTCCTTTAAAAAGGACTTCAAAGTTTTAGAGGATTAAATTTTATAAAATTTTTTTAATATTTGTACTTGTCCTAGGATGCCACTAGTGATAGTTAATGAAAGTGCAGAATCTCCCCTAATTTTTCCTTTTTTTTTTTTTTTACATATCAGGAAAAAAAGGTAAGTTATGTCCTTTCAAAAATGTATCCTTCAATATCATTCAAAATTTTCAACAAAATATTTTGATAAATTTTTTAAATGACTTTATTCACATCCTTTTATCCTGATATGCCAAAATAAAATATGTCATCCTACACTCAGAGCAAAATTCTTCATAATATTTATGACATGGTTTCATAAATATTTTTGTCATAAAATTTCATTATATTTATGAAACCTTCATAAATATAATGAAGTTTTATGAAAAAATTCACTTTATAAAATTTCATGATTTCATAAAAAAAAAATTCATAAACGTGTTTTATGATTTTTTATAATAGGATTTAGAAATTGGGACAAAACAATTATAGCTCCTATTTGAGTTCTTCCAATGTAAATATCATAAATTTTATTTCTAAAAAAATTATGCATTTGCTTTTTTAATGAAACACTTCATAAATACTATGAAATCTATTCATAAATATAATGAAACTTGTCATTAAAATTCGTTCAATGTAACTGTGTCACAGTTTAGAAACAAAAGCGAACTGTGTCTTCATCACGAAGGTACAGAGAATGGCGTCAATGTGCATCACTGGTGCTCTTTGTACTACACCTACGGCTGCATTAGAAATCCTCCTTCACCTGATACCTTTGGACATATTGGGTAGGCAGTATGCGGCTGCGTCGGCAAAACGACTTAATAGCACGCTGCAATGGAGGAGCAGCGATTGTGGCCATAGCGCGATCTTGAAAAAGATAACAATAACACAAAATGTGGACTGTGCTCCCTCTTTGAGCCTCTTTGAGCGCCACTTTACCACTATGATACCATCCAGGGAGTCTTGGATGGGGGATACTCAGGGTAGTGGAGCTACCATAAATTTTTACATCGATGCATCGAGGCTGCACGAACAAGTGGGCTTTGGAGTCTATTCGGAAGAGCTTGGGTTGAGCCTGGCTCGTAGATTGCCAAATTATTGCAGTGTTTACCAGGCAGAGATGCTGGCAATAAAGGAAGTGGCTGACTGGTTGAGCTGCAATGTCTTGTCTACAACTGCAGTCAACATCTATACTGACAGTCAAGCCGCGGTCAAGTCCCTGGATTCAATGTTTCTGAAAACAAGATCTGCCCTTAACTGCCGCACGTCTTTAAATGAGATGGCCAAGCAGTTTAACATACGACTCATATGGGTCCCAGGGCACAGAGACATTCCAGGGAATTGCAAAGCCGATGAGCTTGCAAGACTAGGAACTACCTTACAGGTTCCAACAGAATTGGAATGTGTTGGTATGCCTCTAGAAACTTGCAAGCAAAACCTACGGCTTTGTTCTGCGACGAAGACTAATCAAAAATGGGCAAATGGTTGGACGTGTGAGACAACACGACTGATTTGGCCTTCTCTTAATCAGAGGCGCACAAGTGAGCTGATATCGCTTCCAAGAGGAGAGATTTCGACGGTGGTTTCTATAATTACCGGACACTGTCTTATAGGGAAGCACGCAGAGCGGTTAAATGTGCCGTCGAATAACTTTTGCCGAAGTTGCATGGATGAAGAGGAGTTGGAAACTATCGAACACTTTATTTGCCATTGCCCGGCACTTTCTGGTCAGAGACTTGCTTCACTGGGATCTGGGGAGCTGTACGATCTTTCAGATTTGTCGGATGTCAAAATTCAACATCTAAGGAGTTTCATAAGAAGCTCAAACTGGTTTAACGACAGGGACTAGTAGGGAAACCTATTACGATCCCGTGGTATCACAATGGACCTCAGAGTCTACGTGTGTTGACGTAAAACGTCAGCAGCCACTTACAACCGAACCTAACCTAACTGTGTCACAAATATTATGACATGTTTCATAAATACTATGAAACATTTCTTAAAAATAATATTATTTTTGTAAGTATTTTATTATAATTATTTAGCTATTTCATAGTGCCAATGAACCACTTCATAAATAAATACTATAAAATTGTTTCCTAATATGATCGAATATTTAATAAAAAAATTAAATCTATGAAAAGTAACATCGTATTTATGAAACATATCCTTATATTTATGAAGAGTTTAATAAAAGTTTATGAAATTCATAAATATAATGAAAAATTTCATTAATATTAACTCTATGCACAATTATGAAACTGTTTCATTATATTTTTGAAACTGTTACATTTAAGGAACTTTAATGAAGATTTTCATTATATTTATGACAGTTTTCATTAATATAATGAAGCTTTATCTTTGAGTGTAGGACAAGTACAAATATTTCAAAAATATTTTACAAAATGTATCCTGTAAAATTTTAAAGTACTTTTAAAAGGAAACAGGATCACGAAATGAAAAACTGTAAATGCAGTTTTACTCCATTTGATGTCAACTTTCAGACGTTTATTATCCGGTTCATGTTTAATATTGGCTGTTGGACGGAGTTATCGAAAACAATTTTTGAAAATGTAAAAAATAAAAATTAACAATTATTTTGATTTCCGAAGTTAAGAAAAATGAAAATGAGAACTAAAAAGCAATTATCAAAAATTAAACACATTAAAAAAATCAAGTAAAAATTATTTTCATTACAAATTTTTTTTTTTTTTAATAACTTTTCATAAGTTTTTTTGTTTTCGCTGGGATTTTCATATAGTATGTTTCTCTGGGCTGTTTCCGGGTAAAATTCATTAACTTGAACGACTGATGAGATTTGTTTTGAAATCCAAAAGAGCAAACTCATGTTACGACAAGATAAAAAATATAAGCATATAAATATTTACCAAAAAAATAGCTGGCAAAAGTCTAAAAGAATAATTAAAATTTATATTAAACAGGACGCAAAGGATATATAACATTTTAACAAGACTTCCCTTTATATGCAAAAGTTTATTAAACGAAAATAATGAAATCAAATTTCGAAAACAACATTGGATTTAAAGAAGGGAAGTATAACGTTAATGATTTTTGAAAATTTTTATTTTATAAATTGGTAGTTAATAAAATGGCACTTTATTAAAATGTTACCTAAAGCACCGTCCGACGGCCAATATTAAACATGAACTGGATGATTTACAACTGAAAGTAGAGATCAAATCGAGTAAAACTGCATTTTCAGTTTTTCATTTCGTGATTCTGTTTTGTTTTAAAAGAACTTCAAAGTTTTAAAGGATACATTTTGTAAAATATTTTTGAAAGCAGAGATCAAATCAAGTAAACTGCATTTTCAGTTTTTCATTTCGTGATCCTGTTTCCTTTTAAAAGGACTTCAAAGTTTTAAAGGATACATTTTGTAAAATATTTTTGAAATATTTTTACTTGTCCTAGACCAGTAACACTGGTGACGGCAAATAAAAGAGAAGGATCTCCCCTAACTTTTCCATTTTGCCATATATCAAGATAAAAGGATGTGATTAAAGTCATTTGAAAACTTTATCAAAGAATTTTGTTGAAAATTTTGAATGATATTAAAGGATACATTTTTGAAAGGACTCAACTTACCTTCTTTTTCCTGATATGTAAAAATAATAAAATATTAAAATTAGGGAAGATCTTCCTCATTCAGTTGCTATCAATAGTGGCATTCTAGGACAAGTACAAATATTAAAAAAATATTTTATAAAATTTAATCCTCTAAAACTTTGAAGTCCTTTTAAAAGGAAACAGAATCACGAAATGAAAAACTGTAAATGCATTTTTACTACATTTAGTCTCTAGTTTCAAATGTATATAATCCAGTATAATTGAATTAAATGGTACTTTTCAAAAACGGTACTTTATGCATATCACACAAAAGGTTGTCAATAAGTATTTTCTCTTTGCTATACTTCTCTTAAACTAACAACTTCTCTTCCTTTCCTTTTTCACTTGTAGTTACATTTCTAAAGATTTTATTCCTTCTTTTTTACAGTCTTAAAATATTTGTTTACCTAGGATTTCTTCTATCTTTGTTTATATTTTTTATCCTTGGCCCACAAGTCGTTTTAGTGCGAAAATAATTTACTGAAATAAATGAAAATCTTAACAATAGACAATTGAAAACAATGCAAAATATATACTAAATAAAGCAGACTAACCAAAGGAAAAGGTCAAACAGTTTTTTTTTTTTACTTTTTTTTAAATGAAAACAACAAAAGAAAATAAGAAACAGGAAATTATTAAGTGTTTTTTTTGGGAGTTTTTGTTGTTTGGCAATCTTATGATTTGCAGTGCAAAATTATTGCTAAGGGAGGTCCTTTAGTAGATCATAAAACAGAAAATGAACAAACAAGACGAACGAAATTGTAGAGGTGGTCCTTAATTTAAAATGAAAACAAAATTTTTTGATTATCAGGATTTAAAAATTATTGCAGGAGTTTTTTTTTTTGTTCATTGTTTAAATAAAAAGAAGATTATTATGAAATATTGTGGTACCAAAAAAAGTTTGACAAGTGTTTGAGTAAAGTTGTTTAAAGCAGAGGTGGGTTAGCAAAAGTATTCAGCAAAATTTTGGAAATTAACATGTAATGAGTAACCCTAACCACTTTTAGAATGTAGATTCACCTCCAAGAAATTTGAATTTAAAGTGGAAAAAAAAGGGAAACAAAATGTACGTTGTTACTTTTTCTATGAAGAAACCTCTAAACTCGAATTACACCTTATGACAAAAATTAAAAAAAAAATTGTTAAACACAAACCGGATACTATACGTTTAAAACTAGAAAATAAATGTAGTAAAACTGCATTTACAGTTTTTCTTTTCGTGATCCTGTTTCCTTTTAAAAGGACTTCAAAGTTTTAGAGGATTATATTTTATAAAATATTTTTTTTAATATTTGTACTTGTCCTATGATGCCACTAGTGATAGCAAATGAGAGACGAGGATCACCCCTAATTTTCCTACTTTATTATTTTGACCATTATCAGGAAGAAGGAGGTAAGCTACGTCCATTCAAAATGTATCCTTAAAAATCATTCAAAATTTTCAACAAAATATTTTGATAAAGTTTTCAAATGACTTTATTTACATCCTTTCATTTTCAAAAATATTTAACAAAATGTATCCTTTAACCCTTTCACGAAAAACGGTTGATATATGTCCCATTTTTATTTTTTGTTATATTTTCCACATTTTTCAACCGATTTTAAATGTGCTAAGAGATGAATTGTAGAGGAGTGTTAGGGCTACAAGTTTAGTTTTCAGTAGGTCTCTAAATTGCTTATCTTACTCATTGTAAGTCGTCAAAGTTTGTGAAATGAAAATCTCTATTTTAGGGACAAAAGGATCGATGCTTGTCAAGCGATATAAGGTCCAAGTAGTTGACCTTTTTTAAAGACTTTGAAAATCACAGCAAATACATTTGCCCAAAAATGCGTATTCTTCAAATGGTAAATTTTTTCACCAATAAAAATAAGGGGGAAGGGGAGGGGTTAGGTTAGGTTAGGTTGTAAGTGGCTGCTGACGTTTTACGTCAACACACGTAGACTCTGAGGTCCATTGTGATACCACGGGATCGTAATGGGTTTCCCTACTAGTCCCTGTCGTTAAACCAGTTTGAGCTTCTTATGAAACTCCTTAGATGTTGAATTTTGACATCCGACAAATCAGAAAGATCGTACAGCTCCCCACATCCCAGTGAAGCAAGTCGATGACCAGAAAGTGCCGGGCAATGGCAAATAAAGTGTTCGATAGTTTCCAACTCCTCTTCATCCATGCAACTTCGGCAAAAGTCATTCGACGGCACATTTAACCGCTCTGCGTGCTTCCCTATAAGACAGTGTCCGGTAATTATAGAAACCACCGTCGAAATCTCTCCTCTTGGAAGCGATATCAGCTCACTTGTGCGCCCCTGATTAAGAGAAGGCCAAATCAGTCGCGTTGTCTCACACGTCCATCCATTTGCCCATCTTTGATTAGTCTCCGTCGCAGAACAAAGCCGTAGGTTTTGCTTGCAAGTTTCTAGAGGCATACCAACACATTCCAATTATATTGGAACCTGTAAGGTAGTTCCTAGTCTTGCAACCTCATCGGCTTTGCAATTCCCTGGAATGTCTTTGTGCCCTGGGACCCATATGAGTTGTATGTTAAACTGCTTGGCCATCTCATTTAAAGACGTGCGGCAGTTAAGGGCAGATCTTGTTTTCAGAAACATTGAATCCAGGGACTTGACCGCGGCTTGACTGTCAGTATAGATGTTGACTGCGGTTGTAGACAAGACATTGCAGCTCAACCAGTCAGCCACTTCCTTTATTGCCAGCATCTCTGCTTGGTAAACACTGCAATGATCTGGCAATCTACGAGCCAGGCTCAATCCAAGCTCTTCCGAATAGACCCCAAAGCCCACTTGTTGGTGCAGCCTCGATCCATCTGTGTAAAAATTTATGGTAGCTCCACTTCCCGGAGTATCCCCCATCCAAGACTCCCTGGATGGTATCATAGTGGTAAAGTGGCGCTCAAAGAGGCTCAAAGAGGGAGCACAATCCACATTTTGTGGTTTTGTTATCTTTTTCAAGATCGCGCTATGGCCACAATCGCTGCTCCTCCATTGCAGCGTGCTATTAAGTCGAATTGCCGACGCAGCTGCATACTGCCTACCCAATATGTCCAAGGGTATTAGGTGAAGGAGGATTTCTAATGCAGCCGTAGGTGTAGTACGAAGAGCACCAGTGATGCACATTGACGCCATTCTCTGTACCTTCGTGATAAAGACACAGTTCGCTTTTGTTTCTAAGGGGAGGGGTTAGGGGCCCAACTTTTTGTTTCATAACTTTTATATGGTCAAGGACCACGACAATGAACAGAAAATCAAAATCGCTTCGGCAGAAAATTTCTGGAAGTGAAAGGGTTAAAACTTTGAAGTCCTTTTAAAAGGAAACAGGATCACGAAATGAAAAACTGTAAATGCAAATTTACTCCATTTGATCTCTTCTTTGAGACGTACATATATCACCCGATTTATATTTAATATTGGCTGCGGACGGTGTACAAATCACGTTTAGTATTGATAACTATTCCTTTAAAGAACTGCTATCAAATAATGCTGTTCCATTGTTAGTTTGAGTCACTGTAAATATTTAAACAGTATTTCAAATTTTATGTTGATTTAAAGTTGACTTCTAAAAAGTACTGCGAAATTACTAAATAATGCAGTTTCTTGGGCTTCTTTGAAAAAATTTAAAAAAAAACACATGACTTTATTTTTGGGACTGGGTTATTTTAATATTATTTTTTAAATCATTGCAATCAAAATGTTCATGCATTTAATAAAATGTTAAAGAAGAAAATTGATAAAATCAACGATTTTTTTTTATAAACGCAATGAAATTTTTTACATATTTTTTAAGAAATATCATAACTATTATGAAAAAATTATTGATCTAATAAAAAAATTCATTGGCTGATTATAACCAATAATTCTTTCAGTTCGATGCGTTTTAACATTACAACACTCCAAAAATTATGTCATTAACTGTTTTTAGTTTATTTAAAAAGTTTTACGTTTAGTCGTTTTTAAAAGAAACAAGTAAGAGTGTTAAATTCGGCAGTGCCGAATCTTTTATACCCTCCAACACGTTTAAAATTAAAAAAAAAAAAAAAAAAATCGCAGGGGCGTCTTTTTTTCGTCCGCGAAGTTGGTGGGGGACACCTGTATCCCTGCTATATACAGTGGGCGACAATACATTGGAAACTTTTTTATAGTAGATGAAATTTGTTAAACCCGAGTAAAAAAGATTATATATGTTTATATTTAATTATATAAAGACATCATATATATTCATATAGAATTTGATGCGAAAAATGAGTCGATAAAACCATATAAAGTTGCATTAAATTTGATATAATTTGATGTGATTTTAATATAATTTTATATGATTTGATGCGAAAATTGGCCCCTTTTTTAGAAAAATTTATGCAATTATATATAATTAAATAAAAAAAAATCCCAAAAAAACCCAAAAAAAATTATATTAAATTATATATAAAGAACTTAGATTTTTTTCATAAATTTTGCATTATATATAATAACATATAAAATTTTTAAAACAAATGTTTAAGGTTTAGGTTTGGAACTTAAAAAAAAAAAAAATTCTGGACTTAGAATAATTTTCAAAAGTTATATCAAATTATATATAAAGGACTTAGATTTTTTTTTTTAATTTTACTCATATAAGATTACATATGATTCAGAAAAAAGTTGCATAAAGTTTTATATAAAATGTCTTCAAATATTTTGTTATATTAAATTATATAAAAAAACAGACAGAATTTTATATTTCATATGTAATTATATAAACTCACTCTAATCATATGTTATTATCAGGGCAAGGGGGTTCATGTAAATACATGTTTGTTGTCGTTAGCCTGAGAACAACTTAAAGTATTTATCTTTGCGAATCATCAAATTTGCTTAAAAATGGCATTGATTTGTTAGTGCATATTTTTGCATATTTTGATGAAAATGCATGTTTTTGCATATTTTGCTTAAACTACATATTTTCTTGCATATTTAAAAAAAATGATTTTTTTTTGTTATTTTGTGAAATTTTTTTCATAAAATTACTTTCCTTGTCAGTGCATTTTGACAAAAAAGAAAAAAATATATGTTTTTGTCAAAAAAATTAAGCAAATAGTTGCGCAATATAGTGTACACTCCGGAAAAATATTTATACAATTTTCATGGAGTATTTTGATCATGGATTGCATCTAAAAGATGGAAAGGAGTGTTCCTAATTTTTTTTAAAACTTCACTGACTAAAACTGAATTTATTTTATTTTTTTTTTATTTTTCCTGTAAAAGGGTCCTAATTGCGCATCGTTTTGGGGCAAGCATTTTTAAAATAAAAAATCCGAATTCGGGACGCGCTAACGTACATATTTGTAAATATTTACACAAGGGTAGAGCAAATTTAGCTTTTTCGAATTTGGAAAACGTCGGGGTCGGAAAAGTTGCCTTTTAGGAACCATATTAACACAAAAATATTGGACCTGTAGGACAATGGCTTTGTGTTTCTTTTTGACTTGAAAATCGGGAAGTTCTGAACAAAGTGTTTTTATGTAAACAAGTTTTTTTACTTTTTTTTTTGTTTCTGGCTTTACAAAAAATATTTTGTATTAGTTTTTTGCTAAAAATATAACGTAACATTTGCTCAGTGTTGAGAAGATAAAAATATTTTATCGTATTATTTAATTTGGCCTTTAATGATTTTTGAAATAAAATTATTTCCTCAGTAATGTCCTCAAAAAAACTAGTAGTAATATTTTAAGCAAAAATCTAAAATTTTAAATTAGAAAAAATTCAAAAAGGAACCCAGGTCCAATATTTTTGTGTATTAATATTGACTCTCAAAGGCAACTTTGACCCCGACATTTTCGTAATTCGAGAAAAAGCTAAATTTGCTCCACTTTAATTTACACGTACATATACAGTGCCGGTCAAAAAAATAGCACCAATGACAAACTCTCTATTCATCCAATTAAAACAAAATATTATGTGTGTATTCGTTTAAAGTAAATATGTAATACTCTTATACTAAGTATATACCCCTTAAATGTTTTTACTTTTTCCAAAAATTGTGGACGGTTCTTTTTTAATGATCGATATTTTAAAAAAACTCTGAATCAGTGCAGTCAATAAAATAGCACCGAATGACAAAATTTCATTAAAAAAATTAATATTGTTTAAATTATTAAAATAAAAGTGTTAAATATTAAAGGAAGATAGTTTTTATTTATAAAAAAATTAATTCATTACAAAATTTGATGTTTATTTTCATAAAAATAGGACGTGGAAAGCATTACACTCCTCAAAAACGTGCTTTTGTAAAAAATATAATTTGTGAACATAAACCATATTCTGAAACAGGAAAATTGGTTGGATGCGCTTAGAAAATGATTGAAAATTCAACAAAATTAACTTTAAAGCTTGAAAAACTTAGTCACAAGCGACGTCAGTTACCATTAATGGTTTGGTGTTTGTAAAGACAATGCAAGAAGGCCCAATTTACGGCAGCTCCAGAGCTAAAAAAGGACTGCAAATGCCGAAAAAGTTCATCGAAGATTACAAAACAACAAAATTAACGCTTGTAGATTCGAAAAAGTGCGTATACTCTCACTTAAGCATGCTGCAAGTCGTTTGAAGTTTGCTTACAGTGACTCAGAATTACCAGCTTAAAAGTGGATCAATGTTCTATGGACAAATGAATCCATTGTTGTTTTATTTGGAGACATGGGAACACAAACCTATGTCAGAAGACCCTATAACGCGGAATTCAGTCCAAAATTCGAAATAAAAATATCTTAAAATGGTGCTTATGGTGTGGAGGATATTTTACTACTGTGGAGTGGGGTTCATATCTTGGACCATGGCTCACATATTGGACTAGGACAATCGTGGATAAACACTTAACGTTTATATCATCCAGAAAGTAATGTTACTATAAGTTTCTGAGCAAATGCCACTAATTAAGGTCTTTTAGCACGTCATTTACCCAAAGCATGACGGGAAATTGGCAAAAAATTGGTTCTGGACAATAATGTAAACGTGATGGAATGGCCTGGTCAGTGCCCAGATCTAGATCAAATCGAAAGTTAATGGACAGATATAGAGAAGGGAGTATCTTGAATACAACCAACTTGTAATGAAGCCCTTTGGGTGGCTGTTTGGCAAATCTGGAACTCAATTTCGAATTAAAGATCCCAAAATCTCTTGAATTCGGTACAATAACGTTGTACATAGGTAATTGTCAACAATGAGCACTCGACAAATTTTTTTTTTAATATTTAAAGATATCACAACAATACTGAATTCATAATCCATTTGTTTTTCAAATTTAAGAAGTTAATTTAAATACAAAAAGTACTGTGGTGCTATTTTTTTGACTGAGTCTTTTTGAAGTTTTTTTAAAAACTCTGAAAATTATTAATAAAATACAAAACCAAATTAACCTTTTCTTATGTTATATTGTTGCACACTCTTGTAAGTAACTTATGACACGTTTTCAGTGACATAAGTTTAAATTGTTAAAAAAAACTCAACGAAGAAAATTTTGTTTTATCCTGGTGCTATTTTTTTGACCGCAGCTGTAAATGGGACTGACCTTTATGTTTTACAATTATTTATGAATAAATACTAAAATAAATCGATTTTTTAAATGCATATTTTTTAGTTTTTACTGCATATTTTAACATTTTTGATACATATTTTTAGCGCTTAAAACGCGATTTTTAGTGCATGAACTTCCTTGCCCTGGTTATTATGTATAACTTAACATTTTCTTTTATATAATTTTATATAAGAAAAAAATACGAAGTGCAAATATATATAATCTTATATGATAGCAAAACAATTTACGTATAAATTTATCAAATAATATATGTTTATATAAAAATAAGTAAAATTATATATAATCTTTTTTACTCGGGAAGACAAAGTTAGCCAAACTAAACGTTATAATTATCAAACACGTATTATAAAAAATTATAATGTAGGTTATTTATCAAGCTCTAATTTAAGCTTAATAGCGTCCAGATTGGGAAAATAATGAATGTGTTACGAGGGTCGATGTGGAAAATGAAAAAATTTATAGACATTTTTCAGAACATTTTTAAAAAATATTTCCAAGTCGATATTTTCCAAGTTAAAACATTAGAAATTTAAAAAATGGTCCAATAGTTTTTATTCAGTGATCAAATAATTTTTCTAACAACCCAAACAAACAGTGGAATTTTTTAAGTACAGTAGCAAAAATACACATTTTTTGACCTCCAATTCTTTTGACCACCAATTTTTTGTTAACAAAGAGAAATTAAAATTATCTCAATATATCCTTAGCATATACTTAAGTGTACTAAAATTAATAAACAATATCATCTTTTCTTTGTTTATAAAAAATTGGTGGTCAAAAGAATTGGAGGTAAAAAAATGTGGATTTTTGCTACTGTACTTAAAAAATTCCACTGTTTGTTTGGGTTGTTGGAAAAATTATTTGATCACTGAATAAAAACTATTGGACCCTTTTTTAAATTTCTAATGTTTTAACTTGGAAAAAATCGACTCGAAAATATTTTTTAAAAATGCTCTAAAAAATGTCTATAAATTTTTTCATTTTCCACATCGACCCTCGTAACACATTCATTATTTTCCCAATCTGGACGCTATTAAGCTTAAGTTAGAGCTTGATAAATTACCTACATTATATTTTTTTATAATACGTGTTTGATAATTATAACGTTTAGTTTGGCTAACTTTGTCTTTAACAAATTTCATCTACTATAAAAAAGTTTCCAATGTATTGTCGCTCACTGTATGTTTGCAAATTATTTGTTTATGATATTTACGCTTAAATAATAATTTCCCAGCAAAAACATGGTAATGAGTTGTGAAAAGTAATCATTACCAAGTAAATTATTTATAATGAGTACCCATTACCATTAACATTATTTTAAGCCCAAAAGTAACTACTTCTCAGTAATATGTTATGAAAGCACCTCTAAGTAATAATATCTTCTTGCACTTGCAGTTTTTAACCTTTACAATTCAATTAACTTAAAAAGTACTTAAAAACTTAATAAAAATTACGGAATTTTTAAGTTTTAGTAAAAACAAGTTAAATTTTAAAAGTTTTAATTAACTAATTATTTTACTTCTTATTGGTAATAGGTTTTTACTCCTTATTTGTAATCCGAGGCAGTAACTACTTATTTATCTCCATACTCTTCACTAGTTATTTTTGTCTCACGCCCTTGTTAAAATAATTAGTGTTTCATTCAATAAGTAACTACTTATTAACATCTGTTTCGGATTACAAAACCCATTACTAGTAATAATAAAAAATCGAATTTTCTTACCCCCTTGGTCCAAGGGCAGGTCTTTGAACATAATATAGCATACAAATGTTACATTTGTTGAGCAAAAATTAAAAAAAACTCGTAAAAATATCGTATTTTTTAGGGGTCGTTTTAGTTCTTCAAGGGGGAACTTTTTCCCCCCTTGTCCGATTTAACCCATCTTCAAACTTAACCTTACCAGTAAAATAAGAGACATTCTTGCTCAATTTCAGGAGTCTAGCTCTTTTGGTTTGGACTGCATCGTTATTTCTACAGACGGACGGACATCGCTAAAATGTCTTAGATTCTATCATGGATCAATATTATATATACTTTGTGGGGTCCCCGACCGATATTTCGATGTGTTACACACGGAATGACAAAGTGAGTATACCCCCATACTGTGGTTGGAGGGTATAAAAACATTTGTTTGATGTTCAGTTTTTATTAATGCTACTTCTGTCCTTTGTTTCAAAAATATCACACTAAAAAATAAGGACTTTCATAAACATTTAATTTTTAAAGTCATTTATTTTTGTTTTGTAAGTAAAAACTACTGATTATTCTTAAAATTTTTAATGATTTGTGCAAGTATTTTTTTTTAAATTGTTGGAGTTTTTTTAATGAGTTATTATTATTTTTTACCTACACAAGTAGGTTATTTTTTTGTAAAAAAAAAAAATCAAAAAATTATTTATAGAAATATAAAAACATGTTTGTATCAAGTGAATTTGGCACGATGGGTTGAGTGTCTGGCCAGAATGTAGTTGATTGCTGGATCGATTCCCCAAAATTATATTAAAAATTTTTAAAAAAAATATTTCAATAGGAAATAGTAAAAAATAACCTACGAAATCTATAATTTTTAATGATTTCGTAGGTTATTTTTTTTTTGAATTTGTTGGTAAAAATAACAGAACTTTCATTAATTCCACTGTAAGTATAATTTCAACTTTTGAAATGACACACCAAAACGCCGAAATAGGTAAACCTAATTTTGGTTCGCAGAACCATTTTGCCAGGTCAGGTCAAAATCGAAATATATTTCGTTTTAAAGTTTTGCGATTTTCGAGCGAGTTTTTATTATATTTTCCAGGAAAATACTTTGAAAATCTTTTAAAATTACTGTATTTATTAATTAAAACTATACTCTAACAACGATGGCGGATCAGTTTGGGCAAGTAAAAAAATTAGTTTTTCTTAAATTTTCCAATTTCCTTAAAAAAACAATAAAAAGTTGCTGGAAAATCACAAACTTTAAAATTAAATATCTCTTAGTATTGACCTGATCTGCAAAAACGGAGAATGCCACTGTATTCTTAGACCTAAAATTAAGTTTGGGTGTCTCGTCGTTTTGGTGTGTCAATTTCACGTAATTACAGTGTTTTTAATGTATTCGTAGGATATTTTTTTTCCAATTTATTGGTAAAAATAACAGAACTATCATTAATTTTTAATGTTTTCGTAGGTTATTTTTTACAAATATGTTGGTAAAAAAAGAATGAAGAAAACGAATTTTTTAATGTTTAATGTTATTTATTTTAGAAAATTTTGTCAACAGTAAAAAATAAATGTTGATGTCTGTTAAAACAAATGAATAATTACTTGGATGGTTTTCAATTGTTTATTCACTAGTTTAAAATGTGTTTTTCATTTGTTTTTGCCTAAAAAATATTTTAAGTGAAGTTCTATAAAAATCTTTTTGTACACCTCTGCTCTAAGTCATCAATTTAAGAAATTAGTTTTATTCTTTTAAATTTGATAAACTTAAATAACATTAAATGTAGAGGGTGGTGTTCTAGAGATTAGCAGCTGCCATTTTTTGTGGTTATTTTTAATAATAGCAATTAACTTTTAGTATATTTCTTATCGGCCAAAGATGAATAACTTAATAAAGTCATTTATATAATTTTTTTCCCCAAACCATTATTTTTATTAACTGACCATATTGTTTAAAATTAATCTTAAAATTTTAATCTTTTTTAATATCTCTTTTTTAGTTTTCAACAATGGTTGGTTAACAACCAAAAACTTTCTTTAGACCCCTTACAAAAAAAATTGTTTACAACGTTTAAAGTAAATTGCCTACAATTATTCTTTAAAAAAAAGAATATTAAAAATTATGTCAAACTTAAACTTTGGTTAATTTAACGTTTATATAAAAAAGTAAAAAACAAAATATACGAAGTAATGCATACGTTATTTTGTTCATGCAAGCATGACACTCATGAATACCAGATTTACTTTGTTTAAACATCATCTCTAAACAATTTAGCCTTTTTTAAGCGTAGTTAATCTATAATTTTCTTTTGATTTCTAGGAAAATTATAGAGATTTTGTAAAGTCATTTTATTTGGTAATGGAGTTTGATATGATGGTGGGCTTAGTTTTCTTTAATTTTTTTGCCAAGCCTATTTTTATACCCTCCACTAAGTGATAGAGGGTATATATAAGTTTGTCATTCCGTTTGTAACTCATCGAAATATCCGACTGGGACCCCATAAAGTATATTCATGAATATATTCATGATCCCCGATCGATTTTAAGATATTCTAGCGATGTCCGTCTGTCTGTGGATATGGTGATCACGGCCAAAATATTACACTGAGATGACTGAAACTTAAAATATTTATTGGAAGTTCTCCCGAGAAGTTTGGTATTGCATTTGAGCGATATCGGTTGAGTCGTTCAAAAATTTTAGTACATTCAACATAACCTAAAAATAAAAAATGCTTTAATTCGGCTGCTGGTTGACATATGTGAACATAATTGAACCCAAAATAGTATTTAAACAAGTACGAACAAAAAAAGAAAAAAATAGCGGATTTTTTCCAATTTTTTTTTCGCGGAAATTTAAACAAAAAAAAATTTCAAAAGTAATTTCCTTTTAAAAAAAGTTTTTTCTAATAATCTTTTTGAAAATGTGAAGGGTATCACTACATTCGGCAAGGCCGAATTTAACTTTCTTACTTGTTTTAATTGCAGAAAGATGAGACTTAACATTCGTAACAATATTTACCCGAAATTCTACCTTTTTCATACATAAATATTTTTTTGAAAAAGCTGTTCTCTACTATTCGAAAAATCGAACAGAGTATCGAAATGAGTTAACGACTTTTTTTGTCGGACGGTGTAATGCGACCCTATGCTCTGATTGTCCAGTTTGGTGACCAATTCCCATTTTAGGCCTCCAAAGATTCTGAAAAACAGTGGGACCCACATAATATGGTGTCATCAGTTTTCACCCAACAGTTTAATCAGACTTGGTGCTACCGTCTAATTATATTTGGAAATAATGTGGCTACACAGAAAAAAATAGAAACGAATTTCAATTAACAAAAACGCGGATTCAATCAAATTTTTGATTGAAGTTCTTCAAATTAAAAAAATTGTTATACCAATCAGTAAATTGTAGGTGATTGATTGAAAATTTTTTCAATCAAACACTTTTTCGATTTTGATCAAAAATTTGATTAATTTTTTTTTAGAGTCAATCAAACTAACGATTGATTTAACAAATTAATTGTTAGCTTATGACAAAATTATCAAAAAATACATCTTTTTCGCTTCCAATATGTTGCCAACAATAAAAATAATAAAAAAAAAACTGGTATGTTAAAAATTTGCAACTCGACAGTTAAAGAAAATAACAAAAATTTTAATCAAAACATTGATTGACTCATTTAAATTTTGTTGATCAATAGATTTAATTGAAAATTTTTAGCCAATAATTTTTTGTGTGTAATAGTCCGTTCAACAAATTCTGTAAACATTTTATACCTTTTACTAAAGGTCTTCCATCGTACGATGCGATTATGATCATTAGTGGATTAAGCATTAAAAATAAAATTTAAAAATCTTTAAACCTTCTCTAAAGAAAACATTTTGCATAAAACTAAAATCTTTAAAATTTAAGTTATTTCTTTAAATTTATTTTAATCTATGGATTATCAAAAAAAAAAAACATTTAACTTCCTCTTTAATATTTTCTTTGTTGCAAGGCAGGTACACATGTCTTTGGCAGAAATTTTCTTAAATATAATTTACTCGAAAGAAGATACTTTTAACATAAAAAAAATTAGTAACATAAGATGTTAAATAAAGTTAGTAAGAAGAAAAACATAATTGACCAAAGGGCAAATGTCTATACGATTAAAAATAGTAAAGGTATTTGGAAAAAGAACAAGAAAATTAAAAATAAAATTCAGGAAGTATAATGTAACAAAAAAAATATTTAAAAAAAAAATACAAAATCTTAGCCTCGAGCAGTGAAAATTTTAGTATATATACATTTACTTACAATTAGTAAAAGAGATAAATTTAAGTTTCTCATTGCGTTTGTACCTCTTGGAAATATTGGTCATATATAAATTCCTGGGATTCCTAGTTGGAACAAAGGGCCAGTACAAAAGCTTTCCATTGAATTCTATCTTCGGCTAGTCTTTTTGCTTCTCTCCATGAAGTTCTGGCTGAAAGCAGTTCATATTCTATTTGGCGCCTCCATGTATTTGCGGGTCTTCCTCTACGTCGGCTGCCCTGGGGATGGTAATCAAGAGCTTTTCTTGTGACGTCGTCATGGCTTTTTCTAAAGGTATGACCCAGCCAGTTAAACTTTTTCAAACGGATATCTAACATGATTTGATTTTGTTGGGTTTTTTGCCATAGATCATAGATAGAATATTGGTCATGCTACCCGATAAATTTAATGGCGATCGTGATTGAGGATACTCCTCACAAAAAAGAGTATGTTAGCATCATTCTTGGACGTGGAACAATGTCAAATTATCATCAATCTTTCATTCCCTACAAAATACAAGCACGGACACACAGATTACTCTATAAACGGGCAATTTTCTGGAAGGTAAGGCAATTTACTCGAAGATTGGGGATGGTGATTTGAGGAAAGTGGTTACAACAGGCACTCCACAAGGCGGAGTGATCTCTGCCCCTCAGTGGAATCTTGTAATAATTACGATTCTCGAGTCACTCAAAGGAATGGGTATCAAGGTGGTTGCCTACACTGATGATGTTGTGATCCTTATAAATGGTAAGTTTTTACCAACAATTAGCGAACTCATGGAATCAGTGTTAAATATACTCTTGGCGTGGGCGGCAAAGCACAAAAAGACTGGGAGTTAATCCCGCCAAAACCGAGCTCGTATCGTTTACAAGAAGGACTAAGATAGACAGGGTTGTTCTTCCTAAAGAAGGTGGTATCACCCTGGAACAATCTAATGAGCCGAAATACCTGGGAGTGATAATGGACTCAAGGCTTTCTTGGAAAAGGAATATAGAGGAAAGCATAAAAAAGTCGTTATGTGCATTTTAAACCTGCAGAAGAACTTTCAGAAAAAGGTGGCGTATTATCTACTGAATGTATGTTGCGATAATTAGACCAATACTCATCTATGGTGCCCTCTTGTGTTGGAGAGCAGTGGCTAAGCCTGCCGGTATGTAAATGATACTAAGCATTCAGCCCATGAATATCTTCATCAAGATCACAGCAGCAAAATCGGCTTCAGGTTAAGAGAGTTGCAAATGTTTAAGAAACGCTGTTGGGTTTTACGTCAGCACACGTAGACTCTGAGGTCCACTGTTGGGGGTACTCGACCATATCAAGTACGGTAGGCAGGATAAAAAGAAAACCAACCCTATCTCACCACAGACGAACATTTACAGAGCCTTTGAAGATCAAGTACCAACAAGGGAAAAATTTGAAGGGATCGAAAAGGAAGATAAGTAAGGTTCGGGAGTATATTCTGAATGCGTCGAAATCAGGACCACATTGAGATTTCCGGACAAGTGCACTGTTTTCCGGACAAGTATGTCAATTTCAAGGTACTTGAAATTGATAAAGCCACGCAGATGATTATGAGAAGGGACCCACGTCCTTTCGCCATTAACATTTTCGTGAACAATCATTCAGCTCTGAAGACCTAAGAATTAAACACTGTAAAATCGGAATTCGTAAGGGACTGTTTACAATCCCTTCGTCGAATCAGTCAGCACACAGTTAAGCTAATCTGGGTTCCTGGACATAGTGAGGTCGCTGGGAAAGAACAGGTTAAACCTGACATCTCGGTTTCTATAGTGGAATTGACGAACCAAATTGATAGGATATAAGAGAATAGAATGAAGGAAAGATGGATATCATTGACTACGTTAAGAATATCGCGAATCCTGTGACAACAACCAAATCCTACACTCAAAAAAATAAACTGGTAAAACGCCTGGTAAAATGCCTTGTAATCCCGTTCTACCAATATTTAACAATTTTCCTTGTTTTTTAACAAAAAATCTTGTACTTTGCTCAAACGAGAACTACAGTTTTATTGGTAATTTTACAAGTTTATTTTCGTAATTGTATTCTACCATTTTGAAATGTTATTTTACAAAAAAAAAACTGTAATTTAACAACGAAGTTTTTATTACGAGGATTCTAGTTGAATTACAAAAAAACACTTTATATTACAAAAATTATGTTATACGACGATTTATGTTGTTTAACAAAAAAACTTTTTTTTTTGTATCTTTTTTTTTATTGAAAAATATTTAAAAAAAAAAAAGTTGACAAAATTTTAAAAAAATTATTACGAGGATTAATTTAAGGAGGAGTAGTTAATTTACAAAAAAAAAACAGTTATTTTACAAAAAATTATTTTATTACGAGGATTTATGTTAACAAATTTTTTTTTTGTAAATTTACCATTTTGGTTTGTAAATTTACCATTTTTTTAAACATATTTACCATTTTTTCTTGTAAGTTTACCATTTTTTTTTTGTATTTTTCCGGTTTTAAAACAATATTTTTACCAATAAAATTGGTTATTTTACCAATTTTTGGTGCATTCAAAATTACGAGGAAATCCTCGTAATTTTACAAGAATTTTACCTACGTCATATTTTACGAGAATAGCCTCGTAAAATCACGAGATTTATTGGTAACTTTACAAGTTTTTTTTTTTGAGTGTAAGAGGAGATAAAGCCTTTTTACTTTTGGCAAACAGACGGACACTGTATAATCGGCCAAGTGGCTGTGCGTAAGGGGATCTCTGAGAGGGACAATTATAGGAGTTGTGGAAAAGTGGAGTAGGAGTCAGTGAAGCACTTGTTGTGTGAATGTCCGGGTCTACACTCAAAAAAAAAACTTAGTCAAAATATTAGTAAAAGGTGTTGTAATTTACTTCAACCAAACTTTAGCAAAAAAAATTGTAAAAATTTAACTTTTACAGTTTTTTTTGGCAATTTACTATTGGTAAAATATAAAAATTTTGTGGTACTTTTACTATATTTTCTTGCTATTTTTTTTTTTATTTTACTATAATTTTAGCAAAAATATTAGTATTTTCCTTAAAGAAATGGTAATACTTTTTATTTTTTTTTTCTTAGTTTTAAGAAAAAAAAAATTGTTTAAAGTGTTCTAGTGTGGAAAAAAAACTCATTAGCGGTTCTTACCCTTGATAGAAAACACAAAAAGAATCGGAGAAATGAAGAAAACAAAAAAATGTTTGACAGATACAACAACAAAATACATGTATTTCTGTCAAACATTTTTTTGTTTCTTTATTTCTCCGATTCTTTTTTTGTTTTCTATCAAGGGTGAAAACCGCTATAGATGATGCTGCCAACACCATAGCAAAGTAACCATCCATCAACTGCATGTGCGCTGAAAAATAGGCTACACAATTTTTAGTATTTTTTACCATATTTTTTGCTAATTTTACCATATTTTTTGCTAATTTTATACGAAAATTTTTTAAAATTTGCCACCTAAATTGTTAATAAAAAGTTGATAATTTTGAAAAATTATTTTTTTTTAAATGTTAACACATAGTTAGATATCTAATATTTAATATCCAAAATTTTTTTTTTTATTTTTTTTTTAAATACATGTGAAAAAAATTAAAAATTCGAAAAAAAATTGTTAATTTTGTACAAATTTTACCTGAAAATGTAAGAAATTTCTTGTGTAGACTACTACGCAATTCTCATTTGTTCTACTTAAGCTAAAAAAAATGACGCAAAAAAAATAAAAAAAGTGAAGTGTTGTTCTTTAAGTTTTTTGTTTAAAGTGTTTAAGTGAAAAAAAAATCATTTTGGATTTTGATGTTGTTGGAAGTCCAGTTATTGCAACTACAGCTGCTGAGAAGAAGGCAAAAGAAGATGCTGCCACCATCAAGCCGAAACCATCCAACAACTGAAGTAATAGTTGACGCTGCTATTACTACATTTAAAGAACGTGGTGCTTAAAAACAGGCAAAATTTTTTTTAGTATGTTCACCAAATTTTAAATCAACTACTAATCAGAGAAAAAAAATTACTAAATAAAACAGTTTTTTTTACCAAATTACAAATTTTTTTTATCTATTTCAATTTTACCATTTTTTTGGTAATTTTACCATATTTTTTGATAATTTTACAAGATTGATTTTTTACAAAAATAAAATGGTATTCTTGTAATTTTACCATTTTTTTCCTAATTTTTTGATTAGCAAAATGGTTTTGCTAATATTACCAAAATTTTTGCAACGTCCAAAACTACAGTTTTTTTTGCTAATTTTAACCATTTTTTTTGCTAGTTTTACAATATTTTTTTTTTGAGTGTAATAAAGCGCCGCCTTAAGCATTTGGAAAAGATTTTTTGATGACCTGGAATGCCTAAACTGTGTTTTATTGAATTCTCTAGCAGAATAGTTTAGGGAATCGTGATGATTTCTGAAGTAGTTTTTTGTATAAGAGGGGAAATATCAATTAAGGGAATCACAATGGGCCTTATGGCTACCGAGTGAATTCGCTAAATGGCGGATTCCCATCCATCCAACCTAACCTCCATCCGTCTGTTGAAATAACTGTAAATCAGTGGAGGGTATTTTTTCAATAGGTTAAAAAATGATTCTTTGATGCTGGAAGGTGGGTAATGGCCAGACAACCACTAAAAAGGGTGTGACTTCAAAAGGGTGTAGCTTGAAACCCTACCGCCCAATTGCAATGTGTTCTGCGCTTTCAAAGGTAATGAATGCCTGAATTATTTTCATCTTGTGAATTATTTGGAGTTCAATTCACTTCTCAACAATCGACCAGTTCTCTGGTTTCACGACAGAACTGTTAGCATTTATTTTCGCATGTTGGAGTCGGTCCCTTTACCGATTAGATGAGAGTAAAGTGGTAAAGTGCCCTTGATATATCCAAGGCATGTGATCATGTGTGGCACGAGGCACTCATGTCAAAACTTATTGCTTTTGATGTCGGAAATGACTTTCTCGATTTATCTCGAGTTTTCGCACTATTCGTGTTGTTCTAGATGGGGTCCAATCAGATAAGTTTCAGCTTAATCCAGGGATACCGCAAGGTTCTGTTCTATATCTAACTCTATTTCTACACCCAAAAAAAAACGTGGGTATTCAATACTAAAAATTTAACGAAGTAATTTTAATTTTTGAAGATACTAAAATTAGTAACCAATTAGTAGATTTTGGTACAATATCACTTACTAAACCTTTTACTGTAGAATTATTTTGAGTGTAATATTTATTAATGAACTTCTCGTTTAAACTTCCAACCCTATCAATTCAATTTCTTTTGTTCGCAGGCCAAGCCATATTGAAGTTTGGCTCATGAGGCAAAACATAAAAGACACTTTATCACTTTCTACAATCTTCGAGTGGAGTCTGCAAACAAGGTCGTTTTTAATGCACGCAAGACCCATGTGAACCCACAGATATGTGGATTCAACATTTTCATCCATATCAATGTAAAAAAATTTAACTCCGTCCGATTTCCTCAATATTAATACCAGTTATATCTGACCGATTATAGGTATGGGTAGGAGCTTCAGAGTCTGTACTAAAACTTCTGGACCGCGTGCAAAGGAGTGCGGTGAAGCTTATTAATGACAGTGGGTTGTGTGACACTGTTCGATCGAGTTAGGTGAATTTATTCCCGAAGCTCGGGTATTTGTTCGGAGTACTTCGGAGTCTGCTTGTATAGCAGATCGCATCTGTTTGTAATTGATTGTACTTGGTTTTGCACAACGCATAATAGACAAAATTCGTCTTTCGGTCGTACAACTTGTAACGACTTCGTGTCATTCCAAAGGGACAAGAACACGCCCAAGGCTAAGCACGTTCGGTAATTATAGGTAGCGCCGCCCCGGAGGGTCACTTGTGAGGTGGCCCTCACAAACCCGTCAGTGGAATAAACTATCCGCGGAGGTCTTCCCTGCAACTGTCAATATACAGAAGATTAAAAGACCACAAGCACGACTCCCTCTTTCCACCTTCCCACACAATATTTACATGATCAACACAATGCACTGCAGTAGAAGGGGCTTCCCCTGAGTGTTGGTTTTATTTAAAAAAAAAAATTCCTCTATCCCCGGTTTTCGTAGGCCACCAATAAACTGAAAACTCTTTCATATAAAAAAACAAAAGGCTTAAATTGAAAAAGAAAAAAAAATCATGGTCAACATGTAATTTCTTACATTTAAAATGTCATTGTGTTAAAATACCCATAATTTGTTTAAATTTGCCAAACAATAGCACTCGAAATGTATAAATTTTTGCCAACATACTAAAAAATGTAAAAAAGATGAGATTTCAGATTGTATATCTTTTAAAACTATTAACGTTTTATTTAATTTTTTTTTATTGCTTTTCATTTCAACTAAACACTCGAGGAGAGATAGTAAAAGATTTTAACTCATACACCCAGCATGAGTCCGGTTTATGTTGCAAGGCAATGAATATTTTATCACATCATGCTCGTTTTTGTGCAACTACTGTTAAAAGAACTGTATGAAAACTTTTATTTTTTGAAAAGATTATAGAAATTTGCAGGCTTGAACAACAACATAAAAAATGTAGTTATTCTTTTTTTTTGAGGATTTTTTTTTTGCCGCAGCAAGTGTGACCATGACGAATTGCGTTCATAGAGTACATTGTATAGGACGAGAGTAAATTTTATCCAGATGTTTTTTTTTTGGTATTGTTCGTTAAAAATACACCTTTTATTGTTGTGACACACTGAGAGAAAAATAAAGCAAGGAGAATTTGCAAAAAAAAATAAGCGTAGCTTACAAAACAAGAGGAATTTACTTACAATAAGGAGAATTTAGCCAAAGTTTTACAACTAGGTGTCAGGCCCTCTGCTTTATTCCAATTATATAACCATTCGGCTACACCTTCCATAATTATGTAGACATAAAGCAGAAAGCACATACAAAACAATAACAACAAACATATGTCGTTTGTGTGTGCTTGTTACTTTATGTCTACATAATTATGGAAGGTGAAGCCAGAGGGTTACATGCTCAACTTTTTTACAATTATGTTTGCTGCTCATTCTTTTTAAAACTGTAACTTTTTAAACATTTTTTTTTTATTTTCTTAGTGTACCTGTGCGATAAAATCTATAATTCTAAAATGTCTTTTATATTTTAGTGTGAAATCTAAGAATGAATATTATTTTTTTTTTGTTGTTGTTGTTGAAAAACTATTAAATTTTTTTTCTTTTTGCAATTTAATATAATTTTTATTAGATTTTTTGTCAAGATATATAATTTTTAGTGCGACCTAAGCACTTTGACCGCTTACTATTGTTTGTTTTGTTGAAATTCTTTGGAACATTAAACCTTTTAAGTGTCATCCTTGGCACACAAGTATTTGTTAGTAAAGGTAACAAGATGTATTAAATTAAAACATACTTACTAGGAATATTTAACATTTTTAAACTACACTGCACAACAAACTTGAGGTCATCGAGTTTATTTTGAATGAGATAAAACTAAAACCGTGAAAAGGACTTAAAAAGTTAGTTTTATGGCCTACTTTTTTATGGCCTACTAAGCCTCCATCACTGTAAGGCAGCCTCAGTTGCAATCTTGCTGCGCCTGACGACAGGAGCAGTTGACTTGGTTTTTATCCAAGAGCCCTGGATGCGGGGTGGCAGGGTTTGCGGATTGAAGACCCCTGGGTTTAAGTTGGTGGTTGCCAAAGGTGAGGGTTCACCAAGAGCCTGCATCTTGGCGAAAAATGGCTTAAATATATTCTTTTTATCAACTTTTAGTGATATGGATGTTACAGCGGCTAGCTTAGAGCTTCATGGGAAGTCTATTTGGCTCGCCTCTGCGTATTTTCCTAATCCGGGGTCAATACCCCCGGAGAAGGTTGTCGGTCTAATTCGGGAGTCTGAATCTAGGGGACACCAGTTAGTAGTGTGTTGTGATGCTAATGCACATCATTCAATATGGGGAAGTACAGACACAAATGATAGGGGCGAATCACTTTTGGAGTTTTTGTTAAGCACTAACCTGTATATTTGTAAAAAGGGTGGTGAACCAACTTTCGTTACAAGTACGCGGCAAGAGGTTCTTGACGTAACACTTGTATCAGATACATTGTCTGATAGAATTGATGACTGGAGAGTTTTGGAAGAGCATTCTTTCTCAGATCATCGCTACATTGAGTTTTTACTCAGAGAGCGTGCCCCGGTTGAGACAGTCTCTAGAAATCTGAGGAGAACAAACTGGGTGAAATATAGGGAGATTTTTTCTTTGCTTTTGGATGAAGTACCCTTATATGAACCGCATAGTTTGGCGGAAATTGACTGTCTGGTTGACCATATAACAAATGTTTGTAATAGGTGCCTGGATGCGTCTTGCCCTTCTGCAAAGCCTAGAAGGAAAAAAAGCCACCTTGGTGGTCAAATCTTCCTCCAGTGGAGAGTCGCTGGATCTCCTTTTAAACACGCATTTTCCGGGCAATTCCATGACGCCGTTTCAAGCTTTGGAACGTTCTGACGCCCAAGCATCTGAAATAGCTTCGGAAATAATAAATATGCCAACATTAATCTGGGCGATAAAAAGCTTCAGGCCCTATAAATCCCTGGGACCTGATGGTATAATCCCGGCTGAGTTGCAGCAAGTGTCGGACTATATCGCCCCGTTGCTGTATAATCTATACACAGCATGCATCAACTGGTCGTATATTCCTTTAAAATGGAGGGATACCGGAGTCGTATTTATCCCCAAGGCTGGGAAGGGTTCCCACACAGCTCCGAAGGATTTCAGACCAATTAGTCTGTCTTCTTTTTTGTTAAAGACAATGGAACGAATGATAGACTCATATTTGCGTAGAGTTATTGACCTGAGGTTGCTTTCGACAAAGCAACAGCAAGGGACGATCAACGGAAACAGCTCTTCATGAGCTCGTTGGTACCATCGAGAGATCGCTTTCGGTAAAGGAGTACACTATGGCCTTTCTTGATATTGAGGGGGCTTTTAATAATGTCATCCCAGAATCGATAATATTGGCATTGTCTGGTCTGGGACGTAGACGTATAACGTCTGAATTGGGAGCGTCCGTCATATCTCGATTTGTCAATAGGGGCACACCACAAGGAGGTGTTCTTTCGCCGCTTCTTTGGAACCTGGCACTGAATTCAATGCTACTATCTCTAGAAGCACGTGGTTGTCATGTTGTCGCATATGCTGACGATGTCGCAATAGCGGTAAAGGGGAAACATCTGCCAACATTGCGGGACATTCTTCAGGGTTCTCTGAAAGATCGTCTAAATGGGCAAGAGACTGTGGTCTAGGAGTTAATCCTAGTAAAACAGAGCTTGTTTTATTTAAAGGAAAAATAAGATTCCTGCTTTTGATCCTATTTCTCTGGACGGTACTGAAATCACCTTCTCAGATGGAGCCAAGTATCTTGGAGTATTTCTAGATAGGAAGCTGAATTTCAGGCGTAATATTGAGGAACGTGTGAGAAAAGCAACGATTGCTTTGTATTCCTGTAAAAGGGCCATTGGAAAACGATGGGGTTTTAGCCCTCAAGTCGTTCATTGGATCTATACAGCAGTGGTGCGTCCAATTTTGCTGTATGGAATCATTGTCTGGTGGCCTGCTTTAGAAACAAAAGCGAACTGTGTCTTTATCACGAAGGTACAGAGAATGGCGTCAATGTGCATCACTGGTGCTCTTCGTACTACACCTACGGCTGCATTAGAAATCCTCCTTCACCTGATACCCTTGGACATATTGGGTAGGCAGTATGCTGTGCGGCAACTCGACTTAAGCTGCGTCGGCAACTCGACTTAATAGCACGCTGCAATGGAGGAGCAGCGATTGTGGCCATAGCGCGATCTTGAAAAAGATAACAATACCACAAAATGTGGATTGTGCTCCCTCTTTGAGCCTTTTTGAGCGCCACTTTACCACTATGATACTATCCAGGGAGTCTTGGATGGGGGATACTCCGGGTAGTGGATCTACCATAAATTTTTACACAGATGGATCGAGGCTGCACGAACAAGTGGGCTTTGGAGTCTATTCGGAAGAGCTTGGGTTGAGCCTGGCTCGTAGATTGCCAGATCATTGCAGTGGTTACCAGGCAGAGATGATGGCAATAAAGGAAGTGGCTGACTGGTTGAGCTGCAATGTCTTGTCTACAACCGCAGTCAACATCTATACTGACAGTCAAGCCGCGGTCAAGTCCCTGGATTCAATGTTTCTGAAAACAAGATCTGCCCTTAACTGTCGCACGTCTTTAAATGAGATGGCCAAGCAGTTTAACATACGACTCATATGGGTCCCAGGGCACAGAGACATTCCAGGGAATTGCAAAGCCGATGAGCTTGCAAGACTAGGAACTACCTTACAGGTTCCAACAGAATTGGAATGTGTTGGTATGCCTCTAGAAACTTGCAAGCAAAACCTACGGGTTTGTTCTGCGACGGAGACTAATCAAAGATGGGCAAATGGATGGACGTGTGAGACAACACGACTGATTTGGCCTTCTCTTAATCAGGGGCGTACAAGTGAGCTGATATCGCTTCCAAGAGGAGAAATTTCGACGGTGGTTTCTATAATTACCGGACACTGTCTTATAGGGAAGCACGCAGAGCGGTTAAATGTGCCGTCGAATGACTTTTGCCGAAGTTGCATGGATGAAGAGGAGTTGGAAACTATCGAACACTTTATTTGCGATTGCCCGGCACTTTCTGGTCAGCGACTTGCTTCACTGGGACCTAGGGAGCTGTACGATCTTTCTGATTTGTCGGATGTCAAAATTCAACATCTAAGGAGTTTCATAAGAAGCTCAAATTGGTTTAACGACAGGGACTAGTAGGGAAACCTATTACGATCCCGTGGTATCACAATGGACCTCAGAGTCTACGTGTGTTGACGTAAAACGTCAGCAGTCACTTACAAACTGACCTAACCTATGGCCTACTTTATATTTTTATTTTTTTTCAAATGCTTTGGAAACATGGGTACATATTAACCCTCTAACTGTAAATTTCAAGATATCGCTATTTAAAATTTGCAAAAAAAACTACGGTATTTTTTCACGTTCAAGAAATTAAAAAATTAAAAATTATTTTTCCCACCCATAGTAAAGTTTGAGACAATCCTTCACACAAACATAATTTGAGGCAAATTCGATCATTTTAACCCGGGACACCCTTCAATCATAGTTTTGGATGTTTTGAAATCTCCGCAAAAATTTGGACTTTTGAAGAAATAAAAAATAATTTTTTTTCGATAAATTATGTTTATTTTTTTATGCTGCGGTTTTCGAGATATCACCATTTGAAATTTGTAAAAAAAATTCTAATTCTATGTTCAAGAAATATTATAATAAACATTTTAATAAATGTTTCCATTATCTATTTTATAGAGCTTTGAGACAAACTTAAACTTAATTTAAGTCAAGACCATTTCAACCTATGTCACCATCGAACAAAGTTTCGAGTTTTTAGTAAAAACTTTCTAAAAAATTAAAATTTTTTTTTATAAAATTATTTTTTTTTTATAAAAAGTACGAAATTAGTACTTTTTTAACAAAAAAAGATTATTTTATTATTTTGGTTAAAATGTACTATTTTGGTATTATTTGTTAAAATGTACTATTTTGGTATTATTTATTAAAGTACCAAATGTGTTTTTTTTATAAAAGGTACTTTTAAATAGAAGTATGTTCTAAGATAGTACTTTTTAATAAATAGTACCAAAATGGTACATTTTAACGAAAATATAAATATAATCCTTTTTGTTAAATAAACTAACATTTTATAGGTTTCCCCTGAAAAGTACCAAAATAATATTTTTTTAACTACTTTTTAATAAAAAGTACCAAAGATTCCCTTTGCAATTAGATATAACTTTTTTATAAAAAGTACAAAAAAATTTTTTTTATAAAAGTACAAAATAGAATTTTTTAAATCGAGTACCCAATTAGTACTTTTTATAAAAAGTACCACAATCGTTACAATTTTTTAAAAAAGTAGCAAAATTTTTTTTTTTTAATTGTATTTTTAAATTGATTTTTGTAATCAGACTTTTTAGTAAATAGTACTACTACTTTTTATTAATTAGTACCAAAATAGTTTATTTTAACAAAAATATTAAAATAATCTTTTTTTGTTTGTTACACCATCATTTGATCATATTTCATAGGATTTTCTAAATTTTTTAGTTATTGTGTATAAAAAAAAGTGCCAAAATAGTGCTATTGCATTATATTAAAGTTACTAAATTTTAATAAATAGAACATTAAACAAACCCTTAACTCGTTATAAAAATCATAACCAAATAATTCTTTTTAAAATGTATACTAATATTCTTCCGCCCAAAAAATTAAAAATTTTTTGTTAAAATTATTTTCAAACACCTTCATCTTTTATTTTCTAATCATTTTATTATTTTCTTTTAAATCTATTGATTTTTATAAAAAACTTTCTAAAAAAATATTGCCTCAAAAAACTGCTGCAACAATTTCTTTAAAATCACGACTTAAACTTCAAAAATTTTTTTTTGCAATGAACTTTTTTTAACTAAAGTTACCATTTTAAACGAAATAAATGCACGAATTCTTTTAAAAAAGAAAGAAATGAAAAAAAATAATATTGTATAAATAAATGCATAAAAATACAGATTTCAAATGTTGTATATGGGTGACATTAACAAAATTATTATGAAGCCAAACAGACGGCAACTAAAATGGTACAAAAAGAAAAATATTCTGCAAAAATGTAGCAAATCATAAAACTTTTTTTTTCTTCTTAAACAGCTAGAAAAGGAAACTTTGTGTAGAAATAGTAAAAATAAAAAAAAAAACAAGTAAAAAAGTTAAATTCCGCCTTGCCGAATGTAGTGATACCCTCCACAATTTCAAAAAGATTATTGCAAAAAACTTTATTTAAAAGAAAATTACTTTTGAAAAAAAAAAAAATTTAAAAAAAATTTCCGCGAAAAAAATTTTTGTTAAAAAAAAATCCGCGATTTTTTTCTTTTTTTTGTAAAAAATATGTTCGTTCTTGTTTAAAAACCATTTGGTGTTCAATTATGTTCACATATGTCAACCAGAAGCCGAATTAAAGCATTTTGTATTTTTAGGTTATGTTGAATGTACTGAAATTTTTGAGGTGTGCTTACATTTTCGTTCATAACTTTTGAAACACTGAACCGATATCGCTCAAATGCAATACCAAACTTCTCGGGAGAACTTCCAATAAATATGTTAATTTTCAGTCATCTCTGTGCAATATTTTGTCCGCTACAGCATTTTCCACAGACAGACAGACGGACATCGCTAGAATGTCTTAAAATCGATCGGGCATCATGAATATATATACTTTATGGGGTCCCAGACCGATATTTCGATGAGTTACAAACGGAATGACAAACTTATATATACCCTCTATCACTAAGTGGAGGGTATAAAAATCATACATTTTCTCGATATTGGCGGCGCTTATGTAAATTGTACCTTAAACACAAAAAAAAAAAACATGACCATAACTTTGAATAGCAAAAAGTTTATAACTTTAAACTTTAAAATAGTAGCAAAAATATAAAACAAAATAAAAAACTATTAAGTTTTAAATGCATATTTAGTGCAAACAATGAAAAGAATCATGGCAAAGTAGCTAATGTGGCAGCTACTTTTAATGCTACCAACATGCACCACCTTCATGCATAATCATTGCTAAGATGCATACTACATAAAAAGTAAATGCTGCTGCATTATGCCAATAAAAATAAGAAAAACAAGTAAAAAAAGTTAAAATCGGCCCTGTCGAATGTATTAATACCCTCCACAATGCAAAAAAGATTATTTGCAAAAAATTAAAAAAAAAGTTGAAAAAAAATTGTGAAAAACAAAATTTAGAAAAAAAAAATTACGAAAAAAATGTTGGTGAAAGAAAAGTCCGCGAAAAAAACTATTGAGGTAAAAAATCGGTAAAACGAATATATTTAAAGAAAAAAATATTTTTCAAAAAAGCATTTCAGAGAAAAAAAATTTTTTGTTGAAAAAAAAAAAATCCGCGAAAAATTTGGGTTAGCAACATATGTTTTACCTTTCGATATCCAATTCTGTTCACATACATATAATAACCAGCAGCCTAACTAAAGCATTCACAAAAAAAATTCGCAAAAAAAAAATTTCAGCGGAAAAAAAATTTTGGTGAAAAAAAGTTCGAGAAACAAATTATAACGGTGCAAAAATCGGTAAAAAGAATCAATTTCAAGAAAAAAAATTAAAAAAATTTCCGCGAAAAAAAAAATTTAGGCGAAAAAAAAAATTCCGCGAAAAAATGTTGGGGTACAAAAATATGTTTGCACTTGCTTAAATACCTTTTAATATCCAATTCTTTTTGCATATGTCAACCTGCAGCCGAATTAAAGCATTTTGTATTTTTAGGTTATGGAGAACGTAAAAAAATTTTCAATTTTCATTCATAATTTTTGAACCGCTAAATCAATATTGCTCAATTGTAATACCAAACTCCTCGGGGCAACAGCAAATCAATATGTTAAGTTTCAGTCATATTTCTGTAATATTTTTTTCCGTGATCGCCATTTCAACAAACAGACGGACATGCTGGGACCCATGACCGATATTTCGATAACTTACAATCGGAATGAAAAACTCTTAAATACCCTCTACCACTAAGTGTAGGGTATAAAAAAAATTGCATGCCATGCTTTTGTACTCAGAAATCATTTTATTGTTTTTTGTATATGCTCCATATAAAAATAGAAATGTTGTATGCACACAGATCAATAGTTTTAGTTTCCTATATTATTATGATTTTTTTTTTTTGTTTTCTGTGATTCTCAGAAATTAGAGGGACATAAGTAGGGATATTCAGTTTAGAATGGGGTAGCAGAGGTTACAGTTTAAGGTTAAGTTTAAAGCTGGATTACTTAAAACACATAGCTGTTAATGGCCATAGCTGTTAATAGCCTAAAATGAAAGCTCAAAATATTAAAAAGTGGTAAGTAGGATAAGAAAATGAATGTTTTTTTGTCGCCCGCCTCTTTTTGTGGGCGTGGTCACAAAAAATTAAAAAATAATTATTTTTTACTACCTTAATGAAAGCAAAATGTGTTTCAGGATGAACTTATTTGTGAATTATTCTCGAAAATCTCGCAAAACTACACATTATATTTATAAAAAATGTAATGTAGGTTATTATTAGGGCAAGTACTTCATGAAAATGCATATTTTTACTCAGCATTGTAAACATTATTTTTATATATATTTTATTTTTTTTTTAGTTTTAAGTTATTTGTGGGATGATCACTGGATCATCACCACGTCATAGTCAAATAATTTTAAGTCACGTGTAATGATTAATATCAACTTATGATAAATTGCATTAATAAATGAATTTAAAAAAAAAAAAAAAAAAAAAAGCATTGTAAACATAACATAAATTAAATATCTATCCAAATCAAAGAATTTGCAATAAAATGGCATTGATTTGTAGTTGCATATTTTTGCATATTTTGGTATAAATGCATATTATTGCATATTTTTATATAAATTAGACTTTTTTTAAATTTCATCAATATTTTTTCAAAACTTCCTTAGGAAAATTCAAATCCTATCCGCTATTTATTTATCGAAATCATATTCTAATGCATTTTTTCAAGAAAATGGATTCTGGAAGTATAATTTTTAGATTCTGAAAAATTTTTCGTATTTAAAATGTTCCTATTCTAAAATATTTATGAGTATCTCTTCACTAATCGTAAAGACAAAAATGTTTTCGAATTTAAGATTTTTTACAGGAAAATTGCATTTTTATTTTGATTAGAGTTAGGGTGGGGTCTTTTGCCTTTAAGTTAATTTTTTGACTTGAAAATCGGAAAATTCCGAAAAAAACGTATTTTCAAAATTAATATATTTTTTTTTTTTTCAGAATAAAGAACACAAAGTATTGAAAAATAACTTGTTTTAGAAAAATATTGTATTTTAATATATTTTTGTCTTTTAGAAAATTTCTCAAGTAAAAAAATATTTTACTAACTAAAAATTGTTTCCACTCAATAAAACAAACATTTTTAAGAATTGTCGAGGTCCTTAAAATATTTGACAAAGCCTAAGTTATGTTGACAAATTATTTTTTTAGTACAAACAACAATTTTTAGATGCATATTTTTAAAGTTTTTAGTGCACATTTCGGATTTTTAGACCCATATTATAGGCACATATTTTCGTTTTTTAGATGCATGAAAGTACTTGCCCTAGTTATTATTACAGCTAATTTAAGCTTGATAGCGTACAGATTGAGTTAATAATAAATGTGCTACGAGGGTCGATCTGGAAAATAAAATTACTTATAGACATTTTGCAGAAAGCTTTTTAAAAATATTTCTTAGTCGATTTTTTCCAAGTTCAAACATTAAAAGTTTAAAAAAAGGTGCAATAGTTTTTATTTAGTGACCAAATAATTTTTCTAACAACCTAATCAAACAGTGAAATAAAGTACAGTTGAAAAAATCCACATTTTTTGACCTTCAATTCTTTTGACCACCAATTTTTTGTAAACAAAGAAAAGGTGTTATTGTTTTTTTTTTTAATTTTAGTACACCTCAATTATGGTAATTAAATATTAAAATACCCAGTGAAAAATGTTCAAATGTGAATCATATATATTTCACATATGATTACATATATGAACATATATATTTAAAATATGATCATATACGAAAATTGGCGGCATGTGGACAGACATATATGAAACATATATGAACACATATGCACATATATGAACCCATGCCATATATGTACACATGCCGCCAATTTTCGCATGTGTAACATATATTTACATATATGAACATACATGTCCATATTTGGACCACATATGATTCATATATGAACATTTTTCACCGGGTAATTAAAATTTTTCTTTGTTTACAAAAAATTGATGGTCAATAGAATTGGAGGTCAAAAAATGTCACTGTTTGTTTGGATTGTTGTAATAATTACATGATAACTGAATAAAAACTTTTGAACCTTTTTAAAATTTGTAATGTTTGAACTTTGAAAAAATGAACTTCGAAATTTAAAAAAAAAAATTCTAAAAAATTTCTATAAATAATTTCATTTGCTAGATCAAACCTCTTAGCACATTTATTATTTACTCAATCTGGACGCTATCAAGCTTAAATTAAAGATTTATAAATTACAAATATAGAATTTTTTTAAAATTATACTCGTTTGATAATAATAACGTTGAGTATTGTTAACTTTGTCTTTTACAAATTGCATATACTATAGAAAAGTTTCTAATTTGTTATCAACCACTGTATGTTTCGTCATTAGAAAATTTTATATGTATGAGTCGACCCGATAGGTGGAGCTGTGGTGAAGACATTTATATATTTTTCAGCAAAACAACGTTTGCCGGTCCAGCTAATATACACTCAGAAAAAACCTTTTAAAATTACAAGAAAAACTTGTAACTTTTTATACCCTCCACTCTAGTGATAGTGGGTACATATAAGTTTGTCATTCCGTTTGTAACACCTCGAAATATTGGTCTAGGACCCCATAAGGAATATATTTTCATGATCCTCGATCGATTTTAAGACGATCTAGCGATGTCCGTCCGTCCGTCTGTCTGCTGTTGAAAACACGCTAACACGGAGGCTCCTGAAGCTTGGCATATATGTTGGGCATTTACCTGGTCAGATTGGTATTCAAATCCAGCAAAATCGGTCTAGTGGTTCAAAAGTTATGAGCAAAAGACTTAATTTCGGCAAGGGTTTTTCGTGAGTTTACGAAATAAAAACACGCTAACTTTTGGAACGCAATTCTGATGATGCTAAAGCTTGGCATATATATTTCTCGTTCCCGTGGCCTGCTTCGTATTGAATTTCTGCCAATCCAGTCCAGTGGTTAAAAAGTTATTAGCAAAACCGTGAATATCAGATTATTTACACCTTAAATTCACGTGTTAAATAAAAAAAACCCATTAAACATGTTTTAAAAACATTGGTAAGTCACCAAAATATTTTACAACGTATTTTTGTCACTCAAAAATATTTTTACACTAAAAAAAAAAAAAATACACTCAAAAAAAATTTTACACTCAAAAAAAATTTTACACTCAAAAAAAATTTTACACTCAAAAAAAAATTTTTGTAAATTATTATTATTATTTTTTTTTTAATTACTTTAAAAAAAGTTTTTTACACAAAACAAAATATTTCCAATTAAAAATTTTATTTTTCCCCGTTATCAAATTTACTATCACTTAAAAAGGGCATTGTGGAGGGTATTCATAGATTCGGCCAAGTCGAATGTAACTTTTCTACTTGTTTTTTTTTTTTTGCTACCTCCTATTTGACAAAAATTCCTAGAAATTTTACAAGCTTTTTACCAATAATTTTGTAATTTTACAAGGTTTTTACCAATAAAATTGTAAATTTACAAATTTTTTAACACGATAAAATTTACAAGGAGGTTTCGTAACAACTAGATTGTTTGCTACCTCCTATTTTACGAGAATTCCTAGTAATTTTACAAGCTTTTTACCAATAATTTTGCAATTTAACAAGCTTTTTACCAATAAAATAGTTAATTTACAGTTTTTTGGCGTAATTAAAATTACAAGGAATTCTCGTGAATTAACTAGTTTTTTTTGGTAAAATTATCTTGGAAATTTGTAAAATTACAAAAATAATTGTAAAATTACAAAACAAAATGTAAATTGCGATCCAAATTTGTTTGGAAAACTGTCAAATATTGGTAAAATGGGATTACGAGATTTTTCCTAGTCATTTGACAAAGTTTTGTTTGTACTATAAATTTGATTTTTTTTTTTTTGGATTTTTGTATTTTATATCCTGAATTCCCTTATTGTAAACATTTTCAAAATTGCATCAAAACCACGTATTAAATTGTTTTTATGTATTATTTTAATATTTCCCCAAAAAAAATTGTAATCATAACAAAGGTCAATGCTTAAATACACCAAAAGGGTAAATTTCGTTACTTATTTTTTGTTGTTGTGTCATTTATTGAACATTTTAATACTGCTCCTGTTACTGCCGCAGTTAAACGTTCTCCAAATCTAAAAATTTTGGATTACTCCTTTGAAAAGAAAAATGCCATCATGAAATGCATTTTTTTGTTGTTAACAAAAATTGTTTAACAAATTTGCATAAAGTTTATTGTTTTATGGAAATTACCATTTATAACTAATCTCATCTTTGTGTTACTCTGGTGGTGGTGGTGGTGCCTAAAAAAGGATGGGTAAGAAGCAGAAGATGTCATGTTTCTTTATTATTAGGAGATTCTAGATTTTCCTAGGATAGGTGTACCAAAATAAGTGATATTTTGTAGTTTTGGTTCACGGAAGTTGTAAGTAAAAAATGGAAAACAATTGTATTATTTTCAAAATGGTATGGAGGTTAAAGGTTTAGATTGCACAAATTTGTTTCTTGTTTCGGGTTTTGTATGACATTTTTGATAAGAAGATATGATCACGTTTATAATTTTTTTTTTAATATTTAAAATGTTAGTCGTTTTTGCAGCCATCATAGAAACTTAGAATAATTGTAGAAAATAATAGTTTGAAATTTAATGGAAAATTTTCGAATTTGTTGTAAAATCGCAGTTAAGGCACAAAAACTATATAGAGTAGTATGCACTCAGGGTTGCATTAAATGTGTAAAAGAATTTGAGCACACAGTGAAAGCTTTGACGTTTACAAGGAAATGATAAAAAAAATTGGTGTGATTGGAAATTCTTCAGGATTTTTCGAACAGAATTTCTCAGAGTAGAGATCAAATGAAGTAAAACTGCATTTACAGTTTTTTATTTCGTGATTCTGTTGCCTTTTAAAAGGACTTCAAAGTTTTAAAGTGTACATTTTTGAAATATTTGTACTTGTCCTAGAATAACACTGGTGATGGCAAATAAAAGAGGAGGATATCCCCTAATTTTTCCATTTTTTTATTTTGCCATATCAGGATAAAAGGATGTGAATAAATTCATTTGAAATCTTTATATAAATATGTTGATGAAAATTTGAAAGGACATAGCTTACCTCCTTTTTCCTAATATGTAAAAATAATAAAATAGGAAAATTAGGGGAGATCCTCACCTTTCATTTGCTATCACTAGTGGCATCCTAGGACAAGTACAAATATTAAAATAATATTTTATAAAATTTAATCATAAAAAACCTTTGAAGTCCTTTTAAAAGAAAACAGGATCAAGAAAAGAAAAACCGTAAATGCAGTTTTACTACATTTAGTCTCTAGTTTTAAACGGATATTATTCAGTTCGGTTTTAACGACTTTTTCAATTTTGTCAGACGGTGTAATCAGTTATTTAAACGATTTTTGAAACAAAGAGAAAATAATAAAACTACTGAACATTTTGAAAATAACTTGATGAGACTGGGACGCGACCTTACATAGTTAACTGTAATTGTTCTATTGATCACAAATCTGGTCTCCAAACTTTTCCATCACATCAGGTTTTTGAGAAAATTAAGGTAAAAGTTCAAAAAAAATCACCGTTTGGGCATTTTGGTCGAATTAACCCTTAGGGCACCAATTGTCTCTCGATGATGTCTTATTTCCAAAAACGTTTTTTTTCGTTACAAAATATATAAAAAAAACCTATGCGAATGGAATGCCACCTTATACACATGATTACAATCATTTTCCTAATCACAAATCCAGTCTCCAAACTTTTTTATTTAATCAAATTTTTTAGAAATTTTAAATACAAAAATCGCGTTTTCGAACATATTTGACAACTTATAGCGGATGAACCCGATGTGCTAACGACTTTAAAATAAGTCGAGCGTAAAGCTCATACATTTCTCTTGTATAACGCATTAACGTCATTAAAAGACAAGTGGTGCCCAAAACACAGACTAATACAGACTCGACATAAGTGACAGGTGTCAAAAAAGTATTCTTTAACCATATGGTTAATATTTTCAAATTATTCTACGAATTAGACAATAATCACAATTGGAGCGGCAAGCGGTTTTCCGCAATTGTCCTCATATAAATAGAATTGAATCTAGTTTGGCGAAAAAACGCGGCGGTTTTTTGTTTTAATACAAAACGTGTGTAAACAGTAGCGGAAAAACGCTTCCCGCTCCAATTGTGATTATTCTCTTAGGTTAGAAAGAGAAAACTGATATAACGCGCCATAAGAAAAATGGATGCCAGATGGGTTTTTGTTGTTTCACTCACTCCTAAGTCGTAGAAATTGTTGCCATGTTAGCGTAAAATGGACTAAAAACCGCTGTGTTTTCTCCTAAAATCGCTTAGTTTTTCCCCATTTTTTCTTATAAAACTCTACTGTCGAGTCTGTATTTAGTCTGTGCCCAAAAGGTCAAGGCGACTGACCAAATGAGTTCTACATCTTAAAGAGTAAGGTTTATTGTAATCAAATTTATAAGGTCGCGCTCCAGTCGCATTTATCGATGTTTAGTAGTGTAATTAACAATTTCACATAACGCAGATGAAATTATTATTTCGAACTTAATCAACCTTTTAAATATCCGAAAAATTCAAGCAATTCAGAAAAAAATCTAGAAAATTAAAAAAAAAAAAAATCAGAAAAATTCAGAAAAGGACGCAAAAGTTTAGGGAAATTGAAAAAAAAAAACTTAGAAAAAACGGAAATTTCAATAAAACTAAAAACACAACCCAGCAAAATTTTCCGTTCCAAATAATCGATTCCAGAACGCATTATATTACCCTGTAATTTATTCTACTAAACATTCCAGAATCGATGGAATGTTTCAAAAAAAAAAAACTTGTAAAACTACTAGAAAAACTTGTTACTTTTTTTTGTTTATTTTTTTTTACAAGATTTTTACCAATAATTTTGTAATTTTACAAGTTTTTTACCAATAAAATTGTAAATTTACAAATTTTTTGACACGATAAAATTTACAAAGGGGTTTCGTAATTTTACTAGATTTTTTGCTACCTTCTCTTTTACGAGAATTCCTAGTAATTTTACAAGCTTTTTACCAATAATCTTGTAATTTTGCAAGCTTTTTACCAATAAAATTATAAATTTACAGATTTTTGGCGTAATTAAAATTACAAGGAATTCTCGTGAATTTACTAGATTTTTTTTGTAAAATTATCTTGGAAATTTGTAAAATTACAAAAAAAAAAAGTATAAAATTGCAAAAAATATGTAAATTTCGATTTGTTAAAAAACAAGGAAAACTGTCAAATATTAGTAAAATGGGATTACGAGACTTTTCCTAGTAGTTTGACAAAGTTTTTTTTTTTTGTGTGTAAGAGCAAGTAGTCTTTTCAGAAATTATTTAACATTAAAAATTTGGTTGCGATTTACAAATAATATATTCTAGAACAGAGCTTCTCACTAACTTTTACATCGCTACCCTTTTTCAATATTTCAAAATTCTAGCGACCCCCCACAAGTGAGAAAATTAAAGTCGGTCAAGACCGACCATATTGTGCTCTACACCAGGTTTTCCCGAAAATGGGTCTCAAATCTAAACATGGACTGATTGGATCCCCATTTTTTGAGATGTTTAATTAGTGTAGAAAACCCACAAAAGTGAAAAATTAAGGGAAATAGGCTTTTTTACTGCCAATAGCCCGATTATACTGAATATCGAGTGAAATTTTTATATGAGAACTAATTTTAAGTCTAAAAATGGTCCAATTATAATCAGATTTGATAAGGTTACAAAAGTACACGTTTAACAAACACGACAAACATTTCTGTCAAATATTTCCTTTTCATGAATTTTGAGATATTTTTACGAACATAGAGAGGGTGGTTTGTATAGAGACTACAAGTAGAACAGGTCCGATTTCTTTAAAAATTGGAATGATTCATTGTGAATACTTTTTCCTGATTAATTTCGAAAGCATACTTATTATAATACGGTTTTAAGAGTAGTTTGTGTAAAATTTAAGGGGGACGTTTGTATGGGGTCTAGATCTAAACATGGACCGACTTTTTCGACACAGTTTTTTTTTAGCATTTTAGCTGTTTTCAAAGTCCTCAATTAAGCAAGGATGCTGATAGCATGTAGTCTTGGCTATCACATCCTGAAGTAGTCAGGTCTAAAAATTGTGCTTTTTAAACATTTTAGCCAATTTTGAAGCACTAACGAGCTATGAAGTTGAAAATGGCCATAATTTATTTTAATAATTTTAATTCAATGTTCACTAAACTTTTCGCGACCCACCGTTTGAGAAGCATTGTTCTAGAATCTATTGCATTCGGAATCGCTTCAAAAACAGTTTCCCGAGAAAGTATGCCCACTTGTTTACCTACATTCGCAATATTTATTTAATTTTTTTAGAAATAAATAATATACATAGTTTTTATTTGTTTATTTTAACATTTATTTTTTTTTTCTTTATAGGTAAGTTAACCGATTGTTCCAAACATAAATCATTAATTGTAAGTATTTAAAAAAATCAATTCAATACCAAATACAAACCTAAAATTAATATACAGGGTGATTCAATCACGACCCGCCGAATTTTACCAGCGTATTCCTTGGCTCATTTCATGAAAATATATCCATTACGACCATCCCCCAAAAATGCAAGTGTGCACAATGGCAGCGGTTTGAAAATTTTCGGATTGGTGGTTGGAGGGTAGTAGGGTAAAATTGATAACTTCTGAACCTGAGGTCCGATTTTTTTGTTTTTGAGCTTGTTGGAAATCGTCGAGATACAGAGCTTTAAAAATATGTAAAAAAAGGCATACAAATTTGCACATAACCTCAATTTTCTCATCTAGATGGAAGGTATGATATGTTTTTTTTCTCTTAAAAGATAGCCCTACGTATTACCTTTCCAAAATGCCCTAAATGAAGCCCAGAGGTCTTTCTGTTCTTAAGTTATGACCATTTGACTGAAATGCAAACAATTTTTTTTGGGGTTTGGAGGCGAAATAACAGCACACATTCATTTGTTTTTGTTAATTAAAAAGTTTAAGATTTTATTTTATTAAAATTTTTGGATGGCAAATGGTCATAACTTTGGAACGGTAAAACCTCTGGGCTTCTTTTAGAGCATTTTGGAAAGGTAAGAGGTAGGGCTATCTTTTAAGAGAAAAAAAACATAAGTAACCTGCCATCTGGATGGGCAAATTGACGTTATGTGCAAATTCTTATGTCTTTTTTTCAAATTTTATTTTTAAAAGCTATGTATCTCGACTATTTCACTTTATTTTAATTTTTTTGTTATTGGTTCTGAAAGTTCTCGTAATAAACTTTCCAACAAGCCCAAAAACGAAAAAATCGGACCCCTGGTTCAGAAGTTATCAATTTTACCCTACTACCCTCCGACCACCAATCCGAAAATTTTCAAACCGCTGCCATTTCGCACACTTGCATTTTCGGGGATGGTCGTAATGGACATATTTTCATGAAATAAGCCAAGGAATACGCTGGTAAAATTCGGCGGGTCGTGACTGAATCACCCTGTATAAGTCGATTTACTATTTTTTAATACTTATTCGCAGGATCGCCAGTTGTGGTCCAATGTTTATTATTTAAAAATACAAAATTAAATAATCATAACTTGAAAAGTTTTAAAAAATACCAAAAAACACAACAATGACAAAGAAAACTAATTTAAATAATTATTGCCAAAGAATGTTGTAGAATCGGAATCAGGTAATTTTTTAAAGAAATTTACAATTGTTTTTCATCAACACAATTTGATTTTATGAGAGTATAGTTTACAAAACTCTTAAATAACTTATAAAATTATAGAAAACGAGTGCAACTAATTTCATTTTCTCAAAAATAATTCTAAATCGTGAATTTGTTTTTAAATTACTTTTTAAATATGTATGTCTATAATTTTAAAATTTCTATAAAAATCCTCAAACGTTTTTATTTTTGTTTTTTTGGTAAACTAATGAATAATTAATGATGTTAAAATGTTAAAAATAATCCATATAAATTTTGTATTCTTAAACATATGACAACATTTCCCACAATATTTAGAATTAAAAAAAAAAAGAAACTAACCTAACTCAATTGAATTTCAAGTGGCTCAACAACTTACTGAAAATGAAAACCAACAAAATCTCTTAAAACAAAATATTGTATATAATTTCAGTACTACAAACAACATCCTCTTTAGAAAAAACTTCACTTTTTATTTAACGTGTTCTTGAAAAACATAATTTAAACATAGTAATAAAATTGTATATCTTATGATCTTATCAGAGATTGAGGATTGTCAACATATAGAAGATTTGTAAAGTGGCAAAAGGAAAAAAAAAGTAAAATCTTCAAAATGAAAATCAAAGATATAATCTAAAATTAATGATAAATTAAAGAACTAAAAACAATACTAAATTTCCATTAAAAAAAATAAACCTTTTACAGAGTAAATTTAAATTAACAATTTTAAGAAAAACATATTAAAAGAGCACCCTTTTTAAGTCCTGGATTAAAAAAGTTATAGTTAATAAAATACAGCGAAAGAAATGGATTTTTTTAATTTGAAAATAAATAACACACGTGTTTTTTAGTTTTGATAACTTAAGAGATCGGAAAAAATATATTTTTTATCCAAATTTGTTGAAATTCTAATATTAAAGGGTTAAGAAATTGTATTTTGGTACTTTTTCATCCATCCAATTCATGAATACCCTCCACAATGTCATTTTAAAGTGATAGTGAATTTTCTAAAGTGAAAATATTTAACAATTTTTATTAGAAATATGTATTCTTTTTATTTTAAGTGAAACCTTTTTTTAGTCATTTTTGTAAAAAAAAAAATTTTTGAGTGTAAAATTTTTTTTGAGTGTAAAATTTTTTTTAAATGTAAAATTATTTGAGTGACAAAATTACTTTGTCAAATCTTTTTGTGGCTCACCAATGATTTTAAAACTTTTTTTTAATGCTTGGTTTTTCAACACGTGAATTTAAGGTGAAACCAATCTGAAAATTCAAGGTTTTGTTAATAACTTTTGAAAAACTGGACCGATTTTGCTAAAATGACCAGCAAGACAAGGGGAACGACAAATATATATGCCAAGCTTCAGGTGCCTCAGCATTATCCTTCGAAAGTAATCGTGATTTTTATATCGTAAATTCGCAAAAACCTCTTCCCGAAATTTACAGTTTTGTTTACAACTTTTGAACCACCACACCGATTTCGCTGAATTGTAATACCAACCTGATCAGTTAACTGACCAACATATCCCAGTCAGAAAAATACAAATGGGCCAACGTTGGAATGAAGTTGGCGGCGATGGTACCAACGTTCGCAAATCATACCCGTTTCTAAATCTACGACGTCATTCCAAAGTTGAAATGATAACAGTGGCCAACGATCGCTCGACTTTTGTTTTGACTTCTTGCTTAGGGATGTTTTGAAAATCTCGATGCTTGTTAGTTACCATTTTGTAAAAATTGGTTGAAAAAGCATTTACTAAAGTTTTCACCTATATTAAAGAGTTGAGGTCTATGTAAATCAAAAACTTTTTAAAAAAATAAAAATTTTAAACTTTTAAATTATAATCTACACTAAGTGTTTTATGAAAACACAAAGATGTGCCAACACAATATTTTTAGTAAAACTGTTTTATATTATAGAATGTTGTATTTTTCGTTAGCCTGATATTGTACCAACACAAAATTTTTGGTACGGTTGGAAATTTCTGACTGGGATATGACAAACTTAAGCAGCCTCAGTAAAGTCTTTCATAAGTTAGCGTGTTTTCAACAGACAGACGGAAGGATATCGCTAGATCAACTTAAAAACAATCGAGGATCATGAATAGACAAAAAAAAACCTTGTAAAATTACAAGAAAAATTTTTAACTTTACTAGATTTTTTGCTTCCTCCTATTTTACGAGAATTCCTAGTAATTTTACAAGATTTTTACCAATAATTTAATAAATTTACAAGCTTTTTACCAATAAAATTCTAAATTTACAGTTTTTTTGACGCAATTAAAATTACAGGGAGTTCTCGTGAATTTACTAGATTTTTTTGTAAAATTATCTTGAAAATTTGTAAAATTACAAAAAAAATTGTAAAATTACAAAAAAAAAATTTAAAATAACAAAAAATCTAAATTTCAAGGAAAACTATCAAATATTGGTAAAATGGGATTACGAGACTTGTTCTAGTAATTTGACAAGAAACCTTAAGACTTTTTGTATACAAAATAAGTCTCGGAATTTAAGAATTTTTCAATACGATAAATGTCGCAGAATCTGAATTTTTCTGAACGAAAAATATTTCTGAAACTAAGAATTTTCTATACGAAAAATTTCTCAGAATCTGAGACTATTTCTATACGAATAATATCTCAAAATCAGAGACTTTTTTATACGAAATATGTCTCAGAATCCGCGACTTTTTTCAAAACGAAAGATGTATTAAAATCGAATACTTTTTCTATACGAAATATTACTCAAAATCTGAAACGTTTTCTATACTAAAATTATCTCATAATCTGAATCTAAGACTTTTTCTATACGAAAAAATGTCTCATAACACCGTCCGACAAAAATGAAAAAAGTCGTTGAACACGAACTGGATAATATGCATTTGAAACTACCCAAGCAGAAATTAACGACGGTTCTAAAAAAAATCGTTCTGAAAGCACTGTAACAAAAAAAAAGCATTCTCAAAACGCTTTGCAAACGTTTTTTAAAAGTATTCTGAAAGATCTATAACAAAAAAAAAAATCAATCTCAAAACGTTTTTTGGAACGCTTTGCGAGCGTATTCGAAAAGCGTTTTAAGAGTTCTTTATATTTATTTTTTATACCCTCCAACTACAGTATGGGGGTATACTCACTTTGTCATTCCGTGTGTAACGCATCGAAATATCGGTCTAGGACCCCATAATGTATATATATTATTGATCAGTGATCAATTCTAAGACATTCTAGCGATGTCCGTCTGTCCGTCCGTCCGTCCGTCCGTCCGTCTGTCCGTCCGTCCGTCTGTGGAAGACACGATACAGTCCAAAATAATAGTGATAGACTCCTGAAATTTGTCATATATATGTCTTATGTTCATAGGCTGGTTAAGTTCGGAGATGGGCAAAATCGGACCAGGGGGAAAAAGTTCCCCCTTGAAGAACTAAACCAACCTTTGAAAAATATCATATTTTTACATGATTTTTTTTGTTTTTGTTTAACAAATCCAACATTTTTATGCTACAAGAAGTTCAAGGTCCTGCATTTGGACCCACAGATTTAGAAAATATCGTTTTACGGTCCGCCCCCGCCCCCCTTTATGAGCGTGGAATAATTTTTTTCTTATATAATGATAAATTTCCCAGCAAAATGTTCGATTCCAAAGAATCGGTTGTGTAATCAACTATACTACCCTGCAATCGATTCTACTATGCATTGCATCATCGATGATTTTTGTTTGAGATTGTCACGAAAGCAATACATCCTTTTCCTTCAAACTAGAACACTTATCTGTTCTTCGGAATCTATTCTAGAATATGTTGCATATAGTGGTACAAGAAGGGATTCCGCGATTTTTTAACGGTTACATATCTGTTCCATGTAATGAATTATGGAACCAGTTCTGAATAATTAAATGAAATTTTTTTTAAAAAATTTTATTTTTTTTCTTTACAAAAAATTTGAAAACTAAATACACAAGTACATATAAACTTACAATAATTTTACCACAATAATCTTATTAAGAAAAAATCTATAGACTCAGAATCTGAGACTTTTTCTATAAGAAAAATGTTCCAGAATCTGAGACTTTTTCTATAGGAAAAATTTCTCAGAATCTAATACTTTTTCTATAGGAAAAATTTCTCAGAATCTGAGACTTTTTCTATATTCTAAAAAATGTCTCAGATTCTAAGACTTTTTGTACAGGAAGAACGTCTAAGATTCTAAGACATTTTTACTTTAGAAAAAGTCTCAGATTCTGAGACATTTTTCCTATAAAAAAAGTCTCTGATTCTGAGACATTTTTCCTATAGAAAAAGTCTCAGATTCTGAGACATTTTTCCTATAGAAAAAGTCTCAGATTCTGAGACATTTTTCCTATAGAAAAAGTCTCAGATTCTGAGACATTTTTCCTATAGAAAAAGTCTCAGATTCTGAGACATTTTTCCTATAGAAAAAGTCTCAGATTCTGAGACATTTTTCCTATAGAAAAAGTCTCAGATTCTGAGACATTTTTCCTATAGAAAAAGTCTCAGATTCTGAGACATTTTTCCTATAGAAAAAGTCTCAGGTTCTGAGACATTTTTCCTATAGAAAAAGTCTCAGATTCTGAGACATTTTTCCTATAGAAAAAGTCTCAGCTTCTGAGACATTTTTCCTATAGAAAAAGTTTCAGATTCTGAGACATTTTTCCTATAGAAAAAGTCTCAGGTTCTGAGACATTTTTCCTATAGAAAAAGTCTCAGATTCTGAGACATTTTTCCTATAGAAAAAGTCTCAGCTTCTGAGACATTTTTCCTATAGAAAAAGTTTCAGATTCTGAGACATTTTTCCTATAGAAAAAGTCTCAGATTCTGAGAAATTTTTCCTATAGAAAAAGTCTCAGATTCTGAGACATTTTTCCTATAGAAAAAGTCTCAGCTTCTGAGACATTTTTCCTATAGAAAAAGTTTCAGATTCTGAGACATTTTTCCTATAGAAAAAGTCTCAGATTCTGAGAAATTTTTCCTATAGAAAAAGTCTCAGATTCTGAGACATTTTTCCTATAGAAAAAGTCTCAGATTCTGAGACATTTTTCCTATAGAAAAAGTCTCAGATTCTGAGACATTTTTCCTATAGAAAAAGTCTCAGATTCTGAGACATTTTTCCTATAGAAAAAGTCTCAGATTCTGAGACATTTTTCCTATAGAAAAAGTCTCAGATTCTGAGACATTTTTCCTATAGAAAAAGTCTCAGATTCTGAGACATTTTTCCTATAGAAAAAGTCTCAGATTCTGAGACATTTTTCCTATAGAAAAAGTCTCAGATTCTGAGACATTTTTCCTATAGAAAAAGTCTCAGATTCTAAGACATTTTTCCTATAGAAAAAGTCTCAGATTCTGAGACATTTTTCCTATAGAAAAAGTCTCAGATTCTGAGACATTTTTCCTATAGAAAAAGTCTCAGATTCTGAGACATTTTTCCTATAGAAAAAGTCTCAGATTCTGAGACATTTTTCCTATAGAAAAAGTCTCAGATTCTGAGACATTTTTCCTATAGAAAAAGTCTCAGATTCTGAGACATTTTTCCTATAGAAAAAGTCTCAGATTCTGAGACATTTTTCCTATAGAAAAAGTCTCAGATTCTGAGACATTTTTCCTATAGAAAAAGTCTCAGATTCTGAGACATTTTTCCTATAGAAAAAGTCTCAGATTCTGAGACATTTTTCCTATAGAAAAAGTCTGATTCTGAGACATTTTTCCTATAGAAAAAGTCTCAGATTCTGAGACATTTTTCCTATAGAAAAAGTCTCAGATTCTGAGACATTTTTCCTATAGAAAAAGTCTCAGATTCTGAGACAATTTTCCTATAGAAAAAGTCTCAGATTCTGAGACAATTTTCCTATAGAAAAAGTCTGATTCTGAGACATTTTTCCTATAGAAAAAGTCTCAGATTCTGAGACATTTTTCCTATAGAAAAAGTCTCAGATTCTGAGACATTTTTCTTATAGAAAAAGTCTCAGATTCCGAGACATTTTTCCTATAGAAAAAGTCTCAGATTCTGAGGCATTTTTCCTATAGAAAAAGTCTCAGATTCTGAGACATTTTTCCTATAGAAAAAGTCTCAGATTTTGAGACATTTTTCCTATAGAAAAAGTCTCAGATTCTAAGACATTTTTCCTACAGAAAAAGTCTCAGATTCTGAGATAATTTTCCTATAGAAAAAGTCTCAGATTCTGAGACATTTTTCCTATAGAAAAAGTCTCAGATTCTGAGACATTTTTCCTATAGAAAATGTCTTTCAGGTTCTGAGACATTTAAAACTTTTTATACCTATCAAAAATTATGTTAAACTGTGGATACATACATGCTACAACCTTGATAATTCCTTTACAATGAATATTATATCCCACGCTTCTAGTTTTGAGAAAATGGATAGAATATGCTTCTTAATATTTCCATGAGTATAACCGACAGCATCAGTTCTCCTAAATTACATCTTATAATATGTATTTTTTGCAATCTGAAAGAAACCATAAAACAAATTGTAAGTACCACATACATATACCAACCCAGCAGAAATTTTGCTGAACGTTCAGCAGCTTTTGGAAGGGGAACTTGAGTAAAGGAGCGCATCCAATTGCGCTGAATTCATGCATGATTCTCTAAGGCGATGTCCCACTTTAGAGCGCTAGTTGGATACACAGAAACAGCGCTCTTTAGATGCACTGAAATCACGTGTCTTTAGAGCGCTGATTTAAGCAGATTAAAGATGCAGTGAATTCATGTATCTTTGTAGAGCTGATTTAAGCATAATAAAGATGCTGTAAATTCATGTATCTTTTTAGCGCTGATTTTGTAATAAAATTTGTATTTTCTAAAATTAAAGTTCTAAAATTAAAATGTAAAAATGAGATAAAAAACAAAAAATTTACCAATAAATGAAAAAATATTCAAAAGAAGTTATAACAAATGTATCTTAGTTTTTCTGTTTTTCCGTGATTAGAGTTTGTGTTTAATCCAAATCGGTTTATTCATCGAAATAACAAATAAGCATTGGCTGTTTTTTGGTTGGCCTATGTATCATCATTTAAAATGTGTTAAAGGTCTCTGTTATGTCTTTCAAAACTTTTCAAATCACATGATATTTTCCGAATCACATGGAATTGAGTTTGGTGTTTGTTTACGGGTTCATTCAAAGTTTAAATCAAATAACTAAAATTTAAAAAAATATAACAAAAAAATTCATTCGTTAAACTTTACAAAACTTTATTTATGTGAAACAAAATGAAAAAAAAAAAATCGGAAGTGAACATCAAAAAAATATCGGAAATTTTTATTTTCACATTTTTTATGGAATTTTTTTTGGGAACAGCGGTCAAAGATGCTATGATTGAAGCGCTCTTTGCAGCGCTGATTAATGCGCAATAATGATGCAGTCAAATCATGTGTCTTTGTCTAAAACTCATGTTTTTTTATTCAAAAAGTGTTAAAAATATTAAAAAGGAAAGCAAGTGTGAAATTTTATCAAAAAATAATTACACATTATAAGTTTTATATAAAAAATCTTAAAAAAAAATTAAAATTTTTTCCCCTTCCTTTTACTGCATCCCTAAGAGCGCTCTTTGGATGCGCTACGGTATGCTATAAACAGATGCTGTGTCGCCAAAATCTCGATTTATTTCTGCTGGGAAATTAAGATGTGTACTTACGTTATTTCTGCCATATGTATCCAGAATGTATTTAAAAGCACAATTAGTGCGGCGAAAATCAAAAATTTTGTCCACAAAAAGATAACAAATAAATTGTGTTTTTTTTTTAAATTTTATTTTTCTGTTTGACATTTTTTTCAAAAATTATAAGTTTTTTTATTGATTCCGTGGAAACAGTAGAGGAATGGAGTAACATTACTGAGGAATCTATTCCAGAATACATTGCCAAAGAAACGATTCCATAAAATTTTGCTGGGTTGTATTTCTTTAGTGCAAAAAGCATAAGAATTATTTTTTTTAACACTTATTCGAGAGGAATTGTGCCACCCAATTACCACTACCGACCCCCCCCCCCCCCCCCCAAAAAAAAAAGAAGACGTCCCTGCAATTTTTTTTATTTGCATGTTGGAGGGTATAAAAGATTCGGCACAGCCGAATTTAACACTCTTACTTGTTTTTTTTTTTAAATTTCTAAGTTCCGAAACTATTTTTGAATAAAAATTTTTTGACAATTTTTTTTTTGTTTTTTAAGTAAAAAAAATCATAAAAAATGTTTTTAGATTTTTTTTTTTAAATTTTCTAAGTATCAAAAATTTTTTTTAAAGAACAAAAACTTTTTATTATAACAAATTATTATAACCGAACTAAAACAGAAATTCTTTACTTTTGGTTTTTAAAGCGCTTTGATGACTTTAAAAAAAACGTTCTCAAAGCACTTTTTTACAGCGCTTTTAAACCGCTTTAAACCTAGCGTAGAGCGATGTTATCATTCGGATCATCTGAAGGCGCTTTGAAGTTGGTATACAGAACGCTCGTACAACCGTCCACAACGCTTTCACAACGCTTTTGCGATTGTATTTTTCTGACTGGGTAAATACTAAATGTAGTAAAACTGCATTTTCAGTTTTTCTTTTCGTGATCCCGTTTCTTTTTAAAAGGACCTCAATGTTTTAGAGGACTAAATTATATATAATATTTTTTTAATATTAGTGCTTGCACTAGGATGCCACTAGGGATAGCAAATGAAAGAGGAGGATCTCCCCTAATTTCCCAATTTTATTATTTTTACATACCAGGAAAAATAAGTATGTTACGTTCTTACAAAGATGTATCCTTCAATATCATTCAAAATTTTCAACTAAATATTTTGATAAAGTTTTCAAATCACTTTATTCACATCCTTTTATACCGATATGGCAAAATAAAAAAAATTAAAAATTTTTTATTTGCCATCACCAGTGTCAGCCTAGGAGAATTACAGATATTTCAAAAATATTTTACAAAATGTATTCTTTAAAATTTTGAAGTCCTTTTAAAAGGAAACAGGATCACGAAATGAAAAACTGTAAATGCAGTTTTCTCCATTTGATCTCTACTTTCTGACGTTTAACATCCAGTTCATGTTTAATATTGTGTCGGACGGTATAATCAGAGACTCTTCCAATACGATAAATGTCTAAGAATCTGAGATTTTTTTCTGTACGAAAAATGTCTCTGAATCTAAAAGTTTTTCAACATGCTAAATGTCTAAGAATCAGAGATTTTTCGTGTACGAAAAAGTATCTGAGACTTTTTGTACACAAAAATATATAAGAATCTGAGACTTTTTCTATACCAAAAATGTTTCTTAATCTAAGACTTTTTCAATACGATAAATAATATTATTTATTATATATCTCAGGATCGGAGAATCTGATACTTTTTCTATACAAAAAATGTCTCAAAATCTGAGACTTTTTCTATACGACAAATGTCTCAAAATCTGAGACTTTTTTTCAAAACAAAAAATGTATTAAAATCTAAGACTTTTTCTATTCGACAAATGTCTCAGAATCTCTAGATATTTTCTATACAAAATATTTCTAAAAAACCTGAAACTCATAATCGGAGAATTTTTCTATACAAAAAATATATCAAGATCTAAGACTTTTTCTATACAAAAAATGTCTCAAAATCTGAGAAATTTTCTATACGAAAAATGTCTCAGAATCTGAGTTTTTTCTATTCGAAAAATGTCTCAGAATCTGAGAATTTTTCTATAAAAAAAATGTCTCAGAATCTGAGAATTTTTGTATACGAAAAATGTCTCAGAATCTGCGAATTTTGTTATCCGAAAAATGTCGCAGAATCTGAGAATTTTTTATCTGAAAAAGGTCACAGAATCTGAGAATTTTTCTATAAAAAAAATGTCGCAGAATCTGAGAATTTTTCTATACGAAAAAATTTCTTTAAAGAAAAAAATTCTCAGAATTTGACTTTTTCTATAAGAAAAATTTCTCAAAATCTAGAGACTTTTTTATACGAAAAATTTCTCAGAATCTTAGATATGTTCTATACAACATGTGTCTCAGAATCTGAGAATTTTTCTATACGAAAAATGTGTCTGAATCTTGGAATGTTTCTATACAAAAAATGCCGCGAGTCTGAAAATGCAAAAATTTCTTAAAATCTAACACTTTTTCCATGAGAAAAATTTCTCTAAATCTGAGACATTTTCTTTACGAAAAAAATGTTTTTTTCACTCAAAAATTTTGTTGGTGTAAATTTTTTTCTTTTAGTGTAAATCAAGTTAGCAGCTATTATAATGTCTGTTTTAATTACAAAACACATCATAAATTCGAGTTTAATGTTGATTTTTTTAGTTTTAAATAAAGAATAATGATGTCTCTACAAGTTGTGGTTAAAAGTTTGTATTCTCTCCCCACAATCGTGTGATTGAACTTGAAGTCATTGATTCCAATGATTTGATATGTGATGTGCGATATAGATAGAAGTGTTGTACTTTGATTATGTCAAAGTATAAAATGTCTCGTCTTGATTCATGTGATTGACTTTAGTCATTACAATGCGTGAGTTCTATTTCTAACATCCTACGTTATTTTTATTATAAAATATTGATCACTTTTATACATCATAAACTTGTCTTGTTAATTTAACAACTTCATTATTAATAATAATAATATTTTATAAAATCTGTAGAGAGAAAAGTTATGGTGTAATTTTACAATGACAGTTTTTATAAATTGTTAATTAAAATATCATTAATTTTGATGTTTAAAATGCGTATTAAAAGAAAATTTAATAAGTGTAAAGAATTTGTTAGTAAAAGGGGTGATCATTGGAAGCTCAAAATCAAAATGTGGTTTAAAAATAAAAAAAAACTGATAATTTTTTAAGGATTCTAGGAATTTTAATATTATTATTTGTCTTTCAGGAGCCGATCTTTCATGTTATATGCTAATTTCAGAAATTTGAATCTACATTTCTATTCTACATATTCATAGGAAAATCAAAAATGAAGCCAACATAAAAACAATTTATTTAAGATAAATTAAAGTATGCATGTTGTAAAAAGGTCTGTTTAAAATAAAATGTTCTAAAATGAGAAGTGTTGCCCATGGCCCCTAAGTACAAACGAAATATTTATCTGTTCAGAATCGAGGAAAGAGAAACAACATTTTAGAAAATGTTTTTTTTTTTTAATTAAAAAGTTTTATTGTAAAATACTTTTTGTTAGAAAAAGCTTTAATCCCTGATTTTTAAGTAATACTACCCAACAAAATCTGTTTAAATGCTTTTTATATTAAATTTTTTTATTAATTTTCAAAAAAACTTTTCTTGAGAAAAACTTTATTTTAAAAAGCTTTTCTTGAGAAAAACTTTATTTTAAAAAGCTTTTCTTAGGAAAAAGATTTTTTGTAAAAGCTTTTCTTAAGAAAATCTTTTTTTGGAAAAGCTTTTCTAAAGAAAAAAAAACTAAAAAGCTATATTTTTCATACAACTTTTTTTTAAGAAAAAAGCTTTTAAAAAGTTTTTAGTATGAAAAGCTTTTAAAAATTTTTAAAATAATATTTTCTACAAAACAATAACTAAAATAATTTTTCATATGTTAAGAGTTTTTTTATATAAAAAATATTTCAGTATCTAAAAAATTTTTCCAGACGAAAAATTTATTAGAAACTTAGAACTTTCTTCTACAAAAAATGTCTAAGGAGCTTACAAAATTTTTTATATTATTTTTTTTTTTTTTTTTTTGTTTTAAAAAGCCTTTTCTTAATAAAAGTTCTCAGATTCTGATACATTTTTAGTATGAAACAATTTCTTAGATACTGAAACACTTTGCATATAAAAAAATGTTCAGTATTTGGTAATTTTTTTCAGTTAATGTTTTTTAGTAAAATATTTTTTTAAATATTTTTTAAAAAACTTTTACAATGCTTTTAATGTTCAATAGATTTTTTGTTAAAGATTTAAATATTCTCAAAGATTTTTTCGTGTAGAAAAATTCTCAAATTCAACGAAATTTTTCGAATCTAGTTGAAAGCTTTTTTTAGAAAAAAACTTTTTCCGCCAGTGCTTCCTAATTAAAAAAGTGTGTATGACTTCTGCTGGTTTTTGAGCTGTTTAATCACCTTTATCAGGGGTTTTCTTTGATATTCTCTATTATTTAACACACAAATTTTTAGTTTATCATATCCGCTTTGCGTTAATTTTAAAAAAGCTTTTTTTATTAATTTTCTTAAAAATATATATTTTTATACCTTCCAACCACAGTATGGGGGTATACTTACTTTGTCATTCCGTGTGTAACACATTGAAATATCGATCTAGGACCCCATAAAGTATATATTTCATTGATCAGTGATCGATTCTACACTCAAAAAAAAAAAACTGTAAAAAAAGCTTGTAAACCTACAAGAAAATTTGCTGATTTTGAACCCACAATTTTTTTGCTAAAGTTAGCAAAAATGTTTTGCCAATAATTAGTTAACTAAATATTTTTTTTTAACTTAGTTTATACACATCTGAGGACCCCATTGGGTTCGGACCCGATAGGTCCAGACCCCGATGGGCCTAGACCTAGTTGGGTTCCTTAAAAATCGTCATAGTTTTTGATCCCGAGTAAAAATTATTTAATATGATCGTATATACTTTTATATAGTCATATTATTTCATATATGATCATGTGTGACACTATGTCTTGCGAGATAAATTTATATAATAAATTTTGATGGGGGATTTTTTTAAGATATCACCATACATAACTATATGTTGTAACATCTAGCCCCATGCGTCATTTAAAATTTCTAAGTGTTTTATATAAAATTTTATATGCCTCCATTATTTTTTAATTTTTTTAAGTTTTTTTAAGAACATATTTTATCGCGAATATTTCAAAGTGTTTTATAAAAAATTTCATATGACTTCATATTTTTTTATTTTTCTAAGTTTTTTTCAAGCACCACTTTTTTGTCACGAATATTTTCTAAGTGTTTTATATAAAATTTTATATGACTCCATCTTTTAAAATTTTTCTAAGTTTTTTTTCAAGGAACATTTTTTATCGCAAATATTTTCTAAGTGTTTTATATAAAATTTTATATGACTCCATTTTTTTTTAATTTTTCTAAGACCGAATTTACATAAGGCAATTTTAATTGCGGCAATTTTGATTTTCTAGTGTATCAGAGAGAGAGAGGGAAGAATCTTAGATCTCTCTCTGATACACGATAAAATCAGAATTGCCGCAATTAAAATTGCCTAATGTAAATACGGTCTAAGTTTTTCCAAGGACAATTTTTTTTGAAAATATTTTCTAAGTGTTTTATATAAAATTTAACATGACTCCATTTTTTGAAATTTTTCTAATTTTTTTTCAAGAACAACTGATTTTTATTATTTTAATTTTTCAACTTTTTATTAAAAACTAAAAAAACATCCGATTTTAATATAATTGGATATAATTTTATATCATTGGATTAGACCAAAACTCGTATCAAAGTCGATATAAAGTTATATAAACTGATATTATTAGATAATATTCGATCAAGTCTTATGAAACCATTTTTCGTATAAGATTATATCAAAATAGACACGAACCCATATTAAATTATATATTGTGTCATATTATTTTTTTTACTCGGGATCCAAAATTTGTGTCCGTTTCGCTCTACCTTGCTTAGTTTTTGAGATACGTGATTATAGGGGACCACTGGGGTCTTGAGAATTAAAAAACTCGATAACTTCAAAAATATTACTCGGAGAGCTTTTCTTGTTCTACGTGTTGAGAGCTACAAAAATGCTTTGGGACTTTTTGTTGTGTCGGCAATATTTACCGAGATATGAGCATTTTAAAATTTTCGGGAATGCTAACTTTTTTGGAACCAAAGTTAGGGCCCATTGGGGTCCACACATGTGAAGAGGGGCGGCGATACTAGAGAGAAATACTAAAGCTCGAGAACCAAAAATGGCCTCCATTTTGCTCTATCTGGCTTAGTTTCCGAGATAGCGCCATTTTAAGTTTTCTGAAAATAAAAAAAAATTTACCATTTATTTTGCAAATATTAGCAAAAAAGCTTGTAAAAATTTGGTCAACTCAATTTTAAATCTAGCAAAAAAATTAGTTCAAATTTTGTTTAAAATTGCTAATGCGCTAAATGAAGTTTACAAGATATTTTTGCTAACATGCTAATCTCAACTTAAAATTTGCTAAAAGTTAGCTAACCAGCATTAGCAAAAAAAATTAGTAAATCTACTAATGTATTATTTTGAGTGTACAGGATAAATTTTGACAGTTTCCAACACAACAATTCTAGTAATCTAAATTCTCAGATTCTGAGATATTTTTCGTATAGAAAAATTCTTCGATTTTGAGACATTTTTCGTAAAGATAAATCGTCAGTTGTCGCATAGAAAAATTCGCAGATTTTGGGACATTTTTTGTATAAAAAAACGTTCAGATTCTGAAAGATTTCGTACAGAAAAGTCTCAGAACCTGAGACATTTTCGTATAGAAAAGTTCTCAGACTCACAGACACTTTTCGAATAGAAAAATTCACAGATTTAGAGACATTTTTCGAGTAGGAAAATTTTTAAATATTTTTCATATGAATGTGTGTGTGGAAGAAGGTGCTAAAATCCAATTTTTGGAAATCGCGTTTTTTTGCAAAATCGTATCTTCCTTCAATAGTTCGATCTATTTGCAAACAAATTTGTTAAAAACTTGATCGTTTTCTGTCATAAAATTGACCTTAAAAGTTCAACTTTAACTATTTTTGGAAATATTTTATATTTTTCCCCCGAATACTAACATGTATTTTGCAGTTAAACTAAAGATGGCAATCAAAATTCTTGCATGTGAGATGGTTAACGTGTAGAAAACTTCCTAGGCTTTAACATGTGCCCATTAGTTTGGCAAAAAACGCTTTCATATCTAATCTATCTATAGTTAATGTGTGAATATGGAAAAAGGTGCTATATCCATCCAAAAGCACAATATTGTTTTACGAAATACTTAGGGCAGATTTAGATAATCTATCAAATTTTTGAGTTAAAACTATAAAATTGAATGGTTGTTAGTAACTTATATTATAAATTGTGCAAATTTTTTTAACCCATTACGCGAAAATCTGTTCAAAATAAACCATAAACCACTTGTTTTTTGTTAAATTAACTACCTTTAATTATTCTTATATTAAAATGAGTATTGCTGGACCCCGTCTAAATTTTGCAGAATTCATCATGCCAAATTTTAATTTTTAAAAAATAACACAAAAAACATAAAACTACTTGGCAAATGTATTGAAATTCCTAGTAGAAATTGTAACATAGCACCTTATTCCACTAGAACAAAATTTCACATGCAATTTCTTGCTACTTCCGCTCATTCTATTTTTATGAAATTTTGTACATAGATGCAAATGGTCAATCTTTGTCGATCTGCAAAAAGAAAATTAAGAAATTAAATTTTATTCGCGACTTATTTAGTTTTTTGCTTCTCCTATACAATTTGGTTTTTGGATTATAGCACCTTGTTCCACACCCACATTCATATAGAAAAATTCTTAGATTCTGAGATTTTATTTGTATAGGAAAATTCTCAAATTCTGAGACATTTTCCGTAAAGGAAAATTCTTAGATTCTGGGATATTTTTCGAATAGAAAAATTCTCCTGAATTTTTGGGACAGTTTTCTTATTATAAAATTCTCATTTTCTTAGACATTTCTCGTATAAAAAAAATTTTCCGATTCTAAAATATTTTTCGTATAGAAAATTTCTGAGTTTCTATTTCCCGATTCAGAGGCATAAAAAAATTCTCAGATTCTGAAACATTTTTCGTATAGAAAAATTCTTCGATTCTGAGACATTTTTCGTAAAGAAAAATCCTCTTTTGTCGAATAGAAAAATTCTCAGATTTTATGACATTTTTCGTATATAAAAAAATATCAGATTCTGAGACATTTTTCGTATGTAAGTATTATCATATATTGAAGCATTTTTTGGAAAGGCAATTTCTCAGAGTATGTATGGTTTCCCTTCTCTGCCTTCTTTAACTATTTTAGAAAAATAAATAATCATCTTCATACTCTACAATACAATAAATAAAAATCAATTTTCTAATTAAGTCTTTCAATACAAAAAAAAAAATGAACAAGAATACCAGACTCACCAAACTAAGAAGAAACTAACAAAAAAAAAAACATCAAAACAACCAATAAGAAGTTAAAGAAAATAAAATTCAAGATCTAAAAGATAAACAATCTAATGATATGTATATAAGTTAAGTTACCAAACCAACAGATAGATTTAGAGATACCAATAAGGCCAATACAACTTGTATGTCCGTCCGAGCAAACGACTGACTATCATTTATTATAAAAACACAACAACAACACCCTACATTTACAGGAGCTGTTACACGGGTGAACGCCTGCTGTGGTTGCATGGTACGGGCAACATGATGTGGTAACTATGAATGTGGCAGTCAGTATTAATAGCAACACCAACAGCAGCATCAGCAACAAATGATTTTTTTTTTTTTTTTCAAGTGTTTAAACTTAACACACAGATAGACACCCAATGGAATATTGGAATATGAATGTGCATTACAAAATACATAAGAGATAATGAATTAACTGTTGTGTTTTGTATTTTTTAAACCCAAAGGTGCCACATAGTAGATACCATTACTAAAATATGCAACTATGATTTTCTTTTTAGAGACTACTTTTTTGCAAAAAAATTTACATTGCTGTTTTGCTTTCAAATTTAAATAGTACAAATAGTACTAAAAATTTGTTAGAAAAACAGTACCTTGCGTTTTGGAACTGTGCTCAAAATAGTACCTTGTTTTAGAAATAGTAGCCTTGCAATAAATTATACTGAAAATGCCCCTTTCTTAAAATAGTACTTAAATAGGGACTATTTGGAAAAAAGTACTTTTGGTACTTTTTATAGAAAAACGGAGATTCTGAGACATTTTCGTAGCGAAGATTTTTAAGATTCTAAGACATTTTTTTCCACGCAAGAACAATTGGACTCTTCTCTGATTCCAATTGTAGAAGATGTGATGAACCGAATACGGATGAAACAGTTGAACATATCCTGTGCAAATGCCCCGCATTGGCCAGGCATCGCATTCTGAGAATATTTTCTTATATTCTTGGATATTTTTTTTTATAGAAAAAATTTCAGATTCTGTTACACTTTCTGTATAGAAAAAGTCTCAGATCCTAAAACAATTTTACAAAAAAAAAAGTTATATATTCTGAGAAATTTTTTCTATACAGAAAAATTCTTGAATTCTGATACATTTTTCCTATATAGAAAAAGTTTTAGATTCTGAGACACTTTTCGTATATAGAAAAAAATCTAAGACTTGTCCTATATTAAAAGTTTCAGATTTTGAGATATTTTTTTAATATAAGAAATATTCTGAGTAATTTTTCGTAAATATAAATCAAATTCTGAGAAATTTTTTCTATAGAAAAAGTCTCAGATTCTAATAAGGGAAGTCTCCTTGGTGTCACCCGCCGATCTTTATGGAATTGGTTTTATTTTGTTGAACAGGAAAAATAAAGGGACACGTATTTTTTTTAAGCGGCCCAAAATCATATTTAGGGGGTGAGAATGAGGGGGGAAGAAAGGGTAATTTTTCAGTTTTTGGCGTTTATCTCCTATATTATAATATATACTATATTATAATATATACATACGTATATATACGAAGGAACCTAGTCATGTTGTATACCAAATGAAAGGTCTTTGGAAAAACTATCTTTGTGTGTAAAGAACGTGTCTAAACATGCACAACTTTTCGGCATATTGAGTAAAATACCAAAATTTTTGGACATTTTTGTTAATAAGTTGAAAAATATTTACTTTTTGCACGTTGTTAGCACCACGAGATATGTATTTTAAATACCTTTAATCTGATACCAAATATGCCTATATTAATTTTGAGTAAACAGGCGTAAATCGTAAAAATCTGAAAAAGGTCAACTTCCTCCCATACAAATCGATCCCCCTAAAAATGAGTTTGGGCCGCTAAAAAAAATACGTGTCGAATTAATTTTTGTTCTGAACAACATATCCGAATTTCGTGAAGATCGGAGGGTGACACCAGGGAGACTTCCCTTATAAGACACTTTTCCTATATAGAAAAAGTCTCAGAACCTGAAACGCTTTTGCTATATAAAAAAGTCTCGGAATCTGAGACATTTTTCCTATATAGAAAAATTTTTCCAAATCTAAAAATTTTTCTAAACGAAAAATGTCTCAGAATCAAAGAATTTTTTTTTACAAAAAAGGTCTCAAATTCTGAGACAATTTTTCTATGCTAAAAACGTCTTAGAATCTAAAAATTTTTCTTTGAAAAAAAAATGTCTCAGAATCTGAGAATTTTTCTATACGAAAAATGTCACAAAATTCAAAAATTGCTCTATACGAAAAATGTCTTAGAATCTGAGAAATTGTCTATATGAAAAATGTCCCAGAATCTGAGAATTTTTCTTTACGGAAAATTTCTTTGACACTGATAATTTTTCTATACAAAAAATGCCTTAGAATCAGAGAATTTTTGTAAAAGAAAAATGTCTCAGAATCTGAGTTATTTTCTATACAAAAAATGTCTCAGAGTCTAAGATTTTTTTCTATTAGAAAAATTTCTCAGAATCTGAAAATTTTTCTATACAAAAAAAATTCTCATAATCTGAGAATTTTTCTTTTTTTACAGAATCTTGGAATTTTTTTGACTTAAAAAAATGTTTTTTAAAAGCTTTTTACTAAAAAGCTTTTTCTTAAAAAAACTTTTTCCCAAAAAAACTTTTTATTACAAAAAGCTTTATAAATAATTTTAAAATACTACTTTACTAAAAAAACAATATATCTGAAAATTTTTTTCAGAAAATGAGAATTTTTTTATGTAAAAAATGTCTCACAAGGAAAGTCTTTATAATGTCACTCTCTGATCTTAGTGGTCTCAGATTATGAGTATAGAAAAAGTCGCTGATTCGGAGACATGTATATTCCGAGAAAAATGAAATTATTTATAGACATTTTTCAGAAAGTTTTTTTTAAAAATATTTCTAACAAGGGAAGTCTCCCTAGTTACACCCGCGGATCTTTATGGAATTGGTTTTATTTTGTAGATCAGAAAAAATAAAGGGACACGTATTTTTTTAGCGGCCCAAATTCATATTTAGGGGGTAAAAAGTAGGGGGGAAGACAAGGCCATTTTTCAGTTTTTTTGTTTATCTCCTATATTATGCAAAGAAACCTAGTCATGTTACATATCAAATGAAAGGTCTTTGGAAAACCTATCTACGTGTGCTAAGAACGTGTCCAAACATGAACAACTTTTTGTCATATTGAGTAAAATACCAAAATTTTAGGACATTTTTGTCAATAAGTCGAAAAATATTAACTTCTTTGGCCCGCTTTTAGCACCACGAGATAGGTATTTTTAATACCTTTAATCTGATACCACACACGCCTTTATTAATTTTGTTTAAATAGGCGTAAATCGTAAAAAACTGAAAAAATTTTCCCCCATACAAATCGAAACCCCCCCCCCCCTAAAAATGAGTTTGGGCCGCTAAAAAAAAATACGTGTCAAATAAATTTTCGTCCTTAACAACATATCCAAATTTCATGAAGATCGGAAGGTGACACCAGGGAGACTTCCCTTGTAAGTCGATTTTTTGCATGTTCAAACATTAGAAAGTTAAAAAAATGGTCCAAAAGTTTTTATTTAGTAATCATTAGGCCAACCAAAAAAAAGCAAATGCTTCTTTTTTATTTCAAAATATAAATCAATTTAGATTTAACACAAATTCTGATCATGAAAAACTAAAGAAAATAAGCTGCATTTGTTAGAGCTTTGTTTTGCTTATTTTGGCTTATTTTTGCTTTTTTAAAGTTTTTTTCTGCTTATTTTTGAGTTATTAGCTTATTTAGGCTTTTTTTCAAAAAAAAAATTAAGATGAACAAAAATATTATTCAAATTTTTATTTTTCCAAAAAAAAAATAAACTAAAGTTTTTATTTTTCAAAAAAAAAAAAATCCAAAAAATTTCGAGGGTTTTAAAAAAAATATAGAAAGTCAATTCAATTTAAATGACTGTTTATACAAAATATCACGATTTTAATTTGTGATATTTCATTTTTTGTTTAGGTTGTTGGAAAAATTATTTGATAACTGAGTAAAATCTTTTGGACCGTTTTTAATCTTTAAATTTAGGAAAAATTGACTTAGAAATATTTTTAAAAAATTGTCTGAAAAATGTCTATAAATAATTTCATTTTCCAGATCGACATTTATTATGTACTCAATCAGGACGCTATCAAACTTAAGTTCAAGCTTTATAAATTACCTACATAACATTTTTTTTTTTTTAAATTATACTCGTTTAATAACAATGACGTTGAGTATTATTTTTAGTGATACTATAGAAGTGTTTCTTATTAGTTGACAACCACTGTATATTAAAAATTTAATAATGATTTATAAAACTATAGCATGTAATGGCGATTCTACAAAAGATAACAGTTTCGACACTGATGTTTGTATACCGACACTAGCCTAAGCAGTTAAGGCGACGGTTTACAAACCATGAGTGATTTAGAAGCACAGGTTCGAATCTCATGGAAGGCTACTCTGTTGATAAAAAACATAAAAAGAATTTTTATAGCAAATATCAAACAATCAATTTAATGTAATGTCCTACTGATGAAGTAGAAGTGGCTACGGACACCATGGTCTAGGGTAAATCCACATTTAATTTAATCTTTAGAAGACCCAATTTTCTTCTTCAATCAAAAACACAAATAATAAATTTCGGAGATTTTTAAAAAAATTATCAGATTTTTTATTTAGGAAAGATGTACCAGAATCTAAGACTTTTTCTTTATAGGAAAGATGTCAAAGTCTATGATTCTGAAATATCTTTGCTATAAAAAACAATCTGATACATTTTGCAATAAATCTCAAAAATTTACCTTGTTGTCCTTTGCAGGATCTCCACTGCAGTCAGTATTTTTAGAAATTATTCGCAAATTTAAAACCGAGATTTTATTTATCAAAAATTTTATCTGAAATATTTTTCAAAAATCTTAGGAATTTTCATTTTTTACAATTGCAGGATCGCCACTGATGTTATTAGCAGAAATTCATATTTTTTTTTGGAAACTGTTATCCCCTAAAGTTTTAACCATTTCAACATTAAAACCCTTCTTATCGGCTGACTATTTTCGGTGTTTATCAAATTTCCTTTATTACACATTTTTAAGTATTCAAAATTCGTTTTCAATTCTATAAATACTTTCTTAAAATCATTTAAAACTATTTAACGGCAATTGTTTTTTTTTCCCATTTTTTCTACCTTCATATTCCGCTTTGTCATTATTTGATGTTATTGATATGACAAACTATATTGAGCACATGGCCCTTGAAAATGTTCCCTTTTATTTTAATTTTTTTTTTTTTCAGAAAATTTACAAAAATTATTTATATTAGCTCGTGTGTTTGGGTTAAAAATGAAAATATAGAAAAAAAATTTACACAATTGTTTATTCAACCACAAATATACACTTCATTTTCAGATGCAAGTTGCACCATCATGTTTGTTTATTTAAGGCAAGAAAAAAAAAACAGTGCATGAATGTTTAGTTTCGTTTCGAAAATCTAAAATCTAAATTTTCCGCCTCTGTATTTACTTTTCATCCAAAGATTTCATTACAATTTTTTTTTTCAGGCGAGTAGATAACACCCTTCTTCGTTTTCAAGGTACTTGCCAACATATTTCAAAAAAGATTTTCTTATCGAGATCATTTGTAAAATGTTCACACATTTTGTTTAAGGAAATCTCCTCCTCATCATAACTCTAATTATAGGGTGTTTCAAAGGTGGGCGCTGTGTTGCTAGATTATCTGTTGTTTGGCATTTGTGTGTGGTTTTCTTTTTGGTTGGCTGTGTTTTATTCATGTTGTTCGTTAATTTGAATAATGAAGGTGTTAATAACTCTTCTTTTCTTTCCTGATTGCAATACATTATTGCATCTGTTTTTGTGTGTGTTGTTTTTGGAATTGAAGGTAGAATAAGTATATTTGAAATTCTCCCAATTATTTGTTATTGAACTATTAAATTGCTGATGTTATAATTGCTGTTTCTTTGAAATAAATAGTAGATTTTTGGAATTTGCATTAGCGTTAAATGATTAATAAAAACGTAACTTTAGCTATAGCAATTGCTATAGCATTAGCTATAGCATTAGCTATAGCATTAGCTATAGCATTAGCTATAGCATTAGCTATAGCATTAGCTATAGCATTAGCTATAGCATTAGCTATAGCATTAGCTATAGCATTAGCTATAGCATTAGCTATAGCATTAGCTATAGCATTAGCTATAGCATTAGCTATAGCATTAGCTATAGCATTAGCTATAGCATTAGCTATAGCATTAGCTATAGCATTAGCTATAGCATTAGCTATAGCATTAGCTATAGCATTAGCTATAGCATTAGCTATAGCATTAGCTATAGCATTAGCTATAGCATTAGCTATAGCATTAGCTATAGCATTAGCTATAGCATTAGCTATAGCATTAGCTATAGCATTAGCTATAGCATTAGCTATAGCATTAGCTATAGCATTAGCTATAGCATTAGCTATAGCATCAGCTATAGCATTAGCTATAGCATTAGCTATAGCATTAGCTATAGCATTAGCTATAGCATTAGCTATAGCATTAGCTATAGCATTAGCTATAGCATTAGCTATAGCATTAGCTATAGCATTAGCTATAGCATTAGCTATAGCATTAGCTATAGCATTAGGTATAGCATTAGCAGAAAAAGGCTCAGATTCTTAAAATTTTTACTATAGAAAAAAATACTCTTAATCATTTTTGGAATATTTTTCACATAAAAAAAGGTTTAAAATTCTTAGATTTGCTTCGTATAGAAAAACTTTTAGATTCTGAGAACTTTTTTCAATAGAAAAAGTCTCAGACTCGAAGACATTTTTCCTACAGAAAAATTCTCAGACTCTGAGATTTTTTTCCTATAGAAAAAGTCTGAGATTCTGAGACCGTTTCCAATAGAAAGTCTCAGATTCTAAGACTTTTTCCTATAAAATAAGTCTGAAATTCAGAGAATCTGAGACCTTTTTCCTATAGAAAGTGTTTCAGATACTTGGGCCTTTTTCCTATCGAAAAAGTCTCAGACTCTGACCCTTTCCAGCTTCGAAAACATGTTTTCTTTAAAAATAGTCTCATATTCTGAGACATTTTAGAAAAATTCTAAGATTCTGGACAATTTAGAAAAAAGTCTAAGATTCAGAGAGAGTTTTCCTATAGAAAAAGTCGCTAGTTCTGATGATTTTTTTATATAGAAAGACTCAGATTCTGATACATTTTTCCTAGAGAAAAAGTCAAATTTTTTTCCCAAAGTAAATTTCTTTTCATAACAAGAACTTCTAGATTGATATATATTTTTTCCTAAACAATTTTCCTTTAAAAATTTCCAGAGTTTTCCTACAAAAATTTTAAAATTTTTTCCTTTAAAAATTTTCAAATTTTTCTTTATCAAAAATTTTCGGAATTAAAATTTTTTTCCTTTGGAAAATTTTTTACAAAATTTCGATCTTTCTTCTTTTCTTTTTTTCTTCTTTGTATTTTCTTTTTCTTTCTTTTTTATTTTTTTCTTTCTTTTTTTTTCTTTTTAAAATTTGGGTTTCGTATATGATTTTCGAATATGAAAAAGTCTTGACAAGATCTGAGACTTTTCTTTACGAAAAATGTCTAAAAATCGGAGACATTTTTCGTATAGACAATATTTCAGATTCTGAAACATTAGAAACATAGAAAAAGTCGCTGATTCTGATACATTTTTCTTATACAAAAAGTTTTTGATTCCGAGACATTTTTTGTATAGAAAAGGTTTCAGATTTTGAGACACTTTTTGTATAGAAGTCTTTGAATCAGAAACTTTTTTCGAATAGAAAAAGTCGCATACTCTCACAAGGAAGGTCTTTTACAGGGCACCCACCGATTGTTCTGAAACTTCAATATGGGAATGAGGGGGAAAAAATAAGAGTTACCTGTTTTTTTTAGCTGCCCAATCTCAAATTTAAAAAAGGGTTGCCACCTAATGAAAAATAAGGGCTTCCGGGGAAATCTGTATAAAAGCCGAACTAGCAGGAATTTCGCCAAACGCAAAAATACGGGTCAGCTTAATTTTGATAGAGATTATTATATATGATTTTGGCGGTCGAACTTACATACATCTCCATGTAAACAACCCCAACGATTATACATTTTCGATAACCAACACACCATTGGATAGGTCTTCAAAAAACCTTTCGACCTATAGAAAATGTTCATATAATTTCTTTTGAAGAAATGTGAAAAATCTTCAAAAAAACGCAAAAAATCCCGTTTTTTTCCCTCCTCTTTGACCCGCTAACACACCATTGGATAGGTCTTCAAAAAACCTTTCGACCTATAGAAAATGTTCATATAATTTCTTTTGAAGAAATGTGAAAAATCTTAAAAAAAAAAACGCAAAAATCTCGTTTTTCCCCCTCCCCTTTGACCCGCTAAATGTGAGATTGGGCAGCTTTAGAAAAACAGGTAACCCTTATTTTGGTCCCCTCTTTCATATGTGCAAGTTCCAGGACAATCGGTGGGTGCCCTGTGAAAGACCTTCATTGTCAGTAATTTTTCGTATATAAACTGTCTTAGATTCTGAGAAATTTATTGTGTACAAAAATTTAAGATTCTAAGAAATTTATCGTACAGAAAAATTTTCAGATTTTAAAGCATTTTTTGTATAGAAAAAGTCTCAGATTCTGAGACATTTAATTTTTCCACACAAAAATTTAACAAAAAAAAATAATAATAAATATAAAATCATAAAAAAAAATGTTTTTTCATCACGTGCGACTTTTTACATTCCAGCGGGCCCCAATTTCTTGTGTGACCAAGGGTCCCGCCATACCTTAAGATGTCCTGGGTCCAGCAATTCTTGAGTTTCAGTAACACGTACCCGGAACAAACGTTTTTGTATATTAAGAAGATTTCAATTGGGATTTTTCCCGAATGTTAAATTGGTCAAACTGTATTTCGGATTGTACTTTGTATTTTTTACCTATGCACTTTTGTTGAATTTGAAATTATAATTTTTATAAAATTTTAGTCTTTTCTAAATTTCGATGAGCGATGAGCTTTTATGAGTTTTAATTGAATTTCTAAATTTCACTTAGGTTTTCTGAATTTTAATTGGGCTTTTTTATACCCTCCACTCTAGTGATAGAGGGTATATATAAGTTTGTCATTCCGTTTGTAACACCTCGAAATATTGGTCTAGAACCCCATAAAGTATATATATTCATGATCCTCGATCGATTTTAAGACGATCTAGCGATGTCCGTCCGTCCGTCCGTCTGTCCGTATGTCTGTCTGTCTGTCTGTCTGTCTGTTGAAAACACGCTAACTTTTGAAAGACTTTACGGAGGCTCCTGACGTTTGGCATATATGTTGGACATTTACCTGGTCAGGTTGGTATTGCAATCCAGCGATATCGGTCCAGTGGTTCAAAAGTTATAAGCAAGTGAGTGAATTTCGGCAAGGGATTTTCTGGAATTTACGAGATAAAAAACACTGTAACTTTCGAACGGCAATTCTGAGGGTGCTGAAGTGTGGCATATATATTTACCGTTCCTCTGGTCCGGTTTGTTTTAAATTTCAACCAAATCGGTCCGGCGGTTCAAAAGTTATTAGCAAAACCGTAAATTTCAGATTAGTTCACCTTAAATTCACGTGTTGAAAACCCGTTAAACATGTTTTAAAAACATTTGTAAGTCAGAAAAATATTTTAAAAGGTATTTTTGTCACACAAAAATATTTTTACACTAAACCAAAAAAAAAATACACTTAAAAAAAAGTTTACACTCAAAAAAAATTTTAGACTCAAAAAAAAAATTGGTAAATTATTTTTTTTTTTTTTTCAAAAATTAACAAAAAAAGTTTTTTTACACTAAAACAAAAAAAAAAATACACTCAAAAAAATTTTACACTCAAAAAAAAAAATTAGTATTTTTTTTTTTCAAAAATTAATAAAAAAAAGTTTTTTTACAGAAAATAAAATATTTCTAACCAAAAAAAAGTTTACACTTAAAAAAAAATTTTACACTCAAAAAAAAAAAATTGGTAAATTATTTTTTTTTTTATTTTTCAAAAATTAACAAAAAAAGTTTTTTTACACTAAAACAAAAAAAAATACACACAAAAAAAATTTTACACTCAAAAAAAAAATTAGTAATTTTTTTTTTTTTTTTCAAAAATTAATAAAAAAAAGTTTTTTTACAGAAAGTAAAATATTTCTAACCAAAAATGTTATTTTTTCACGTTAGAAAATTTACTATCACTTAAAAAGGGCATTGTGGAGGGTATTCATAGATTCGGCCAAGTCGAATTTAACTTTTCTACTTGTTTTAATTAAATTTAGACTCAAAAAAAAAATTGGTAAATTATTTTTTTTTTTTCAAAAATTAACAAAAAAAGTTTTTTTACACTAAAACAAAAAAAAAAAAAAAAAATACACTCAAAAAAATTTTACACTCAAAAAAAAAAATTAGTATTTTTTTTTTTCAAAAATTAATAAAAAAAAGTTTTTTTACAGAAAATAAAATATTTCTAACCAAAAAAAAGTTTACACTTAAAAAAAAATTTTACACTCAAAAAAAAAAAATTGGTAAATTATTTTTTTTTTATTTTTCAAAAATTAACAAAAAAAGTTTTTTTACACTAAAACAAAAAAAAATACACACAAAAAAAATTTTACACTCAAAAAAAAAAATTAGTAATTTTTTTTTTTTTTTTCAAAAATTAATAAAAAAAAGTTTTTTTACAGAAAGTAAAATATTTCTAACCAAAAATGTTATTTTTTTCACGTTAGAAAATTTACTATCACTTAAAAAGGGCATTGTGGAGGGTATTCATAGATTCGGCCAAGTCGAATTTAACTTTTCTACTTGTTTTAATTAAATTTAGCTTTTGTTTTACATATTTTAAAGCTTTTTTGTAAAGATTTTTTTCCTTTTTCTCAGTTTTTTTTTTTTCATTTCCGTTTTCTTTCTTATGTATCACACAAAATATGAGTTAATTTAGGGTTATGTTAAAAAAAAAAATGTGTTTTTCAGTAATTCGCTCATAACTTTTAAAATACTTAACCGATTTAAAAAAAAAAATACATCAGTTTTTGCCTGGGAAAATTACGCGACTTTTGGTACCCCAAGCATTTAAATCGGTTTCGGAGTATTGCCAAAAACGTGATTTCAACAGACAGACAGACGGACGGACAGACAGACAGACAGACAGACAGACAGACAGACAGACAGACAGACGGACATCGCTAGATCGACTTAAAATCGATCAAGGATCATGAATATATATACTTTATGGGGTCCTAAACCAATATTTCAATGTGTTACATACGGAATGACAAACTTATATATACCCTCTATCACCAGAGTGGAGGGTATAAAAAGTACCTTTGGCAGAATTTTATTTTTTTTCGCTGGATGATCCTAGATTCCACATTTCAAGTTTGTTGAACCATTATATCGGGAAATATAAAAGGTACCAAAGTAAAATTTTTTGCCCTTTTAAACCCCATTTAAATCAGAATTTCCAAAAGGAACTTATTTTTAGAATGTTTTTTTTTTCGATTAGAGAACTCCACATATCAAATTTAAAGTTTCTATAAACACTATTTTAGGAAAAAGAAAAAAGTACCAAATTTATTTATTTATTTATTTTATTTTATTAAGAATTACCATATAATTACAAATCATATACTAATTTTACCTAACCGAGAACTGGTAACAATGACCTTCGTCTCGTTGTAGCGAAACAGACCAAGGCCTCTGGTGGGAATCGAACCCACGACCCCCAGACTCATAGGCTAGCACACTACCAACTAGCCTACTGGGGCGCCTAAAAAGTACCAAAGTATCAAAGTATACCCTTTTACCATCGCAACTTTCAAAATAGTACTTTTGTTAGAATATTTTTGTTTCCGCTGGATGATCTTGCAATCCACAATTCAAGTTTTTATGATTATTTATTCAGGAGATAGAAAAAGTACCAAAGAACAATTTTTTAGCCCATTTAAATCAGAATTTCCAAAAGGTACTTTTTTATACCCTCCACTCTAGTGATAGAGGGTTTATATAAATTTGTCATTCCGTTTGTAACACCTCGAAATATTGGTCTAGGACCCCATAAAGTATATATATTCATGATCCTCGATGGATTTTAAGACGATCTAGCGATGTCCGTCCGTCCGTCTGTCTGTCTGTTGAAAACACGCTAACTTTTGAAAGACTTTACGGAGGCTCTTGAAGTTTAACATATATGTTGGGCATTTACCTGGTCAGGTTGGTATTGCAATCCAGCGAAATCGGTCCAGTGGTTCAAAAGTTATAAGCAAATGAGTGAATTTCGGCAAGGGTTTTTCTGGAATTTACGAGATAAAACACACGGTAACTTTCGAACGGCAATTCTGAGGGTGCTGAAGTGTGGCATAAATATTTGTCGTTCCTCTGGTCCGGTTCGTTTTAAATTTCAGTTAAATCAGTCCAGGGGTTCAAAAGTTATTAGCAAAACCATGAATTTCAGATTAGTTTCACCTTAAATTCACGTGTTGAAAACCTGTTAAACATGTTTTAAAAACATTTGTGAGTCACAAAAATATTTTACAAGGTATTTTTGTCACTCAAAAATATTTTTACACTAAAACAAAAAAAAAATACACTCCAAAAAAAATTTTACATTAAAAAAAAATTTTACATTAAAAAAAAATTTTACACTCAAAAAAAAAATTAGTAAATTTTTTTTTTTTTTTTTTTCAAAAATTACAAAAAATAAGTTTTTTTACACAAAATAAAATATTTCTTACCAAAAATTTTATTTTTTTCACGTTAGAAAATTTACTATCACTTAAAAAGGGCATTGTGGAGGGTATTCATAAATCCGGCCAAGTCGAATTTAACTTTTCTACTTGTTAAATATTTATTCAGCTTCTTAATTTAAATTAAGGGTTTTCTAAATACCAAAAAGACGTATCTGAAAATTTTATTATGTTTTTATGACTTTCAAGTGTGCTTTCTTGAATGACAGTCTGGATTTTCTAAATTTGGATTTTCAGAATATATGTTTTCAAATTAAGTTATTTTAAATTTGCATTGAGTTTTCTGAATTTCAATTGATATGACCTTAGTATTTTATAAGTAGAAATTGAGCTTTTCTAAATTTAAATAGAGCTTTTCTGAATTTCAATTTGAATTTTAATTTGATTTTTAACTTGAGCCTTTGTGAACTCAAATTGGGTTTTTTATTTCCAATTGGAATTTTATTAATTTAAGTTGAAATCTCAATTGCTCTTTACTGATTTTCTGAAACAACTGCTCAGATGTTAAAACATTTTTCTTATAAAAACTATTAGATTCTGAAAAATATTATCTGTAATTATTTTTTTATAAAGTTTAAATTTATTTTATAATATTTCACTTGAATTTCACTTGAAATATGTTTTGTATCACTTAATAGAGAAATTATAAAAAAAATAATTTATTAAATCGATTAAAAATTTAAATTGATCGCATTAAGTGCTTAGCAAATTATCATAAAACTCTAATCATTTATGTCATTTAAAAGATAAATTTTTCGATACATACTAACTTAATTTGTTATTGAAAAATATTAAAAAAAAGTAAACAGTTTTTTTAATATGACTTTAATTAATGATGTTGATTTTAACGTTTTTGCTACTGTAACAAATTTTCTATTCGATTTACTTAATATTTTTTCTATTTATTAAATTTAGTTTGTGGTGGCAACATGCAATTCAAATCAGCAAGTTATACAGTTACTCGCAAAATTGAGCGTGTAGCTAAATATTGTATTTTTTTTTTATTTATTGTCCGCGTTTGTGTTGCTACTCAGGAAACTCAAAATTGTATCTCAGTGATTTGTTCTCATTACATTCCTTTCAAAAATTTATCAAAATATTTTATTAAGGCTGGATTACTCAATGCTCCATTAAAATTAACTTTTTCATACAAATTTTGACATAAGGCTCCGTTAAATCGACACTTAGCAGCTAACTGAAACTTGAGTAATCCGCCCTAAAACTTTTAAATGATATTTAAGTATAAAGTTATGAAAACACATTACTTACCTCCTTTTTCCTGATATGTTAAAGTAATAAAATGGGAAAGTGGCATCCTAGGACAAGTACAAATATTTAAAAAATATTTTACAAAAAATTAATTCTCTAGAACTTTGGAGTCCTTTTAAAAGGAAACACGATTACGAAATTAAAAACTGTAAATTCAGTTAACCTTATTATTATTATCCAGTTTTTAATTTTAAATTTTTGACTTTAAAAATCTGTGTCTTCTCAATTAAATGAGTGACTATCTGCTGTTACGGACATGTTAACTGCAATTGGCTGATAGCTATACATAAATTAGTTGTCTGTCTGAGTGTCTAGGAGGAGAGCAGCTCGTGATAGTAGTTCACTACTTCAGAAGATGGCAGCAGTCAGTTGATGATGTTTACAAACATCATTTGAACGTTTGAGGTGTTTGCACGTTATTAATATTTTGTAACTATTTTGTTGCAAATATCTGCAACACCTTTTCCAATAGAAATTCAAGAATTACCAATTGTAATTCAGAAAAAGCACAATTGAAATTTATAAAAAGCTTGATTATAAAAAAAAAATAGAAAGAATTCAGAAAAAGCTCAATTGAAATGTAAAGCTCAAAGTTGTAATTCAGAACAGTACATTTCAAATTCAGAAAAAAATCACAATTAAAATTTCAAAATAGCTTAAACGTAACGCAAAAAACCCACAATTTACATTCAAAAGAGATGAATTTTAATTCAGATAAGTGCAATTGAATTTAAGTAAAGTCCAGTTGGAATTGAAAAAATCCCAAATTGAAATTCAGAAACACGCTTTTGAATTTTAGAATAACTCAATTGTAGTTAATGACTTATTCCACGCAAATTCGTGATGTTCATCATACAGAAACTGGAGGTAAGTCTTAGAAAAGATTAACACAAATACCGCAGCAAAGCGTAATTTAAGTTTAGAAAACCTCAGATCAGATTTGGCAAAGACCACTTAAAACTAAAAAAAAAACAATAATTATAATTCACAAAAGATCAATTGATATTCTGAGAAGCTTAATTAAAGTTCAAACAAGCCTAATAAAAGTTCAGAATATATCAATTTTAATTCAGAAAACCCAAATTAAAATTTAGAAAGTCCAATTGAAATTTTGAAACCGCATTTAAAGTTAAAAAAAAATAATTGAAATTTAGAAAAGCTTATTGGATTTTTGTATAACGTGAAAAAAATTAACAATTTTGATTAGAAATATTTGATTTTTTTTTTTTTGTCATTTAAAAAAAAAATTTACTAAATTTTTTTGAGTGTAAAATTTTTTTTGAGCAAACATTTCTTTTTTTAAATAAAAAAATATTTAAGAGTGACGAAAATGATATTTATTTCACTTACCAATGTTTTTAAAGCATGTTTATCGGTTTTTTAAAACGTGAATTTAAGGTAAATTCAATCTGAAATTCACGGTTTTCTTAATAACTTTTGAACCACTACTCTGATTTTGCTAAAATTTATTAACAACCAGACCAGGCGAACTACAAATATATGGGGCATTCCATGTGAAATCGGACACTATGAAAAACTTTTTTTTTAGATTTTTCCAATTTGTTTACAGCATTTAGTACCCTTCGAAAACTCCTTCGTGGTAAATTTTCTGATTTTTTTGATGACCCGTTCAAAATATATCGAATTTTTAAAAATTGGTAGTTTGTTCTTTTACTCAAACTTCTTTTAATCATAACTTCTTCAATAATGGTCCAAATTTCAATTTTTTTTTCAAAATTTTTGTTTTTTTACGTACTTTCTAAAAAAAAAATCCCAAAAAATTCTTAAAAGCGCTCTAGTATGCGATTTTTAAGTTTTAAAATTTAAATCTCATTTTTCAAAATGTTTGTACTCTTCGATTTTTTTGAAATTTTTTGTGTAAAACTTCTATCAATTCTACAAATTTTTTGCCCAGGAAGATCGTGGGATAACGATTATTACTATTTTTTAAAATTTTTTGAAAAAATTTTATTGTAATTTTTCTATCTTAAAATCATTTCTACTGCTCCAATGGTGCGTCATAGAGGGGTCCTTTATAAGACCGACCCCCATTAATTTTTACGTCTTAACATTTCTTTGGAACAAACTAATACCCTATCTCCAATTTCTAAGGGGGCTCCCACACAAAACGACATTTTTTAAAATTTGTTCCAACCGCTCTAACTGCCCTAATAGTGCCCTTAGAGCAACAAAATGTATGACCTACCCACAATATTTTTTTAGTCCAAACATTTTCTCTGAACACACCTACCCTCTATCTTTAACTGTTAAGGCGGTCCCCATACAATTTTTTTTATTTTTTGTAAGTTTGTTTTATTTAATCAGCTTCTACCGGTCCAATGGTGCGTCCGAGAGGGGTCATTAGTGAGACCGACCCCCATTTATTTTTACCCTACAAAATTTTTTTCAAAAAATACCTACGCCCTATCTCAACTCCCTAAGTAGGCTCCCATACAAAACTACATTTTTTAAAATTTGCTCCAACTGTTATTTGTATGGGAGCCTACTTAGGGAGTGGAGATAGGGCGTAGGTATGTTTTGAAAAAATGTTGTAGGGTAAAAATAAATGGGGGTCATTCTCACTAATGGGCACTATTAGGGCAGTTAGAGCGGTTGGAACAAATTTAAAAAAATGTCGTTTTGTGTGGGAGCCCCCTTAGAAATTGGAGATAGGGTATTAGTTTGTTCCAAAGAAATGTTAAGACGTAAAAATTAATGGGGGTCGCTCTTATAAAGGACCCCTCTATGACGCACCATTGGAGCAGTTGAAATGATTTTAAGATTGGAAAATTACAATAAAATTTTTTCAAAAAATTTTATAAAATAGTAATAATCGTTATTCCACGATCTACCTGGGAAAAAAATTTGTAGAATTGATAGAAGTTTTACACAAAAAAATTTCAAAAAAATCGAAGAGTACAAACATTTTCAAAAATGAGATTTAAATTTTAAAACTTAAAAATCGCATACTAGAGCGCCTTTAAGAATTTTTTGGGATTTCTTTTTAGAAAGTACGTAAAAAAACAAAAATTTTGAAAAAAAATTGAAATTTGGACCATTATTGAAGAAGTTATGATGAAAAGAAGTTTGAGTAAAGGAACAAACTACCAATTTTTAAAAATTCGATATCTTTTGAACGGGTCATCAAAAAAATCTGAAAATTTACCACAGAAGAGTTTTCGAAGGGTACTAAAAACTGTAAACAAATTGGGAAAATCTAAAAAAAAAAAAAATTTAAAGTGTCCAATTTCACATGGAATGCCCCATATATATGGCAGCAGCCTCAGGATTGTCTTTCAAAAGTTAGCGTGTTTTCTAACTCATCAATTCGCGAAAAACCCTGGCCGAATTTCACTATTTTGCTTTTAACTTTTGAACCACTAGACCGATTTTTCTGGATTGCAATACCAACCTGCCTAGATAAATACCAAAAATATACAATAAATTCAGGTTCCTCAGAATTTTCTTTCAAAGGTTGGCTTTTTTCTTCAGACAGACAGACGGAAGGACGGACATTGCTAGATCGACTTAAAATCGATTGAGGATTATGAATATATATGGGGCATTCCAGGCCAAATCACACACTTTAAACCCGACCCCTTTCGATTTATTTTATTTTTGGATATGTTTTAGTACTTATTAAATGCAACTTGGACATCAATTTTCAGCCTTTTATTCCAAGATGGTGTTGAGTAATCAATTTTTCAAAATGGCGTTTTTTTTCAAAAAAATGGAAAAATTAAAATTTTCAATTAATTTTGACCAGTTAAAAATATAGATATCTTAAAAAAAGTTGGACAACGTTTTGTTGGTATTTAAATGTAGTTTTAGAAAAAAATATTAAAAAAATTATTCGAAGTAATTATCACTTATTTTTTAAAGTTTAAAAAATAAAATCGACTTTTTGAAAAAGTCCGAAACCTTAGATTTTTTTTTACAAACGTCTAAAAGTTCTACTCTTAAATACGCAACTTTTAAGCCATAATTCGAGATGTGATCGCAATTTGTTCTATTTTTTTTTTTTCAAATTTTGAAAATTGCACATTTTATTTTTTGACTCTGATTTATTTTATATGGTGCTCCAAAAAAATTAAATTGGTAGATACTGACCCTAACTTACCCTAGATATATTCATTTCGAGGCAAAAATATGCCTCACAAAAATTAAGAACGATCGGACATGGATAAGGTGTTCCGCATGGGCCTTGAAGTTTAGAAAACGGATTACAAGGAAAAATATGAATTTTTTTCTGTTTTCTCTTTTTTTTTGGTATTTTAAGTTAAGTTTTAATTCAAGTGGTTACAGAATTATAATACGGAGTAAAATGCCTCTCTAATAAGGTACCAAAGACTGAAATCGGTTGAAAATCAGCCAAGTTATTACAACTTCCCCAGGCATCTAGCGTGTGGAGGCGTGGTCAAATATTGGAAAAATGGTCAAATTTGTGGCGAGTTGCATTGATTAAATATTTATCTCATTAAAACGGAATCCACCACAATCTCAAAAATTTACATTCTTATATAGTTTTGTATGGGCTATCGGTTAAATTTTTTTTTTTTTTTTTGAAAATTTTCCATTTTTAAAAAAAAGTCAATTTATCAAAAATCCGGCCACTTTTTTTTTATTTTTTTTTTTTTAAGTTTAGATGTTTGTCCATCCACACAAAAAATTCAGAAACACGTTCGTCGTTTTTTTCGAGAAAATCGCATTTGAATTTAAATTTTGATAACAATTTTGTAATTTGCTTGTATTTTCTTGTTTCAACAGATCGTATGAGTAATATTTATGCAATTGATAATACTCATTCGCAACGTTTTTTCTTGTTTCAACAGATCGTATGAGTAATATTTATGCAATTGATAATACTCATTCGCAACGTTAAAACAAGAAAATACAAGCAAATTACAAAATTGTTATGAAATTTAAAATTCAAATGCGATTTTCTCGAAAAAAACTACGAACGTGTTTCTGAATTTTTTTTTTTGTGTGGATGGACAAACTTAAAAAAAAAAAATTAAAAAAAAAAGTGGCCAGATTTTTGATAAATTGACTTTTTTAAAAAATGGAAAATTTCAGAACGGTTTCTGAAAATTCTCAAAAAAAAAAAATTTAATCCATAGCCCATACAAAACTATATAAGAATGTAAATTTTTGAGATTGTGGTGCATTCCGTTTTAATGTGATAAATATTTAATCAAGGCAACTCGCTACAAATTTTACCATTTTTCCAATATTTGACCACGCCTCCTAAGCCCAGTTTTTGAAAACTTTAAAAACCAAAAACGCAATTTTCTTAGTTCCATATAGGGCTATCCAAACAACCTATTCAGAAATTTACGGGACACATGTTTTTCTGTAGCGGGATATTTGGTGTGGAATGCCTCATATACCCTTTATCACTAGAGTGGAGAGTATAAACATTGATTGATGCCGCGTTTTTCGTGATTGTAATTCGTTTTCAATTCCTTCTGTGCGATATTAAGGAAACCCTAATAAAAATCTCTAATATCTCAATTGCTAATTGGAGAAGTCTGATTAAAATTTCCTAAATACCAATTGATATTCACACACAGAAAAAAAAATTTCCAATCGAATTTTTCATTTGTACCTATTCAATATTCAGTTGCTGCTATATATATTTTTTGGCTCGGACAACCGAATTTTCTGGTTGTTTCAATAAAAAGGCAGTTATATCAACCGAATTCAGTTGTGACTACCGATATTCAATTGTGACAACCTACATTCAAATGTAGCAACCGACTTTTAGTTGTACATATCAACCGAATTTCGATTGGAAATTGGCAAATTTGTTTTCTGTGTGCATAAAAATCCCTATTAAAATGCAGAAAGCCTAATTTTAATTTTGTAAATCCCAATTAAATTTGAAAAATTCAATTAAAATTCAAAAAGCTCAACTAAATTTCGGAAAGCTCAATTGAAGTTCAAAATTTTTTATTAATGTTTAGCAAAAAGCAACTAAAATTTGGAAACGCCAACTTAAAATCAGAAAACCGTTAGAAATTCAGAATAGCTTTATTGAAATCTCAAAACGCCCTATTGAGCTGCATAAAAGCCCTATTGAAATTCTTAAGATTGACAAAAGAAAGTTAGAAAGTTATAATTTAACTTCAGAAAAGCCAATTAAATATTCAGACAATTTTTTTTTGTCAATCAAGATTCAGAAAATTCTTATTCAAATTCAAAAATTTCAATTTGCCTTTTCAGAATATCAATAGTGCTTTATTGAGTTTGAATTTGGCTTTTTTGAGTTTCAATTGAGCTTTTCTGTAATTAAATATGACTTTTCTGACTTTCAATTACGTTTCCCATTTTTCCATTTTTTTTTTTCATTTAGACTTCACGGAATTTAAATTGGCATTTAAGAATTTAAATTAAGCTTTTCATCTTCGTGTTTAATGAATTTTCGTTTGGCTTTTCTGAAGTTCAATTGTTAGTAAACTCCCCTGTCTAATTAAACGCTCGAAAATTTTAATTGAGGATTTTAGAATTTCAACATGTTTTTTTAATTAAGCTTTAATAATTTAAAAAGAGCTTTTCTTAGTTTCAATTGAGCTTTCTGATTTGCAATAGGTACTTTTAAAAGTTCATTGTTTTTTTTCTAAATTTCACTTAAAATTTTAAAAGTTCTATTGACATTTTCTAACTTAAAATAAGGATGTCTAAGTTTCAATAGAGCTTTTGCTAAACTTTAAACAATTTTAAAAATTAATAATGCAGGTGCAAAAAAAACTATTCCACAAATGCCGTAAATTATTTTTATTATATTTTTTAAGACTATCAACAAATCATTTTGTTAATCCCAAAGAAAAATATATATTAAAAATTTGTTCGTAAAAATTCCAAGAATAATTTGTATTCATTCACAAAAAAAAATAAAAAAAAACAGCTTGTAAAGTGTTGACAATATGAATAGAAAACATATAAAATCATATGTAGAACAGGAAAAATTGTATACAAAATACGAGTACCAAGAATAAAAAAAGGCGAGAATAAATAAATTCACAAAAAATAAATAAATTAAACAAATATTAGATGCTTATAAAATTAGATGGAACTAGCAAGGAAAATAGACAACAAAGTTGAAATGTTTTTAAAAAATATTTCAAAGAATGAATTCTTAGATTTGTTTAGAAATTTTCACAATCTATAAAAAAATCTAAAAAAAAATAAATTCTCTTATTTACAAAATAAATTTTCAGAATTTAAAAGTTTTTTAAAAAATTAATTTCAATTTGTGTTTTTGCTAATTTATACCAAATTATGCAAAAATATGCACTTAAAAGTTCGAAATATGCACAAAATATGCACTTAAAACCAAAATATGCAAAAATAAGCATTTTCATCAAAATGTGCAAAAACAAATCGATGCCATTTTAACTTTAATTTCTTGATTCGGAAAGATAATTGGTCGATATCACATCCATAGACATTAGCATAAGTTATTTTTTTTTTTTTTGGGGGGCGGTAGGGGTAATGGGGAGGGGCAAATTCCGCTCGAAATGTATGTTTAAAAATTCAGTCTTATGTTTTTTGCACTAAAAAAATAAAAGTTTATCATAATTGAAACATTTTTTTTATTTCACGCCCATGAAAGGGGGGGGGGCGGACCGAAAAGAACATTTTCTAATTCTCAGGGTCCAAATGCAGGACTTTGAACTTCTTGTAGCATGAAAATGTGGCATTTGTTAAACAAAAACACAAAAAATCCATTAAAAAAAATTATATTTCTTAGAGGTTGGTTAAGTTCTGTAAGGGGGAACTTTTTTCCGATTTTCCGATTTTGCTCATTTACGAACTTAACCTAGGAACATAAGACATATTCGTGACAAATATCGGGAGTCTAGCTCTTTTATTTTGGGCTGCATCGTGTTAACTACAGACGGACAGACGGACAGACGGACGGATGGACGGACAGACGGACGGACGGACGGACATCGCTAGAATGTCTTAGAATCGATCGCTGATCATAAATATATATTCTTTATGGGGTCCTAGACCGATAGTTTTATGCGTTACACACGGAATGACAAAGTGAGTATACCCCTCGTACTGCAGTTGGAGGGTATAAAAACTTTGAACTTGGTACAAATATTTTTTAGTGGATTTACATAGCAAAATCGAAAGTGGCTCCATCTGGTTTTTTTTTTAATTCAAAATATTTTAGATCTTCTACGCATATAAGACAACTTTTTCACATGGTGACCCCTAAGGGGGGTCTAAGCAGTATTTTCAACTTCAACTGATATACGTCTGAAAGTAGGTATCAAATGGAGTAAAACTGCATTTACAGTTTTTAATTTCGTGGTCCTGTTTCCTTTTAAAAGGACTTCAAAGTTTTAGAGGATTAAATTTTATAAAATTTTTTTTTTTAATATTTGTACTTGCCCTAGGATGCCACTAGTGATAGCAAATGAAAGAGGAGGATCTCCCATAATTTTTCTTTTTTATTATATTTACATATCAGGAAAAGGGGGGTAAGTTACGTCCTTTTAAAAAATTATCCTTTAATATCATTCAACATTTTCAACAAAATATTTTGATATTTTATCCTGATATGGCAAAATAAAAAAATGAATAACTGTGGGGAGATTCTCCTCTTTTATTTGACATCACCAGTGTCATACTAAGACAAGTACAAACATTTTAAAAATATTTCACAATATGTATCCTTTAAAATTTTGAAGTTCTTTTAAAAGGAAACAGGATCACGAAATGAAAAACTGTAAATGCAGTTTTACTCAATTTTATCTCTACTTTTAGAAAGTTTTTAAAATTAAAAAATAGCATGTTTAATGCATTCATTCTTTTCCATTACTGCTCCCACACATTTCTCACACCATTCAAGATGTGTCATATCAGACAGCTGGTGCTGTTGTTTTGTATTTTAATGGTAGGGAGATGAAAATGTCGCCGACTATATATTTTTATAAAATGTTGCATGTTTTTTTTTTTTTTTTTTTTTTGCAAAAAATAGAAATAAACAGTATTTTGTTATTTTTAAAATATTTTTTTTTAATGAAAATTGTACTATTTTTTTTTTATTTTGTTTTAAATTTAATTTTATGCAGATGCAACACGTCACAAAGTCTTGTAGTTTTTATTTATTTTCTGTTTGGCCTTAATATAAGAAAAAAGCTTGTTTCTGTAAATTAGGGTAAAAATATAATAACAGGAATATTTAAAAAAAAAAACAAGTAAAAAAGTTAAATTCGCCATTGCCGAATGTAGTGATACCCCCCACAATTTCAAAAAGATTATTGCAAAAAACTTTATATAAAAGAAAATTAGTTTTGAAAAAAAAAAATTTTGAAAAAAAAATTTTTGAAAAAAAAATTTTTTGAAAAAAAAAACTTCCGTGAAAAAAAAATCCGCAAATTTTTGTTTGTCAAAAAATATGTTCTTACTTGTTTAAATACCAATTGGTGTTCAATTATGTTCACATATGTCAACCTACATCCGATTTAAAGCATTTTGTATTTTTAGGTTATGTTGAATGTAGAAGAATTCCAAAATTTTTGACTACAAAAAAACACTTTTTCGGCCTTACCTATTTTAATTGTCTTAAAAATTGGTATATATGTTCTTCTGATTTTTGTTGAATTTCGGTTTTTGTTATTTAGTAAAAATTGTGAATGGTTCGCGTTTTATCGCTGTTCAAAGTTGGTATTTTGCAACACTTGTATAATAAATACACAATGTTTAAATGATCATATCTTTGGAACGCATCATCCGATTGCCACGAAATAAAGCGCAAAATAATGGTTATGTCCTGTACTTAAAACAGAATTTTGAAAAGGGATGGGATGCTTTGCAAAAAGGATATTGAATTTTTAAAAATGTCCTTAATTTGCAAATATCTCAAAATGCGTATCTTTAATTTTCCTATATTTTTTTGCACATATAGCCCAAAATGTACTTAACAACATATGCAAATCCCAAATTGGGGTGATAAGCGGTTTATTTATAAACGTGGTTACATGAAACGACTTATTGATTTTTGTTAATAATTCTGGTTTACAAATGAAAAACAATTTCTGCGCGCTAACCGCGAATAATTTTTTTGTATGTATTTTGGATCGCTAAACTCAAAAAAATCATTAAAACGACATTTCGCGAATACATTTTTGTTTAATGATTTTTTTAGCGTTTTTTGGAGGTATTTTTACTATTTTGCTTATATCTTAAGTTCTGTTTATCTGATCTTCTCGCAATAAAAACCAAACTAAAGACAATCAAATTTCCAACAAATCCTACATGCATCATTTTCTCGTCAGTTCAAAACTTTACGCGCAAATAATTTTTTTTAGCGTTATTTAAAGGTATTTTGACTATTTTTCTTATATCTAGAGTTCTGTTTATCTGATCCTTCCGAAATAAGAACCAAATTAAAGACAATCCAATTTCCAACAAATCCAACATTCATCATTTTTCCATCAGTTCAAAGCTTTCCATTCAATAGGCAAAGATATGACTAAAATAAGTTTTTTGATTAACAAATCATTTAAAAAAAAGTTTAAGAAATAGAAATCTTTGCAATTAATTACTCCTTTTTATTTACCTGCAAAGCCTGAACATTAAGAAATATAGTAAAGTTGATTTGATGAAAATCTATAGGTTTACTCCGAAGTTATCACAATTTATATGAATATACATGATAAAATACAAAAAAAATTGGTAATTTTTTACGATTTCTGTTTTTAAAATTTTTAAAAAATGGTTTTTCCTTGTTTGCCTATTGCGCGTAAAGTTATAAACTGATATAAAAATAATGAATGAAGGATTTGTTGGAAATTTTATTGTCTTTAATTTGGTTCTTATTGCGAAAAGATCAGATGAACGAAACTCAAGATATAAGAAAAATAGTCAAAATACCTCCAAATAACGCTAAAAAAATTATTTGCGCGTAAAGCTATGAACTGATGAAAAAATGATGAATGTAGGATTTGTTGGAAATTCTATTATCTTTAGTTTGGTTTTTATTGCGAGAAGATCCGATAAACAGAACTTAAGATATAAGCAAAATAGTTAAAATACCTCCAAAAAACGCTAAAAAATTCATTTAACAAAAATGTATTCGCGAAATGTTGTTTTAATGAAATTTTTGAGTTTAGCGATCAAAAATACATATAAAAAAATTATTCGTGGTTAGTGCGCACAAATTGTTTTTCATTTGTAAACAAGAGTTATTAACAAAAATCAATAAGGCGTTTCATGAAACCGCGTTTACAATTAAACCGCTTATCACCCCAATTTGGGATTTGCATATGTTGTTAAGTACATTTTGGGCTATATGTGCAAAAAAATAAAGGAAAATTAAAGATACGCATTTTGAGATATTTGCAAATTAAGGACATTTTTTAATTTTAATATCCTTTTTGCTAAGCATCCTATCCTTTTTCAAAATTCTATTTTAAGTACAGGACATAACCATTATTTTGCGCTTTATTTCGTGATAATCGGATGATGCGTTCCAAAGATACGATCATTTAAACATTATGTATTTCTCATAAAATTGTGGCGAAATACCAACTTTGAACAGCGATAAAGCGCGAACCATTCACAATTTCGACTAAATAACAAAAACCGAAATTCAATAAAAATCAGAAGAATGGATATGTTAATTTTTGGATAAATTGAACCACTATCGGCTGATTGCCTATGCTATTTTAAATGGAACCAGTCTGTACTATAATTTTTGAGGTGTCCTTACATTTTCGTTCATAACTTTTGAACCGCCGCACCGATATCGCTCAAATGCAATTCCAAACTTTTCGGGAGAACTTCCAATAAATATGTTAAGTTTCAGTCATCTCTGTGCCATATTTTGTCCGTGATAACATTTTCCACAGACAGACAGAGAGACAGACGGACATCGCTAGAATGTCTTAAAATCGATTGGGAATCATAAATATACAGGGTGGTCCAATAACAAGTATCTTTTTAAACCATGCAATGAAATGAACAATACTCAATAGTTTTGGAACCTTATGACTTTATTTGAAAGTGCAAATATTCCCACTATTTATGGCAAACGACTTCATTCATGCGGCTGCCTGGGTTAGCTCCGCAGTAGCTCATTCTCGGCACCCATTTTTCTAATGTTTCTGTTTCTATCTCACGAATGGCTTTAACGATATTCGTCGAAAGGGCCTAGAAAATTTCTGGATTTCCCATGTTGCATGAATCTTTAACGAGACCCCTCAAAAAAATTTCTAAAGGTTTTAATCGGTAGCTCTGAAGTGATCAATTGTCACCGCGAATATGGCTAAAAACACGATTTCCGATATCGATTGTTTGATGGACTGTGGGACATATTGCGACATCCTTCTGAAAATAAATGTCATCCAAGTTGATATATTCTATTACGGCCAACAAAATGTCGGTAGTCATGGCTCTTTGACGAAAATGGAGTTTTCAGCTGTATTTTGAAAATATTGTGGAATGATATTTGTCCTATAGATGAATTGGATTCTTTACAATACCGTGCGAGTTTTACGATCCCAAGATGTAACAATTTGTTTGTTAACATAGCCTCATTTGAGTGCCTTATTTCGGTTAAAAAAATTTTTTCGAAAAACGTGCAGTTTGGCAGCGCAGTACTGCGCTACAACGCGATACAGCGTAGAAAGCCGAGGACGCATCAATGAAGTCGTTTGCCATAAAAAACGGGAATGTTTGCTCTTTCAAATAAAGCCATAACATTCCAAAAAAGTTGAGTATTGATCATTTTATTGCATTTTTAAAAAGATACTTGTTATTGGACCACCCCTTATATACTTCATGGGGTCCCAGACCGATATTTCGATGAGTTACAAACGAAATGACAAACTTATATATACCCTCTATCACTAGTGGAGGGTATAACCAGAGCTTCGAAGGATTTCATTCCTTAATTCGATTTGGCATTCAGAATGAAAATTTAGTGATTGCATTCCCCAATCACATTTTAGCGAATTGAATGAATTCACTTTAGACTCATTCGATTTATCAAAATCGAATGCATTCGATATATTTTTCATTCTACTTTCAAAAATCGAATGCATTCGATTTTTTTTTTCATTGGATTCAATCGATTTTCTATTCATTCAATTTGAAAAATCGAATGGCTTATTCAATCATTGCACAAAAGTCTTAAAAAAACTGACCAAGATAGAGAAAAATGAAGCCAATGTTTTGTCCATAGTATCGCCAATACACTTCACACTTTTTGTCGTGTAGGCAGTTAATACATTTAAAAGTTATAATATTTATAAAATTTTCGGGAATTTTTTTGGATTCAAAATTAGAGCCCATTCGGGTCATCGTATGTAAAGAGAGTCGGCGATACTATGTACCAAAATAAAATTTTCGGGAATTTTTTTGGATTCAAAATTAGAGCCCATTCGGGTCATCGTATGTAAAGAGAGTCGGCGATACTATGTACCAAATTGGCTTCGTTTTGGTCTATCTATTTAAAAAATCGATTGCAGTCGCAGTGGAATGATAAAAAATCGAATGCATTCGATTTTTATAAATCGAATGAACAAGAAATCGAATGCATTAATTTTTGCCATTTAATGGAATGAATTCCAATGTTGATTTATGAAATTGAATGCATTCACTGACTATGAAAATGGAATGTATTTTTTTGAGAATTCATTCGAAAAGGATTTCATTCTTCGAAGCTCTGGGTATAACAAACAATTGGTATTTAATCATAAAAATTAAGTGCCACCGTTTTCTTCCCTCCGATTCTTGAATTGCATAATTTTTTTTTTCTTTATTTTTCAATTCACACTTTTGTTTTCGTTGTAAATGGTTAATTAGTTGTGTCGTTCTTTGTATGTTTTTTTTTCTTTCAATTTATTTGTGGGTTGAAAATGGCCAAAAACATGTAAACGGGGGACGAGGAGATGAGTAAAATCTTTTTAAAAGATGAAAAAAAAAAGAAAATTGTCTGGTTTTGTCAGCACCTTGTTTGTATTCGAAATTGGCCTCAAACATGCGTGTTAACATGGACAGTGAAAATGCATTATATTAATTTATATATTATGTTAAGAAAAACTAAGATGAACAAGTTTTTGAATTTGTGAAACCAACAAAACATAAATTGAATTACAAATTTAGTACAAATGTTAAAAAGTGTTATTGAACAACATTTAAAGAAATTAAACCTATGAATGGCTTCTCATTTTGTTTATGATAAAATTTTAATCATGTAGAAAATTTTAGTTAACCTAAAACAATTTGAGAAAATATGAATAATTTCCTTTACATTTCATGAGATGTGTCACGGAAAAGTGTTAACTTCAAATACATTTATTACAGCGCCCCCTAGTGGTAAAGTGATAAAAATAGCAACATATTCTTACACTGATGTTTTTTTTTTAATTTTATGATTTTCCGCTTTATTCGATAAAAAGTCAAACAAGTGTCTATCGTTCATTACCAAAGGATGTTGCAAAAAAAGGACACAAAAACGTAATTCTATTTCTAACAAAAATCTCCACGTTTTAGGGTTAAATCAGACTCCAGCTGTCATTAAACTAATTGCCACACAATTAATTTTTATAAATGTTTTGAAATATTTAAATTTATTGGTATTAATTTATTTTTTAAAATTAAATTAAAATTTTCATGTAGTGGTTGGTCATTTAACATGCAGGTATTTTTAAATTGATTTTAAAATTTATTTTTAATATAATTAAAAATAAATCATTTAACCAGACAACAGACTAATTTAATTAAGTGGCCAATAACACTGTCAATAAGGGAATTTAGAATAATCTATTTATTTAACTGTATTTGAATGTCAAATCATATAGTAATAAAATACAAATGGCGATACTAGCTTGCTCCGCTTAAGGTTTGTAAACATTTATTATTAACCGAAATGAGTTGAAGAAATGGTTTAAGGTGAACACGGCTGGTCTAAATCAGCTGAATCCTAAAAGTGCGTCTACCATAATTATACCCGCCAACCACAGTATGGGGTTATACTCACTTTGTCATTCCGTGTGTAACGCATCGAAATATTGGTCTAGGACCCCATAAAGTATATGACCAAATACATGGAAAATTTAACTGACGGATCACCGATTTTGTTTATTTTTGGTTATTTGATAAAGATTCGTAAATGATTACAACCCATATTTTTTTATTTTTTGGATCAATACTTTGGATGATATGGGCGTTTAAAAAAGCGCTTTTTTGACAATATTGACTTTTTAAAAAAGTTGTTTAACATTTTTGTGCTCGGAAATTGTAAGTCGAACAAAAAAACAATGAGAACAATGTTGTTTATAAAATTATAAAGATTTAAAATTTAGAAAAAAAAAATTTTTATTAAATTTCAACAAACAATTTTGAAAACCATATTTGAATGTCCTTTTTTCCTGGGAAGGGCACCATGGATTTCCAAAAACAAATTTTTTTATTAAAGTTTAAAATGTCCTTTTAACGCTATTAAAATTTCAAAGAGGTGTTTTTAAGTATTGTTGAGCAATAATATTTCAAAGTTAGTTAGACAACCAAATATTTGATTTTTTTCAAAATTTTGGCAAGAAATCAAAAATTTAGCTTTACCACAAACTTTAAAAATGTATTTCTCGACAACACGAAAAAGCACCTCCCTGAAATTTTAACAGCGTTAAAAGGATATTCTAAGCTTTAATAAAAAAATTTGCTTTTGGAAATCCATGATATCCTTTCCAAGAAAAAAGGACAATCAAATATGGTTTTCAAAAATGTTTGTTGAATTTTTTGATAATTTTTTTTTGTTTCTAAATTTGAAATATTTATAATTTTATCAGCAATATTGTCACACAAAGTTTTTTCGAAAAACTTACGGTTTCCGACCAAAAAAAAAACACAAAAAACTGTATACAGCCAACTTTTTGATTTTTTGCCAAAATTTTGAAAAAAAATCAAATATTAAGCTCTCTAACAAATTTTGAAAATTTATTGCTCAACAATACGAAAAAACACATCTCTGAAATGTTAAAAGCGTTATAAGGGCATTCTTAGCTTTAATACAAAATGTTTCTTTTGGAAATCCATGGTGTCCTTCTTAGGAAAAAAGGATCTTTTAAAGTATTGATAAAAAAAAAGTATATGATTTTTAATCATTTATGAAAATCTATGAAATAACCAAAAATTAGCAAAATCGGTCATATATATTGATCAGTGATCGATTTTAAGACATTCTAGCTATGTCAGTCGGTCCGTCTGTCCCTCTGCAGAGGACACGATACAGTCCAAAATATAAGAGCTAGACTTCCGAAGTTTGGCACGAATATGTCTTATGGTCAAAGGCTGGTCAAGTTCAGAAATGGGCAAAATCGGACCATGGGGAAAAAAGTTACCCATTGGAGAACTAACCCAACCTCAGAAAAACCGCCTTTTTTGCAGAGTTTTTTGTACATTTGTTAAGCAAATGCAACATTTTTGTGTCAAAAGAAGTTAAAAATTCTGGATTTGGACCCAGCGGATAAAAAAAAATAAAAAAAGTTTGACCCGCCCCTTTTGTGGGCGCGGATATAAAAAATGTATTTTAATAATGATTAATTGGATTAAGTAATTGCAAGAATCATAATAAATCCATTTTATAAAACCTACGGGAAGGGGGAGGGTGACCGCCAAAGTCAAATTGATTTAACGGCAGGGACTACTTGGGGAACCCATTACGGTCCCATTGTGTCTCAAAGGACCTCAGAGTCTATGCGTGCTGACGTAAAACATCAGCAGTCGCTTACAACCTAACCTAGGATAAGCTCTACTTGTTTCATTAACTTATTGTTAATCGACATAAAATTGGTATTAGGCCCCATGAGGTAGTCCTGGTCTCCATTAGATAATCCTTTTATATTAATTTCTTCAATTCAATACAAACTCAATGCAAAAAAAAAATATTCAACATGATTAACAGGCCTATTCTCAGTTATGACTGGTTATGACTAATTTTATTATTTTCAAACTTCATATTCCCTGTTTTTGTTGTAAACAACATCATAAAAAGTCTCAAAATTTAAAATTATTTGTCAATTTTGAGACGATGTGGGTAGCAGGTCTTTATTTTTTTGAAATTTTCAAACAAAATTTGAATTTTTTTATGATTGTTTACAACAACCACATGGAAAAAGTTTAGTTATGATTGAGTTATGACTTTTTTTGTGAATAGGCCCCTAAATTCCAATTGTTATTGTGACATTAAAATATTTTTTTTTGGAATTTCAATATGTATTTCTAAACAAGTTCAATATAGGAACATAAATATGGGAAAGCATATTTTACTGTTGTCTTTCATGGCATGCGTCACATAGCCAGACATAAATTCTTGGATACTTAATTGAATAGTACCCCAGGGAAATAAAAAGAGCAAAAATGAACACACATAAAAACTAGAGATAAAGGCAAAAATGCATAAAAAAAAACATAAAACTGAAAACGAATTGAAACCGATACTGGTGGTCACAACAACGATATGAGAATTAGGGGAAAATACTTAAAAGACTACACTTGATTATTAGGGGGATATATAACAGAACAGATAAGGATTTTGAACTAGTACAGTAAAAAATTAGTTCAGATATTTGATGAGTAAAATATTTTGAAAGATATTTTTTAAAAGAAAGCTCAGAAAAACTTAATTAATTTAAAAAAAAAAAATCGTAAGAATTTTATAAAAAAGGGCTTTGTAAAGCTTTGTATATTTTATATAAATAAAAACAGAGAGCTTTTCCGATTATTTATATAGATTTTAATAGAGAAAACGGGTTTGCTATGATAACGCAAAATAATAGAGAGCTTTTATCTTATCATTTCTCTATTTTTAAAAAATAAGATAGAAAGCTTTTTCCTATTATCATAAAATATACTCTTCTGAGTTCGAGCCTAAAAAGACCCAGCACAGCAGGGTGAACGATAGCCGATATTAGAGAAAAACTGACCCAGATTTAAGTTAGGCTTTTCTGAACTTTAGATGAGCTTTTATACCCTACATCAAAAAATTGGGGTTTATTAATTTGAATTTCAGTTAGGATATCTGAGCTTCCAATTTCAAAAAATCAATAACACTGCGGAACACTAAAAAATAAACAATTTCTATATATCATTTCTATATATTTCGGATATGCTGATTCGAACGGCGTACTCCGTTTTTCGATGTATGGTACAGTTTTCTTACAAAATGTCGTTAAAGATTTGCTGAAGCCAGTTTTTTACCAAAAAAAAATTTGCAAAGTTAATGATTTATAGTTTTTATGGCATGGAAAACAGAGATATGACTTGTAGCAATATTTCTTATGTAAATTTGGTTTAAAGCTTTTCATCTTAAGTCCGTAAATTCGTGAATTTCTTCATTTTTTAAGGTTTTCGCGAAATTAACAACCAAATTGGTCTTTGATAGAAAACTTGCTTTTAGTGAATGAAAAAGGCATCCCTAACAATACGAATAGTGGACAAAAAACAGCTATGTTATGTGGAACATCATGATGAAAATCGCGAAAAACCGTTTTTTTTGTATATGGCAGCATCACTTTACGAGATGATTTAAGGCTCCATCTTTTATTATATAATGTGGGAACCTTAAACAATTAACTGACCAAAAATTCGGCCAAAAAAGTTTTCATTTGCAAAAGTTATCTTAACAAAAACTATTATCTCAGTGTTTGCGATACAATAATTATAGTTTTTGTTAAGATAACTTTTGCAAATGAAAACTTTTTTGGACAAATTTTGGGTCAGTTCATTGTTTAAGGTTTATATACTATTATACATTACCCAGCAAAAAATAATCGAGATTGTGAAAGCAGTTCATAATTTTTCTGGCATACACAAGCGCTTCGTCTTCAGCACAAAGATATTTCTGCCTTACAGTAGTGCATACTAGATGCACTACTGTAAGGCAGAGATAGAAATATAAATTGTTCGATAAATTACGAATGTAAACAGACATTTTTAAATACATTCGCTTACAGTAGTGCATCTAGTATGCACTACCGTAAGGCAGAGAGAAAAAACTATGAATTATACGACGACTTACGAGCATCAAACAGCAAAACGAAAATTTGGATGACGCAATAAAAAAATACAATTTTAATTCAGTTGATATTTTGTGTTTTTGTGAACGGACGTGTACGCATGTGCAAAAGTGAAAACAAAAGTTTCGACTACACACTATTCAGACATTAAAACTGTAGTGTTATTTGTGTGCCTACGAGGAGCACTTCATTCATACAAACTTTTCAGGCATGAAGACTTTAGTGATGGTAACACATTATTTTTGTGCTTTATTGGAGCAATGATTTCTGAGCATCCAATATGCTTACAAAAATGCACCTAGTAAGCTTCTAAGAAGGTATGATTTCATTACATTTTTATTGCGCTGAAATAAGCGCTCGGATGAAATGCTCTAAAGTGGGACATTGCGACCAAATATCATGCCATACGTAAGCAGGTTTGTAAGGGAATGTCAACTCAACATTCCCTTACAAACCTGCTTACGGCGAAGCAGTAGTTTTTGGTGGGTATATACTAAAAGATGAAGCCTCAAACCATCTCCTAAAGTGATGCTGCCATATACAAAAAAACAGTTTTTCGCGATTTTCACCATGATGGTCCATATAACATAGATGTTTTTTATCCACAATTCGTGGTGTCATGGACGCCTTTATGATCCACAAAATGCAAGTTTTTTATCAGAGACCAATTTAGCGGTTAATTTCGCGAAAACTTAAGAAAATGAAGAAATCCGCGAATTTAAGGGCGTAAGATGAAAAGCTTTAAACCAAATTTATATTAGAAATATTGCTACAAGTTATATCTTTGTTTTCCATGCCATAAAATTTAAAAATCATTAGCTTTAGAATTTTTTTTGTTAAAAAAGCAGCTGAAAATCAGCCAATCTTTAATGACATTTTACAAGAAAACTGTACCATACATCGAAAAACGGAGTACGCCATTCGATTTAGCATGTCCGAAATATATTGAAATGATGGTCGTACATCTTGTTTTCTAAAATAGTGGTTAGTTTTGTCACGCAGTGTAATTAATCACAATAAAAAAGAGAAATAAAATAACTTTAGAACTTTCTTAAAAATTAAAGCTTTTGAAAATCTTACTCAACTAAGCGTCCACCTAATTACTTTATGTCTGCTCCCATATAACCATAAACTAACTGTTAACCATAAATTGGATATAAGTGTGAAAAATGGAGAAAAATATCTAAAACGTATGTATGTGTTTATCTTAACCCCGAAAACGAAAGTATGTATATTCCATTGAATGCACAGGAGGGATCAATAACAATATTATTGATGGGGCCACTAACGATAAATGTGTCAAAAATCATATTTATATACAATTTTTCGGGTTTTTTTGTAAGTAGAAGTAGTAGATGAAATCATCATAGGAAATCAACAATAAATAAAACAAAAAAAAAATTCATAATAAAAGAAAAAGTTAACAAAGCCATTCAGTAATGATTATTACTGGATATTAACAAAAATTATTATTAACGATGATGATTAAGGGTGGGATAGTGTTGTGTGAGATTTTAAGCAGCAATATTTGGAAGCGCTAGAACCTCTCATTTTGTGAGGTTGGTAAAAAAAGTGTATGAGCCAAAAAATGGGGGAGGTCGGATAGGATCTAGGGGTCGCTCATCGGGGTCAAAGTTGGGCGTAGAGGGGAAAAAATCCACAAAAAGGCCCAAAACTCCCCTGGTTTTGCTCCTAGATGGGTCAAATGTGAGACCGGCCCCCATTATTTTTTCTTTCTGAACACTTTTGCCAAACATACCTAAGCCCTATCTCCAATTCCTAAGGGGGGTCCCATACAAAGGTTCAATTTTTAAAAAATCTTCCTTCTACCGCTCTAGCTGTCCTAGAAGTCACCCTAGAGGAATCAAATGTATGACCGACCCCCAATATTTTTTCATCCCCAACATTTTCTTAGAACATACCTACCCCCTATCTTCAATCCTTAGGGTGGTCCCCATACATTTTTTTTATTTTTTCTTAAATTGTCATATTAAATCAGCTCCTACCGGTCCAATGGTGCCTCCTATAGGGGTCATTATCAAGACCAACCCCCATTAATTTTTAGCCCCCAACACTTCTTCTGAACATACCAATTCCATATCTCCAATTCCTAAGGGGTCTCCCACACAAAACGACATTTTTGTAAATCTTGCTCCCACCGCTCTAACTATCGCAGGGGTGACCCTAGAGAAGTTAAATGTGTGACCGACCCCCAATATTTTTTCAGCCCCAACATTTTCCCCAAACAAACCTACCCTCTATTTTTAAGCCTTAAGGGTGTCCCCACACAATTTTTTATTTTTAAAATTTTTTTTTATAAAATTTGCGCCTACCGCTCCCACTGTACCTTTTAGGGGCGGGAAATGCAGACTGACCCCCATTAATTTTGGCCCCCTACATTTTTTCTGAACATACCTACGCCGTATTTCCACTTTGTAGGGGTGCTCCCCTGGGGAAAACTAAGTGTTTGAAACCAAATTCGGCAAAACGTCTGGACCAGGAGTGCTAATGTTTGCGCGTTTTAAAGAGCAGTGGGAAAATATAAAGGACAAACCGTACAGTCTTGGCATATAAGATGAGTAAGTGGCAGGCAACATACCAGCTCAAGTCCAAACTAACATCAAGTTGTTTTGTTGGGCTCATATAAAAGAAAAGCAACCCAGAGACGACTAGAAGGAGTTTCTTGAAATTGTTTTATTATACCTTGGCATTTTAGCCCACCTAATAAGCATTTTATTACCATTTTATTACCATTTTAGCCTAATAAGCATTTTAGCCCACCAGGACCCATCAGTCATGCTCGATGGATGGCAAAAGGCATATATTGCCTAAAAATGTTTTTGTTCCGAAAATATATCGGTTTGGCCAAAAAAGAATTAAATGCACTTCTTGATGTGACCGTTTTCATCATAACAATTTACGTAAAAGCTTGGTTTAGCGCTACCAAAGCAATAGAAGCTCCAAATAATGATTTGAATTTTTTGAAAGCGATTGCCAATTATGCTTCAATTGATAAGATTCTGTCGCAACGATTGGTCAAGAGATTCTGTGGACATCTCTGGTATCTGAGTGGCGAAGCTATTGCTCTCGCACTATTTGATCCGAATATCTCTTGTGAAATAAAACGAAAAATGTCGAATGCAATTCGTATATTTGAAGAAGAGAAAGAGGAATTGGAGGAAGAGTTATCTGACTATGAGATGGACGAATCGTCTAACGAAGACAGCGAGGAAGAAGAAGACGATGATATCGGGGAAGAAGATGCCTCAGAGGATAGCGGCGACAGTGGCAACAAGGATTGTAATCCTCCAGTACATGTTGTTGGATTCGAAGGTGTGAAAAGAATTAACATGGCATCGAAACAAGTGAATCAAGAACTCATGAAAACTGATTTAAGCCACTACGTCACACCTGAGACTCCAAAATTTTTTGCACGCTTCGGAATAACAACAAATTTCATTGCTTCCGATCCAAATACTTGGGAAAATTGTCAGGACTACCAGCGAGCGCTGCAAATATTACGTAAATTACATGTTGTCAACGACGCTGCCGAAAGAGGCGTAAAATTAATAGAAGACTATAACAACGTGTTGTGCCGTAACGAGGAGGAAAAAATAGTTCTGCTTCAGGTCGTGGCCGAAAATCGGAAACAATATCCATCACACGATAAAAATAAATTAATTTGATTTATTGTTATATTATTTATCATTTTTTATTATTTTTATTAAAAAATATTTTTTTAAAAATTCTGATTAATTTTTATTAATAAATAAAAATTGTTTTATTCGACCTTTAAAATATTATATTTTGTGAGGATGTTTATTCTGGCTCGAGGTCATTATTTTCTTTACTAATTAAAACCATGATATTCTTTTTCTTGAAAATTATACTATGAGAATATCATGGTTTTAATTAGTAAAGAAAATAATGACCTCGAGCCAGAATAAACATCCTCACAAAATATAATATTTTTTTACGCTAAACAAAAGTTACTATTAAATTACAAATTAAAGACCTCGGATTTCTCGATAAAATAAATAAAAAAATTGTGGGGTAACACCTTGAAGATAGAGGGTAGGTATGTTTGAAGAAAATGTTTTGGCTAAAAAAATATATGGGCAGGTCATACATTTGACTTCTCTACATACATTACTAATTTAGTTTTCCCCGGGGGAGCACCCCTACAAAGTGGAAATACGGCGTAGGTATGTTCAGAAAAAATGTAGGGGGCAAAAATTAATGGGGGTCAGTCTGAATTTGCCGTTCCTAAAAGGCAGAATGGGAGCGGTAGGCGCAGATTTTATAAAAAAAAATTAAAAAATAAAAAAAATGTGTGGGGACACCCTTAAGGCTTTAAAATAGAGGGTAGGTTTGTTTGGGGAAAATGTTGGGGCTGAAAAAATATTGGGGGTCGGTCACACATTTAACTTCTCTAGGGTCACCCCTGCGATAGTTAGAGCGGTGAGAGCAAGTTTTACAAAAATGTCATTTTGTGTGGGAGACCCCTTAGGAATTGGAGATATGGAATTGGTATGTTCAGAAGAAGTGTTGGGGGCTAAAAATTAATGGGGGTTGGTCTTGATAATGACCCCTCTAGGAGGCACCATTGGACCGGTAGGAGCTGATTTAATATGACAATTTAAGAAAAAATAAAAAAAAATGTATGGGGACCACCCTAAGGATTGAAGATAGGGGGTAGGTATGTTCTAAGAAAATGTTGGGGTTGAAAAAATATTGGGGGTCGGTCATACATTTGATTCCTCTAGGGTGACTTCTAGGACAGCTAGAGCGGTAGGAGCAAGATTTTTTAAAAATTGAACCTTTGTATGGGACCCCCCTTAGGGATTGGAGATAGGGCTTAGGTATGTTTGGCAAAAGTGTTCAGGAGGAAAAAATAATGGGGGCCGGTCTCACATTTGACCCCTCTAGGAGTAAAACCAGGGGAGTTTTGGGCCTTTTTGTGGATTTTTTCCCCTCTACGCCCAACTTTGACCCCGTTGAGCGACCCCTAGATCCTATCCGATCTGCCCCATTTTTTGGCCCATGCATTTTTTTTACGAACCTCACGAAATAAGCGGTTCTAGCGTGTCGAAATCGAAAACTCGTGCACTATCCCACCCCTAATGATGATGGTGGTGGTGATGATGTTGAAGCTGACCATACGTCCGACCCACCATCCGATTGATGATTGTTAAAAAGCATTTCAAAATGATTGATTTTGATAAATTTAAGTATATTTTTATTATTTAATATGTTTGGGGTTTTTTTTTTCTTTAGGGGAAACGAAAATATAAATAAAACAAATGATTTAATTAGGTATTGTGGGATTAAATTAATGCATTTTGGGGCGATTTCTTAAAAGTAAGTGAGATGTTAATATACAAATAATTTTGATTTTAATAAAATTGTATATAAAAGTTGAATTTTGAGAGGACCGAAACATACAGTTCGTAATTTTTTGTAATTACCAAAACAGGACTGTGTCCATGGTGATTAAACTTCGAAAGCTTTTCAATTATCTTATAAGAGGCTTCGCTGGAAACGACTTACGACCAAATTATAACAGGTTTATTAATTGAATTTCCATACAAAATTTGTTTTATAAACCGTTTACATGCCTCTTTTAACTTGTATGAATTTGAAGGTTAAACTTTAAGTTGCAAACAATGTTCAAATAAAAAAACAGTACGTTATTTAACGTTCCGTTCCAAGAACACATTCACTAAAAAGTTTTTTTAGTGGTTGTGAAGGTGTTCGCAAACAGAATTCCGAACGTTATGCCTGCGAGTTGAAGAACAGAAACTTAACGATAACGTACCGAACTAGGTTAGAAACAAAATAAAGTTCTTTTAGTGTTCTGTTTGCGAACTTTTGAGAATTTTTTTTTTTTAAATTTAAAATGGCGATATCGCGAAAACTAAGCAAGATAGAGCAAAACGGAGCACATTTTTGGTTCTTGGGATCCCCATAGTATCGCTAGGCCTCTACACATGGGTCGACCCCATTGGGTCCTTATTTTGAATCTAAAAAAGTTAGCATTCCGGGAAATTTAAAAATGCACATATCTCACTAAATACTGCCGACACGATGAAAAGTCTAAAAGCTTTTTTGTGGATCTTGTCTCGTAGTACATGACCGCTTTTAGACTTTATGTCGTGTCGGCAGTATTTAGCGAGATATTTGCATTTTTAAAATTTCCGGTTCGCAAACAGAACACTAAAAGAACTTTATTTTGTTTCTAACCTAGTTCGGTACGTTATCGTAAAGTTTCTGTTCTTCAACTCACAGGCATAACGTTCGGAATTCTGTTTGCGAACACCTTCACAACCACTAAAAAACTTTTAAATAAATGTGTTCTTGGAACGGTACGTTTCGATAACGTACGGTCGCTCCATAGTTCCGTACAGAACACTAACGTACCGTACGTTAGAGTTTTTTTTTTCAAACCCTTGCAAACAATGCGAATACTGGACTAATGTCCACGACATAGTGAAACTGTTAAAAGGCTTTTACTTTTTGTCTCAACAGCTTTACAATTTGCTATTGCTACTTGACCCTCATTTATGAATCAAAACGAAAGCTTTACAATTTAAATTTAGTGAACAACGCTACAACTTTTTGAAAAGTTTTAATTGAAATTTCTCAGAAAAAATAAGTCGTGATTTCGATACAAAAATTATTTTTATAGCTTTGCAAGCGCTATCGGGAATCCAGTAAAGGCGAAAAATTCAGAAAGGTAAGCAGCCCAAAAGCCCGATGGTACTTATACCGACAATCAACAGGAAGTCAATGTTGTCCACTCACTTTCTAGGGTGCAAAGTGACAGCACCTAGAAAAGTTTTACAGTAACTATTTACGGTTATTCAAAAAGTTTTTAGTTAAAGTTGTTTTAAACGTTTTATCGTTTGTTTTTCAAAAAAGCTAAAATATTGAAGGATTTCTACAGTCGTTAAAACAATAAACTACAAAATTTACGGAAAAATAATTTTATCAGTTAAAATATTTATGACTGATTATACCGTATAATTTTACAGAACAACGGTTTTTGTAGTTTGTTATTAAAAAAAAAATATTTTTACTCCACAAAAAAAAATTGTAAACAGTTAAAATAACTGAAATATCATTTGTTTTTACGGATTGTCTAGTCATTTATTAACGTTTAAAAATAACTGAAAAAGTATGTTGTTTCAAATGAAATATAAGTAGTCCGTTTTTTAAAAGGAAAAACGATTGTTTTAAACGTTTTTTCAGTTGAATTTACTTACAAAATATTTTGAGTGAGGGACAAAAACAGAAATGATTGAAAAGCTAGTTGAAGTCACTACGGGTTGGACCTGGTATATAGCATCAAGGGTAGTTACTGAAGATTGGATTAAGTAGGTACGCCTTTTGATCCTTTGATAAATACAAATCCTCTGGTACCGATGTTGTACATCACATTATGCTAAGGAGTGGTGGAGATATCCTTGTGAAGAATCTTGAAAGAATCTTTTTGGCTAGTCTGGCCCATGGTTATGTTTTATCATCCTGGTGCGATGTCAATGTCTTCATTGTTCCCAAAACGGAGGAATGTGGACTACACTTTGCCAAAAAGTTTTTGACCAGTTTGTTTTTTTTTTTTCCTGCTGAAAAGTCTTGAACGAATTGAAAAATTCATAAGGTCGGTAATATCAGTCGAGAGCCCTCTAAATATTCGGCAACACGCGTACCAAAATAGTAGATCTTGTGAGTTGACACTTCATGATCTTGTTTTCAAGATTGATAACCAAAACTATACTTTGGGCGTAAAAATGGATCATGGCATGGAGACTGCAATGCAGGACATGGTCAACTGTTTAATGGGCTGTTGAAACTTTGTCTGATGTTTTCTAGGGCTGTCAATCCCGAAATCCCGAATCCCGAAATCCCGGGATTTTTGTCATAAAATGAATCCCGAATCCCGGGATTTTTAAGCTCAAATCCCGGGATTTTTGAAATATTAAAAATGTTTGAGAATTTATTTTTAAAAATACAACTTTGTTCAATTATTGTTACATTTAGATAAACAAATTAAAACTTAAACTTTTTTTTAATTTTCAACGTAGCTGGCCACGAATTTTGCTAAGCTGAGAACTCTACCCAGGCTTGCTGAATAATAGTCCAACGCACTAACCATTAAGCCACAGTCACGGAGCCCTTTGATCAAAGTTTGCAGGTTTTGGCGAACATTTTTTAAAAAACCGAAACTTTGATCGAAGGGCGCCACGGGTAAATTTAATGTGGTACAAATCAAATTTGTACCATATAAGTTTTGGGCGTAGGAGAATAAAAATGTTCCGTTATAAAATAACTCTCCGTTAAATTGAACTTTTTCATACAAATTTTGACATACTGCTCCCTTAAATCGGCAGTTAGCAGCCAACTTTTTATTGAGTAATCCGCTCTAAATGTTTTTATTATTTTAAATTTTCTTTAAACTAGTTTTAAAATTACACAGTGCAACAACCAAAATCGGAATGGGATGAAACCAAAAGCAAATTAAAGTTGTCATTTTCCATAACAAACCCCTCAAGGCTTTTTTTAGTTCATTGCTAAATATTTAATAATAATAATTACTTGAAAACTGCATAAGTAGCGTATACTTAATTATTAAATTGCCTTTAAATAACAATCAGAATAATTAGAAATCATTTTTTTTTAATAATTTCGTTGTAGCGAAATCGACCCAAAGGCTTTCGTGGGAATCAAACCCACGACTCCCTGCTTAATAGGCTAGCACGCTACCAATATATATATTAATATGCACAATAAAATTGAAACATTAAGAGTCTACTATTTTTTTTACTTTTATAATTAAAGAAATTTAATCCCAAAAAATCCCGGAATCCCGAAAAATCACGGGATCCCGAAAAATCCCGTAATCCCGAAATATCCCGGGATCCCGGGATTTCGATTTTCAAATCCCGAATCCCGGGATTTTAAAAAACCGATCCCGTTTGACAGCCCTAATGTTTTCCATGCCTTGACTAGAGTTTAGTAGAAAGTTCAGTGTAAAATTTCTGGGAAGGGAAGACTGGTGCGATCTAGATAAACTTCTTAGAAATACTCTTGCATTTTCTATACGGACGGCTCAGTTTAGAGATGGACACTCACTCACGCAAACAATAATCAAATCACTCACGCAATTTTTATTTTTTTTTACTCACGCTCACTCACTTTTTACGCGAGTAATAAAAAAATTACTCACGCCAGATTCAAGTCACGCAAAATCTACTCACGCAATAAAATGTTCTAACCACAATAAAAACAAGTAAACAAGTTAAATTCGGCATTGCCGAATGTATTGATACCCTCCACAATTTCAAAAAGATTATGGGCCATTCCAGAAAATTTAGCTTAAATTTTAGTCATTTTTGGAAATGGTGTCTCAGATTAATTTGAACTTTGACACATAGATAGCCCTCATAAATATGATATATGTACCATATATCGTTTTTTTACATTTGGTGTATTTAACGAATTATGGCGGGTCAAAGATTGACTTTTTAAGCAAAAGTAAGAAAAATACATCACGTTTAAAGAGCTGTAACTTCTTAACCAATGACCCGATTTTCACAAATTTAGGCTCATGTGAAAGCTGGGGTTCTTCTTTTAGAAAATATTTTTAAAATAATACAGTTTTTTTTACAGAAATGATGCAAAAATGCAAAAACATTTTTTCTTTTCGAATATTTAAAAAAACACATCTTCGATTTTTAAAAAAAAAATTCTGGTGAAAAATAACAATGTTTTGTATAACATATTCAAAATTCAGAGTGGGATCTCCATGGGATCAAAAAATATTCTGTTTTAAGTACGAGGTTCTCATATTTTTCCCTTAGAAAATTTAAATTTCTAATGTTTTGAATGTTTTTCAAAATTTTAATAGTATAATTTTCTTTGAAAATTTAAATTTTTATATTGAAGAAACATAAAATTTTAATTTTCTAAGGTAAAATTTAAGAACTTCGTACTAAAACCAGAATATTTTTTGATCCCATTGGGATCCCACTCTGAATTTTGGATATGTTGTACAAAACAGTATTGTTTATCACCAAGCTTTTTTTTAAAAAAATCGAAGATGTGTTTTTTTAAATATTCGCAAAACAAAAATGTTTTTGAATTTTTGCAACACTTCTGAAAAAAAACCGTATGCTTTTGAAAATATTTACTAAAAGAAGAAGAATTAAGCTTTCATATGAGCCATTACTTGTGATAATCGGATTACTAGTTAAAAAGTTAGAGCACGTTAAACGTCATGTATTTTTCAGACTTTTGCTAAAAAAGTCGAACTTTGACCCGCGATAATTTGAAAACTACAGCAAATTTTGAAAATCCAAATATGCAACATATCTCATATAAACGTGGATATCTATGAGCCAAATTCTCAGTGGCGTCCAAAGGCATGTTTCCGAACAGAGGGGCGAAAATTTTTGGAATTACCCTTATTGCAAAAAGTTTTATTTAAAAGGAAATTAATTTTGAAAAAAAAAAATTTTTTCTGCGAAAAAAAAATATGGTAAAAAAAAAACCGCGATTTTTTTTTTTTTTTTGTCAAAATATATATTTGTTCTTGTTTAAATACCATTCGGTGTTCAATTATGTTCACATATGTCAACCAGCAGCCGAATTAAAGCATTTTGTATTTTTAGGTTATGTTGAATGTACCAACATTTTTGAGGTGTCCTTACATTTTCGTTCATAACTTTTGAACCGCTATCGCTCATATACAATACCAAACTGCTCGGGAGAACTTCTAATAAATATGTTAAGTTTCAGTCATCTCGGTGTAATATTTTGACCGTGATCACCATTTCCACAGACAGACAGACGGACATCGCTAGAATGTCTTAAAATCGATCACTGATTAATTATATGTATACTTTATTGGGTCCTAGACCGATATTTCGATGAGTTACAAACGGAATGACAAACTAATATATACCCTCTATTATTAAGTGGAGGGTAAAAAAACTCCAAAAAAAATATTTTTTTTTTTCTGGAAATGAAAAAAAAAAATTGGGCAAATCAAAAAATGAAATCACGCAAACTCACGCAAAAAATAAATGACTCACTCACTAATCACTCACTCAGATTTTTTTTCAACTCACGCTCACTCACAATCACGTGATTGAAATGAAAATCACTCAAGCGTAATTCACGTGAATCACGCAAATCATGTGACCAGCGCCCATCTCTACCTCAGTTGGTTCTTGATCTTTATAGTATTTGGATGACGAGACCAAATACTCTGTAGTGACAGTTAAACTGCACTCAAAGAGCTTTATTCGCCAGTCCCAACATCTATCATTGTCCAAGAGTATAGGCACAGACTCAATGAGGTCTCATGTTGGTACAGGGTGTGTCTCCTGTGGGTTCCGGGTCATAGGGGAATACCGAAAATACGAATTGACATGCAAGAATACTAAATGTTTTGTGATAAGACCAGACAAGAAAGTGACAAACTATTTACTCAAACCGATTAGAAGGGACTGTCGCAGACTAACTGGCCTAATCACGGTACACGAAGTAAGTGCTCGCCATATGACGCGATTAGGTGTCTTGTCAGACCCTCTGTGTGCAGCTTGTCTTAAGGATGACGGTACAACAGAATACTGTATCTTATGTTGTCCGGCGTTCTCGAGAGCTATAATAATATTCTGTCAATGGACATGATACATGGACTTTCCTTTTACGACTTTCGAAGGTTTGTGAAAGCAACTGGGAAGTTCTAAGCAAGCACTTTTAACTTTTCTTAAAACTTTAATTCAAATACAGTAAATACCATTTTAAGCACCGCAATTCATATTGAAATTCAGAAATCCATATGAGATCCAGAGCGGATTTTTTCTAAATTTTTTGGCTTTCCCGGGCAAAGTTATGAGCTGCAAATTTGGACCGCCCGTCAATCAAAGCTTTATATTTTTAAATATAAAAAAAAACAAGCAGAAAAGTTAAATTCGACTTGGCCAAATCCATGAATATCCTCAACCATGGACGTATACAGGGGGTGAGCACAAGGGGCACGTGCCCCCCCCCCCCTCTTACAATTACTTTTCAAGTACTTCTAGTTAAAACTAAATATAAATAGGAAATGGCAAACAATTTTGGAAGTTGTGCCCCCCCTTTTCAAATTCCTGGATATATCACTGTCCTCAACAATGCCCTTTTTTAGTGACAGTGAGTTTATAACATGAAAAAGTAACAATTTTAATTAGAAATATTTTATTTTGAATAAAAAACTTTTTTTAGTAATTTTTGTAAAAAAATAAAATATTAAAAAATTTTTTTTTGAGTGTAAAATTTTTTTTAAGTTTAAAATTTTTTTCGAGAGTAATTTTTTATTATTTGAGTGTAAAAAGAAAACGCCAATTAAAATAAAAAAAAAACCCACATGAAATTCAGAAATCCAAAATTTAATTTTAAACAAGTATTAGTTAAATTCGGCGCCCACGAAAGGGCCTGCCCGAAAGAAAGACATTTTTTATAAACTGAATCGAAAAGCAGGAGTTTGAACTTCTTTTGATATAAAATTGTTAAAATTTTTTTAGCAAAAATACAAAAAAAAAATGTACAAAATGGCATTTTTTAAAGGTTCGATTAGTTCTTCAAGGGGGAACTTTTTCTTCCCTCGGCCGATTTTGACCATTTACGAATTAGCCAGACTATAAGACACACTCATGAAAAACTTCAAAACTTTTTTATTTTAAAATTAAAGTTTAGAAAATTTTGTGCAAAATGAAATTTGGAAATTTCTAAATATGTAGATTTCATAATAATTTTAAATATTTAACAAAAAAATATTTATATTTTTAAATTTAGCAATTTTGTCTGCTACATCAATGCTAGACATCTCCGCTGTTACAGTTTGTCTGACATTTATATGATGCGTTAAGCTGTCATAATAAGTTATAAATTCACAAATATAAAAAAAAGTAAATTATAAAATAAAAATCTTCAGGCAATATTAACTGTCTAGAATTTTGAGCGAACAAGAAAATATGAATGACATGCAGAAAATGCTACTGTAAATTTAAACCAATTTCAAGATGAATTTAAAAATGTTGAAGACACGATAAGAAATATTACTCATAAATTTTTTCAAGTGTTAAATTTACTTTGAACTAAAATAAATGATACCATTTGCTAAATTTATCTATGTATGAAAAAATAGCAAATGATGGTAATAAAAAAAATTAAATCCTCCCTTTTATATGCCATAAAAATGCCGCCTTGACCAAATTTATAAAATCAGTGTGGAGATTCAAAATACAAAAATTACATTTACATTAATATGACCAGCATCTGTTATATTCTGCATCAACAGCAGATCTCCAGACTCATCATAATCATTATTTGATGGCCTGCAGTCAGTTTCATACACATATTTTTTTTATACATTTCATTTAATAACTTTTAATTTCTTTGGAGATTTTTAAAAAAAAGTTCCAACTCTTTGTAGTTTTGCGTAGGTAATTAAGAAAGCATTTGTAATGTGCGTATGTACACGGTGAAAATTATGATTGTAAAATTGTAAATTGGTTTTTAAATTGTATATTTTCCCTTTTTAGTAACTAAAAGTATAGATAAAATATTTGGAGAAAGCTTAACTTAAAGAAATAAGTTTGTTAAACAATAATTTACAAGATGTTTTACATCAACTTTAGCCCTAACTTTTTTCGAGTGTACGATTGTATTGTATACGAGGTAGTGTTAAGTTTGTGAACAATTCTGATTACTGTTTATATTTTGAAGTGTTGGTGCATAAATAATTTCAGTTAATTTAATTTACTTTTGATTACAAATGACTCGATTTTTAATGGAATTTAATGAAATAGTACATGATACACGCATTTGAAAGCTGCGCACATATTATATGAAAAATGAAGTCATCTTTACAAAAAAGACTTTCGACGATAGCTGACACATTTTTACGAATAATCGTTATTTTGACAATTAATTCATTTCACTCCAAAGAAAAGACAGACATTTTGAAGTTAAAAATGTATGCAAACAGCATCTGTTAACATCGGAATATTTCAATTTTCCAAACAAAAACTTATTTCACTTTCCAGTGATAAGGGAAAGGAAATTTTCCCCCAAAACAAATTTAAAAGAAAAAAAAAATTGAAAAAAAGAATTCAAGTAAAAAGGAAAGTTCATCATCCACAATGTACAAACAATAATTTCCAAAAAAAAAATTTTTGAAAAAAAAATTTTGCGGAAAAATTAATTCTTGGCGAAAAAAAATCCACGAAATTTTTTAAATACACTCAAAATATTTTGTAGGCAAAAACAAATGAAAAACACACTTAAAACAAGTGAATAAACAATTGAAAACCATCCCAGTAATTATTCATTTATTTTAACAAACATCATTTATTTTTTACTGTTGACAAAATTTTCTAAAATAAATAACATTAAACATTAAAAAATTACGGTTTTTTCATTCTTTTTTACTAACAAATTCGAAAAAAATAACCTACGAAAACATTAAAAATTAATGATAGTTCTGTTATTTTTACCAACAAATTCCAAAAAAATAACCTACCAAAACATTAAAAATTAATGATTTCGTAGGTTATTTTTTACAATTTTCTATTGAAATATTTTTTTAAAAATTTTTAATAAAATTTTTGGGAATCGATCCCGCAATCAACTACATTCTGGCCAGACACTCTACCCATCGTGCCAAAGTCACTTGATACAAACATGTTTTTATATTTCTATAAATAATTTTTTGATTTTTTTTTCTACAAAAAAATAACCTACTTGTGTAGGTAAAAACTAATGATATATCATTAAAAAATACCAACAATTTAAAAAAAAATACTTACACAAATCATTAAAAATTTAAAGAATAATCAGTAGTTTTTACTTACAGAACAAAAATAAATGACTTTAAAGATTAAATGTTAATGACAGTCTTTATCTTTTAGTGTGTCATTTTTGAAACAAAGGACAGAAGTAGTCATTAATAAAAACTGAACATCAAACAAATGTTTTTTCTTTTAAAAACGACTAAACGGAAAACTTTTTATATAAACTACAAACAGTTAATGACATAATTTTTTGAGTGTATGTTTGTATTACTGATCAACAGTAATCGAGTACAACAGTAATCGATTCCAACAGTAATCGATTCCCTACCTCTACCACGAAATGGTGGGGATACAAATTGAGTTAAACTTTACAATACCTGATCTTCTTTAAATGGTGAAATTTGCAGAAAATTATAAGCACTTACCTGGAAAGAAAAGACAAAAAATATTGGTTAGTAAAAAGGCAATATACTAAGTATATACATTATTTCAAGTAAAACTATAATTAATAGAAAATACAAGAAAGAAAATTATAGTCGGTTATGACGGACCATATACTACCCTACACCAGTGCACAGTGCCACATTTGCACAATCTAGCATGACAAAAATCAAAAAAAAAAGTTCGCCGACTTTTATGATTTGTTTGTATGAAGTATAAAACATTTCTAATAAAACGGAAATACTCATATAAGAACTATAATTCTATTCGTTATTAAGATGTGGGTGCATAGGTTAGGTTAGGTTGTAAGTGGCTGCTGACGTTTTACGTCAACACACGTAGACTCTGAGGTCCATTGTGATACCACGGGATCGTAATAGGTTTCCCTACTAGTCCCTGTCGTTAAACCAGTTTGAGCTTCTTATGAAACTCCTTAGATGTTGAATTTTGACATCCGACAAATCTGAAAGATCGTACAGCTCCCTAGATCCCAGTGAAGCAAGTCGCTGACCAGAAAGTGCCGGGCAATGGCAAATAAAGTGTTCGATAGTTTCCAACTCCTCTTCATCCATGCAACTTCGGCAAAAGTCATTCGACGGCACATTTAACCGCTCTGCGTGCTTCCCTATAAGACAGTGTCCGGTAATTATAGAAACCACCGTTGAAATCTCTCCTCTTGGAAGCGATATCAGCTCACTTGTGCGCCCCTGATTAAGAGAAGGCCAAATCAGTCGTGTTGTCTCACACGTCCATCCATTTGCCCATCTTTGATTAGTCTCCGTCGCAGAACAAAGCCGTAGGTTTTGCTTGCAAGTTTCTAGAGGCGTACCAACACATTCCAATTCTGTTGGAACCTGTAAGGTAGTTCCTAGTCTTGCAAGCTCATCGGCTTTGCAATTCCCTGGAATGTCTCTGTGCCCTGGGACCCATATGAGTCGTATGTTAAACTGCTTGGCCATCTCATTTAAAGACGTGCGGCAGTTAAGGGCAGATCTTGTTTTCAGAAACATTGAATCCAGGGACTTGACCGCGGCTTGACTGTCAGTATAGATGTTGACTGCGGTTGTAGACAAGACATTGCAGCTCAACCAGTCAGCCACTTCTTTTATTGCCAGCATCTCTGCCTGGTAAACACTGCAATGATCTGGCAATCTACGAGCCAGGCTCAACCCAAGCTCTTCCGAATAGACTCCAAAGCCCACTTGTTCGTGCAGCCTCGATCCATCTGTGTAAAAATTTATGGTAGCTCCACTACCCGGAGTATCCCCCATCCAAGACTCCCTGGATGGTATCATAGTGGTAAAGTGGCGCTCAAAGAGGCTCAAAGAGGGAGCACAGTCCACATTTTGTGGTATTGTTATCTTTTTCAAGATTGCGCTATGGCCACAATCACTGCTCCTCCATTGCAGCGTGCTATTAAGTCGAATTGCCGACGCAGCCGCATACTGCCTACCCAATATGTCCAAGGGTATCAGGTGAAGGAGGATTTCTAATGCAGCCGTAGGTGTAGTACGAAGAGCACCAGTGATGCACATTGACGCCATTCTCTGTACCTTCGTGATAAAGACAAAGTTCGCTTTTGTTTCCAAAGCAGGCCACCAGACAATGATTCCATACAGCAAAATTGGACGCACCACTGCTGTATAGATCCAATGAACGACTTGAGGGCTAAAACCCCATCGTTTTCCAATGGCCCTTTTACAGGAATACAAAGCAATCGTTGCTTTTCTCACCCGTTCCTCAATATTACGCCTGAAATTCAGCTTCCTATCTAGAAATACTCCAAGATACTTGGCTCCATCTGAGAAGGTGATTTCAGTACCGTCCAGAGAAATAGGATCAAAAGCAGGAATCTTATTTTTCCTTGTAAACAAAACAAGCTCTGTTTTACCAGGATTAACTCCTAGGCCACAGTCTCTTGCCCATTTAGACAGATCTTTCAGAGAACCCTGAAGAATGTCCCGCAATGTTGGCAGATGCTTCCCCTTTACCGCTATCGCGACATCGTCAGCATATGCGATAACATGACAACCACGTGCTTCTAGAGATAGTAGCATTGAATTCAGTGCCAGGTTCCAAAGAAGCGGCGAAAGAACACCTCCTTGTGGTGTGCCCCTATTGACAAATCGAGATATGACGAACGCTCCCAATTCAGACGTTATACGTCTATTGGCAAGTAGGTTTTCCACCATTAAAACGATTTCACGCTTTACTCCCAGACCAGACAATGCCAATATTATCGATTCTGGAATGACATTATTAAAAGCCCCCTCAATATCAAGAAAGGCCACCATAGTGTACTCCTTTACCGAAAGCGATCTCTCGATGGTACCAACGAGCTCATGAAGAGCTGTTTCCGTTGATCGTCCCTTGCTGTATGCATGTTGCTTTGTCGAAAGCAACCTCGGGTCAATCACTCTACGCAAATATGAGTCTATCATTCGTTCCATTGTCTTTAACAAAAAAGAAGACAGACTAATTGGTCTGAAATCCTTCGGAGCTGTGTGGGAACTTTTCCCAGCCTTCGGGATAAATACGACTCTGGTATCCCTCCATTTTAAAGGAATATACGACCAGTTGATGCATGCTGTGTATAGATTATACAGCAACGGGGCTATATAGTCCAACACTTGCTGCAACTCAGCCGGGATTATACCATCAGGTCCCGGAGATTTATAGGGCCTGAAGCTTTTTATCGCCCAGATTAATGTTGGCATATTTATTATTTCCGAAGCAATTTCAGATGCTTGGGCGTCAGAACGTTCCAAAGCTTGAAACGGCGTCATGGAATTGCCCGGAAAATGCGTGTTTAAAAGGAGATCCAGCGACTCTCCACTGGAGGAAGACCACACCCCATTAGGATCTTTCAGGTATCCTAGGGTGCAAGGAGAAGAAGCCAGAACCTTGCGCAGCCTGGATGCCTCAGAAACGTCTTCTATGTTTCCACAGAAGTTTTTCCAAGAATCACATTTGGCATTTCTGATCATCTTTTTATAACTCTTAAGTTGCAGCCTGTATGCAGACCAGTCCTCGTCCGCTCTTGAAAATTTAGCCTTATTAAAGAGCTTTCTGCAGGAATCTCTGCTCGTCTGCAACTCATTTGACCACCAAGGTGGCTTTTTTTTCCCTCTAGGCTTTGCAGAAGGGCAAGACGCATCCAGGCACCTATTACAAACATTTGTTATATGGTCAACCAGACAGTCAATTTCCGCTAAACTATGCGGTTCAGATAGGGGTACTTCATCCAAAAGCAAAGAAAAAGTCTCCCTATATTTCACCCAGTTTGTTCTTCTCAGATTTCTAGAGACTGTCTCAACCGGGGCACGCTCCCTGAGTAAAAACTCAATGTACCGATGATCTGAGAAAGAATGCTCTTCCAAAACTCTCCAGTCATCAATTCTATCAGACAATGTATCTGATACAAGTGTTACGTCAAGAACCTCTTGCCGCGTACTTGTAACGAAAGTTGGTTCACTACCCTTGTTACAAATATACAGGTTAGTGCTTAACAAAAACTCCAAAAGTGATTCGCCTCTATCATTTGTGTCTGTACTACCCCATATCGAATGATGTGCATTAGCATCACAGCACACTAGTAACTGGTGTCCCCTAGATTCAGACTCCCGAATCAGACCGCCAACCTTCTCCGGGGGTATTGGCCCCGGATTAGGAAAATACGCAGAGGCGAGCCAAATAGATTTCCCATGAAGCTCTAAGCTAGCCGCTGTAACATCCATATCACTAAAAGTTGATAAAAAGAATATATTTAAGCCATTTTTCGCCAAGATGCAGGCTCTTGGTGAGCCCTCACCTTTGGCAACCATCAACTTAAACCCAGGGGTCTTCAATCCGCAAACCCTGCCACCCCGCACCCAGGGCTCTTGGATAAAAACCAAGTCAACTGCTCCTGTCGTCAGGCGCAGCAATAGTGCAGCTGAGGCTGCCTTACAGTGATGGAGGTTTATTTGTAGGAACCGCAACATCTTGCTTTTTTTCCACCATCCTTTCCACCACCGTGTTATTGGCTTCATCCTCCGTGTTATCATAGAGGTCGCATTCGTCCCCAGATTCGGTTTCGAATAAGCCAGATATGTGTCCCATCTGTTCTGAATCGGAGGCAACAGAACTCTCCGAATTCCTCACTGCATGGGCCTCGTCCTGAATGTCACCCATAGTGGCATCAGCTTTATCCTCCGTGCCATCACAGAGGTCGCATTCGTTGCCAGATTCGGTTTCGAAAATGCCAGATGCATCTCCCATCAGCCTAGAATCGGTCAGCTGAATATCAACCTTTTCCAGATTCTCCTCCCCAGCCGACTCTGCCACTGGCTTGTCTGCTTCCAAAATAGGCTTCTGGTCGCCCTTGTAGACATTGACTCTTATATGAAAAAAGCCAAATCTAATAATGCCGTCAGTCCTGGCTAAAAGCGGAAGCGATTCCTCATTAACCAAGACCACCGCTTGACGACGAGCGCCCTCCATCTCACCCAATCTGGCAATTTGCCAATTCTGAGTTGGAAGGTCAGGATTGCAGACTTTTATCATCTTTAGAATCACCGCAGTGTCACTTGTAGCCATTGGGATCCATGCATGAGCTCTGGGTTGCGAGGGGATATCATGTTTTTCCACAACGTCCAGTCTGGCTCCAGGCCATAACTCTCCCACTTGGCTAATGGCAACCTTAAACACGGCTGCGGATCTTTCGTTTCCAAAAGCAACGAGTTTTACTCGCCCCTGATACCAACCTGCGTTGACAGTAGTAGGGAGAAAATCAGGCATACTCTCAAGAAGCCTATAGTAGATTTCATTTAGTTTAGTTTCAACTAAACTCCACTTGTCCCTTGGAATACTACAATCCCCATTTTGCCTGTTTATCACAGCCCTAACGAAGTTACCTTTCACCACTTCACTAAAAGACTGAGTCCAGACGTTGCCGGTCACCTTAGATCTTTTAGGTAAAGGTTTCTCGTCGGGCGAGCGCAACCTTTTACCAGACTTCGATGACGAGGCCGAAACAGCGCTCTGTTTGTCAGATGCGCGCATTGCCGAAAGTTTGTCCTGTTCTTCAATGACTCCTTTCGCCCATGATAGCGACGCCTTCTCACGTTCGGAGAGCTTCGTTCCATCGAGTTGGCTTAGTCTGTTAATTATTTTCAAACAAAGCCTTCTCTGGTTGTGCCTGACCTTTGATGGCTTAAGTTTCTTTTTCTTTTTACCACCAATATTAGGCTGAGCACCCCTACCAGAATCAAGGCCGGACTTCAAGGTCGCAACCCTAAGACCAGTGCTAGGACCAGCACCAGTCGGTGAGGCAGAGCCTCGAACTAAATCGGTATCATTTGTGTCCATATTTTCATTTTCCTTGATGTGGTAATGAAAATATCACAAAAATACCTATTACGAACAAACCTATTACGAACAATTTTAGTAATTCAATTTATAGCACGGAGTTAAAATAAAACACGTCCACACTCGTCAACAGTTGAACGATTATGTGGGTGCATAAAGTTGCATCTTGTAAAATCCTGAAAGTAGTGTTCATTACTTCGTATTATTTAAGTCGATTTTAAACTGTTGTAACTTTTTAACAAAAAAATATATTTATATACTCTTTTTTGGTAATTTTAAAGGATATTTAAAGGCTTTAAGTCATATCTTTTCTTCTTTTTTAAAATTTTTTTTCTATTTTTTATTAAATTTTTAACATAATAAAAATTTTTGAAAAGAAAATTATATATTTATTTTTTTTGATGGAATAGAACTTTTGTGTTTGGTTAACTTTTGCGACCGTCTGCGACGCCGACTACAGTGGGGCGATGTAAACCTTGTTTTTACATATTTTGTAAACATATTTTTAAAAAGTGGGCGTGGCAATTGTCTGACCGCCCTCTTTTTTGTGATATTTTTTCTACAGTCCTTCAGAGTATATATACCAAGTTTAATGAAATTACAACCAAAATTAAAAATTTTTTAAAAAGTGGGCGTGGCCGTTAACTGGCCTCCCATATTTTTCATAATGTTGTTTTTGAAGTCAAAACGAACATTTATACCGAATTTCCAGTCAATATAAATAAAATTGGATTTTTGTCGTCCTAGATAGGCCAAATGTGGCACTGTGCAGCGTCGACGTTGCCGTCGAGGAAACAAAGTTTTCAATTGAAACGACGGAAAAAGTCGTTGAGCTCAGCTCAACAGGCCTTCTCATATATGAAAACTGAACGCTTCGTAGCTGTTGTTAAAACGCTACGAAGATCGGAGTACGAAAAGGATGCGGAAATGGTGCAATGATCCGAATTACCCAGAGGTGAAAATGTTTTTACTTCGTATTTGTCAGGATGCGAAGTAAGAAAAAGGTCAAGAGTATTTTGGTGTTCATTCCCAACGCCCGTTAAGCGCGTTGGTTCATTCACAAACTGCGACAGGTGGTTATGAGCGGCGAACAACTCAACGTATTCACCAACCGGTGACGAATGGTTTGAATGGAGAATCCATGAAGAGTTGTGAACATTAAATCACCTGCCACGACAATTTCACTGCTCGGGCAACTCTCCAGGATTCTCGATATGGAATTTTAAAGGGCGTCAAAACCATCCAAAAGAGGACGCCCTTCCCGCCTTGGGACTCCTATTTAAGAACCCGAAATGTAATTTGAAAAAAATGACCATATGGTTAAGGAATACTTTTATGACACCTGTCACTTATGTCGAGTCTGTATTAGTCTGTGAGAAAACCCTCAAGGTTTTTTTTAGTTCAGCGCTAAATTTTTTTCACACGCATTTGAAGTTGGTGAACTTTTATTATAATAATATTAATATTAATGCATTATTTTTAATAATTTGGCAATTCAGTAAGTAGCTAAAGTAATTTCAAACTTAAGTTTGGACATTCACTCACGCAAAATTTTTACTCACGCACACTTACTCACGCAATTTTTTTCCCCTCACACTCATTCACAATCACGGGAGTAAAATAAGTTTCAGTCACGGTCACGCACTATCACGAATCACGCACTAATCTGCTCATGTGCCCATCTCTAGTCTGTAACTAAGAAAATTTTTAAATTTTGTTCGTGACTTGCTAAAAATGGAATATTTGGGTTTGTCCCATTGTCTTCGGTAACGGAAAAAGTTTTTGAGACAGTTTAGTAATAAGTCAAGTTTTCATCTGTCACGTGATAGGTATTTTAGTGATATGTTCCGTTTACAGCAGTCACGGGATATGTGATTTTGAATCGAGAGACACAATTTTCCTGCAGGGGAAGTTTTAAAAGGTTTAAGTAATTCATTTATGTATATGTCAAGCGAGAGAGGGCTTTTAACTTGTTAAAGATAATAAAATACTGTTCAGAAAAAGCTTGAAAATAGTAAGTTTTTATGCTGGTTCTAAGAGTTTAACGGTTTTAAAAGTTTTTAAAATGCTCAATCTTTTGGTAAGGCATTATGCATTTTTTTAAATCAATCTGAAGTTTTTACAGTAGGCATCATTAAAAAAACTTTTGATAAAAACTGCCTATTCCTAAAAAGCGGTTTATGCTATTTACAATTTTTTTAATGCTAAAACTTAGAAAGCTTTTAAAATATAATTTATTTAAAAACTTTAGAGTAAAGTTTCGAAAAAAAACTTTATTTAATTCCTCTTTAAAAACTTCAAAAAAGCTTATTGCAGTCACTTTAAAAGCTTTATAAGCTACGTTTTCTTTATTAAGAAATTTCAAAAAGGTTTTAAAAATTAAAACTAATAACTTCTGCCCCTTTTTAAAGTTTTTTTTATTTTACTTTCTTAAAAAAATGATGAATGAATGAAAAGTGAAAGATGAAGATTTTTGTTAACGTTTTATTATCTTTTGTTTACTTTACATGTTTAAACATTAAATGTGTTTTTTGTAGAGTGTCAATTAATTAAAATGCATTTAAATCATGTCTGATGAAAATATTTGGCCCCCTCTTCTGCAATTAAAAAAAAAAAAAAACAGTAGCTTAACAGTCGAAACGTATAAAAACACATCATCTTAACATCAATTTAAATATCCGGCCACTAACCGATCATTAATGTCCATTAGGGTGGGGCGATTTGAACATCTTAATGGGCGCTTCGCGTTTCTGATTCTTGGGATTGTACTGAGCAAAAAAGTCAACTAGACCATACGTCTACGGTGAAAATCGAGCCTCCCGATTTTGACTTGAAGTTTTTTCTCAGACTTTATTTTTTTGGAAAATTTGCAAATATTCTTTGGCTCATATTTCGTAAACTATTTGAAATTTTGACTTATTTTCAAAAGGAAAGTTGTAGCTATTGTCTCGGGCTACAATTTCTCTGAACATATTACTTAGAAAAAACTTCGTTTTCATGGTCTAAAAGTCGAAAATGTAGAAAATTCACAATTTTTTGTAATATTTTTTTTGATATTTTGGCCTATAACAGCCAAACTATTAAGATTTTCGATCCAATACTAAAACAAAAATTGTAGCCAAGACAATAGTTAAGAACTCTCTAGTACATCGCAAAAGCATTAGAATGCTCCTTAAGGCAGTTTTGGCCTTGTGAAAGGCCAATTTTTTGCAATTTTTTTTGTGAAAATATTGATAAATTACCATTTTCAGTTGTTATAGCGCAAAATCATAAAAATGTTTTTTCCACTTTTTTTATCCAAAAATATAATGTTTTTTCTTTGTTTTGTTCAACATTTATTTTGAAAATTCATTTAAAGTACAAAGTAATTGTATTGGTAGAGACAAGGTATGAATCAAGAAGAATTCCAATTTAGTGTATTTTTCATTCAAAGATTGCCTTCCAAATCTTTTCGAGATTTCATACGAGGTGCTTTCTTTCGGCCTTCAGATACAGATGCCATTATACCTTCACGGTTTTGTCGATTGAGCGCTTAGCGAAGCTCAGTTAAATCGCATACGTTGTCGCGAATATACAATATTTTTTTGAGTGCCAATGTACGAATTTCTTCACAATCATTGTATAACATGCTCAACAAAACATTTTCACTGTGTGCGAAATAGGAATTATTCTGTATTACGGGATTTATGATGTTACGTAAGTTGTCTGGTAAATATTGAAGTATTCCAAAATTTTTGACTACAAAAAAACACTTTTTCGGCCTTACCTATTTTAATTGTCTTAAAAATTGGTATATATGTTCTTCTGATTTTTGTTGAATTTCGGTTTTTGTTATTTAGTAAAAATTGTGAATGGTTCGCGTTTTATCGCTGTTCAAAGTTGGTATTTTGCAGCAATTGTATGATAAATACACAATGTTTAAATGATCATATCTTTGGAACGCATCATCCGATTGCCACGAAATAAAGCGCAAAATAATGTTTATGTCCTGTACTTAAAATATAATTTTGAAAAAGGATAGGATGCTTTGCAAAAAGGATATTGAATTTAAAAAATGTCCTTAATTTGCAAATATCTCAAAATGCGTATCTTTAATTTTCCTTTATTTTTTTGCACATACAGCCCAAAATGTACTTAACAACATATGCAAATCCCAAATTGGGGTGATAAGCGGTTTAATTGTAAACGCGGTTTCATGAAACGCCTTATTGATTTTTGTTAATAACTCTCGTTTACAAATGAAAAACAATTTCTGCGCACTAACCACGAATTTTTTTATTTGTATTTTTGGTCGGTAAACTCAAAAATTTCATTAAAACAACATTTTGCGAATACATTTTTGTTAAATGAATTTTTTTTTAGCGATTTTTGGAGGTATTTTAATTATTTTGCTTATATCTTAAGTTCTGTTTATCTGATCTTCTCGAAATAAAACCCAAACTAAAGATAATCTAATTTCCAACAAATCCTACATTCAATATTTTCTCGCCAGTTCATAGCTTTACGCGCAAATAATTTTTTTTAGCGTTATTTGAAGGTGTTTTGACTATTTTTCTTATATCTTGAGCTCCGTTTATCTGATCCTTCCGAAATAAGATCCAAATTAAAGATAATCAAATTTCCAACAAATCCTTCATTCATTATTTTTATATTAGTTCATAACTTTACGCGCAATAGGAAAACATATGACTAATATAAGTTTTTTCATTAACAAATCGTTAAAAAAAGTTTAAGAAATAGAAATCTTTGCAATTAATTACGTCTTTTTATTTATCTGCAAAGCCTGAACATTTAGAAATATAATAAAGTTGATTAGATGAAAATCTATAGGTTTACTCCGAAGTTATCTCAAATTATATGAATATACATGATAAAATACAAAAAAAAATTGGTAATTTTTTACGATTTCTGTTTATAAATTTAAAAAAAATGAGCTTTGTTAATAAAAAAAATAGTTTTTCCTTGTTTGCCTATTGCGCGTAAAGTTATGAACTGATATAAAAATAATGAATGAGGGATTTGTTGGAAATTTGATTGTCTTTAATTTGGTTTTTATTGCGAAAAGATCAGATGAACGGAACTCAAGATATAAGAAAAATAGTCAAAATACCTCTAAATAACGCTAAAAAATTTATTTGCGCGTAAAGCTATGAACTGATGAAAAAATGATGAATGTAGGATTTGTTGGAAATTTGATTATCTTTAGTTTGGTTTTTATTGCGCGAAGATCAGATAAACAGAAATTAAGATATAAGCAAAATAGTTTAAATACCTCCAAAAAACGCTAAAAATTCATTTAACAAAAATGTATTCGCGAAATGTTGTTTTAATGAAATTTTTGAGCTTAGCGATCAAAAATACATATAAAAAAATTATTCGCGGTTAGTGCGCAGAATTTGTATTTCATTTGTAAACGAGAGTTATTAACAAAAATCAATAAGGCGTTTCATGAAACCGCGTTTACAAATAAACCGCTTATCACCCCAATTTGGGATTTGCATATGTTGTTAAGTACATTTTGGGCTATATGTGCAAAAAAATAAAGGAAAATTAAAGATACGCATTTTGAGATATTTGCAAATTAAGGACATTTTTTTAATTTCGATATCCTTTTTGCTACGCATCCTATCCTTTTTCAAAATTCTATTTTAAGTACAGGACATAAGCATTATTTTGCGCTTTATTTCGTGATATTCGGATGATGCGTTCCAAAGATACGATCATTTAAACATTATGTATTTCTCATGAAATTGTGGCAAAATACCAACTTTGAACAGCGATAAAGCGCGAACCATTCACAATTTCGACTAAATAACAAAAACCGAAATTCAATAAAGATCAGAAGAATGCACAGAAAAAAATAAAAAAAATATTTAATTAAAAAATTCGTAGATTTAATTAAAAAATTAATTAAATCCGAACCAATCACTAAAATGCGCAAATAAATTGAAAATATTTGTATGTCGTTAATTAAAAATAAATGGATATTTATTTAATTAAAAATTTAATACTATAAATTAAAAAATTTAATTAAAATTTAAAAAAAAAATAATTAAAATTTTAATTGTATAAATTAAAAATATTATATTAACAAAAAAAATAATTTGTAAAAACATTCTTTTTGAATAAAATAGTTTAAAAAAAAATAGTTCTTCAAACTTTACCAAATTTATTTATGCCGTAAAGACATAGTCAGTGAGATGATTTTATAAAGTTGATTATAAACCTTTCATATACATACACATAAGACTATAAACAAAATGAGAATTCAAAAACCTATGTGAAAAATAAAAAAAAATTTTCAACAAACTTTTTATACTTATGTATTTTTTTTGTATGTAATACAATGCAAGAGAAAAACACACACTCGCACACACACGGAAAACAAAAAAAAAAAAAAAATAAGTAAAGCTAGAAATTTAATTAAACATTTAATTATATAAATTAAATACTTAATTAATATTAAATTTGAAAACAATTAAAATATTAATTAAAATAAAGTTAAAAATTTAATTAAACAATTAATTATATTAATTAAAAGTTTAATTAATATTAAATTAAAAAACAATAAAAATTTTAATTAAAATAAAATATACGATATTATTTTCTGTGTGGATATGTTAATTTTTGGATAAATTGAACCACCATCGGCTGATTGCCTATGCTATTTTAAATGGAACCAGTCTATTGCGTCCACTGGATGAATTTTCCAAGCAGAGCACTACCGTTTACAGCCGAATTGTAGTATTTGACATTGAAATACATGGGAACATACACTTTCATGATGTACCTTGCCAAAATGTGTAAATTTTGTGATGGATTTTCTGTCGCAATATACACACGGAGCAATCTACTAGCTTTTGTTATCCATCTCGAATGTCCTACTGTTCCAGGTTTGATGTTTGCAAGATTAATTGAGCAAACTACCTTTTGAAACGGCTTGGGCAATTTGGTATAGATATTTAACGTCCGTAGAAAGTTGATTTTCAGCATCTGTACTCATTGGAGGAATGTGTTCAAGTGGAATAAGTTGAAAATTTTCGATAACCTGAAAAATGTTTAGATTATTTAAATAAAAAAATTACAAAACTATATCGTATGCGAAGGCTTATGTGCTAGATTTGACGATGACGCTGATGATTCTGGCTGCATCTCCATCTCCACATTCTCTGTATTATTAGAATCCACTGGATTATCCATATTTTTTATATCTTAAATTTTTTAGTAGCACTGCACAGTTTATACACGAAACAATTATTTCTAAAACTTACATTCAAAAACTATAATAAGTAAAGACTATATGGGACCGTTCCTTTTGACGTTTATAGGTGGGGTTAGTTGTTTATATGGTATCTGGGAAAGCTGGATGTTTAGTTCCCAGCAAAACTTAGATTACCAAATAAGGTATAAAATATGGTATAGGATCTCTTATTTTATACATTGCAGCATTGATGATTTTAACAGGCGATGAGACTTAAAGTAATGCATCATTATCACATAGAATACCAGTAAGGTATAAAATAAGTCATAAATTTATAACGAAGAATACGAGTAAGGTGTAAAATATATGATATTTTATAGGTTACGAGAAATGAAATAATATAGCATACCAGAAGATAATATATAAGGTGTTACGAGTAGTGAAAAAGTAATTTTGTATTAAATTTACTCACGTGATGGTAAGTGAGTGTAAGTAGATAAAATATGCTCGTGAGTGTGTGTCGTTAGAAATTTCCTGTCGTGAGCCCATCTCTAGTTTAAACTTATGCATTTTTTATAAAATAATTATTTTTTATGTTACTGTAATGTATTATGCATCCAATTATAAATAATGCATTATTTCAAATTTTCAAATAATACATAATGTAACCAAATATAAGTCATCCATGATTTAATGTTTAGAAATAAAAAATATGATATACATTTTTTCCAATAATCATGCATTACGTAGCAAATTATTAGTAATGCATTATTTTTCACTTGAAAATAATACGTTGTGGAACAAATGTTTGGTAAGACATCCTAAAATAATGCTTCAAATAAGGTATATACATTACCTGGTAATGTGTTATATAATCACTACCCATTACCAAAGTTTTGCTGGGTTTACCTTTTATTTTTCGCTATGAACAACTGAAAATGGTAATTTATCAATATTTTCACAAAAAATTTGCACTTTCACAAGGCCAAAACTGCCTGAAGGAGCCTTCCAATGCTTTTGCGATGTACTAGAGAGTTCTTAACTATTGTCTTAGCTACAATTTTTGTCTTAGTATTGGATCGAAAATCTCAAGGGTTTGGCTGTTATAGGCCAAAATATCAAAAAAAAAAATTACAAAAAGTGGTGAATTTTCTACATTTTCGACTTTTTGACCATGAAACCGAAGTTTTTTCTAAGTAATATGTTCAGAGAAATTGTAGCCCGAGACAATAGCTACAACTTTACTTTTGAAATTAAGTCAAAATTTCAAATAGTTTACGAAATATGAGCCCAAGAAAATTTGCAAATTTTCCAAAAAAAAATAAAGTCTGAGAAAAACTTCAAGTCAAAATCGGGAGGCTCGGTTTTCACCGTAGACGTATGGTCTAGTTGACTTTTTTGCTCAGTACAATCCCAAGAATCAGAAACGCGATGCGCCCATTAAGATTTTTTTCCTTCCTTACTAATCGCCCCACCCTAATGTCCATTCCTCTAAGTAGTAGACAAATCGGTGTTGTGTTTACGACAAACAAACACACACACGATCACAATACAAAATATGCATAAATTTTCACTTTAGGCCAGATTTACAAAACTGAATTTAAAAGAAATGATACCGGTTTCAATTTTCCAATAAATCTTCATTAATGTCGAATTTTTTTTGTTTGTTTTTTTTAATATTATAAATTTAGATAAAAATTGAGATATTCAGTCAAGGAGAACAATTTTTTGTTATAACGTGTTTAGATTAAAGCTTGAATGAATAGTGTAAATCAATCAGTTAATATAGAAATTAAATTTATGAAACAAAGCTTTCACGGGTTATTAATACCTCAAATTTGATCGGGAAAATGTTTTACAAACGCTGTTTAAGCTTGGAAAAATTAGTTTAGATATTTAGAAAAAGCTCTTACTCCGGCTTTTTGTAAAAAATAAGAAAGCTTTTATTTAAATTGTTAAAACATGTCCTAATTGAACATGTGGGGTCCGGGGACCAAACTTAAGCTCGAAATTACGTTAGCTATAATCGGTATGAATTTCGCTGCAATCGGTCCAGTACATACTTACTGAATAGCCAAATTATTAATAATAATCCACTGTGCACCGTTGCGTATGATTGTTATTTAAAGGCAATTACAAAATTAATCATGCGCCTTATACAGTTTTCAAGCACTTTTTATTACAATTATAATATAAGTTTACCAACTTCAAATGCGTGTAAAAAAATCTAGCGCTTTACTAAAAAAAAGACTTGAGGGTTTTTTTATGGAATATGTCAACTTTCATTTGCTTTTGGTTTCATCCCATTTCGATTGGTGTTGTGGCGCTGTTGAATCGGAAAAAGCTCTTTTTTCATTTTATGCAAAAGAAGGGAGCTTGTATCAAAATGTTTCAGTTTTCACGAACTCATTTCAAAAATTTCCTTTTTTCAAAATTTTTTTTTTAAATTTCCTTTCTCCAATTAGTCTTCAAACCCCATAAAACCACAGAAAAGTCAATAGGAAGCTTTTTTCATGGCTCATGACGAAGCTTTTCACATGACACAATAGGCCGGCATTTTTTTTGTAGGGCAAAAAAGTTTTTCTTACGATTTTGAACATCCGGGCAAATTTTTATTCTCCTAGGCCTTAATCTTATGTGGTACAAATTTTATTCCAATCGGATTTAATTAACCTGTAGCGCCCGAAGATCAAAGTTTTGGATTTTTGAAAAAAAAAATTTAAAAATTTGATTTGTGACACATCATATTTATTAATTTTGAAGCGCTTACACAAACATCAAAAAAAAAAATAAAATCGATCATAAGGCTTTCACGATATCGCTATTTGAAATTTGCAAAAAAAAAAATGTTTTAAAAGGTTCAAAAACGTTCAAGAAATTAAAAAAAAAATCAAAATTTCTTTCCCTTGACCCATTTATAGAGCTTAAGACAGTCATTTAAACCTAATTTGAGCCAGATCCGATAATTTTTACACGTATCGGATTTTTGGATTTTTGAAAAATTTTCACCAACATTTTGGTTTTTTGAAAAATAAAAAAAAAATTATACATCACTTTTATTACTTTTACATGCTTTTAATGTGAATATCTAAAAATTTCTTAAATCGGTCGAGCAGTTTTCAGGATATCGCAATTTAAATTTAAGAAAAAAATCCAAAACCGGCGATGTTTTCCTATGTTCAAGAAATGTTTAAAAAGAAAATCTGGAAATTTTTCTCCACCTAATATTTTATAGAGCTTGAGACAAACTTTCGTTTTAACTTAATTTGAGACAAATCAGAACATTTGAACTCATGTACCCTTCGATCAAAGTTTAGATTTTATGATTAAAATTTTCTAAAAAAAAACCAAAACTTTGATCGAAATTACCGGATTTGCCTCAAATTCTTTTAAATGAAAGTTTGTCTCAAGCTCTATGGAAGGGTCAAGGAAAAGAAATTATTTTTTTTTTTAATTTCTTGAACGTAGGAAAAAACCAGAAAATTTTTTACAGATTTCAAAAAGCGACATCTCGAAAACCATTCGTCCGGTTTTATCTTTTTATATTTGTGAGCACATCAAAATTAATAAATATGATGTATCGCAAGACATACCTTTTTATACCCTCCACTTAGTGATAGAGGGTATATATAAGTTTGTCATTCCGTTTGTAACTCATCGAAATATCGATGTGAGACCCCATAAAGTATATATATTCATGATGCCCGATCGATTTTAAGACATTCTAGCGATGTCCGTCTGTCCGTCTGTCCGTCTGTCCGTCTGTCCGTCTGTCCGTCTGTCTGTCTGTCTGTATGTCTGTGGAAAATGCTGTCGCGGACAAAAGATTGCACAGAGATGACTGAAACTTAACATATTTATTGAAAGTTCTCCCGAGAAGTTTGGTATTGCATTTCAGCGATATCGGTTCAGCGGTTCAAAAGTTATGAACGAAAATGTAAGCACACCTCAAAAATTTCAGTACATTCAACATAACCTAAAAATACAAAATGCTTTAATTCGGCTTCTGGTTGACATATGTGAACATAATTGAACACCAAATGGTATTTAAACAAGTACGAACATATTTTTGACAAAAAAAGAAAAAATCGCGGATTTTTTTTTAACAAAATTTTTTTTCGCGGAAATTTTTTTTTCAAAAATTTTTTTTTTTTCAAAAGTAATTTCCTTTTAAATAAAGTTTTTTGCAATAATCTTTTTGAACTTGTGGAAGGTATCACTACATTCGGCAAGGCCGAATTTAACTTTTTTACTTGTTTAATTTCAATTTTTTAATTTAATCCGATGGGCTTCAATTTTTTACCACATAACTTTTGGGTCTAGTAGAATATAAATTTGCCTGGACACTTGAGAAAATTCGAATATTGGATGAGATATTTTTCTCCTCTGAATCGATCTTAATAACAATTTTTTTCATTTCGATAATACGTCACATATACAGTGGTTGTCAACTAATTAGAAACGTTTCTAAAGTATAATACTCAACGTTATTATTATCAAACGAGTATAATTAAAAAAATGTTTTGCAGGTAATTAAAAAGCTTTAATTTAAGCTTGATGGCGTTATGATTAAGTAAATAATAAACGAGGTCGACATCTGGAAAATGAAATTATTTATAGACATTTTTCAGATAAATTTTTAAAAATATTTCGAAATCGTTTTTTTTTAAGTTCAAACATTAAAAATTTAAATGGTCCAACAGTTTTAATTCACTTGTCAACTAATTTTTTTTAACAACCGAAACAAAAAATTAATTTTTTAAATTCAGTAGAAAAAATTCGCATTTTTTAGACCTGCAATACTTTTGACCACCAATTTTTTGTAAACAAAGAAAATATGTTGTTATTTATTATAATAGTAGTACACCTAAGTGTATGGTAATGAGTAGGGATGAGATTTTCATGCACTAAAAAATCGAAAATATGCGCTTAAAATATGCAATAAAAAATTCAAAATATGCAGTAAAAAGCCTCAAAATATGCACTTAAAAATAAAATGTATGCAATAAAAATCTTGTTTTCATAGGAAAAACTTCTTAAAAAGCAAAAAAGTAACGCCGGGTTTAAATAGTAGCGTTTAAAACTTTATATAAGCAAGATTTTTTAGAAATTAAGACAATCTATAGAAAAAATTATAAAGAAAAAAAAATAATTTTTCTTATTTCCAAAATAAATTTTTAAAATTTCAAATTAGTTTTTGAAACATTTAAATTTCAATTTGTGTTTTTGCTAATTTACGCCAAAATATGCAAAAATATGCAATTAAAAGTTGGAAATATGCACAAAATATGCATTTAAAACCAAAATATGCAGAAATATAAATTTTCACCAAAATATGCAAAAATATGCTAAAACAAATCGATGCCATTTTAACGCAAATTTCTTTATTTGGAAAGATAATTGGTCGATATCGTTTTTAGACTATCGACAAAAAACATGCATTTTGCATGGAAATCTCATCCCTAGCAATGAGATATTAAAAAAAAAACTAAAATTTTTCTTTGTTTACAAAAAATTGGTGGTCAAAAGAATTGGACGTCAAAAAATGCAGATTTCTTCTACTGTATTTAAAAAACTTATGGCGTTTTCTTTTCTGGAAAAAAATGTTGCACTTTCTGCACTTTTTTTTCTTTAATGACTCTTTGTGGACAGTAATAAACAGTAAGTATAGACATATTTGGTACCAAAGGAAAGGTATTTTCGAGTTCTATCTAACTGTTCATAATATAATGTCGAATCACGCTTATTTTATTGAAAAAAATGTCAAAAACCCATAAATTTTTATATTTATCGGATCAGCTCAAAAACTGAGTATTGTTTTCAAATGCTTGATATAGCATTTTATAGTCCTTATAAATACCTTTCTTTTGGTACCAAATACGTCTTTATTTACTGTACATAACTGTGCACAAAGAGTCATTAAAGAGAAAAAAGTGCAGAAAGTGCAACATTTTTTTTCAGAAAAGAAAACGCCATTAGTTTTTTTGTTTAGGTTGTTGGAAAAATTAGTTGATTACTGAATAAGAACTATTGGACCATTTTTTATATTGTTAATGTTTGAAAAAATCGTCTTAGAAATATTTTTCTGAAAAATGTCAATAAATTACTTCATTTTCCAGATCGAGCCACGTAGCAAATTTATTACTTACTGCATCTGGACAAGCTTTAAATTAAATTTTATAAATGATCTATTATCTTTAACAAATTGCATATACTATAGAGTAGTTTCTAATTAGTTGACAACCAGTGTACATATTCGTGTTAGAAATTAAAGTTTAAATACCTCTTAAGATCAAAGATACAAAATCATAAAAAAGATCGATTGGCTAATAAAAAAAAATAGAAATTAAATAATTTTACACATCTATAATTCAAAAGTTGAATTTTATGGCAAAAAAAAGGTGATATTTTATTTTCAAAACCAATTAAAATGTCAAAAATGTATAATGTATTGAAATTTATACACGTTAACAACACATTACGTTTCATACTAGAAAAGTGTTTAAAAAATTTAATAAAAATTCCAATAAAAAAGAAATGTTTAAAAAACATTTCTTTTTAAATTTTTTTTTTAGAATTTTATTTCTTAAACATTTTTCCCTCTGTATATTTTGCTAAACTGTCATCAGTGCTTGACAAATTGTCATCATTTCTGTCTGTGTAAATCACTCAGAATTTTTCTTTATTCAATATAGAAAAAAAAAATATTTACTTTTTTCTATCTTCTTTTTTGCCTAGAGCAGTCATCATTCCCATGAGTAGCATACTACATTGCAGATTATCAATGTCATCATTTTAATTCCAGTTTGAAATGTTGCCACTTTTTTTTTCTTGTTCTCCACTATTTGTTCTTCAACATGTTTTGGTATCTTTGAGCTGCATTTCGCACACTGATGCCAATAAATTTAATTTGTCATTCCATGATTGATTGTTGATATGTGTTGATATTTAACTACTATACAGTGGGCGACAATACATTGGAAACTTTTTTATAATAGATGGAATTTGTTAAAAAAAGTTAACAAAACTATTATTATCAAACGAGTATTATTTTAAAAGTTTCATGTAGATAATTTAAAAAGCTTTAATTTAAGCTTAATGGCGTCCAGATTGAGTAAATAAAAAATGTGCTACGAGGGTCGATCTTGAAAATGAAATTATTTATAAACATTTTTCCGAACTTTTTTCAAAAATATTTCCAAGTCGATTTTTCCAAGTTTAATCATTAAAAATTTAAAAAAAGGTCCAATAATTTTTATTCAGTGATCAAATAATTTTTTCAACAACCCAAACAAACTATGAAATTTTTTAAGTACAGTAGAAAAAATCCACATTTTTTGACCTCCAATTCTTTTGACCACTAATTTTATGTAAACAAAGAAAATATGTTATTGCTTATTAATTTTAGTACACGTAAGTGTATAGTAATGAACTATTAAAATAATTAAAATTTTTCTTTGTTTCCAAAAATTGGTGGTCAAAAGAATTGGAGGTCAAAAAATGTGGATTTTTTCTACTGTACTTAAAACATTTTCAGTGTTTGTTTGGGTTTTTGGAAAAATTGGACTTTTTTTTAAATTTTTAATGTTTGACATGGAAAAAATCGACTTGGAAATATTTTTGAAAAATGTTTGGCTAAATGTCTATAAATAATTTCATTTTTCCGATCGACCCTCGTAGCGCATTTATTATTTACTCAATCTGGAAGCTGTCAAGCTTAAATTAAAGCTTTTTTTATTACCTACATAACGTTTTTTAATATAATACTTGTTTGATAATAATAAAGTTTAGTATTGTTAACTTTGTCTTAAATAAATTGCATCTACTATAAAAAAAGTTTTCAACGTATTGTCGCCCACTGTATATTGGTAAGGTTTATTAAGAAGAAAAAATATGTTTTTTCTAAAGTTAAGAATAATAGTAATAGGAAAGTCATATTAAGTCCTCGTATTGATCTTCCAAAGTTCACAATCTTGTGAAACTGCAGTGTAAGAAATACCTAAATAAGAGACTAAACTGTTCTCCAAAATTCATTTAAGCTTTTAATAAAAGCGACAAACTAAATGAACTATGATTTTCATAAGCTTTTCTTCCTGTCCTAACAAAATTTTAGGACACAACTTTCTTAAAAATAATTCATTAATTTTCCTACAATTTATATATCTGTTCCTTAAAACTCCTACGAGGAGCATCCTAGAATTTAGTAAAATTTAACTGAAAGTTTGGAAATTTTCTTAACTGTTAGGAACAAATTTTAGCTTATGTAAAGTTGAATAGTCCATAATTTTCCTTACATACATGGAAGAAATTCTTGCCGCCAAACAAATTTTCCCAAAATAAATAAAAAAATTTTTTTTGGGACATATTCCATATTACGATGAGCGCAGAGAAAAGAAAAAACGAAAACCCAATAAAAAGAAATTTATACGATCCCCTTTACAACAAGAATTACCTCTCCCTTAAAACAAGTACATGCAAATGTTTCCCTTTAACTAACCAACCATCTACTAGCGCGCAAAACAACCAAAATAAAGCCAACAACAAAACTAGTGAAAATAAATGTACTTGCTTTCCAGTGAGTAGCTTAAATTTAGACAGCAGAGCTGTAAATGAATGCATTGTTAGCCCGAATACAGTCGGTGCTCAGGGAATTAATACACCTACCCTTAACACGCCTCTTGCAAATGGTTTTAATTTTAACCCAATTATGTCACCAAGTATTATCAACGAAGATGTAAACTCCGAGCAATCTTCAAGTGTAAAGTTAACCCCTAAACCCGTTCAAACTGGCCTTGATAGATATATTACCATATTGAAGAGGAAGCGAAGCCCAAGGTCATCGAGGACCCCACGACCAGCTAAACAAGTAAGAGAGCATGAGGCCGATGCAGATACAGGTAATCGATTCTCTATATTAGATAGCGAGTCTAATGATCCGGAACCACAAGGTAAGACCTCTAAACCACCCCCAATTTTCCTTCGAGAGGAGTGCTCGAATGCTCTCGTTTCAAGCATTGTTTCGGTTATTGGCGAACAATCATTTCACGTTATCCCAATAAAAAAAGGTAATATCCGTGAAACGAAAATTCAAATTTATAGTGAGGAAAACTTCCGTAAGTTGAATTCTCATTTCGAGGGGCAAAAGAAAAGTTTTTTCACATATCAGTTGAAAAGTTCAAAGGGTATGCAAGTAGTTATTAAAGGCGTTGACTCTGGTGTTGAACCGTCTGAAATTCAGAGAGCGCTAATAGACAAAGGTTTTAAGATCAAGTCCGTTGCTAACATCAGAAATAAGGAAAAATTCCCCCAACCATTATTTCGTGTTGAGTTGGAGCCAAATGACCTTACGTTGAAAAAAGGCGAAATCCACCCTATTTATAACTTACGGTACTTGCTTTATCGTAGAGTAATTGTAGAAGAGCCACATAAGAGGAAAGGTCCCGTCCAGTGTATTAATTGCCAAGAGTTTGGTCATACCAAGGCTTACTGTAAGCACCCTGCCGTTTGCGTTATCTGTGGCGATTTGCATAGCTCGAAAGAATGCACAAAGTCTAAAACGGACTCAAACTTAAAGAAGTGTAGCAATTGTGGTGATAATCACACTGCTAATTACAGAGGTTGTCCGGCATATTCTTTTGAGAAACGATTTTTCACGAATAGGAATCAAGCTCCCCGTAGAGAAACTCAACATACTCAGGAAAACTCGGCTCCAAAATTCAACCAAAATGCTTACTCTTTTGCATCCGTCTTAAGGGGACGGCCTGTTGTTCAGAATACTCCGAGAAACACAAGAGTGATCCCGGAAACCCGATCGAATTCTAATGAAGAAAACACGCGTGATCATACCCAGGGTCAGAGTTTTAATTTTAGTAGGCTCGAGGCCACAATTAACACTTTAGTACAGTCAATGACTAATTTTACCAATATGATGGGTAATATGATGCAGGAAATACTAAGAATGCAGTCTTTGATATTAGAGGCTGCATTAAATAAGCCATGAACAGTTTGAAAATATGTTACTGGAACGCAAACGGCATACGCCAGCATAAAGAAGAACTCGAATATTTTCTCAGAAACAAGCAAATTGATATAATGCTTGTTTCTGAGACCCATTTAACCCCTCGCAGTCTATTCGCTTTAGATGGTTACACATTGTATGATACAAAAGACCCCAGAGGCAGGTCATGTGGAGGCTCAGGCATCTTAATTAAAACTCGACTAAAACATTATCTTATGTGTGATCTTTGTGAAGATTATCTTCAAGCCACTACTTTATGCGTAAACGAGTTTGACATGAACCTTGTGATTTCGTCAATTTATGCTCCCCCCAGATTTAAAATTACTGATAATCAGTATAGAACTTTTTTCGAATCTCTAGGTTCACGCTTTCTGGCTGCTGGCGACTACAATGCTAAGCATACATTCTGGGGGTCACGCCTCATTACCCCGAGAGGTCGTGTGTTGTTTGATACAATTTCTAAAATGGGTCTGGATGTGGTCTCAAGTGGAGAACCGACATACTGGCCTTCAGATCGTAATAAGATTCCAGATCTTATTGACTTTGGAGTGACTAGGAATATAAAAAGAAATTTTGTAAGTGTAGAATCTTCATTGGAACTTTCTTCAGACCACACACCCACTATTATTACTCTATTTAACCCCCGAGAAATTGTATCCCCCACTGGTGACTTGGCACTGTCAGGCAAAGGAACAAATTGGCTAAAATATAAAAAGTTTCTCAGTACTCATTGCTCGGAAAACATATCGCTAAGAACACCAGAGGAAATTGACCTATCGCTCAAGAATTTCGAATCTAATCTCAAACTAGCTGCTCAACTTGCTACTAAACCCCCCCGACAATCCAGACAGAATGTATATTCTTCTGTTGATGTCGAACGACTCTTAATTGAAAAACGGAGAGCTCGTAGAGAGTGGCAACTGCACAGATCTCCACGCTTAAAAGCACAACTTAAGGAATGCACGAACAACTTACGAAGATTGTTAGAATCTCAGAGAACGGCCGCACTAAATAGATTTCTTGAAAATCTGGAGCCTACATCAAGAACCGACTACTCGTTATGGCGTGCTACAAAAAATTTAAAAAGACCTGCACTCAAAAAAATAAAACTGTAAAGTTAACAAAATTTTTTTTGTTAACTCAGGTTTACTGGCGTTTTAGCAAATTTTTAGTTAAAATCAGCGTTTTAACTACTTTTTTAGTTAATTTCAATTTACGAAAATACTAGTTTTGTACAAATTTTGAATTAATTTTTTTTGTTGACTTTAAAACTGAGTTTACGAATTTTTACTAATTAGTTTGCTGATTTTTTGTAACATTTTTGTCAAGTGAAAAATTTTAAACATTTCTTGTGTAGCCTCCTATGCAAATCTCATAAGTCCTACTTAAGCTGTGAAAAAAATAAGAAAAAAAAGTGAAGTGTTAGTGTTTAAAACCAATATTTAACAAACTTAAATTTTTTTACAAAAAGTTTAGCTGAATTCAACTTATAAAAAATGTTACGAAATTTTCAGCTGAATTTTTAGTTAAAATTACGGTTTTTTTGCTACATTCATTCTACGAAAAGTTAACTAAATATTTTTTGTTAAATTAACTAGAAATTTAGTAGGTTCAAAATCAGGTGTTTTTTTAGTTAAATTTAACTAAATTTTTTGCTAACTTTACAGTTTTTTTTTTTTGAGTGTGTCTTATGTAAGCCTCCTTTGCGCAAAGCAAATGGAGATTGGGCCAGAAATGATACTGAAAAAGGAAATCTGTTTGTTGAGCACTTGAAAAATGTATTCACACCAAATGAATCAAGTGTTATAGTAGAGTTGCCACTAATTTTACCCCAGCGCATAGCAGTACCCGTTAGGTTTGAGATGCGAGAGGTCCAAAAGGCAGTTTGTGAATTAAACCCCAAAAAGGCATTTGGTATTGATAAGATCAGTAATAAAATGCTTTTGGAGTTACCCCGAATAGCATTAAGAATAATTCTTTTTATTTTTAATGCTATATTACGCCTTCAACATTATCCCCCAGAATGGAAAATTTCTCTCGTTAAAATGATACCCAAGCCAGGCAAAGATCACACAAAAGTGGAATCGTACAGGCCTATCAGTCTGTTATCCAATTTATCAAAACTTTTTGAAAAACTGTTAGTGAACAGATTAACAACTCATGTCGCTCAGAACAACTCTATCCCCGATCACCAGTTTGGATTCAGAAAGAAACATGACACAATTGAGCAAGTTCATAGACTGGTAGGTGACATTAGAAGAGCCTACGAAGAAAAGAAATATTGTTCCGCACTTTTTATTGATGTCTCACAGGCGTTCGATAAGGTTTGGCATGAGGGTTTACTCTATAAGATAAAAAATATGTTACCATCAAATACACATAAGTTACTCGAAAATTACATAACAGATCGTAAGTTTACAGTGAAGGAAAACGATTTTGTCAGTACCCCGCAGATCATACAAGCTGGAGTTCCACAAGGTAGTATTTTGGGACCGCTTTTGTATATTTTGTACACCTCTGATATGCCAACTAATCGAAATACGCATACCTCCACATTTGCAGATGATACAGCTATTTTAAGCTCCCATAACAATCCACTTGAAGCAACTCGCATTTTGCAGAGTCACATTCTTGAATTAGAATACTGGTTAAATAAGTGGAAGATTAAAGTGAATGAGCAGAAATGCATCCACATAACGTTCACGTTAAGACGAGAAACTTGTCCCCAAATTCGGATTAATAATCACATTGTACCTCAACATACAACAGTAAAGTACCTCGGAATTCATCTCGATCGTCGTCTTACGTGGAAAAACCATATAGATGCAAAATTAACCCAAATAAAATTGAAAACTATTGCACTTAATTGGCTAATTGGGAGAAACTCGAAACTTAGGTTAGACTGTAAACTATTGATCTACAGCTCGATTATAAAACCTATATGGTGCTATGGTATTCAGTTATGGGGCACTGCCTCTGCGTCTAATGTGGAAAAAATACAAAGAAAACAGAACAACATTTTGCGAATGATTACTGATGCCCCCTGGTATGTTAGAAACTTGAACATACACAGAGATCTAAATGTTTCCCTTGTTAAAGATGAAATTGTGAAACATACCCAGAACTACTTACGAAAACTGGAATCACATCCAAACAATTTAGCACGCAATCTTCTAAATAATCGTGGTCACCAACGCCTTAGAAGGAGGGCCACTGCTGACTTGGCACACTAAAGTGAAGGATGATGATTTTGAAAACATTGGATAATTTATGAGCAGATGAAATTTTGTCTGGCATTGGCTGGACTTAATATTAAGTTATATTAATTTTAAGATTTGAATACTTATTGTTAGTTCACATAATTTTAGTGAAGATTCAATAAAACAAATGAATGAGAAAAAAAAAAAAAAAAAAAAAAATATTCCCCTTCTTTACACACAAAAAAACCCTGTTAAATTACTAGAAAAAGTCTCGTAATCCCATTTAACCAATATTTGACAGTTTTCTTCTTTTTTTAGGAAATATTCCCTTCTTTACACACAAAAAAAATCTTGTCAAATTACTAAAAAAAAATCTCGCAATCCCATTTAACCAATATTTGAAAGTTTTCCTTGTTCTTAACAAACAATTTTTGATCAAAATTTACATTTGTTTTGTAATTTTACAATTTTTTTTTGTAATCTTACAAATTTTTAGCTTTTTTGTTACAAAAAAAATCTAATAAATTCACGAGAGTTCCTTGTAAGTTTTATTTTGCCAAAATTAACAATTTTATTAGTAAAAAGCTTGTAATATTACAAAAAAGCTCGAAATTTTAACTAGGAATTCTCTTAAAATAGGAGGTAGCAAAAAATCTAGTAAAATCACGATACCTTCTTGTAAGTTTTATCGCTTCAAAAAAATTGTAAATTTACTGGGAAAAAGCTTGTAAAATTATTGGTAAAAAGTTTGTAAAATTACAAGAAATTCTTGTCAAATAGGAGGTAGCCAAAAATAAAAGTTACAAGTTTTTCTTGTCATTTTACAAGGACTTTTTTGAGTGTAGTTTTAGGACGTAATTAACCAATTAGTTCATCATATTTATCTTCTTTAATTTAAGGAAGTTTTTTTCCACAACTTAAGTACATTTTTCAAACCTTAAAGAGTTTTAAATGCACTCAAAATAATCACTCTGTTAAATTACAGAGATACTCTGCTGAGGCAGCAGAAAATACCATAGATTTCCAACCAGCAAGATTTTTTGTTATTTTACGAAGAAAACTCTGTAAAATGATTTCGATAAAAAAAAACTGTAAATTTATAGAATTATCTGTAAAATATTGATAAAACCAAAAAGAATTTTACTTAAAAAAAATCTGTAAATTTACAAAGTTTTAGTTAAATGCATTTTATGAGTTCAAAATTTTACAAAAAAAACTCTGTAAAATTTCCAAATTTTAGTTAAATCCATTTTATGAGTAAAACTTCTCTGCATCAAAAACATTAATTAAAATTAAAAAAATTAAATTAATTAAAATTTTGTTAAATTTTACCGCTTTAATGCTTCCAAATTGTAAATTTGCTTTTTTATTTTTATGAATATTATGAGTTTTTAACAAGTAACTCAAATTTTATACGTCATCCTCGTAAAATTTACCAGTTTATATTGTTATTTAAGACACTTTTTAAAGAGGGGTTTATCGGTCATATTTGGAAGTTTTTTGAAGTGATTATTATTTTTACAGAGCAATAAGTAAAATTACAAATGAAATTTAGTATTTTGGTTACGAGAAAAAAACAAAGTATTTTTCTAAAATCCGTATTTTAACAAAAAAACTGTTTATTATCTGTAAAATAGAGATTACAGATAAATTACAGATAAAATTTTGTTTTTCGGATTTTTCTTAAAATCTGTATTACGACAGATAACTTTGTCAAATATCTGTCGAATTGAGATTACAGTCATTTTACAGAGTATTTAACAGAGTAATTGTTTTGAGTGTGGCGATATATCGAAAACTAAGCCAGGTAGAGCAAAATGGAGGCCATTTTTGGTTCTTAGAGTCTCCATAGCATCGCTTATACTCTTCACATGTGTAGATCCCCACTAAATTGGGATCTAAAAAGTTGGCATTCCCGAAAATTTTAAAATATTCATATCTCGGCCGATACAATGAAAATTCCAAAGGCATTTTTGTAGCTTTTAACACGTTGAACACGACCGCCAAATACATTAAAGCTCTCCGAATAATAGTTTTAAAGTTATTGAGTTTTTAAAAATTTGAAGACCATATTGGGAACCTTTTTTCACTTCACGTATGTAAAAAAATTTTGAACGTAGGAAAAAAATTTCAAATAGCGGCATCTCGAAAATATACATTTTGTTTTTAAATTTTCAAAAATACAAAACTTTGATCGCCGCTTGCCAAGGGTTAGTTTAATACGACTTACCTAAAACTTGCATCATTTAAAGCTTAAGCTTCTTTCGGTCCAAGGACGAAGCCTATTAAAATTGGAAAAAATCGGTCCATGTTATGACCTAGCCCCCATACAAACGTCTCCTTTTAATTTGTATCAAATGCCTCTAACAACGGTTTTATAAAAGGTATCCTTTCGAAATTTGGCAGGTTATCGTGTTTTTTTATTTACAAATCACCATGCCGAATTTTAAGGCAATTGAAGCAGTTCTTCTTGTAGCCCCCATACAAACCACCTTCCCGATATTCACAAAAATCTCTAAAATTTTATGAAAATCAAAAATATTTTATTAAAATTTTGTTTGAATGTATTAAACGCGTACTTTAATAACCATATCAAATCTGGGGGCTAATCACGTAAAACGATTGACGATGCAAAAACGACATCAAAATACATGTCGTTTTGAAAGTAAATTTTAAAGCTTTTCTTTATAAAATTATTAAAGATTGCTGTCTAATCCAGAAACACTAAAAAAATTGGAAACATTTTTTTTTTGTTTTGGAGCAACAAGGCACCAAAAATCGACGATAGCCAACTGTCGTTTTTCGGGATCACAGTCCTGATTATTATCGGACCATTTTTGGACCTAGACCCATATAAAAATTTCGCCCGATATACAGTTAAAGCGGTGTATTCGTAACAAATTTTAGCCTAATTCACTAAAATTTGGTTTGTGGGTGTTTTATGCACTTATTAAAGATTTAACAAAAGATAGATCACATCGGTGTATGTTTTAACTTGGGACTAGGGCTGTCAATCCCAAAATTCCGAATCCCGAAATCCCGGGATTTTTATCATAAAATGAATCCCGAATCCCGGGATTTTTAAGCTCAAATCCCGGTATTTTTTAAACATTAAAAATGTATGAGAATTTATTTTTAAAAATACAACTTTGTTCAATTATTGTTACATTTACATCAACAAATTAAAACTAAAACTTTTTTTGAATTTTCAACGTAGCTGGCCACGAATTTTACTAAGCTGAGAATTCTACCCAGGCTTGCTGAATAATAGTCCAACGCACTAACCATTAAGCCACAGTCAAGAAGACCTTTGACCAAAGTTTGCAGGTTTTGGCGAAAATTTTCTAAAAAACCAAAACTTTGAACGAAGGGCGCCACGGGTAAATTTAATCCGATTGGCCTCAAATGTGTACCACATAAGTTTTAGGTCTAGGAGAATAAAAATTTTTCGGGACGTTCAAAATTGGAAGAAAAACTTTTTTTATGCAAAAAAATGCAAGTCTAATGTATTATATTATTACATTTCCACTTAAAATGTTTTTATTATTTAAATTTTCTTTAAATTAGTTTTAAAATTATACAGTACAACAACCAAAACGGAATGGGATGAAACCAAAAGCAAAAAAAAGTTGTAATTTTCCATTACAAACCCCTCAAGACTTTTTTTAGTTCATTGCTACATATTTAATATTAATAATTACTTAAAAACTGCATAAGTGGCGTATACTTAATTTTTTAATTGCCTTTATATAAAATAAGAATAATTAGAAATCATTTTTTTTTAATAATTTCGTTGTAGTGAAATCGACCCAAAGGTTTACTTGGGAATCAAACTCACGACTCCCTGCTTAATAGGCTAGCACGCTACCAACTAACACACAGTAGCCCCTTAATATGCACAATAAAATTGAAACATAAAGAGTCTACTATTTTTTTTACTTTTGTAATCAAATAAATTTAATCCCGAAATCCCGAAAAATCCCGGGATCCCGAAAAATCCCGGGATCCCGGGATTTCGATTTTCAAATCCCGAATCCCGGGATTTTAAAAAATCGATCCCGTTTGACAGCCCTACTTGGGACCCATTTTCCGGGAAACACCAGTGTAGGGTATTATATGGCCGGTCTTGACCGACTATAAGTTTCTTACTTGTTTTTCTTTTTTTGAAAAAAAATAATATCTAATTTTCTCAATCGTAAACAATTTTTATTTTATTTATGTCAACAAAATAATTCTTCTTAAAAGTCCCTAGAGTTTATTAACAAATCGGAATTTTGTTTGTTTTCTTTTCCAAAAATCTTTAGTCGATGATTTATTATTCTCTATGATAGAATTGATATCCATGTTATTCCACTTTTTTTATACCCTACAACTACGAAGGAATACTCACTTTGTCAATCCGTGTGTAACGCATCGAAATTTATGTCGAGTGATAGATTTTAAGACGTTCTTTGAATGTCCTTCCGTCTTTCTGCATATAACACGATGCAGTCCAAAATAAATAAGCTATCCTCCTTAAGTTTGGTCCGAATATATTCTATGGTAGGGTTAAGTTCGCAAATGGGCAAAATCCGACCAGGAGGAAAAAAGTTTTCCCTTCAACCTCTAAAAAACAGTATTTTTTAAAACGTATTTTTGAAATTTTGTTAAGTAAATAAAACAATTTTATGTCGAAAGAAGTTTTAAGTGTTGCACTTAGACTAAGGGGATTGGAAAATGTGTTTTTTACCTGCCCCTTTTGTGGGCATGGTCACGGTGTTCCCCATAAACCCCTACCAACGCCCCTTCCCCAAAAAAAAAGCCCCTGTTTTTATTTATTTTTTTTTTTAATTTTTTTACATATTAAGGGTATTAAAGTTTCGGCACAGCCAAATTAAACACTCTCACTTATTTTTTGTTGTATATCGTTGCATATTTAAATATTTTTAGACTTTTTTTCTAAATATTTCCATTATGCAAATATATTTTGTTATTTTGTGTTATCTTTAACAAGTTTGGATTTGTCATTTAATGCCTTTAAAAAAAAATACAAACATTTAACATCTACAACAAATTGTTATGATTCGATTTAAGCATTTATAATCGGAATGTGTTAAATAAAAAAATAAATAAAAAATGAAATAGTCAAATACATATTAAATTGTAATTTGATATTTTATTTTTTCATTAATTCAAATTTGTGTTTATTTAATCTACAATTTAGCAACAATTTATTTTCGAATTATGGAATTGAAAATTGTGTGTGTTTTTGTTAATGTCTGTCTGTCTGTCCATTATGCCCGTTATTAATGTTTAATTTTGAACTAGTTTCTGCTCTAGTAATAATGTTATAATTTATATTCATAGGCTCTTATTCATAATACTTATAACAGACTTATTGTAGGTTTATTTGACAATTGTTCCTGCAATATCTGTCAAATAAACCTACTTTAAATATATTTTAGGTTTTATGAATAACCACAATAGTTGTTAATATTTGTTTTTATGTTTTTATGTTTTTTTATTTTTTATTAGTTAATTTATGTATTTTGTTTATTTATTTACTTAAAATGTTTAAATATTTTATGAGATTTTAAATTATATCAAGTGTTTTGTTAGTATCCCAGGCAGAAAAATACGGACGGAGAGGGCGGAAAGGGGAAAGTCCCGAAAAAAAAATGTTCAAGTCCCAGACACAAATTTTTTTGGATATATATTTATGGTACAGGGTATAATGAGTTTGTGCTAGAGTTGTCAACCGATTAAGAATAATTCGATTAATCGATCAAATAAAATCATACTCTTGTTCGATTAATTTAAAAATGACAATTTTCGAATAACAATTAAATCGATTAATTTATGCCAATTAATCGAACAATTATTTTTTTCACACCATCCACCTACAGTACCGAAATATCGGTCAAGGACTACATAAACTATATATACAGTGGGCGACAATACATTGGAAACTTTTTTATAGTAGATGAAATTTGTTAAAGACAAAGTTAACAATACTAAACGTTATAATTATCAAACAAGTATTATAAAAAAATGTTATGTAGGTAATTTATGAAGCTTTAATTTAAGCTTAATAGCGTCCAGATTGGGAAAATAATGAATGTGTTACGAGGGTCGATGTGGAAAATGATAAAATTTATAAACATTTTTCAGAACATTTTTAAAAAATATTTCCAAATCGATTTCTTCCAAGTTAAAACATTAGAAATTTAAAAAATGGTCGAATAGTTTTTATTCAGAGATCAAAAATTTTTTCCAACAACCCAAACAAACAGTGGAATTTTTTAAGTACAGTAGCAAAAATCCACATTTTTTGACCTCCAATTCTTTTGACCACCAATTTTTTGTTAACAAAGAAAAATTAAAATTATCTTAATATATCCTTAGCATATACTTAAGTGTACTAAAATTAATGAGCAATAATATATTTTCTTTGTTTACAAAAAATTGGTGGTTTGCTACTGTACTTAAAAAATTCCACTGTTTGTTTGGGTTGTTGGAAAAATTATTTGATATCTGAATAAAAACTATTGGACCTTTTTTTAAATTTCTAATGTTTTAACTTGGAAAAAATCGATTTAGAAATATTTTTTAAAAATGTTCTGAAAAATGTCTATAAATTTTTTCCTTTTTCACATCGACCCTCGTAACACATTCATTATTTTCCCAATCTGGACGCTATTAAGCTTAAATTAAAGCTTGATAAATTACCTACATAACATTTTTTTATAATACTTGTTTGATAATTATAACGTTTAGTATTGTTAACTTTGTCTTTAACAAATTTCATCTACTATAAAAAAGTTTCCAATGTATTGTCGCCCACTGTATAATTGATCAGTGATCGATTCTAATTCATTCTAGCGATGTCCGTCTTGGGAGGGCACGATACAGACCAAAATAAAATAGCTATACTCCTAAAGTTTGGCAAAATTATATTGTATGATCATAGGCAGGTTAAGTTCGTTAGCAAAATCTGACTAGAGGACAAATGTTCACCCTTAAGGAACTAACCTAACCTTAGTTCATTGACCTGCATTTAGACCACTATGATTAGTAAATGCTATTTTTTTCGCCCGCCCCGTTTAAGATCGTGGTTATAGAAAATAATACAAAATAATGATAAAAGTGTTTTTTAGGCGTAAATATCGTAAACATGAATTTTTAAACATTTATGAAGAGGGAAAAGGTGTCCTCCAACGGCCCCGCCGACTCCCACCAACTTAAAACTCAATTTTCTGTATAATTTTGTTTATATTTTAATAACCACTTTTTTATTCGTTATTCTCACCGATTAATCGAATATTTTTTTAGATTTAATCGTTTGATCGAACGGACAAAAGCAATTATTTGAATTGTTCGAACAAAGTAGAAAGGCGAATAATTGACAACTCTAGTTTGTGCTGATGTTTGTAAATAATGCAATCCCATTTGAGTCGATTTAGCGAAGTCCGTTCGTCTATGTAAATAGTGTAAACACGATACAGGACGCAATTATTAATATATTTGGCTAAAATTTGAAACTTTGTCCCAAGGACAAAGACTATTGAAATTGGAAAAAATCTATCCATGTTTAGGCCAAGCCCCCATAGAAGCTTCCCCTTTAAATTTGGGTAAATGCACCCAGCAACCGCCTTACAATAGGTATCCTTTCAAAATTAAACTTATAGGCGTATTTTGTTTTCATAAATCATCGTTCCAAATTTTAAAGGAATTGGACCTTCTCGGGAGAACTTCCAATAAATATGTTAAGTTTAAGACATCTCCGTGTAATATTTTGGCCGTGATCACCATTTTCACAGACAGACAGGCAGATGGACATCGCCAGAATGTCTAAAAATCGATCGGGGGAGTTACAAACGGAATGACAAACTTATATATACCCTCTATCACTAACAATAAGTGGATGGTATAACAATTATGTAGGTAATTTATAAATAGGGATGTGAGTTCCATGCAAATGCATGTTTTTTGTCAATAGTCTAAAAACGATATCGACCAATTGTCTTTACGAATCAAGAAATTTGCCTTAAAATGGCATCGAATTGTTTTTGCGTATTTTGTTTAAAATGCATATTTTTGCATATTTTGGCATAAATTAGCAAAAACTCAAATTAAAATTTATTTGTTTTAAAAAAATATTCTAAATTTTAAAAATTTATTTTGAAAAAAAGAAAAATGTTTTTTTTTATTTTATTTTTTTATAAATATTCTTAGTTTCTGAAAAAAAAAATTTACTTAAATAAAGTTTTAAATGTTACTATTTAAACCCACTGAAAGAATTATTGTTCATAATATCTATGAACAAATTTCATTAAACCAAATTCATAGAATCTATGAGACAATTCATTGGCTGAATTAATATTCATTAGTATTGTGAAATATTTCATAGAATTTTATTCATAGATTTTGGTAAATTCATAGAAAAAATTCATAGAAAAAAATATTTTATTACTGAAGTTTTTATTTATTTCGGTTTGAGTCCATATTAATTATTTCTGAGAAACAATTATTTTTGTTGTACAATGAGAGAATCTGAAAAAATTAATTGACAACACAGGCTAAGGGGAGATGTCGACAGCTTTCGGAAGAAGCCACCCTTCATTCGTCAGCACTCTTCGATTGTCACTCTTCGATTGTCACTGTATATAAAACAGAATTAAAGAAAAAAATATTATCAACAAGCCTTATAATTTTTTAATAATTAAAATAATGTTACTATAATTAAAAAAATTTAATAAATATATTAAAAAAAAATAAAAAAAAAAAAAAAAATTAAAAAAAAAATATTGCTGCCCTGGTGGGATTCGAACCCAAGAACTACCGGCTGTGAAGATTATTGTCGACGCCTTAGCTATCAGCGCCATCAAAGGAGGAAAATCTTGCCAACTATCACTTACAATTAGTTTTATAATGTTCGTTTTTTTTTTGCAAATACACAAAAATTTTGTTTTCTTCAAACACACACACAGCTTTTGGCAGAGCATAGTGGCAGAGCATTGGTACAAACTCAATACGTGAAAGCAGAATATTAAACAAAATGTATTTTAATTCTTATAATTTGTTTGTATACTTTAGCTCGGTGGCTAGAGACTAAGCTTCACGAACAACTGGTTTTGTGTTCGAATCTCGGTGGGGATAAGTAAAAAGTATAAAAATTTTTAAAAATAGAAAATTGTAAATAAATAATAAAATAATAAATAAAAATGAAATAATAAAATAAATAAAAATAAAATAATAAAATAAATAAAAATGAAATAATAAAATAAATAAAAATAGAATTAAAAATATTTTTTTTTATAGCCTATGAACTTTTTCATAGATTTCTGGTTTCTATGAATTTGGTTCATAGATTCTATGAAGGGCATCACTGGTAGTTGACCATTTTTTTCTGAACTCAAATCAGTACGCTTTTACGATTATATTTTCGTGAAATACCTCTCTTAAAACTCTTTTCTATGGCAAAACACTGATAATTTTTTCAGCACTCAAAAAAATTCAGTTAAACTATCAAACTTGGGGCAATTAGTATTTCAGTAAAATCAACAATTTAAATAACAACTGTTTGAAAAGAGCTGTTTTAAAACAACTGCCTTAAACTGTTGTCGTTATCTTTCAAAAAATTTAACTGACTTCAAATTAATTTGAATGTTGATCGTTTCAGTCCAGAAATTATAACCAACAAAACCCCACAGGTTTTGAGTTTAAGAAAGTCCCTCAAATTCTGAGGACTTTTTTCCATAAGTTTTGATAACTCTGACTTTTATAAAACTTCCCAGATAATTGTCATTTCAAAAATATATTCAAAATACACAATTGTTAACAACAATAAATAAAAATCTGCACAACAAATTTGATAAAAAGGGATGTTTTCAGCGAAGAAAATAATCTGGAATGATGCAAACAACATCCGAAACACATGCAAATTGAAAATTAAAACATATTTTTTAAAATAGACTCTGTTTAATCACACCAAAATTGATCCGATGCTAGGTTTTTATCTTCAAGAATTTGAATCAACGTAAGGTTGAACATCTCGAAATCTAATTTCGGAATAAACATCTGATTTAAGAATAAATCTAAGCCTTTTCTGAAGAATTTGAGCCTTTTCTGAAGAGAAATTCAACAAGCTGAAATTTATATAAAAATTGTATCAAAATCTCAGATTTTCTAAGGAATAAATATGTCAGAATATAAATTTTTTATTAAAGTCTTCAGATTTTGTGTTATGAGATAATCGTTGATCTTTTCTTAGCATCTGAGAAATTTTTAATAGGAAAAATGCAACTTGTTAAATATCAGAATATTAACATTTTTCTGGTTAAAAATATCTCAGAATCCAAAACTTTTTCTAACGGAAGAAAAAAATTTTCAGGAAATGAGACTTGTTCTCATCAAAAATGCGTCCTGAATGTAATATGTCCAGAATCTAAGACCTTTTTTGTTAGAAAAAATTTCAAAATCTGAAACATTTGGAACAGAAAAAATTTCTCTGAATTTGATAATTTTTTTTGGAAGAATGTCTCATAATCCGCGACATTCTCTATAAGATATTCTTATTTTATGATATTTTCCTAAGAAAAAAATATAGAATCTTGAAATAAATTTTTCACATAAATATGTTGAAATGTTCAAAAATCAGTACAATCAGTACATATTTAAAAAAATCAGTACAAATCAGTACAACGTCTTTTGATCAGTACACGTGATCAAAAATCAGTACATGTACTGATCAAATGTCTTAAATCTTTTTAAATAATGTAGAAAATATAACTTTTGCAGACTTCTGTCAAAAATCTGTCAATGGATCATCAGCAGAAGGCGAAAAAGACGAAAAAATAAAATGTTGCTTATCAAGTTCTTGCAGTAAGCCCTTCAATTATACTTATTTCATAATAATAACGTTGAGTATTATAGTACACAGAAAAAAAATTGCCAATAACGAAATTCATAGTATTTATGAACAAATACATACAAATTATGAACTTTTTCATTAAATTTTTGAACTTTTTCTTATTATTTATGAAAAAATGTTAAATATTTCTATAATTCCACATATTATGATTTATTCATAAATACAATGTAAAAGTTCAAAAGTATTATGAAAAAGTTAATAATTTTTATGAATTTTTTTATAAATACTATATAAAATTCGTTCATAGGATTTTTTTTTTTTTGTGTGTATGGAAGCGTTTCTAATAAGTTAAACTAAAGAAACGTTTTTAATTAGTTGACAACCACTGTATAAAGTCCGAAAGGATGTTTTCGAACAGGTAGGGCGAAATTGAGTCTTTCTTAATTTTAATTGGGCTTTCGTGCATTTTAATTAAGTATTCTGAATTTATTTTTTCCTTGAGTGCAAATGGGTGTTTCTGAGTTACAATTGAGATTTCTGAATTTTAATAGGATTTCTTTGAGATTTCTAAATTTCAATAGGATTTTAGGAAATCTCAATGGGGATTTCTAAATTACAATTGAGATTCTTGAATTTTATAATTTTCGGTACAAAGAAAATCTTTTATGAATTTATTTCGGGATTCTTTGTATATTAAATAAGATTCGCTAAATTTAATTTAAGCGTTTCTGAATTACATATATTAAAGTTGTTTTTTATTCGACCTTTCCAATTTAATTATAAAAATGAAATATTTGGGCTCGAGGCCTGGATTGTTCTTTAATTAAAATTCTTTTTAATTAATTTCCAATATTTCGCTACTCTTCGAGTAGCATCCTCAGGGAATATAATGGATTTTAAATAAAAACACAAAATTCTAAAAATTAACGTTGCTTATAACTCGTCATCATAAATAAAGAACAAATCCAGGCCTCGAGCTCAAATATTTTATTTTTATAAGTTTCTGAATTACAAAATTCCCCAAGTTAATGACTTTGACAAATGATTTTAAGTTTCCATATTTAAATTTATTTCAAGTTAAAAATATCCCTTTTTTCAATAGTTTTTTAATAAAATCTTTATTTTTTTCTTCTTTTCCAGTTTGCAATTGTAATAATCATGCTCGCCAGTGTCGTTTTAATATGGAACTATTCAAATTGTCCGGACGTGTATCCGGTGGTGTATGTCAAAATTGTCGTCATTCAACAACCGGTAGACATTGTCACTATTGCAAAGAAGGTTTCTATCGTGATCCCACAAAACCATTAAATCATCGTCGTGTCTGTAAACGTGAGTATACATAATTAATCTTAAAATTAAATTATTTTTATTTTTTTCATAACTAGAAATAATAATAATGGTCAATAATAATTATTTAAAAAAATATTTAAATATTAATAAACAAAAGTAAACAAATGTATGGTAAAATATTTGCTAAAGATTTTTTTTTAAATGCTTGAATAAGAAAATTACAAAAATATTACAAAGATTTACAAAAAAAAAAAAATATGTAAATTTACTAAATCAAGCATAAACAAAATCACGCTAAAGTGTAATAAAAAATTAAAAAATTAATAAAAAAAACATACAAAAAATTTAAACACTTGAAAATTATAAAAAATCAACGCTTAAGTGCAATAAAAATATTAATTTGAAAAAAATCTAAGTAATTATAAAATTATTTTATTAATAATAGAGCTTTTATAGTTGAGACTCAGAGAAGATTAATTAAAACTCTTAGAAGATCAATTGATATTCAGAAAAGTCCAATTGAAATTCAAATCTTTTCAGAATTTTTTATTCAGATTTGAAATTCCAACTAAAATTCACAAATACAAATTAAAATTTGAAAAATCGCAATTAATTAGATTTGAATAATATTTGTGTTTTTATGAATTTCAATTGAGATTTTCTGAATTTTAATTGTGAGTTCCTAACTTTCAATTGACCGTTTCTGAATTTCAATTTGATTTTTCTGAATTTCAATTTGATTTTTCTGAATTTTAATTGATCTTTTCTTAGTTTCACTTATTTTTTCTAAATTTAAATTTATCTTTTCTGAAATTTATTGAAAAAAAAAACTACACCATTTTCAATTGTATTTCAGAAATTATCAATTGTTTTTCAGAAATTATCAATTGTATTTCAGTAAAAATCAATTGTATTTCAAAAACTTTTAATTGTATTTCATAATTATCAATTGTATTTCAGAAATTATCAATTGTATTTCAGATGTGATCAATTGCATTTCAGAAGTTATCAATTACTTTTCAGAATTTATCAATTGTAATTCAGAACTTATTAAATGTGTTTCAGAAATTATCAATTGTATTTCAGAAAATATCAATTGTATTTCAAAAACTATTAATTGTATTTCAGAAAATATCAATTGTATTTCAGAAAATATCAATTTTATTTCAGAAAATATCAATTGTATTTAAGAAACTATTAATTGTATTTCATAATTATCAATTGTATTTCAGAAACTATCAATTGTATTTTAGAAATTATCAATTGTATTTCAGAAATTATCAATTGTATTTCAGAAAATTTCAATTGTATTTCAGAAAGTATCAATTGTATTTCAGAAACTATCAATTGTCCCAGCAAATATAAATCGAAATTTTGGCGACACAGCATCTTTTTATAGCATACCGAAGCGCATCCAAAGAGCGCTCTTGAGGATGCAGTAAAAGTAAGGGGAAAAATTCAAATTTTTTGTTAAGATTTTTTATATAAAACTCAAAATATAAAATTATATTTTGATAAAATTTCAAACATGCTTTCCTTTTAAATATATTTGACACTTTTTGAATAAAAAACCATGAGTTTTGGACAAAGACACATGATTTCGCTGCATCATTATTGCGCATTAATCAGCGCTGCAAAGATATGCTTCAATCATAACACCATTTCCACTTTAGTTTCAGAAAATACAAATTATATTACAAAAAATTTCTAATCATAGCAGGGAGTCAACTGATTTTCAGAATTAGTCAATTGTATTTAAGATTTTCCAATCGTATTCAGAAATAGTCAATTGTATTTCAGCCCTATGCTCCTTGTAGGAGTAAAAGGAACAAATATATATATATATTTCAGATTTTGTAATTTGTATTTCAGATTTTGTAATTTGTATTTCAGAAATAGTCAAATGTGCTTCGTCTTTATTCCGCTTAAATCAGTTCTAAAAAGATACATGAATTCACTGCATCTTTATAGCGATTTTTTCAGCGCTCTAAAGAGATGTGAATTCAGAGCATCTTAAGAGCGATTTTTCGGTGTATCCAACTAGCGCTCTAAAGTGTGACATCACCTTAGAGAATCATGCATGAATTCAGCAGGTTTGGATGCGCTCCTTGACTCGAGTTTCCTTTCCAAAAGCTGCTGCCAGTTCAGCAAAATTTCTGCTGGGGTATTTCATAATTACCCAGCAAAACTTAGATTACCAAATAAGGTATAAAATAATGTATAGGATCTCTTATTTTATACATTGCAGCATTGATGATTTTAACAGGCGATGAGACTCAAAGTAATGCATCCACATTATCACAAAGAATACCAGTAAGGTATAAAATAAGTCATAAATTTATAACGAAGAATACGAGTAATGTGTAAAATATATGATATTTTATAGGTTACGAGTAAGGCATATAATATTGCATACCAGAACGTAATATATAAGGTGTTACGAGTAGTGAAAAAGTAATTTTATATTAAATTTACTCACGTGATTGTAAGTGAGTGTAAGTAGATAAAATATGCTCGTGAGTGTGTGTCGTTAGAAATTTTCTGTCGTGAGCCCATCTCTAGTTAAAACTTATGCATTTTTTTATAAAAGAAAATTTTTTTTTATGTTATTGTAATGCATTATGCATCAAATTATAAATAATGCATTATTTCAAACTTTCAAATAATACATAATGTAACCAAATATAAGTCATCCATGATTTAATGTTTAGAAATAATAAATATGAAATACATTTTTTCCAATAATCATGCATTACGTAGCAAATTATTAGTAATGCATTATTTTTCACTTTAAAATAATACGTTGTGGAACAAATGTTTGGTAAAGCATCCTAAAATAATGCTACAAATAAGGTATATACATTACCTGGTAATGTGTTATATAATCACTACCCATTACCAAAGTTTTGCTGGGTATCAATTGTATTTCAGAAATTATCAATTGTATTTTAGAAATTATCAATAGTATTTTAGAAATTATCAATTGTATTTCAGAAATTTTCAATTGTTTTACGAAGGTTAGTTTTTGAAATACAATTGATAAATTCTGAAATACAATTGATAAATTCTGAAATACAATTTAAAAATTCAGAAATACAATTGATAAATTCTAAAATAAAATTGATAAATTCTGAAATACAAGTGATAAATTCTGAAATACAATTGACATTTCTGGAATACAAATTAAAAATTTCTAAAATACAATTAATAAATTCTAAAATACAATTTATTAATTCTGAAATACAATTGATAAATTCTGAAATGCAATTTATAGTTTCTGAGAGACAACTGATAATTTCTAAAATATAACTGATAAATTCTGAAATACAATTGATAAATAAATCTGGAACTTCAGGATAACTTCTGGAACACAATTGATAATTTCTGAAATACAATTGATAATTTCTGAAATAGAATTGATAATTTCTGAAATACAATAATTTCTGAAATAGAATTGATAATTTCTGAAATACAATTGATATCTTCTGGAACACAATTGATAATTTCTGAAATAAAATTGATAATTTCTAAAATAAATTTGATAATTTCTAAAATAAAATTGATAATTTCTGAAATACAATTGATAAAATCTGAAATACAATTGATAACTTCTGAATTACAATTGATAAATTCTGAAATACAATTGATGACTTCTGAAATTCATTTGATAATTTCTGAAATACAATTAATAATTTCTGAAATACAATTTAAATGATGTAGTGATGACGTTATATTTATTTTTTAGAATTTTTTTTATTTTAGTTTTTAAATAAATATTTCATTCATAAACATTAATATAAAATGTTTTTAATTATAAACAATTAAATATTTTGGCACCACTTTGTTCTATACTTAACTGAAAAAAAATTACACACCCAAACAAATTGCAAATTTAATTACATTAAATAATTATTTGTTTCCTTCTAAAAAAAAATTAAAACTAAAGAAAAAATGTTTATTTGCTTGTGTTCAAAATTAAAATCTTAAAAAAATACATCGGAAACCAATACAAGGAAAAAAATTAAGGTAAACAAAAAATTTGAGTTTTGTGTAAACAAACAAATTATAATTAATATTTGGAATTGGACGTAGTTTTTCCAAGAAAGTACACGGAAGCCTTTAAAAACAAAGCAAATATTTTCGAAAGACGAGGCAAAAATATAGAGGATACATCAAGAAAATAGTACTTTAAGTTAAGTTTTTAAAACTAAAAAAAAAAATTTAAAAGCTCTTTTGCACGCGTGCACCGCAAGTAAAAGCTTCATCACATTGTTGGCTCATAGGTCTACTTCACATTTTAAGACCCCCTGGGTCTTAACTTTGGATCTAAAAAAGTTTGCATTCCCAAAAATTTTAAAATGCTCATATCTTGAAATTCTCATACACAACAAACTGTCTTAAGGAATTTTCGTAGCTCTCAACACGAAGTACACGACCGCTAAATACAAAAAAGCTCTCCGACTAATAGTTTTAAAGTTATCCACTCTTTAAAATTCTCAGAACCCCATTGGGCTTCTAAATTCACGTATCTCAAAAACAAAGGTAAAGCAAAACAAACAAAAAATTTTGGATCAAAAACTATGACGATCCTTGAGGGACCCAAGTGGGTCTGGTCCCATCTGGTACTGGACCCATCGGGTCCGAATTCAACGGAGTCTTTACCCAATCTGGTCCTAAAAATGTTTTGAAATGGGCAAAATTGTTACCAGGTGAAAACAATTTCCTCCTTGAAGAAATTAAGCCATCTCTAAAAAAACATTTCTTTTTGTACGTTTATTAAACAAATTGAAACATTGAAAAAGAGTTTATTCTAGTTCGAGGTTATTATTTGTCCTCATTATGAAATAACATAACAAGCAATTATTTTATCTCTATTTCTTTATTAGGATATTCTTCCAACAAATACTCAGAGTTGCTGCTTTCGAAAATTTGTTAAATTTCAGGATTAATTTTAAGATCGTTTCGGGAATTTTTCAATTTTTCTTATCATCAGAACTCTTTGGAAAATTTTGATAATACTGTTGTGGTCCAAACATTTAATATCATATATTCATATTCAAACATCAAATCTTCATATTCTGAGGTTGAAATAACTGAAAATATGAATACTTTATGGTTGTACCACAATTTTCTAAAGCATTCTGATGATGGAAAATAATTGGGACTAGTGTAATTTTGTTCATATAAACATTTGTTAATTAATTTAATGTACCGAGTATTTTTTATTTATTTTTACTACATTTTGCACTTGTGTCGGTCGATTAATGAAAACAAATTTATTCTGAGCAAAACAAAAAATACGCAAATGTATATAATAAGAAGATATCTTTGTTATTTCATTAAGTAAAAACAAAAAAAAAATATTAATTAAATACTGACCAAGAACAAAAGGAAACCAGCACAAGGTGGGAAGATTTAAAGAAAAACTTTTGCACTCAATTTGTGTATTTACATTTTTTTGGAGAAAAATATCGAAATTAATTGATATGAATTAGAGATGCACACCAAATACGTGATTATTATGATTCACGTGAATCACGTGAGTACTTTTTTTATACTCACGTGAGCGTGAGTAAACAAAAAGTTTGTGCATGATTGTATGGGGGTAAAATAAATTTATATAATTTATAATTTATATTTTTCAAATTCGTAAGTATCATGAACCAAAAAATGTTCTTGCGTAATAAAAATGGTTTCGTGAGCGTGATTGAAAAGGCACTCACGATCCCATCACTAATACACTCAAAATAATAACTCTGTAAAATACTCTTTAAAATAACTGTAATTTCAATTCAACAGATATTTGACAGAGTTTTCTGTAAAAATACAGATTTAAAGAAAATACTTTGTATTTTGTTGTGATAAAAAAACAAAATTTCCTCTGTTATATTACTTTTTACTTTGTAATCTTAATTTTACAGATAATTAACAGAGTTTTTTGCTAAAATACAGATTTAAGCAAAACACTTCGTATTTTCTTATAACCAAAAAAGTTTTTTGTTTTGAGTAGTTTTTGTTTTTGTTACCAAACATCAAAATTTTATCTCTATATTCTTTTTTTTTGAGAAAAAGTTAAAAAAGTATCAAAAAAAGTTATCAACAAAAATCTTTTCAGAAATCTTATAAAAATTTTACAAAATAACATGCATTGAACTAAACTCTGTAAATTTACAGAGCTTTTCTGTAACTTTTGTTTTTGCATCAAATGCATTTTACAAATATATGTAAATTTACATAGTTTTCTTTGCTAAATGGTGGTTTATTTAAACAATGTTTTACTAGAAACTCTGTAAATTAACAGTTTTTTTGTCCAAATCATTTTACAGAGTTTTAAGTAAAATTACAGAGCTTTCTCTGTCAAAAAGCTTACATATTTAACCAATATTTTACTATAAACTCTGTAAATTAACAGTTTTTTTGTCAAAATCATTTTACAGAGTTTTTTAGTAAAATTACCAAGAAATGTGTTTAGCTGGAAAAGTATGGTGTACTCTGTTAAATTAGCAGAGCTTTTCTGTAATTTTACAGAGTTATTATTTTTAGTGTATGAATTATTTGGATTCTCTTTTAGTTTTTTCTTGGGAAATTTAAAAAAAAAAATAAATAGTCCTACAATTACACAGTGCAACACCCAAAATCGGAATGGGATGAAACCAAAAGCAAATGAAAGTTGACATATTCCATAACAAACCCCTCAAGGCTTTTTTCTAGTTCAGAGCTAGATTTTGTTTTACACGCATTTGAAGTTAGTGCACTTTTATTATAATTACAATAATAAATGCTTGGAAACTGTATTAGTGGCGAATGATTAATATTGCAATTGCCTTTAAATAACAATCATACGCAACGGTGTCCGGTGATTTATATTAATAATTGCCTTTAAATAACAATCATACGCAACGGTGTACATGGTTTATTTTAATAATTTGGCTATTCAGTAAATAGGTACTGGACCGATTGCAGCAAAATTCATACCAGTCATAGCTGAAGTAATTTTGAGCTTAAGTTTGGAAACTGGACCCTACATGTCCAATAAGGGCACCACCAGGGGTCTTTAAAGTTGGACACGTTTAGTACACAAAAACTTTAAATGCTTTAAAATCACCAACTTTAAATGCGTGTAAAATAAAATCTAGCTCTGACCTAAAAAAAAAAGCCTTGAGGGTTTTGTTATTGAAAACGTCAGCTTTCATTTGCTTTTGGTTTCATCCCATTCCGATTCCGAAAGTTCGATTTTGTATCACTGTGTTATGAAATGAACACAACAACTAAATCGGAATGGGATGGAACCAAAAGCAAATTAAAGTTGACATGTTCCGTAACAAAAGCCCCAAGTTTTTTTGTGCATTTTAGTACGAGATTTTTTTTTACACGCATTTGAAGTTGGTTAACTATTATTATAGTTGCTTTAAAATTGTACACTAAGAAAATTATGTCATTAACTGTTTGTAGGTTATTTTAAAAAGTAATCAGTAAAGTTATTTTAAAAGAAAAATCACTTATTTTATAAAGGATTTAATTTTTTTACTATTTCTGTAGTTTAATAAATATAATTTACTGTCTTAAAAATGAATTTTCTGTTACATTTATTTTTGGCAGTAAAAAATTTTTTCTTTAGTTTTACTGTTTTTCAATTCAAAATAAGTGAATATTCAGTAGTTTTTTAATGTTTTGGTTAGTCATTAAATTAACATTTAAAATTAACTGTAATGTGTTTTTATTTTAAATGAAAAAACAGTGGAATGGTTTTTAAATAAAATTTCATTTGTTTTAAGTGAATATTCACTGGAATTTACCTACATAATTTTTTGAGTGTATAAGAGGCGTATGCTTAATTTTGTAATTGCATTTAAAGAACAATCATACGCAACTCTGCACAGTTGATTATTTTTAATGATTCGGATATTCAGTTAACCGATTGCAGCGAAATTTATACCGAAATTTAAATGATCCTTAAGGGACTCAACCCTTAAGCATCAATCGGGTCCGTGTCCAAGGGGATCTCAACCAATAGAGTCCTCAAATGTTTATGAACTAAATTAAAATATATTTTTTTCCATTTTTTTAGTTCAAATTGGTATAATATTAAATAATTTTTTCATTCCTTATTTTTAAGAAAAATATTAACTTAAAAGAAGGAAACATGGTACTGGATCTAAATCATTATTAGATAAATAATTTTTTAGATAATTCTTTTCTAAGTCGATATGACCTCTTAATGAGTTCTTTAGATTTCATTTAATACTTTATAAAAGCCCTTTTGTTTTCCAACTTGCTTAAATTTAAGCCAAATTTACTTAAATTTAGTAAGCATTTACATTTTTTACATTTTAGTAAGCATTTTTTTTTTTGTTTTGAGTGTAAAATTAATATTAATGATATAATTATTTAAAAATTATTCAAAATTTATCAAAATACACTTAGTTTCAAATTAAGAAAAAAAACAATTCAAAACCAAAAATAAATATTTTCTTAATCTTGCAAACCACACACAACCAATCCACCATTTATCTACCACAAAAAAAAACAAGATCATGCTTGTTTGGCTGACATTAACACCCTCTATTAATTAACATATTGTATTTTTTTTTTTTTAATTTTTTCTAAATTTATTTTTTTATGTTACAAGTACCTACACTTGTACATCATTAGCCAAAAAAATAAAAATAAAATCCGTTGAAAAAACATAAAATATTTTTTTGTTTTTCATTGTAAATGTTGCATATGTTGTAACATTTGGCTAAATTGTTATTATATACAAAAACAACACTAAAACAAAAATTTGACAAAAAAATCGAAAAGAAAAAAAAAAACTTAAATTCTCTGGTGGTAGTCCGACGAGTACTATTGACAACATTGTTCCCTTTTTAAATAAATCTTTTCCAATTGAAATTGAAAAAAAGTCCAATTGAAAATCCGAAAAAATTGATTTAAAAAATGATGAAATATCAGGAAAGTCCTAGTGAAACTCGGATATGCTAAATTATTACTCTGAAAAGCACAATAAAAATTAAGGAAAAAAGCTTTTATATTTTTCTAGAATTTAAAAAAAGCTTTTCTGAATAGTTTAAATAAAAAAATTGTTATACCAATCATCAAATTGTAGGTGATTGATTGAAAATTTTTTCAATCAAACATTTTTTCGATTTTGATAAAAAATTTGATCAATTTTTTATTTAATTTTTTAGTCAATCAAAATGATTGATTTAACAAATAAATTGTAAGCTTATGACAAATTTATCAAAAAATTCATCTTTTTACTTTCCAATATGTTGCCAACAATAAAAAAAGTAAAAACCGATTATTTTGTATATATTTGAATTAATCTATTCAAATAAATTAAAGCGAAAAAAATCTGGTATGTTGAAAATATGTAATTCGACAGTCAAAGAAAAATAACATAAATGTTAATCAAAATATTGATTGACTCATTTAAGTTTTGTTGATCAATAGAGTTAATTAAAAATTTTTAGCCAATAATTTTTTGTGTGAACAATTGAGCTCTTCTAAATTGTAATTAAGCTTTTGAAAATTTAAATTGGGTTTATTGTTTTTTTCTTTTAGTACAGATCGAGCTTGGGTTCTAATTTTATTTATAATACGGCATTTAAACTTTTATTAAGCCTTTCTGAATTTCAATTTCGGTTTTTTTCGAATTTCAATTTCGGTTTTTCTGAATTTCAATTAGTCTTATCTGAATAATACCGGGGATCTTTGGATTTTTTCAAAATTTCATTTGAGATTTTTTAATTTTAGTTGACGTCTTTTAAATTTCAATAAAACTTTTTTGAATTACTTCTACAATTTCTAAATTTCAATTGGCAACGGTGTTGTTTATTTTTTTTTTAGTTGAAACCACTAAAAACAATTTAAATTTTATAAATTTAATTTTCACAATCCAATCAATACTAACATAATCTACTAAAAAGTATAAAAAAACTAGAGACAGAGAGACCCCCAAAAAAAATAATTATTTAATGCCATTAATTCAATTTAAAGCAAATAAACAATTAAAAAAAAATTGTTTAAACAGCAACACAAAAACGATTGCCATCGTTTCTGTTGCACATACAGATGATGCCATTTTCAATTGAATAGTTCATGCGAATAAAGACGAATAGACCATTTGTAGAATTTTACAGGGGACAATAAAAACGCAGGAAACGGTTAAAAAATAATATTTTTTTCAACTTTTTGGTATTAGCTTAAAGGTTTAAGTCACATCTACCTATATGCAAAATTTTAGTAAGGTATTCGAAGGAGAACTTGCCAAAAATTGGACTTAAATTTTTTGCTTAAATGGAAAAAGGGCGAATATCCAAAAAAATGTATTGAAATTTGAATAAAAATGTGTTATTTTGCAGCAGATTTTGACTACATTTTCACGAGACTTGCAAAACTTGACGAACTATGGTTGGTATTTGTTTGTAACACTTTAAGGACTTCGAGGATACACTATTTAAGGATTGCAAGGACATGCAAAAAATTTTTTTTTTTAATTTTTTTTTCTAATATTCCTGCCTTTTGATGCAGTAGTAATTCTTTATGACACTAAATACATTTTTAGGAATTATAATATTAACCCTTGACTGCATATTACGATGTAACATAAAAGGACATGAAAACATTTTTGTTTTTTTTCGCAAATCTGGTTAATTTGTTTGTATGTGCTAAGAATGTTTTTTTTTTTGTGTACAATTTCAAATTTCACCTAATATCAATTTTAAACTCGCAGCTAAATAATTTTATATAATATTTTGTTAAGGATGGATATTCGCCCTTTTTGCTTTCCACACTTTAAAGTCTTATAACTCAAGAACGGTAAAATTTTTTGCCAATATAATAAGTGTGGTTTGTTCCTCGTAATGTTCTTTTAACACATTGTTACCGAAAGTAACATTTTTGTATGTTTTTGTGTTGTATTTAATCAAAATTGTGCGTTAGTTCACTCCCAATTTAAACAAAAATATAAAAATATACGAATTATTGCACTTTTAAAGTCATTTTTTTAGCCTTAAAAGTCAAAATTTCCCCAAAATTTCTGCATAGGATTGTAGGGCTCTGCTAATAAAATGCATTTATGCAAAAAAACGTGTTTGCGAAAAAGTGGTCTATTCGTCCTTATTCGCATGAACTATTCAATTGTTTTTTGGTACTCTTTAGACCAGTAGCAATATACGGGGGACTCCCAACATTAAACGATATGAAATTTAAATTTTTTAAAATATAAACGAAATTAAAAAATCAGTTGCAATTCGTAAAATATAAATTACACTATACAACAAATTTGGGGCCTTAGTACCATAAAAGTACTTTTTTTAGAAAAGGTAATTTTTAAAAAAAAAAGATACTTTTTTTAGAAAAAGTACTTTTTATAGAAAATGTACCTTTTTTTAGAAAAAAGTATTTTTTTTTTAAACAGATACTTTTTTTAAACCAAAGTAGTTTTTTTTCTAAAAAAGTAATAAAAAATTTACTTTTTTGTCTAAAAAGTAATTTTTTTTCTAAAAATTACTTTATTTTTTTAAAAAAGTACTATATTTTCTTAAATAGCACTTTTTAGGAAAAACGTAGCATTTTTCTAAATAAGAGGCATTCCACACCAAATGTCCAGCGAAAAAAACACATGTGTGCCGTAAACTTCTGAATAGGTTGTATGGATAGCCCTATATGGAACTTAGAAAATTGCGTTTTTGGTTTTTTAATTTTTCTAAAACTGGACTTGGGAGGCGTGGTCAAATATTGTAAAAATGGTTAAATTTGTTGCGAGTTGCCTTGATTAAATATTTATCACATTAAAACGGAACGCACAACCATTTTCTGGAAAAAAACGAAGAACGCGTTTCAGAATTTTTTTGTGTGGATGGAGAAACTTTTAAAAAAGTGGCCGGATTTTTGATAAATTGACTTTTTTCAAAAATGGAAAATTTCAGAACGGTTTCTGAAAATTTTCCAAAAAAAAAATTTTTAGTCGATAGCCCATACAAAACTATATAAGAATGTACATTTTTGAGATTGTGGTGCATTCTGTTATAAGGTGATAAATATTTAATCAAGGCATCTCGCCACAAATTTGACAATTTTTCCAATATTTGACCACGCCTCCTAAGCCCAGTTTTTGAAAATTTTAAAAACCAAAAACGCAATTTTCTTAGTTCCATATAGGGCTATCTAAACAACATATTCAGATGTTTGCGGGACACATGTTTTTCTGTAGCGGGACATTTGGTGTGGAATGCCTCATAAGTACTTTTTTCCAGAAAAGGTACGTTTTTGTCTTAAAGGTGAGATAGTACTTTTCTAAAATAGTACTATTTTACAAAAAAAGCGCTACTTTTTCAAAAAAAACACTTTCTCTCTAAAAAAAGCACTTTTTTATATTTTTCCTAAATGAGCACTGTTTTTTTCAAAAAAGTACTATTTTTTAGTATAAAATTCATTAAATTTTGGTGCAAAGTGTTTTTGTTCACCAAATTTTCTACAACATAGTTTATACCCACCTTTTTGAAAAATACCCGGGTACCTAAGTATACCTATTTTACCGGGTATTTACCATTTGGGTATTTACCCTTTGCCCATCTCTACTCATTGAACACCAATAAAAAGTGCGCTTAAAGGGTTATATGGTCTACAAAAATTTTCTACACCAAATTTTAGGGGTTGTCGAAGACCAAAAGTTCGTGCGAAAAGTGCAAAATGCTTAAAAGAGTAAAATTGTAAAGTATCATATAGGTTCTTTTTTTAGAACATTTTAAACCTCTATCTCCCATTTTTAGGGGTCATTTTGGCCCTTTTTTTAATATCCTTTGATAACACGATTAAATCGTGCGTTTAAAGGTTTAAAATGAAGTACAATTAAATAGTGCGTTTAAAGGTTTAAAATGAAGTACAAACATTTTCTGCATTAAATTTTACAAGGGGTTGTCAAAGGTTAAAATTCGTGCGATATGCGATGTTTAAAAAAAGAAAATTTTAAGCTTAGGCATTTTTACTTTTTAAGGCATTCTGCACTTTTCGCACAAACTTTTGGCCTTTGATAACCCCTAGTGAAAATTGGGTAATTTTTCATTACGAAAAATAGCCCAAAAACAAAATATGAAAAATTGTCCACTTTTATTTTAATTTTGGTTTAATTTTTGCCAAAATCTTAAAACGTCTAAACTTAAAAAGGATATGTCTTGACATAAAAATGCCTGTCTTCGTCTTAAAAGTTATGCTACGTAGCCAGCCTTCAGCCGGTCTTAGGGATTACGAACTCCACGCCTTAAACCCACCCTCTCCGCAAAATAAAGTTTTTTTTGTGTAATATGTGTTTTTGGGGAAAATGTGTTTTGGAAAAACTTTTTTTATATTGGGTAATTTTTCATTGCTTTCTTGGGCTTCTTATACCCTCCAACCACAGTATGGGAGTATACTCACTTTGTCATTCCGTTTGTAACGCATCGAAATATCGGTCGGGGACCCCATAAAGTATATATATGTATTAGTGATCCATGATCGATTCTAGGACATTCTGTGAATGTCCGTCTGTCTGTAGATGACACGATGCAGTCCAAAATAAAAGAGCTAGCCTCCTGTAATTTGGCACTAATATGTCTTATGTTCCTAGGCAGGTTAAGTTCGTAAATGGGCAAAATCGGCTCAGGGGGAAAAAAGTTCTCCCTTGAGAACTGAACCAACCTCTGAAAAATACACTTTTTTTCATGTGTTTTTGTATTTTTGTTAAATAAATAAAACATTTGTTATATTTATCGAGATGGGAAGGTGCTCTCAACGTCCCCCTCTGACACCCATCACCCACCCCCCAAACAAACGCCCCTGACAATTTTATTTTTATTTTTTTACATTTTGGAGGGTATAAAAGACTCGGCACAGCCTAATTTAACACTCTCACTTGTTTTTGTTAATTTTGGGTCAAGTTTCATATTATTCTTTTTTTTTTTTTTTTTTTTTTTTTGTTTGATTTTTTCTGTAAGTACAGATCGAGCACGGGCTCTAATTATATTTGTTATAAGGGTTCAAGATGAAAAAATGCAGAAGAAAAATTGAATTTCTAAAAATTATAGACATTTCTGGTATTTCCCATACCGGTTTCAAACACCCCAGTTAGTGTTATCATCAGTAGGATTTTAAATGTCGGTTTGTCTTGTTAATGAAAACTGTTTTTTATATATGTGAATATTTATGGTTTCTACAGAATAAATTTTGACAGTTTCCAACACTACAATTCTACTTCTAGCAATCTCAACCTCACTTCATACTTTCTTTCAACTTTTTTGTGGCAACGTTTTGTTTTTGAATATTTTTGCATATTTTGGTGAAAATGCATATTTTTGCATATTTTAGTTTTAAATGCATATTTGGTGCATATTTCCAACTTTTAAGTGAATATTTTTGCATATTTTGGCTTTAATTAGCAAAAACACATATTGAAATTTATTTGTTTCAAAAACTATTTTAACTTTTAAAATTTATTTTGAAAATAAGAAAAAATATTTTTTTCTTTTTAATTTTTTTTGTAGATATTCCTAATTAAAAAAAAAAAATCTTATATAAAGTTTTAAATGGTACTATTTAAACAAGGCGTTATTTTTCACTTTTTAAGAAGTTTTTCCTTTAAAAACAAGATTTCCATTGCACACATTTTATTTTTTTAGTGCATATTTTTCGGTTTTTTAGTCCATATTTTTCGGTTTTTTAGTGCATATTTTTAATTTTTTAGCGCATATTTTCTATTTTTTAGTGCATGAAAATCTCATCCCTAGTCATAAATTAATATAGTGATGATTTTTCATCAATTTTGATGACACATTGTTATCAATGTGATGAAATCTTCTGTCATCAAAATTAATGAAACAGTGTCATCATATTGATGACAACTCTTTATTATATTGATGATACGTTACATTGGACGAAAATCAATGAAACGTTTCATCACATTGATGTAACTTTTCATGAATATGAAAAAGTTTATTTATCAAAATATTACTCTATAAACATTTCTAATGATATTTTTGACTCCAACTGCAGAAATGCTTTGTCAGTATGATGAAATTTGCCATTAAATGTGATGACAGCAAGAAAACACCCGTTTCATCAATATAAAGAAGAATTTTTCTTTAAGTGCATCAGGAACTTAATGAATTTTTTTTTTAACTTTAAACGGCAAAATGAAATGAGTTTTAAATTGCAATAATTGCTGCTGAATGTGTTTAGTAAAGAAATGCATTTGACATTTTATTATTTAGGTGTTGATTTTGTTGAAATTTTAATTAATTTTATTTCTCTTGTCTCTCAAATAAATAAAAACTATAAAAGTGTAATTTCCAACTAAAAAATTAAAGCCTGAATACAAATAAATTTTGAGAAATGTGGCTCAAAAAATTGTTTTAAATAAAAAACCTCCGGCAGCAACAAAATAGAAAACAAGTAAGAGTGTTAAATTTGGCTGTGCCGAATCTTTTATACCCTCCAAAACGTTAAAAATTAAAAAAAAAATCATAGGGGCGACTTTTTTTGGTGGGGGGGGGGGGGGTCGGTGGAGTTGGTGGGGGACACCTGTACCCCCGCTTTATATGTTTACAAATTATTTGTTTATGATATTTACGCTTAAATAATAAATTTTTATTGTTATTCTTAATTAATTTCTATACCCACGCCCCCAAAGGGAGGCGGCCTGAAAAAAATCGAATTTCCTAACCCCCTTGTCCAAGCGCAGGTCTATGAACATAATATGGCTTACAAATGTTACATTTGTTGAACAAAAATTAAAAAAAAACTCGTAAAAATATCGTATTTTTCAGGGGTCGTTTTAGTTCTTCAGGGGGGAACTTTTTCCCCCCTGGTCCGATTTTCCCATCTTCGAACTTAACCTTACCAGTAACATAAGAGATATTCCTGCCCAATTTCAGGGGTCTAGCTCTTTTGGTTTGGACTGCATCGTTATTTCTACAGACGGACGGACATCGCTAGAATGTCTTAGATTCTATCATGGATCAATATTATATATACTTTGTGGGGTCCCCGACCGATATTTCGATATGTTACACACGGAATGACAAAGTTAATATACCCCCATACTGTGGTTGGAGGGTATAAAAAACGTCTCTGGCTCTAACTATACTAACTCGTTTTTTCGATTGTATCCTATAACTTTAAAACAATCCTTTCATTTTTTTAGCAACTTGACTAAATTTCTTTTTATGACATTGTAATTACAACAAAGTTTCTATTAAAATAGTAATTATTTAAAAACTCATTAAAAATGTCAAAAACAACTATATTGTCTTACAAAACTGTTAAACAAAAAAAAAAAAAAAACATCCTTAAAATTTACCCAAAAAAAACAAAAACTTTTCTGTAAACAATCAAAAACATTCAAAATTTTTGAAATAAATTTTCTTGTCGACAAAGTAAATCATTTGCACATCTTTTTTTTTGCTAAAATAACAAACTTTTTATAGAGATCGACAGACTGTGTGCCACTGATGCTGATGCTCATTTCAAAATGTTTCACTTTCCAAAAACTCAAACATTCACAAAAAAGTGGCAAAAAAAACTGCAGCATTAAAAACAAGTAGAAATATTAAATTCGACTTGGTCGAATCTATGAATACCCTCCACAATGTTATCTGATAGTAACTTTCTAAAAAAATGTTCAAAAAATTGCATTACAAATTTTTTATTAGAAATATATTATTTTGAGTAAAACTTTTTTTTTTTAACCAATTAAATTTTTTTGAGTGTATAATTTTTTGACTGTCAACATTTTTTTGAGTGTGACATTTCATTAAAAAAAAAATAATGTGTACTTTTTTTTTTTAGTGTAACATTTTTTTTGAGTGTAAATATTTTTTTTAGTGTACAATTTCTTTGAGTAACAAAATTACTTTGTAAAATATTTTTGTTGTTTTATACCTACATATATACATATGTAAATACAAAAAAAACTATTTCACATATTTCCCTCTTTTTATTTTACCATCCTTTTCTTTAAAAAACAAAAACAAACTAACATTGTATCATATAAAACCCACTTCATTTGATTTTTTCCAAAAAATACTTACTATACACCGTTACATACAGTCAGTGTTGCCATATATCAAGATTTCCCTTTTTTTGCAAGTTTTTTGAGGTGCTAAAAAGTTTTCAAGATTTTTTCTAAAAAAATAAGTTTTTTGGAAAATAATAAAGTTTTTTCCAGTTTTTCTTAATTAGTTAAAAAATACAAAAAGCATCATTTTTTTTTTTGTAAATACCCGAAATATTGGTAAATACTGTGTACAATTTTCTGAGCCTTCATAAGTTATGACTTATTCAAGGCTCCAAAAAATTAATAGAACGCTCGACATTTGGATTCCTGAAAGATTCATGTTTGACTCTTAATTCTGGATATGTAAAAAATTCAAAATATGTTTTTTTGAACATTCATAAAAGAGTCAGGAAAGAATACGATTTCGATTTTTCAGAATCTTTTATGAGTCATGTAAGGCCCCTGTAGGTTAGTTGGTAGCATGGTAGCCTATGAAACAGGGGTCGTGGGTTCGATTCCCACTAAACCCTTGGTCGATTTCGATACAACGACATGACGGTCATTGTAACCAGTTCTCGGTTAGGTTTAATTAATTATTAAAAATGATTTGTAATTAAATTGCGAAAACTAAATAAAAACTGATCGTTGGATTAAAATTATTATTATGATATTATAAGAGCGCTAAGAAAAAGGGATTATGTTTTCTGAACGTCTAAGAACTCTTTTATGAGTCTTTTCGAGCTCCAAATGAACGCTTGGTTGTTTTTTGTATTATTTTTTTTACACTTGATATAAAAAATGAATTGAAAATACATAATGAAAATACATAATGTAATAATTTTTAATTTTTTCAATACTTTTGTAAAAAAAGATTTTTTCACAAAAAAAAAGATTTTTTTTCAGAAATAAAAAGTTTTTTCAAAAAAATATATGGCAACACTGCATACAGTTACAAATAATACATAACAATAACAAAACAATAACAAATATTTACTTGTCTAACAACTAAACTTCACCCCACAACAAGAAAACAAACAACAACAAGTTTTAAAAAACTGGTATTTCACCATGCTCTTGTTTAACGAGTTTTCAACAGTTTAAGGTGAAACTAATTTGAAATTCAGGGCTTTGCTTATAACTTTTAAACCACTGAACCGATTTCGCTAAAATTCAAAACCAAACAAACTTCGGGAACGACAAATATATATGCTAAGCTTCAGCCCCCTCAGAATTGTCTTTCGAAAGTTAGAGGGGTTTTAATCTTGTAAATTCGAAAAATACCCTTGCCGAAATTTACTCTTTTGCTCATAACTTTTGAACCACTTGACCGATTTCGCTGGATTGCAATACCAACCTGACCCGGTAAATGGAGAACATATATGTCAAACTTCAGGAGCCTCCGTAAAGTCTTTCAAAAGTTAGCGTGTTTTCAACGGACAGACAGACAGACGGACGGACGGACGGACGGACATCGCTAGATCGACTTAAAATAGATCAAGGATCATGAATATATATACTTTATGGGGTCCTAGACCAATATTTCGATGTGTTACAAACGGAATGACAAACTTATATATACCCTCTATCACTAGAGTGGAGGGTATAAAAAAAAACTATAAAATAATACAAATTGTTAGTCTGGTAAAGAAAACTTAAATATTTATTCAAAAATATATGTAGACGGACAGACAAGTTTACTTCTATTACCATAAAGATGTTGTTATTTTTTTATACCCTTCACTCTAGTGATAGAGGGTATATAAGTTTGTCCTTCTGTATGCAACACATGAAAATATCGGTCTTATGGGGTCTATAAAGTATGACAATTTGAGCGATAAAGACATTCCGAAAATTTTGGTACATTCTGTATAATCTAAAAACACAAAATGCTTTAAAATGCAGGTTGACATATGTGAACAAATACAAACATATTTTAATACATAAATAATTGTCCGCGAATTTTTTCCCCCATTTTTTTGCGGAATTTTTTTTATAAAAATCTCTTTTTTTTAAATACTTTTTTTTTCGCGGAATTTTTTTAATAGCCAAAAATTTTTTCGCGATTTTTCCTCCATTTTTTCCGCGAAATTTTTTTTAAAAAATATCTTATTTTCTAAACAAATTCCTTTTAAAATTTTTTTTAACCTCCAAAACTTTTTCGGTGAATTATTTTTTAACAAAATTTTTTTTTTCGCTGAATTTTTTCAACAATTTGTTTTCAAATAAAGTTTTTTGCAATAGTATTTTTATAACCCAATATTTTTTTCTTGATTTTTTTTTAATAAATTCCTTAAAAGGAATGATAAAAATTATCAATTTTTTTGCCTTAAAAATTTTGTTCTCAAATTTTTTTTTCACCAAAAATTTTTTTTCTGGAATTTTCTTTTCACAAAAATTTGTTTATTACGGAAGGCATCCTTACATTCTCCAAGGCTGAATGTATGAATTTTTTACTTGTTTTTTTTTTTTTTGTATTTTTGCCCAAAGATACAACTTCATCAAAAGTTTTGATTCAAAACTTTACAAATGTTTATATAGAGAAGTATACATATTTCAAAAATAAAAAGGAAACTAACTTCAAGAATGGCAAAAAAAACACAAATGTTAAGAAAACAATGTCTTAAACTATTAAAGATTTATTTGGTACTAAACCTATATCTACTGAAACAGAGTAGGTTAGGAAAATAGCATAGGCTAGGGGATACAGAACATATGTAGATAAAGTAGAAAGTTTTCAGTAATCGAAAATTTTTTTATACGAAAAACACCGTGTGACAATTTTACATTTTTTGTTTTGGACCTGAACAAGACCAGTTTCTTAGTCTTAGTTTTTCAAAAGTTAGAAGGATGAAAAATTTCTAATTTTTTTTTTTAATATTTCTACCTATCAGTTTATGGGAATATGGGTATCAAATAAAAAAGAGGACAATTTCTAAAAATGAAAACATTTTTATTTTTTAATTTTTCAGGACAAAAAAAAATATTCTTTGCAAATTTGGGATATAAAAATTTCTTAAAAATTTATTTAAATATTTCTACCCATTAATTTATGTCAATATGGGTATCAAATCTCAGTTCTCAGTCCTTTTCAAAGGACTTCAAAGAATACAAAATTTTATTTAAACATTTCTACCCATTAATTTATGTCAATATGGGTATCAAATGAGAGACCCCGATCTCAGTTTTTATTTTTTGGTATTTTGTCCTTTTCAAAAGATTCCAAAGGAAAAAGAAATTTCTTTAAAAGTATTTTATTATTTCTGCCCATCAAATGAAAGAGGACAATCTCTAGAAATAAAAACAATTTTTTGTTTTATTTTTCATGACGTAAACTTGTAAAAAAATTTCCAATTTAATCCTTTTATATCCTTGAGAATTTGCATTTCTTTTTTATACCCTGCAACCACAGTATGGGGGTATACTCACTTTGTCATTCCGTGTGTAACGCATCGAAATATCGGCCTAGGACCCCATAAAGTATATATATTATTGATCAGTGATCCATTCTAAGACATTCTAGCGATGTCCGTCTGTCCGTCCGTCTGTGGAAGACACGATACAGTCCAAAGTAAAAGAGCTACAGCCTTATTCAAAACGAAAAGTTAGCATGGATTTGACAAGTGGTTCATTCATAATAAACTTTAAAACACTTGCTAACAAGTAAAAACAGATGTTTGTTAACTTTTGACTAAAGTTCTCTCAATTAATGTTCTCAATTGAGTAAGTTCTCTCACAACAATTATGTGTTTCCTCGCAATGAAGCAGCAAGCAGCAGACAACAAAAATTATGAAAAGTACTGTATTTAATTATAATTGTAATTAAAACAGTAAATTTTGTTTTTTGCAGCTTAATGTATGCTATTTCAATATAAAGAAATAAAAAATACGACATTTAATTGTAATTATAATTAAATACAGTACTATTTATTGTTGCTGCCTACAGGCTGGTGCTTGCCGTTGCATTGTGAAGAAACACCAAAACCAGTTGATATTCTAAAACAGGGTTGTTCTTAGTCAACAGATTTTAAAAATCATTATGAATAAACTCTATGCTAACATTTTGCTAAGGAAAAAACACATTCTAGTAAGCAGCTCGTTGTCTGCGATGTATAAGCAACTGCTAACTTTTACTTATGAATACCGCTGCTAGACTCCTGAAATTTGGCACGAATATGTCTTATGGTATTGGGCTGGTTAAGTAAGTGGGCAAAATCGGATCAGGGGGAAAAAAGTTACCCTCTTAAGAACTAAACAAACCTCTAAAAAAAGCCATTTTTATAGGTTTTTTGTACTTTTGCTTAGCAAACCAAACATTTTTATGTCAAAAGAAGTTCAAAGTTTTGCAGTTGGGTCCAGGAAGGTTGTCTCCCACCGACTCCCCCAAAAAAAAAATGACGCCCCTGTTTTTTTTTAACGTGTTGGATGGTATAAAAGATTCGGCACAGCCGAATTTAACACTCTCACTTGTTTTAATAAGTATACGTTATTTCTACAGATCGTTCTCTTTGATTTGGGTTGATATATTAAAATTAATTTTTAAGAAATTTTTATATACTTTGAAATCCTTTAAAAGAAGAAAATATGAAAAAATAAAAACTGATACCGTCTTCTTTCGTTTGATGCGCATATTTACATAAGTTAATGGGTAGAAATATTGAAACAATTAATTGGAAAATTTGCATATCCCTTGAAGTCCTTTAAAAAGAAGAAAATATCAAAAAGGGAAACTAAAATCGTTCTCTTTCATTTGCTACCCATATTGACTAAAAGAGATAGAGCTGCAAAACTATCGATGGCACTATCGATAGTATCGATAGTTTTATTTTAAAAGGACTATCGATAGTTTTTATCCGATAGCGATACTATTGCCGAAAAATATTAGCTTCAAAAGATTGTCACTTGCTGAAAACTTAATCAAAAAGTGAACCGTTTTAAAAATCTTTATATCATTTTGGAATAATTCTACTTTTTGAAGTATTAATGCAATGATAGTAATCTCGTGTTAATGTTATTGCGAAATTTAAGGTCCGAACAGAACAAGCACGGCATGGTGGAAGATCGCCGTAGTGAGTTAAAATAGACTGAAATGGCAGTGAACGCCAAAAACTGTCATTTGTGTGTTCAGAAGTACCAAGTTGTAATGAAAAAAACGTAATTTAACGCAAAATCTTACAATTCCTTAAAATATCAGATACTATCGATAGTATCGATAGTTTAAAAACAAACTATCGAAAATATCGAATGGGACGACTATCGATAGTTTTGCAGCTCTAAAAAGAGATGGGTTGAAATATTTTAATCCATTTTTTACAAATGTATGTATCCTTAAAATTTTGAAGTCCTTTGAATAAGAGAAAAGATCAAAAAATGCGAAACTGAGTATACAGTTTTTCTATATACGATATCTAGTGTCACGTGTATATGGTCATTAGAGCACCCATAAATGCAAAAGTGTTATTTTTTCCACTCCCCGCGCAATTTCCGGTAGATTGGGTGTTAAAAATAATATCCGTGCCAAAACTGGACCTAACGGATGAAAACAGGCCAGTCACTTTCGACTTTTAGCCCTAAAAATGGACTAAAACTAGTACAAACATTTTAAACGATATAACTTTTAATCTAAGGGCTTTAGGAAAAAAATCATATAATCATTTTGATGCAAAATCAGATGGCAAACATTTTTCTTATATGTCATTTTGAGATATCTAGGGCCCATCATGGTGTTTTAGACGATCAAAATCAAAAATTGTGCCATAATAATTTTTCAAACTGCCCTCGTTATTTTATGGATGACTGTATTTCGGTTTGGTCATAGCAAGATCGTAGGATAGTCTAAGTAGCTTAAACTGGAAAAACCGTTCCAAGAAATCTCATGTCTGTTAGTCAGAATATAAGGGCCAAAGTTCACGACATTCTTTATTTTTAGTTTTTGTGCACATATTTGGCTTAATAAACATCGCAGACAATAAATGTTTTCACGAAACGTGTAGAAAGGAAAATTTCCTACAAATATTGGTATTTGCATTTTTTTTGTCTGATTGACTCCTTTTGAGATATAGAGCAAAATATCGAAATTTTACCAAAACTATGTATTGGAGTGCTATTTAAAATTAAACTTAAGATTTTCAATGTGTTCGGGTTGAAATATTGTGAAACTAGATCCAAAAATTATATGATAAAAATGTAAGGAAAATCAAAGAACTCTAACCCTTTTCACTTTTTGAATTGTGGGCAGAGATACCATAATTTAATAAAAATATATTTTTTTTATGGAAAAATTGAAATAAATTTTTTTTATTTATTCAGCTCAAAAATACTTGGATAAAAAAATTAACATGCTATGACATCATTAACTCCGTTTAAAATTTTATGCAACAAATTACCATGGATTTTAAGGGTACTTCAAATGAGTATTTTCGAATTATTAAAAATTTTATTAAAAAAAATTTTGAAAATTAATATTTCAACTGATCACATATGATTTGAAAATCCATACTCACAAATAATTCTAAAATTCTTATGTACTTGAAGTCCACAAAACTTAAATCGCTACAAAAACAAAAATTTAAGTGTCCAAATTTATTAATGGAATTTTTATATAAAATTTGTTTAATAAACCTACACTCAAAAAAAAAATATTGTAAAACTAGCAAAAAAAATGGTTAAAATTAGCAAAAAAATCTGTAGTTTTGGACGTTGCAAAAATTTTGGTAATATTAGCAAAACCATTTTGCTAATCAAAAAATTAGGAAAAAAAATGGTAAAATTACAAGAATACCATTTTATTTTTGTAAAAAATCAACCTTGTAAAATTATCAAAAAATATGGTAAAATTACTAAAAAAATGGTAAAATTGAAATAGATAAAAAAATTTGTAATTTGGTAAAAAAAACTGTTTTATTTAGTAATTTTTTTTCTCTGATTAGTAGTTGATTTAAAATTTGGTGAATATACTAAAAAAATGTTTGCCTCTTTTTGAGCACCACGTTCTTTAAATGTAGTAATAGCAGCATCAGTGTTTCTTCACAATACAGCAGCAAGCAGCTGAGCAGCAAAATTTTTACATGTGTTTTGTTGTTGCGGCAACAACAAAATACATGTAAAAATTTTGCTGCTCAGCTGCTTGCTGCTGTATTGTGAAGAAACACTGAAACACTAAAGTACCACACATTTTTGTATTTTACCAATAGTAAATTGCCAAAAAAAACTGTAAAAGTTAAATTTTTACAATTTTTTTTGCTAAAGTTTGGTTGAAGTAAATTACAACACCTTTTACTAATATTTTGACTAAGTTATTTTTTTGAGTGTAAAATAAGCCCCTATTAATTTTAATGAATTTGAATCTTTAGGACATATTTAATTAATTATGTGTATAGAAATCTTAATTTTCAAAATTTTGTGTACTAAAATTTTTTATATATCGAAAATTCGCATTTGGACAAACCCCCAAAATACAGTCGAACCCGGTTATAACGAACTCCGAGGGACCAGTAAAAATAGTTCGTTATAAGCGAAGTTCGCTATAAGCGGGGTATATTTTTTATCAACCTAGCTTTATTTCCAAAAAAATATATCCAATTTTGTTTTATTTGATGTTTTTTTCGTAAATAAACTACTTCTTGAAAAGAAATCATTAAAAATATAAATTAATTTTATCAAAATTATAATACAAACCAAAAAATTTCAACCTTTTGTTGACTTGATAAACATTATTGCCACATATTGAAAAATATTTATGGGAGTTCGTTATAAAAATGTTAATATACATGAAATTGTGTTCGTGGGACCATAATAAGCAGTTCGTTTTAACCGAGGATTCGTTATAACCGAGTTCGTTATAAAAGAAGTATTTTGTGTGAAAATTGATGCTAAAACGTCGGGACTTTAGAATTAGTTCGTTATAACCGAGAATTCGTTATAACCGAGTTCGTTATAACCGAGTTTGACTGTACATGGTAATTTGTTGCATAAAATTTAGCACGGCTTAATGATGTCATATAAAGTTAATTTTAATCAAAGTTTATTTTGAGTAAATCCTAAATAAAAATTATGATTTAGGGCGGATTACTCAACTAAAAGTTAGCTGCTAACTGCCGATTTAACGGAGCCTTATGTCAAAATTTGTATGGAAAAGTTAAATTTAATGGAGAGTTATTTTATAACGGAGCATTGAGTAATGCAGCCTTAATTAATATCGGTTAAAAAAATATTTTTGTTTTGAATTATGGTCCTTTGGTCTAATACACGAAAATTTGACCTCAAAATAACACGGGATATAGTTTTTCGATTTTCCTAAAATTTTTACCATATCATTTTTAGATCTACATAGTTACACAATATTCCGACTCCAATACAATAAAAATCTAAAGTTTATTTTTAAGTGCCACTTTAATAAAGTTTTTGTAAAATTTCGACATTTTGCTCTATTTCTCAAAAACAGTCAATCAGACAAAAAAAAATAGTTATGCCAATATTTTTTCGGAAATTTTCTGCTCTGAAAGTTGTGTGAAAACATTTATTGAGTGCGACGTATTTTAAGGCAAATATTTAATAAAAAACTAAATATAAAACAAATCGTGAACTTCGACTTTAATATTTTGACTAGCAGACATGAGATTGCTTGGAACTGTTTTCCAGGGTTAAACTACTTATAACACCCTACGATCCTGCGCTGACCAAACCGAAATGCAGTCATGCATAAATAAACGAGGGCCGTTTGAAAAATTGTTATGTCACATTTTTTTATTTTGATCGCTTAAAACACCATGATGGACCATAGATATCTGGAAATGGTGTATGACAAAAATGTTTGCCATCTGGTTCTACATCAAAATGATTATATGCATTTTTTTCGTAAAGCCCTTAGATTAAAAGTTATAGCGTTAAAAATGTTTGTACTAATTTTAGTCCATTGTTAGGGCTAAAAGTCGAAAGTGACTGGCCTGTTTTCATCCGATAGGACCAGTTTTGGTACGGATATTATTTTTAACGCCCAAGCTACCGGAAATTGCGCGGGGAGCGGAAAAATTAATACCTTTGACATTCCAGTGTATTTCATGGGTGCTCTAATGGTCATGTTCAAGTCCAACAAGTAGTGCCCAGCATTTTTCTAACCTTAATTGCTTTATCGTTCAACATTTTTTTTTGTTAAGGCTTAATAAATAAAACTATTGCAACAAAATTGAAGTAAGTGGTAAAGTAAGGTTTCAACATGTATTTTTTGACGAAAATATATTGGATATTCTCAAGGATATGAAAGGATAAAATTTTCAAAGGAGATTATTTACAATTTTTCGTCCTGAAAAATTAAAACAAAAAATTATTTTCGTTTCTTAAGATTGTCCTCTTTCATCTGATATCCATATTGACATAAACAGATGGGTAGAAATATTTAAAAAGATATAAGAAATGTTTAAATCCATAAAACTTTGAAGTCCTTTGAAAAGGAGAAAAGATCACCAAACGAAAAACTGAGAACGGAGTTTTTCTACATTATGCCTCTAGTTTCATGTGTATGTGGTCTGGTTTAGGTCCAATTTTGACTGTCGCACGGTGAAATATTTCAGAACCTAAGAATATTTCTGCAAGAAAAATATCCAAAACAGACAAACGTCAAAAAATAATAAAATTAGTTGGAGATATTTTTGAGATTTCCAAATATTTACAAATTGTTTAATTATTATACCCTCCAACCACAGTATGGGGGTATACCCACTTTGTCATTCCGTATGTAACGCAACGAAATATCGGTCTAGGATCCCATAAAGTATATATATTATTAATCATTGATCCATTCTAAGACATTCTACCGATGTCCGTCTGTCCGTCAGTCCGTCCGTCTGTGGAAGACACGATACAGTCCAAAGTAAAAGAGCTAGACTCCTGAAATTTGGCACGAATATGACTTATGGTATTGGGCTGGTTAAGTTCGAACATGGGCAAAATCGGATCAGGGGGAAAAAATTCCCCTCTTAAGAACTAAACCAACCTCTAAAAACTCCATTTTTTATAGGTTTTTTGTACTTTTGCTTAGCAAACAAAATATTTTTATGTCAAAAGAAGTTCAAATTCCTGCAGTTGGATCCAGAAAGGTCGTCTCCCACCACCGAAACCCCCCCCCCCCCAAAAAAAAAAAAAAAAAAAAAAAACGACGCCACTGTTTTTTTTAACGTGTTGGAGGGTATAAAAGATTCGGCACAACCGAATTTAACTCTCTCACTTGTTATACCCTCCAACTACAGTATGGGGGTATACTCACTTTGTCATTCCGTTTGTAACGCATTGAAATATCGGTCGGGGACCCCATAAAGTATATATATTATTGATCTATGATCCATTCTAAGACTTTTCTAGAATGTCCGTATGTCCGTCCGTCCGTCCGTCTGTATAAGACACGATGCAGTCCAAAATAAAAGAGATAGACTCGTCAAGTTTGGCAGGAATATGTGTTTTGGTCCTAGGCAGTTTAAGTTCGTAAATGGGCAAAATCGGACCAAGGGAAAAAAAGTTCCCCCTTGAAGAACTTAACTTACCTCTGAAAACGCCATATTTTCACAGGTTTTTTTGTATTTTTGCTGAGCAAATGAAACAATTTGATGTCAAAGAAAGTTCAAGGTCCTGCACTTGGACCCAGGAAATAAAAAAAAATCGTTTTTTTTTTGCCCGCCCCCTTTTGTGGGCGTGGATATTAAAAATGTTTTTAAATAATGATAAAATTGTAGTACTTAACTCTAAAAGCATATTAAATGAATTTTTAAACATTTACCGCATAGGTTTATGTGTCCCCCAATGACCACTACTGACCCCCCCCCCCCCCCCAAAAAAAACGCCCCTGCAATTTTTTTTTTATATGTTGGAGGGTATTAAAGATTCTGCACAGCCGAATTTAACACCCTCACTTGTTTTTTTATTATTTTATTAAACAATCCGAAGCCATATTGGCTTAAAATTAAAAAAAATAAATAAAAAAACAAGTAAAAAAGTTAAATTCGGAATGTAGTGATACCCTCCACAATTTCAAAAATATTATTGCAAAAAACTTTATTTAAAAGGAAATTACTTTTGAAAAAAAAAAAAAAATTGAAAAAAAATTTCCGCGAAAAAAAATTTTGGTAAAAAAAAAAAAAATCCGCGATTTTTTTCTTTTTTGTCAAAAAATATGTTCGTACTTGTTTAAATACCATTTGGTGTTCAATTATGTTCACATATGTCAACCAGAAGCCGAATTAGAGCATTTTGTATTTTTAGGTTATGTTGAATGTACTGAAATTTTTGAGGTGTGCTTACATTTTCGTTCATAACTTTTGAACCGCTGAACCGATATCGCTCAAATGCAATACCAAACTTCTCGGGAGAACTTCCAATATATATTTTAAGTTTCAGTCATCTCTGTGCAATATTTTGTCCGCGAGAGCATTTTCCACAGACAGACGGACAGACGGACATCGCTAGAATGTCTTAAAATCGATCGGGCATCATGAATATATATACTTATATATATGAATATATATACTTATATATACCCTCTATCACTAAGTGGAGGGTATAAAAATATGAAAAAAAAATTTTATATATCGTCGAATTTGAGCTCCCCAGCAAAACTTTGGTAATGGGTGGTGATTCTGTAAATCAGTAAAATAACAGAAAAATTTCTTTTATATTCTATTACTGAATGACAGGAAATTAGTTAAAATAGCCATTTCTGCATAAATCTGCTAAAAGTTTGTTAATTCGAACAGATTTCTACTTCTGAATGAATAAACTGCATTAGAATAAATAAATTTAATAACATTAATTGCTAGCAAAGGTCACCCAATGACCTATATCAAAAAAATTCCCCATCCAAAAACAAACACCACTGTCAATTTTTTATACCCACCAAACGACAGTAGGCGGGTATACTAGGTGGGTTCACCAAAAACCTCCAACATGCAAGAAAATAAAAAAATGAAAAAAAAAATTGCAGGGGCGTTTTTTTTTTGAGGATGGGCTAGCAGCTTTAATTATGGGGACAAATTTCCAATCGAAATATATGTTTTCAAATTCATTCTTATGCTTTTTGCACTAAAAAAATACGCTTTTATCATTATTTAACCTATTTTTTTTTAAATACACGCCCACAAAAAGGAGCGAACCGAAAAAAACGCATTTTCTAAATACCCTGGGTCCAAAGGCAGGACTTTGAACTTCCAGTAGAATAAAAATGTTACTTTTGTAAAACAAAAACACAAAAAATCATGCAAAACAAATTGTTTTTCAGAGGTTGGTTTAGTTCTTCAAGGGGCAACTTTTTTTCGCCTCATCCGATTTTGTTGGAGGGTATAAAAAAGGTTATAAAACATAATTTTTACCTATATTGCTTTTTCCAAAAGACCGGATAAATCACTTTCGAATATTGCTAACTTACTATAACAAAAATATATTCGCGGCAAAAACTTTAAGTTCAAGGGGCACTAAGATGACCTTAAAATTTAAAATTCAAAATTTCCTCAGTTAAAACCTCAATAACTCGAGAAATAAGCAATGTATGAATGTGCACAGAAAATAATATCATTTTATTATTTTAATTAAAATTTTAATTGTTTTTTAAATTAATAACAATTAAATTTTAATTAATATAATTAATTGGTTAATCAAGTTTTTAACATTTTAATTTAAAATTAATTAAAAATTTAATTAATATAATTAATTGTTTTAGCTTTAGCTTTTTTATTTTCAACAGGGCCTTTTTAATTACAGCGGAGCCTTTCTACATCTTATTTGGGCTTTTCTTTACTTTGACTTTTCTGAAATTATTTTTAAAGAAAAAACATGCTTTTTGAAAAACTCTTTTATGATCGCATCTATTTTTTTACACTCTACTGTATCTTTAAATTTCAATTTAAACATAACATACTGGCTAGTATAACATAAAATGTATTTTAATTGATTTTTTTTTTTTTTGTGTTTAGTAGAAATTTTTTGCTAAAAAGTATTATTTACCTTTTACAAGAAAAGAAAATCTTTTTTAAAATCATTATTAGATTTGTTTAAGGTAAATAATGTTTAAAAATATCAAATGCATATTTAGGTAAAAAGTATTAGTCAAACTTCCTTAATACAAAAATTTCAATCAATTATTTCAATTTTTTTTTTTATAAATTTCTGTTTATAAATTTACTTTGATTTAATCCAGATTGTGTGTTAAATTTCGTACAATAATAAATCTTAAAAAATTGTTAATTTTTTTTTTGTTTATAAATATTTGTTGTTTTTAATTTTCGTTGGTATTGTATTAATTTAAGCCTGTTTAAATCTGATGAATGATTTGTTGGCAACGTTATTTTAAACTTTTATTAACGTGAAGCGAAAAATAAAAACGAACAAGATTTATATTGATTTTTATTTGTAACCTTCTTTGATTTTTATCAGAAAAAAATTTTTCAAATGCGATTTATTGATGGTTGTTATTTAATTAGCATCTAATTAATTAATTTTTTATCTTTTAGTTATGGTTAAATTTTTTGTTGTTGATTTTTTGATGGTATTATTGATCTTTTGCCGATTATAATCAAATACTAAAATAACAAAAATAAAAAATTCTTTAGAATTTTTTATGAATAAATTTGTAGAATGATTCAAGTTGAGAATGAGAAATATTGTATTCTTAAGAATTTTTTATTTAGATTTTTTTTAATTTATTTTATGAATTTATGATAGTGTAATGTGAAATGTTTGCTTTTTGAAATAAGTAGTAAATTGAATTAAAATTGTTATCCCCATTTTTGAGTGAGTAAAAACAAGTAGTTTTATTTTATTTTTTAACAATAAAAATTTATCTTTTTATACATTCCAACCACATACTTTGTCTTTCCGTGTGCAACGCATCAAAATATCGAACTGGGACTCCATAAAGCAATGGTTCTCAAACGGTGGGTCGCGACCCCCCAGGGGGTCGCGGAAGAGATTCAGGGGGGTCGCGAACAAATTTGTTAAAATCTTAAAGTTTGGTAAATTTAAAACACATTTTTTTATTTAAACATTTTTCCATCACTTAAGGTCCCTCCGTAATCACTGTGCAGTTGTCGATTTCTCGGGATTCCATTTACTATTTGATGCAGATTCCGAATCTGGGTTCCAAAATTTTCTATTACGTTAGGTTTTTGAGAAAATTAAAGGCAAAGTTCACAAATACCCAGCAAAACTTAGATTACCAAATAAGGTATAAAATAAGGTATAGGATCTCTTATTTTATACATTGCAGCATTGATGATTTTAACAGGCGATGAGACTCAAAGTAATGCATCCACCTTATCACAAAGAATACCAGTAAGGTATAAAATAAGTCATAAATTTATAACGAAGAATACGAGTAAGGTGTAAAATATATGATATTTTATAGGTTACGAGAAATGAAATAATATAGCATACCACAAGATAATATATAAGGTGTTACGAGTAGTGAAAAAGTAATTTTGTATTAAATTTACTCACGTGATTGAAAGTGAGTGTAAGTAGATAATATATGCTCGTGAGTGTGTGTCGTTAGAAATTTCCTGTCGTGAGCCCATGTCTAGTTTAAACTTATGCATTTTTTTATAAAATAATTATTTTTTATGTTATTGTAATGCATTATGCATCCAATTATAAATAATGCATTATATCAAACTTTGAAGTAATAAATAATGTAACCAAATATAAGTCATCCATGATTTAATGTTTAGAAATAATAAATATGAAATACATTTTTTTCCAATAATCATGCATTACGTAGCAAATTATTAGTAATGCATTATTTTTCACTTGAAAATCATACGTTGTGGAACAAAAGTTTGGTAAGACATCATAAAATAATGCTACAAATAAGTTATATGCATTACCTGGTCATGTGTTATATAATCACTACCCATTACTAAAGTTTTGCTGGGTACTTTTTTTTGTGCATTTTAAAGAGCTTTGTTTGTGAAATTTTCGGATGCATCTGGGATCTGACCACTTTTTTCGATTAACTTTTTAATGCTGATTCCAAATCTGGATTCGAATATTGGATATAGATTCGTAATCGAATAAAATTTCAATCAATACCAAACATTGGTACATGATTTTGAAAAAAAAGAACAATAATTACTCCAAATTGGACTTTAAATGCTTTCTTGGTAAACATTTCTTCTGATCAGGTTTAACTGGTGATTTTCTTTTATTTTCGGAAATAAAAAATTGATAAAGATAGTAAAGTGCGTATAATGCCTGCTTTTTTCAAGTAACTTGTTGCTGCATTTATTAGGGTTTTTATATAAAAATTTCGATAACTTCAACCTAAAATTTTGAATTTATCGAAATTCCCATAGAAAAACCCTTATAAATGCAGAAACAAGTAACTTGAAAAAAGCAAGTATCATAAAGGCATAAGTTTCTATATAAAATGCCGTAATTCGGGACCTGGTTTCCAAATTTTTGAGAAAATTGAGGTCAAAGTTCACAAAAATTGTGTTTTTGTTTTATTTTTAGAAGTTTTTTACTTGAAATTGTTGGTATGCGTCTGGGATCTGACCACATGGTTTCGATTAATCTTTCAATGCTGCTTCTGAATTTGGCTTTCAAATTTTTCCATTACTTCAGGTTTTTAAAAAAAAATTAGGTCGCGAAAAATTTTAAATATTGAAAAGGGGTTGCAAAGCAAAAGTTAGTGAGAAGCTCTGCCATAAAGTATATGGGGCATTCCATGTCAAATCGGACACTTTGAAAAATTTTTTTTTTAGATTTTCCCAATTCGTTTACAGTTTTTAGTATCCTTCGAAAACTCCTTCGTGGAAAATTTTCAGATTTTTTTGATGACCCGTTCAAAAGATATCGAATTTTGAAAAATTGGTAGTTTGTTCCTTTACTCAAACTTCTTTTAATCATAACTTCTTTAATAATGGTCCAAATTTCAAATTTTTTTTTTCAAAATTTTTTTTTTTACGTACTTTAAAAAAAAATCCCAAAAAATTCTTAAAAGCGCTCTAGTATGCGATTTTTAAGTTTTAAAATTTAAATCTCATTTTTGAAAATGTTTGTACCCTTCGATTTTTTTGAAATTTTTTTGTGTAAAACTTCTATCGATTCTACAAATTTTTTGCCCAGGAGGATCGTGGGATAACGATTATTACTATTTTTTTAAATTTTTTGAAAAAATGCTATTGTAATTTTCCAATCTTAAAATCATTTCTACTGCTCCAATGGTGCGTCATAGAGGGGTCATTTATAAGACCGATCCCCATTATGTTTTACGTCTTAACATTTCTTTGGAACAAACTAATATCCTATCTCCAATTTCTAAAGGGGCTTCCACACAAAACGACATTTTTTAAAATTTACTCCAACCGCTCTAACTGCGCTAATAAGACCGATCCCCATTATGTTTTACGTCTTAACATTTCTTTGGAACAAACTAATATCCTATCTCCAATTTCTAAGGGGGCTCCCACACAAAACGACATTTTTTAAAATTTGCTCCAACCGCTCTAACTGCCCTAATAGTGCCCTTAGAGTAACAAAATGTATGACCGACCCACAATATTTTTTTATTCCAAACATTTTCTCTGAACACACCTACCCTCTATTTCTAATTGTTAAGGCGGTCCCCATACAATTTTTATTTTTTTATTTTTTGTAAATTTGTTTTATTTAACCAACTGATACCGGTCCAATGGTGCGAGAGGGGCCATTAGTGAGACCGACCCCTATTTATTTTTACCCTTCAACATTTTTGTAAAACATTCCACAGCCCTATCTCCACTCCCTAAGTAGGCTCCCATACAAATAACAGTTGAAGCAAATTTTATAAAAATGTAATTTTGTATGGGAGCCTACTTAAGGAGTGGAGATAGGGCGTAATATGTTTTAAAAAAATATTGTAGGGTAAAAATAATTGGGGGTCGATCTCACTAATGACCCCTCTCGGACGCACCATTGGACCGGTAGAAGCTGATTAAATAAAACAAATTTTCAAAAAATAAAAAAATGTATGGGGACCGCCTTAACAATTAGAGATAGAGGGTAGGTGTGTTCAGAGAAAATGTTTGGACTAAAAAAATATTGTGGTCGGTCATACATTTTGTTGCTCTGAGGGCACTCTTAGGGCAGTTGGAGCGGTTGGAGCAAATTAAAAAAAATCATTTTAAGTGGGAGCCCCCATAGAAATTGGAGATAGGGTATTAGTTTGTTTCGAAGAAATGTTTAGACGTAAAAATTAATGGGGGTCGGTCTTTGGAATGACCCCTCTATGACGCACCATTGGAGCAGTAGAAATGATTTTAAGATTAGAAAATTACAATAACATTTTTTTCAAAAAATTTTAAGAAATAGTAATAATCGTTATCCCATGATCCTACTGGGCAAAAAATTTGTACAATCGATAGAAGTTTTACAAAAAAAAATTTCAAAAAAATCAAAGAGTGCATACATTTTCAAAAATGAGATTTAAATTTTAAAACTTAAAAATCGCACACTTTGAAGAATTTTATTTATAAAAGTACGTAAAAAAACAAAAATTTTGAAAAAAAAATTTGCAATTTGGACCATTATTGAAGAAGTTATGAGTAAAAGAAGTTTGAGTAAGGGAACAAACTACCAATTTTTAAAAATTCGATATCTTTTGAACGGGTCATTAAAAAAAATCTGAAAATTTACCACGAAGGAGTTTCCGAAGGGTACTAAAAACTGTCAACAAATTAGGAAAATCTAAAAAAAAAAAATTATGCAAAGTGTCAGATTTGACATGGAATGCCCCAAATATATTACACTAAGCAACTTTGGAGTCTTCGAGTGTATCTTGAAGGGGACCAAAAAAATTAAAGTATACCAATAGGAGCCCAAAACTCCTGTAATGATGTGAAAACTTAGCTCGAGTTCTTTTTTTATGGCCCACTGAAGTTTTTCATATTTTTTTAAAGCCGTTTTGAATAAGTTAAAAAATAAGTATAAAATCTAATTCTGAGGTAAATAATGATAAGACATGTCTTCAGTAAAATTTGATGGTGGTTCTTTTCTTAGAATTCTTATATTAGAATATAGAGATAATAATATTAATCAGTTAATCCAACCATTTTAAATATTTGAATTTTCAATTATTTGTTTCGACATTAACCGAAATAGAGGCGATTAATCGAGGAATAGATTAACCGAATTGGAAACACTAAAAATTACCTTTTAAATTTGTAAAATTACAAAAAAAGTGTAGAAATACAAAAGAAATGTAAATTTCGTTCGAAAATTTTTTGTTAAAAACAAGAAAAACTGTCAAATATTGGAAAATGGGATTACGAAACTTTTTCTATTAATTTGACAAGGTTTTTTTTATACCCTCCACTCTAGTGATAGAGGGTATATATAAGTCTGTCATTCCATTTGTAACTCTTCGAAATATCGGTCTGGGACCCCATAAAGTATATATATTCATAATCCCCGATCGATTTCAAGACAATCTAGCGATGTCCGTCTGTCTGTCTGTGGAAATGGTGATCACGGCCAAAATATTACACGTAGATGACTGAAACTTGACATATTTATTGGAAGTTCACCCGAGAAGTTTGGTATTGCATTTGAGCGATATCAAAGTTATGAACGAAAATGTAAGGACACCTCAAAAATTTTAGTACATTCAACATAACCTAAAAATACAAAGTGCTTTAATTCGGCTGCTGGTTAATATATGTCAACATAATTGAACACGAAATGGTATTTAAACAAGTAGGAAGATGTTTTTTGACAAAAAAAGAAAAAAATCGCGGATTTTTTTATCAAATTTTTTTTTCGCGGAATTTTTTTTCAAAAAATTTTTTTTCAACAAATATTTTTTTTTCAACAAATATTTTTTTTTTCAAAATTAATTTCCTTTCAAACAGAGTTTTTTACAATAATATTTTTGAAATTCGGCAAGGCCGAATTTAACTTTTTTACTTGTTTTTGTTGTTTTTCATTTAAAATCTATTTATAAAATTTTTATACCCTCCAACTACATCATGGGTATACTCACTTTGTCACTCCGTGTGTAACGCATCAAAATATCGGTCTAGGACCCCATAAAGTATATATATTTATGATCAGTGATCAATTCTGTCCGTCCGTCCGTCCGTCCGTCTGTCCGTCCGTCCGTCCGTCCGTCTGTCCGTCCGTCTGTCCGTCTGTAGTTAACACGATGCATTTTTGGCACAAATATGTCTTATGTTAATAGGCAGGTTAAGTTCGTAAATGAGCAAAATCGGACCAGGGGGCAAAAAGTTCCCCCTTGAAGAACTAAACCAACCTCTGAAAAATAGCATTTTTTTTACGTGATTTTTTGTGTTTTTGTTTAACAAATACAACATTTTTATGCTACAAGGAGTTCAAAGTCCTGCACTTAAACCCAGAGAATTAGAAAATGTGTTTTTTTGGTCCTATCTTTAAGTATTTTATAATTTCATAACTTTCGTTTAAGTTTTAAAGCACTCCACTTAAAAAGTTGCTGGGTTATAACACAATGTGTAACCTAACCTTGAAGATTACAATCATTTTTTATGACTCTTTAAAAATACAAAACAAATCCTTAAGAATGAATATCAAATTAAAATTATCAAAACAAAAAAAAAACAAAAAAAGTATATTTATGAACAATTTTGTAAATTATTACACATTTTAATTATGCAGAATTTTATAGCCCCCAATAAACAATTAAAAACTGAAAAAAAAAAAAAACATTTGAAATATTGTTAACGAAACAAGTTTTCTGAGCTCAAATAAATCCCCAACCATATCAAGATGATTTGTTAAAATTGACACAAAAAAATACACAAATTTACAAACAATTTAAATATTTTTATTAAATTTTAATTTAATTTCGCAGTTAAATCCAACAACAACAATCGCGCCTTCTTTTGAAATATTTATGGCATTTTAAGAATTTATTTACATTATGGTTTATTACTGTTCAAAATTAATTTCAAATCGATAAAATTTTGATTGGTTTTGTTAAATATGCGCACAATTGTTTTCGACCACCAGCAGCAGCAGCAGCATCAGTAACCACTATCCCACCACGACCACTTCCACACCAACGCCATCAGAGCCATATCATTCATTTCAGTCATTTTTTTCTGGGTTAATAATTTAGGATTTACTTCATTTGTTGAAGTGAAATTTTGGAAAATTTATTATGTGGTTTTTGTATTTGGCTTTTGTTTGTATATGTCGGTAAATTTGCAAATGATTCATAACATTTTGCAATTTTTGGAATTTAAAACAAAGGGCTTCTTTTAATTCGAGCGTAGTGTAAAAACGATTAAAGGATGAGACAGTTATAAAGCGACCTAATTAAGGAGTGATTAACAGAGAGAAAGTTCTTTTTTTTTTTGTTAAATTATGAAACAAAGGAAGAATAGTTTTTAAAACAAAAAATAAAAACTTAAAATTTATTAAAGTAATTAATTTTGAAATTCAACCCTTCACTTGAATAAAATGATTGTAAAAATTTGATAAAAGGATTTTGTTATGTGATTTCTTCATTGGCGGAGTTGTCAAGGACTAACTGCACCCAAAATACCCTGTTCCCGTATATGTTACGTGACATATTACGGGGAACAAAAAAACCTATCACAAAATTGACACCTGTCATATAAAAATAACTGTCACATTTAAGACATGTTACTAGACATGTTTCAAATCGAAGAATTTTTTTAATTTTGAATGTTATCAAGTTTTGTTAGCTTATTAACGGGGAAAAAGTTCATTTCGATCGGACAAGTTTTTCAATTCCAAAGTGGACTTCGAAAAAAAAAGTTGAGGATGGTTGGGGGTGCTTACTCTAAAAAATTTAAAATTGTTTTCTAGTAATTTGACAAGGTTTCCCAGCAAAACTTTGGTAATGGGTAGTGATTACACTGTGCAACAAATTTTGGTTCATCGCTTTGAGCCTCAATGCCTTCAACGCCATATGAAAGTAGACTATCAAATGGACAAATTCACCAAAGGGGTTTGCTAAGTCAGTTCGGATTTCTTTTTTATAGCCCACTGAAGTTTTCATTTTTTTATCAAAGGCGTTTGGAAAACGTTAAAAATACTATAATAAAAACTCTTCTGAGCTTCAAAATGTGATTTGATGTCTTCAGTGAAATTGTATGGCGGTTCTTTTCTTAGAACATTTTAACCCTATAACTGCCATTTTAAGGGGTCATTTTAGTCATTTTTCAAAAGCTAAACACAGAAGTCTAATAAAACGTCCATTTAGAGGGTTAAAATGTTCTACAAATATTTTCATCATGAAATTTCACTAGGGGTTGTCAAGTGTTCAAAGTTTGTGCCACATGCGCAAAATGCTTAAAAAGGGTTAAGTATAAATAATCAATGTTTGTTGTTTTTTTTTTACTAAAGCAGTGCTAAAAACATCGACAAAAAACAGTGTAAATATACTTCTGAGCTAAAATTATATTCTGACGTGTTTTATAAATTTTTTTGATGATTCTTTTCTTTGACCAAATTAACCCTCTAGCTCCTGTTTTAAGGGGTCATTTTTGTCCTTTTTTAAAAGAAAGACAAAAAAGTCTTTAAAAAATGGCAGTTAGAGGGTTAAAATGTTCTACAAATATTTTCTGCATCAAATTTTACTAGGGGTCGTCAAAGCCAAAAAATACATTTGGACTATATAAAATGCTTTAAATAAGTATGTGCAAAAATTGTATGTGCAAATTTTACAACTTTACTTTTTTTAGCATTTTACATAGTCCAAATGTATTTTTTGGCTTTGACAATCCTTAGTAAAATTTGATGCAGAAAATATTTGTAGAACATTTTAACCGTCTAACAGTCTTTTTTTATAGAATTTTTTGTATCTCTTTTAAAAAAAAACAAAAATGACCCCGTTAAACGCAAACTAGAGGGTTAATTTGGTCAAAAAAAATAATCATCATAAAATTTTATAAAACACATAAGAATATAACTTTTAGCTCAGAAGTATATTTGCACTGTGTTTTGTCGATATATTTTAACACTGCTTTGGTAAAAAAATAACAAACATTGATTATTTATACTTAACCCTTTTTAAGCATTTTGCGCATGTGGCACAAACTTTGAACATTTGACAACCCCTAGTGAAATTTTATGAAGAAAATATTTGTAGAACATTTTAACCCTCTAAATGGACGTTTTATTAGACTTCGGTGTTTAGCTTTTGAAAAAGGACTAAAAGGACCCCTTAAAATGGCAGTTATAGGGTTAAAATGTTCTAACACATCTACGCCCACTTTTGGTAAAAAACTTAAAATTTAAATATCAATGAAACTACTCATCCGATTTCAAAAAATTTTTCAGCAATATTTAGAGTGTTCCTCCAGGGTGGACTTAGGCTAGGATTGATCGGCCACGCCCACTTTTACGCCCACTTTTAGCCAAAAAACGTAAAATTTAAAAATCTCCACAACTACTGAACTGATTTAAAAACTGTTTTTACCAATACATGCTTGGAATGGTCCTTCATAGTGGACATATGCTGGGTTTCATAGACCACGCCCATTTCTACGCCCATTTCTACGCCCATTTCTACGCCCACCTTTGGCCCAAAAACTTTAAATTTAAATATCAATTTAACAACTCATCCGATTTCAAAAATGTTTTCACCAATATTTAGAGTGTTCCTCCAAGGTGGACATAGGCTAGGATTTATCGACCACACCCACTTATACGCCCACTTTTGGGGGAAAAAAACTAAAATTTAAAAATCTCCAAATATGTTCATCCGATTTCCAAAATTTTTTCACAAATACTAGGTCCTTCAGAATGGAAATATTCTTGGTTTTAGTGACCACGCCCATTTCTACGCCCACATTTGGCAAGAAAAACGTAAAATTTTAATTTGACGAAACTACTCATCCGATTTAAAAAACGTTATCACTAATATACATATATTAAGAATGGTGCTTCAGGGTAGACATGGGTTAGCTCTCATCGACCACACCTACTTCTACGCCCACTTTTGGCCAAAAAACGTAAAATTTCAAAACATCCGAAACTACTCATTTAAAAAATGGTTTCTCCAATATTAAGAATGGTCCATCAGGTTAGACATAGGCTACGGTTCATCTACGTAAAATTTGTAAATATACGAAACTTATTATGAGATTTCAAAAATGTTTTCACCAACATTTAGAATTTTCTTTCAGGGTGAGTTAGGGAAGGTTTCATTTACCACACCCATTTTAAAGATAATTTTAGGTCA